>CAKJTW010000116.1:600000-1200000 GCA_917880005.1 Nanger dama
AGCTTCTCTGCACCGTCTTGGCTGTCTTTGGAAAAACAGAAGGCCCTCCTGAAGATGATGAAACTGTCCCTTGTCTCTCAGTAAGTTCCCTTGATCTTGCCTCTTTGTCTTGATTTGGACTTTATGTTGAATCATCTATTTTCCCATGCTCTTCCTAATTAATTTGCTAGGCTAAATTAGTGCCAAATAAATAATGAGTTTCCAAATTAACTGACACCATAATGGAACAAAGGTTTAATTAATTTACTATCAGGGGCCTTCTACAGACAATTGTAAGTTTACAGCATAAAGTGATGGTATTTATTAATGTGGAAAGTTGTCTTAGTTTAACAGGCAGTTTTAATAACCAGGCATTAATATGGAGACCTTTTCATTCTCATCTCTGTAAACAACAGGATTCAGGTCAGGCAAAGATGTACTAATATTTAGTACCCTTAATTTCATATAAGGTTATTTGATTTTGCTTATGTAGCATTGAGAATAGTTGATAACTCTCTCAGCCTTACTAGTTTAAGTATTCAAGATGATTTTTAATGCTTACTCATGTATTAGAGGCATAAACATATGCACAAAATTTCTGGTATTTGCCTTTCACTGAATCATGAATTGGAAGCTTTCTACTAA
Source organism: Nanger dama (assembly GCA_917880005.1). Taxonomy (NCBI): domain Eukaryota; kingdom Metazoa; phylum Chordata; class Mammalia; order Artiodactyla; family Bovidae; genus Nanger; species Nanger dama. The sequence goes on from CAKJTW010000116.1 coordinate 600,625, forward strand.
GACTGCCTTTAGTATATGCACTATTTCCATCTCTTCTATTTCCCTAAATAGATTCTTACATGTCAGCTATTTCTATAGAACCCTAGGTGGACCATAAATTGGTGGAGACTGTATAATAGCTGGTAACTTCTACTTGGTAAACATATGATTTGGGAAAATCATATCCGCTGAGAACTCTGATTTATTCTTGTATTAAATGTAGATATTGTAGATATTCAATCGCCCTCCCTATTAAATCCACTGGGTTGCTTGGACTATCTGTATCAGTAATACAAATTGGTAGTAATAACAATGATTCCCATTATTTTATTATCATTTAGAAGTTCTACCTTCTAAGCCTCTGATAGGTTCCTCTTTTGGCCAGCTCTCCCCGAACCAGGTGGTGATGGGATTCTGAAATGCAGGTCTCAGTATACTTCAACTAACCTGAAAGATAGAGTGAAGTTTGTAGAAAAATGTCTGGCTAGAAAAGTATATGCCTCTTAAGATCAATGATTTGAGAGGGTAATTAATGAAGAGGGGGAGATAGAATTTGCTCAGTCTTTAAAGAGTGTGGAGCAGAAATAGGTGGGGCTATAAGTAATATTGAAAATATAGATTCATATGACAGAGAGAGAGAGGAGGGGGGAGAAAAGATGAGAACATTAAATAAAGTTAATGCTCTGTCATATAAGTATTCAATAAAATTTCTAGTTAATATTTCAGTTTATTTTTTAAAAGGTGTGGTTTTTCTATTTGCATTCAAGAAAAAGTGTTATAATTTATGCTAAGAGAAGATGTGAAAATCTGTGTAAATGTTATTTGGAATTTCTCTATGAAGCAGTAATAAGCAGTTTAAACAAGTATGTAAAATCCATCACAGAATATGCTCAAGAGAGGAAAGATAGATTCCCATGACCACTAAAATGGGAGCAGTTACTTGATGTTCTAAAGCTGAAAAAAAATTATATTCATAACATTTATTTCTCTCATGAATAAGTTACTTAAAAAAACTAGAAATTTGAGGGGACAAAGGTGAAGAAAGGAATGAAAGAGCTATAAATGTTCTTCTACTTCAAAAAATTTCTGACATCTGAGCGAGAAGACTTTCTGCATCTATCAGTGACTTCTTCATGTGTCATAGAGTGAGTTCAGCATGCTAAAACTGAAATTTATGAAGAGTTAATATGCATTAGTCAGGAGAAACTTTGTGCCTCTGCATAGATAAACTCCACAAGAAAATTATTAAAGGGAAAGATTAGCTTCTGGCATAGGATATATGTCTTAATAATATTACCTGTACTCTCTTGAGACTCATATCTTTTTCTCTCTAGACAGGCAGAGTCCATGGTAGAACATCCTGTATGTATTTTTGTATTTATAACCTCTTACTGATTTATCTGTCATTCAAAATAAAATCTGTTGTACTCAGCATTAGTATTTTCATTTTAGAAATGAGGCAACAGATTTAGAGAGGTTCAAGAACAAGAACAGAGTCATTCAGCTAATAAGTTGCAGAGCTGAAATTCAAAGAGGGGCAATGTTTTCATGTTCCTTGTGCTTTAGCTTTAGTGTAAACCTGGACTTATGAAAATATATGCCTTTTGGCAAATACATCTCATCATCATGCCTGGTTTTGATGTTTGTGGGTCTTAGGACACAGATATCAATATAGGTCTATAAATCTCAGTGTTTAAAAGTTTTAAATCAAGCTAACAAACTGTTAAACTGTATTTTTATCCTTGTATCCTGAGAAATCTACCTTTATCAAGCCAGTTTTTCTTTTTAAATTTAATTGGAGGATAATTACTTTACAATGTTGTGTGAGTTTCTGTTGTACAACAACATGAATCATCCTTAAGTATACATGTATCCCCCTTTTGAGTTTTCCTCCAACCCTACCCCCAATCCCACCCCTAGGTCCACACAGAGCACCCGACTGAGGCTCTTGTGTCATACAACAACTTCCCACTAGCCCTATGTTCCACACGTGGTAATGTGTGCATTTCAGTGTGACTCTCTGAATTCATCCCACCGTCTCCTTCCCCCGCTGTGTCCTCAAGTCTGTTCTCTACACTTGTATTTCTATTCCCATTGAAAGATGAATGGATAAAGAAGTTGGGGTACGGATATACGATGGAATATTACATGGCCACGAAAAGTAATGAATTTGAATCAGTGGAACTGAGGTGGCCTGTTATACAGAGTGAAATAAGTTAGAAAGAGAAAAAAAGTCATATACTAATGTCTGTTTATGGAATCTGGAAAAATGGTAGTGATGAACAAAGCCAGCTTTGAATTGAGAACTCTTGGTCTCCTTGTATTTCCAAGATGTGACTCATATCCCAGTCCCTTCTCTTAGCACCCTAGGCTATGTCTTGTGCCCTGAAGGGCCTTACGCATCACTGTGTAGATATTCCAGGCCCTGTAGCCACACTCTATCCAATACATCCCCCACAACAGCTGGCTTCCTTTGCCCTAGAGATACACACATGTGCCCTGAAGTCCACCTCAAAAAAGCAGACCCACACAGGCTCTGCAAGTGTGTGCAGGACAGTCTGGGTGGAAATTTCAATTTCCCTCGTATCCAAAGTCTGGTCTAGAAGTAGGTGGTCTGGGGGTGTGCACTCTGTATTAGCTACATGCATTTGCTCCTGTGGATTTCTTAATCCACAAGGAGGGGCAAAATCAGAGGAGGGGTTAGGAGGGGAGAGGCCCTGATGTTGGGCATAAGGATAGTTCTGCTCACACTTGTAATTTGTAATAACAGGGACAGAAATGGTTCCCACAACTTGAAATAACCAATCATTCATTACCTGTTCATAGCTCAGCACTCTTTTCATTCATCTCAGAAAGCAGTGGTTGGGGATCTTTCTAACCCTCTCTCTAATCTTCACCTACTACTCCTCTGTACTCAGGAACTGAGGTAAAGAAAGAGAAAGCAAGTGCAAAGCATGGCAGTTCAATCCATTTGACATACTCTCAAAATTTTCAAAAGAATTCTGGTCTAAGTTAGCTACAAGGCAAGCAAAAACCCACTTCCCTATAAACTATCCCACCAATGTTCTCCCTAGAATCTGGGCCAATAACTCATGATGCTACTTACTAAGCTGTTCTATGCCCTTCCCTTTACCTCTATCATAAGAAATATGCTAGGCCCCAAGAAGCTTCAGAATTAAAGAATTAAGACTCTAGGTTTGAGCTGACTGAAAAGTCATCACCTTATGCCTTTTATCAATGTATATCAACATAAATTATTTGAGAGAAAAAATTTCTTCCTGATGTCTTTCATGTTGAAACATATACAGTGCAGGCTCTGCCAGGAAGAATGTGTAGATTCCTGTAGTCAGTGCTCACTGGCAGTCTGAAGAGACTGTTGAGTATGAAGCACCGAATATGGGAAATTGATCAAAGCCTTATCTCTAGTTTCTGTGGAAATTAGCATACTTACCTAAACAGTGATACTGTTGCAGGAAGGGGGACCCCTTCCAGGGCCCTAAAGTGCACTCTTGGCTAACCCTCAGAAATGAGTTGTCCGAGGAGACACACATGCTGACAAAGCAAGAGGTTTTATTGGAAAGGACGCCCAGGCGGAAGCAGGAGGGTAAGGGAACCCAGGAGAACTGCTCTGCCACGTGGCTCATGGTCTTGGGTTTTATGGAATGCGATTAGTTTCTGAGTTATTTTTGGCTAATCGCCCAGGCGGAAGCAGGAGGGTAAGGGAACCCAGGAGAACTGCTCTGCCACGTGGCTCATGGTCTTGGGTTTTATGGAATGCGATTAGTTTCTGAGTTATTTTTGGCTAATCATTCTGACTCAGAGTCCTTCCTGGCAGTGTATGCATTCCTCAGCCAAGATGGATGCCTGCAAGGATTCTGGGAGGTGGTTGGACATGTGGTGTCACTTTTTGACCTTTCCCAAACTCTTCTGGTGAGTGGAGGCTTATTAGTTCTGTGTTCCTTAACATGACCTCCTGTCATAAAATAACTCACACAAATGGTTACTATGGTACCTGGCCAAGGTGGCGGTTTCGGTCTGTATGCTTTCTCTAACAATACAGGATGAAATTTCAGGATAAATTTCATCTAACTCAATCTCTTTGCTTTTAGAAATGTAATATAGATGTTGAAACTAAAGAGAAAATAAAGCTGAAGTTAGGAAAAAGCTATCATAAAATCATCATTAGTAATAAGTATTTTAATAAACAAGTCTACTTTAAGGGAAGCTATATATTTAAGTTTCAGAGACTGGTTGGTGAAAATACTAATGTAAGAACTCTTCCTCTTTTTCCTAAACACAGTGGAAAATTAAATCAATTATTTTATGAACAGGCTATGACGAAGAAACATGAAATGAGCACAGAATGAAGATGGAATGAAACCATTTAAACACACATTTTTACTTAAAACATAAGTGAAAGCAAGTCCTTGCTTAATGAATTTACCAAATTTTCTAATGTGTGCATTAACCATTGCTGGCATTTAGCTGTTGCATAAAGTTGTAATGTTGGTTGCTGAATTAGGCCTTTGTGGTACTCTGCATTGGTGGTTCCTATTACTTGGCCTATTGTGAAATCATCTACAGTAACGCTTTCAAACTTCAGTGTTCCTGTTACTTGTGGATCTTGATAAAAATAAGTATTCTGATTCAGCAGGTCTTGGGTGAGGCCTAATATTCTGCATTTGTAGCACATTTTCAGGTAATACTCACGTTGTTGGTCTGTGCACCAGACTTTGGATGGCAAAAGCCTAGAGACCTGCATAACGATACATATTCTGTGGTCTCACTTCTAGAGAGTCATACTTAGTACAATAGACCTTGTGAAGTTTCTTATTTTATAGATGTGCAAACTGAGGCTCAAAGAAATGTAGTGACATGTAACAAAATGGCAGTCAAACCAATAGTAAATCAAAGGCCTCCTCATCCCTCAGCCCACTGCTGTTTTACTTACCCAACATCTCCTGTATTTTGGAAACTTTCTGCATTTGCACTCAGGACGTGCCACTTGTGCAGCTGCATTAAGGCTCTGTGTTCAGAAGGGTCCCATGATTGGGGGCTGATGTTCTATGGTTGACATATTGAAATTTGTAATCATTTTATCTTTGAATTTATGATTTAGAATTAAAGTCCAATGGGACAATGGAGCACATGTAGAGGGAGAGCTTGGAGCCTTGGCTCCACACGTGGACTTGCCTCCTGCAGCCTCCTTACCTCCCTAGGATAGACGATTGCCCCCTGCTATCAACCCCTGGTGCCCCAGGCTTTGCTTGGCCTCCCTTACCCCAGCTCTGCCCTAGACCTCTGCCATCTTCCACCTGGAGTGGTGATCAGGTTGAACTGGGGAGAGGGGGCTCATGTCCCTCCAGCATCCTCCTCCCCTGTGGAGACTGGGATATGCATGTGGGGAGGATTAGGGTTGAGAGTGTCCTGTGGTATCTCAGGGTGCATCAGTATAGCAGTGTGATGGGTTGGCAGGAACTTCTCACCTACCCCATTCAAGTACCAAGCATGTCTCTGAGCAGAGGTTTAGATCCCTTGGGTTTACCCACATGTCATGGGTTAGAAAGACATTCTAATTATATAATCTAATGTATACATTAGATATTATAAAATATATTGATATTAATAATGTCAGTTCTATATTCTTCTCTATTTATTAATATTAATATCTAATTTTAATATTAAATATTACTATTCTTATTATATAGATAATACCATGTCAGTTGCTCAGTCATGTCCAACTCTTTGCAGTCCCATAGACTGTAGCCCACCAGGCTCCTTTGTCCATAGAATTCTTCAGGCAAGAATACTGGAATGGATTGCCATTCCCTTCTCCAGGGTATCTTCCCAACCCAGGGATTGAACCTGGGTCTCTTGAATTGCAGGCAGACTCTACCATCTGAGCTACCAGGGTAGCCCAGATACTAGATTATATATAATTAGAATCTCTCTCTAATTTCAAGGAATGCTCTATTTACACACACAAAAATCTAAAATTTAGTTATCTCCAATGATTCCAAAGTTGTTAAGCCTTCCTTTCAAGCTCTGTACTAAATAACTTGGTTCCCTGGTTAGGAAAGGTTTTGTTCATCTTAAATACTTCATGTGCACAGTATCTTCAACAAGCACAATAAATTGGTTTGTTTGGTTCAGCTTTGTCTGTTCGAAATATCTGCCCCTTCCAGAGTTTTGGTCATTTTTCTGTTTCACCTTGGAGAGTTTTGATAGACTGTAGCTTTTGAGGAATTGGCACATTTCATCAAAGTTGTCAACATAGTGTGCATAGAGTTGTTTGTACTAATGCCTTACTCTCTTTTGAATGCTTGTGTGGTATGTAGTGGTATCTCCCATTTTGCTTCTCAAACTGGTCATTTGTACATCATTTTTTTCCTGTCAATTTTACTGGAGATTGGTCAATATAATTGTATTTTTTAAAGTGAGCTCTTATGTTCATAGATTTTTTTTTTCTATTTTTTCTGTGCTTAGTGTCATTGATCTGCTCTTACTATTTCCTCCTTTCTGCTTGCTTAGGAATTATTTTGCTCTTCTTTTTCTCTGATTTCTGTAGATGGAAGGTTGGGTGATTGATTTGAGACCTTTCTTATTTACTAATATAAGCATTTAATGCTAAATATTTTACTTTAGAGTAAAATTCCACAAATTTTGATATGCTGTGCTTTCAATGTTGATCAATTTCAAATACTTTCATTTGTTCTAGAGCAGGTGTACCAACGATGAATTCTCTGTTTTTATTTATCTGAGAACATCTTTATTTCACCTTCATTCCTAAAGGATATTTTCACTGGATATAGAATTCAAGGTTGATAGCTATTTTTGGCAGACTCTCTAAAAGTGTTGTCCTACTGCTTAATGGCCTTCTTGATTTCTGAGGATTGTCATTCCAATTATATATTCCCTAAATATAATATGCATTTTTTCTCTGACTGCTTTCATGCACGTGGAAGGGGTGGTAGAATTTGGTTTTCATCAGTTTGATTATGGCATGTCTGGGCATGAACTTTTTGAGTTTTATCATGTTGGGGTTTTACTAAGCTTTATGAACCTGTAAGTTTATATATTTTTCAGATTTTCCATGTATTACTTCTTTAGTTTTTTTTCTAAACTACCCTCCTTGTTTTCCCCTTCTGAGATTTTGGTGACATGAAAGTTAAATCTTTTAGCATTTTTAAACAGTTCCGTGAGAGAGGGTATGATCATTTTATTTCAATTTTTTTTCCTTTGTGGTGCAAATTGAATCATTTCTTTTTACCTAGGTTTAAGTTCACTGACTCTTTAGCCATCTCTGTTCTACTGTTAGGTACATTGGCTGTATTTTAAATTTTGGTTTTTGTATTTTTCAGTTCTAAAATTTCCATTTTATTCAATTTATACCTTATATTTCCATGCGGAGAGGATCCATCCTTTCAGTGTTGCTGCTTAGGTCTCAGAGCATGGTTATCATGGCTGCTTTGAAAGTCTTTGTATCATAATTCCAACATTTGTGTCACCTTTGGATTGGTGTCTGTTGCTTGTCTCCTGCTTTGTGAGTTGTTGAGATTTTCTTCATTCTTCATATAGCACGTAGTTTTATATTATATCCTGGAGATTCTGAATGTTATGTTAATAGATTCTTATATCTTATTTAAATCCTAGAGAAATTGTGTACATTTTCCTTTATTTTAGCAGACAATAAAATTAACTTCAGACCACAGGTTCTACCCCATGTCTTGTGGTCCGTGGATCCAACTCAGTTCATTCCTCACTTTGCTCTGTTCTTTAGACCTACTTTGGTTGCCCACTTTGGAAACTACACAGATATCTGCTCTGTGATTTGGGGTTACCACAGCTTTGGCATTTGTTCATGTCAGATTCATACACATTGAGCCCTCTCCTCAATATCTTTGACAATCCCTCATTCCCCAAGGGCCCTCTTCTAGGTCTGATGGCCAAAAGCCTAGAGCTTTAGTTTCTCTTTTGCCATGCACTGCCATAGCTGAATATGCCTCCAAAACCAAGCAATAGGGAGATAAAGAGAAACAAAAAGTTTTATGAGTCTTTTCAACAAATGGGGTTTGGCAGCTGGATATCCACATGCAAAAGAATAAAGTTGGGCCCCTACCTCACATTGTTTTATTAATATTATAGAGTGATTAGTAGTTGAGCTAGCTGGTTCATCTGGTGGACTTTCAAGCATAAATATGTAAAAATCTTTTAAACCTTCCACTCTTCTCTTCAGGCATGGAGGGAAAGTGGTGGTAAAATATTCTGGTCTTATGTGAGCTGGGTGGATGAGAGTAGTTGAAGGCCCCACCATTTAGTGTGAAGACATCCTAGAATTCTATTATGCATCATGCAGTGGCCCTGCAAACTTTATATAGTTATAGTCTCTCTCTCTCTCTCTCTCTTTTTTTTTAAGATAAGGGAGTTTGCTCCTGCCTCTTTGATGTTGGTTGTCCAAAACCTCTCTAGGTCAATTTCTCCAGAGAGAAAAGTTTGACCCCCCCGCCTAAGAATGGGGTACAACTGGTTTTCAGAAGTAAGAGGGAGGATCATGGATTCTAATTGCTTCATATATATGTGTATATATATATATATATATATATTCATATATTTAACCAGTTTGATCCTTGCCCACTGAAGAACTTTGGGTCTCCAAGTCCTAGGCACAATGGCCAGGGGTGCATATTCTCACTTATCATTAGCATTTCTCCCTACAGGTGCCTTGGTCGGGTTCCTTCTGCCTTAATAAATCAGTTATTTCTCTCTGTGTCATCCCCATAAAAGTATTCTATGGCTTACTATCTTTTTTTTTCCTCCTATATTTGTCTGTATTAACTTAAAACTTTATTTTCATTCCTGTAATATCATTTAATGTGTTCTTGGGAGAGAAAGGTGAAAAGCAAGGTTTTTTAATATGGCATGTTTAACTAGAGGCTTAATGTATTGTTTTATTTAAATAAATCAGAGATAACTTAGAACTGATAAAGGCCAAAGAATGCCTTGATCCTCAGTATTAAACTGTATCTGTCCAAATTAGATAATGCAATTAGGAGAATAATGAGGAAACCATCCTCTCCTAGTTCTCCAAGGAGGTTCAAGGGATGAATTAGTTGATGGGAGATAAGTCCTTACATCTTATGTATTATTTTGGGTGAGATGGTCCTGTGGGGAAGTGTCTCTGTTCTAATGGAAATGGTGAAATGTGAAAATGAATCCATGAAAGGAATGAATTATGGTTATAGATAAGATTGCTAAAATTTGCATATCCTTTCTGTTTGAAGGGTATGTTGGTACTCAACCTGACCCATTGGAATTTCCTTGGATAAGAGCCTTGGCAGGGACCCAGCCTAAGTAATTTATGGCCTGAGAGTGGTAATTTATATAACATCCATCATCTTCTACCTCATTCCAAGGGAAGAATATCCTGACTGTGAAAGAATTCTGGCCCAGGACCAGGGAGCAGGGCTGATGTGTAGTATTCTTGTTCCACATTATATAAGTTAATTAGGTAAGGTTAAAATAGGGCATCTTTTGGTTATTTTAAGAGCCATCTGTAAAATACCACCTAAAGTTATACAATCTCTGTGAGGGATCTTGATGGTAGCTTCTGGTTGCTGTAAGCATCTCTGTTATGCTATTCTATTAACATGTAAATAGAGTTGCTCTGTGACTTGTTTGTGGTGGTTTGAACAAAGCATTTCACTTTCAGTAACCAAAATGGAACTGCCTGAAAGCTGTTCTCCAAGACTCATGACAGTGAAGGTCATGGGCTTCAGCAAGGGAATTAGGAAGTACAGCACTGACTGTCTCTGGTTTGCAGAACATTTACCTCTGAGATAAAACCTTGGCTTTTATTTTCAAGGATATCTTAGAGTAGGCAAAGGTAATGCAATTATTCTCAGTGGAAGTACACAGTGATAGAACAATGGGAACACTTAAAAGGTGCCCTTAACCATTTTCATATAAAGGGAAGGCTGAAAAGTCTCTGTTCATTCATTTATGTTGTCATTATAAAATGTCTTGGAAACCAAGGTTCATGAGTGTAAATTGCTGGGGAAGCAATTGACATAATTAATGGAGGAGAAAATGTTCTTTTTAAAATGTCCCTATAATCAGAGTTTGGATATAGTGTGCTTTGAAATATGTGGATGTTGGTGTACATATTTGGCTTGGAGATACATTTTTTTTCCTCTGATGCATCCATTGGGCATAAATGAGTATTAGATCCTACACCCACTTCGTTAATTTAGAACAGTACTCTGTCTATGATATCAGTAGTGCCCAAGCATGTATAAATTTTGATCATCACATTCATATACACATCATATCTCATACATTACTTAAATTGTTAAAATAAATTTCCAGGCAAAAGTGAGACAATTTAAAATGTGATGGCAAACATAAAATTTTCAGTTTATTTTCTTTTACACGTATCCATGACAAAAGCAAACCCAGAAGACTATCTTCACTTGATATCTTTTTATAGCAGTGATTATAAAAAATAATCAGTTAAATCAATAATGTAGTTTATCACAAATAATTTTAACAAATACTATCCTCAAAATGTAATATTTCCAGCTGAGATTCAAAGTACAGTTGAAACTAAATTGGCTTTGCCTATTAATTTTATATTTAAAGCATTATTGGAAAATAGAGTTAATAATAGTACCTACCATGATTAGTTTATGCAAAATGCTTAAAACTGCCTGAAGAATAGTAAACACTGAATAAACTGCATTTATTATACTTTTAACAATATAGCTTACAGTTAGGCTGACAGTTGCAGTTAGAACTGAATGTAGTTCTATATTCTACTCTTAAATCCTTTTGGCACTTGTTTGACATTCCTGTACTTAGATTAAGCTCTTAATCTTTATTTAAAAGTCTGAGATTAGGTCTTTCATCCCAGTAAATATTTCCTCCACATTTACAAATGTAGTGAATGCTGTATCAATCTCAAATATTCTCTATAACTACAATTGGGTAGCTGTGTCCCATAAATAAAAATAAAAACTTACAGAAAGTCACCAATTAAATATACTACAACTATATCACATGAGTAAACAAATCTTTTATTTTCAGGGAAATGTGTATGGTGAACCATGTTTTAGAATACAGTTTTGCCCTAACATTTTCGTTTTACATTCTCCACTAAGTAAATGTTAAATCAAAGGCAAGTTTTGTTAACCTGAGATTCTTACACAGAAAGTTTATGATTAATGTCAATTGGCACAAAAACTAATCAAAGATTTATTAGATGCTCTATTCCCACAAAACCCACATACAAAAGTGCTGATAGAATGATTTATACTCGTCAGACTTAGTTAAGTCCCTAAGACTAAAGTCAAATTGAATTTGGGATACAGTAAAATGAGGGCATCATTATCTCCACTCCCTCAGATTCTCTTAAACGTTAGTCCATTTATCATTGACCATCCCATTTCAGTGGGAAACATAAGAGGCTATGTTGAGGATTTTATCCGGAAGTATTATGTTGAACCTAAAACATAATATTATTTCAACTGCTTTAAGTTACCTGTACCTGATGCTTCCTTTATAAAATGTTAGCAAGTCTGTTTCTGTACAAGTGGCTGCAAGCCGTATGACCTAAGTAAAAAGTTTTTGGTTTGAGAGAGAGTATTGCTGGTATAATAACAGGGCTCAACGGGTATTTGCAAATTTTTAAACTCTTCTCTCAAGAGGTATAGTGGTCTCTTTGAAACCCAGGGTCCACTGAGTATGAACCAGGACAAAGATAAAACTGAAGGCCATGAGATATTTCTATAGAAAGAAGGTTCTGGCAGACTCAATGAGTTGTCAATTCCTTGCCCAAGTAAGATTCAAGATTATCCTAGTGGATGAGTGGAGGGAGAGCCTTATTTATGTATAGATTAGGCATGTGTGGAAGAGCTTATGCATACATATGATAAGCTTCCAAAGGACTCATGCCAGATACACAGGATAGGAACTTAAGTCAAGGTGCCTAATTCTGGGTCCTGCCAGTACAACTGACATTATTTGTGTGTGCTAAGTCCCTTCAATTTGGCCAACTCTTTTGTGGTCCTTTGTAGCCCACCAGGCTCCTCCATCCATGGGATTCTCCAGGCAAGAATACTGGAGTGGGTTGCCATTTCCTTCTCCAGGGGATCTCCCTGACCCAGAGATCGAACCTGAGTCTCCTGCATTGCAGGTGGATTCTTTACTAATGAGTCACTGGGAAATTCCATTATTTATATCACTACCGAAAAAGAGGTTAAGGTCTTAATATGTAACCACATTCGAACTCACCCTATCCCTGAGCTAATCCAGGACACACCTGCAGGTGAAGGTCTCTAATCTCTGCATTGACTAGAGGAAGGGGTTGACAGGTACTAGGCTCTCAGCAGCAGGACTGACAAGCCTGAAGAGTGGGGAATATTTGTTTGCCTTACCAGAAAATTCCAAATTTGGTTTCATGGCCTTAAATCCAAATTAAATCTATCAAAAGTTTTTGACTCCTCCACCTCTTTCAGAATAAGAGATTTCACTGAATTAGCTTCCTTAAGATGACTTCACATTATCCTCTTGAACATTGAACTTTGGAGAACTTGATATGATTTCCCAAATGGACCATGCCTCATTGGTAGGAGGTTGGTGGCTGTCCATTCCTCTGGGGCTTGCAGTCTTTCACTTTGTCTCCTTCCGAACTTTGATAATCAATTTATAGCTAATTAACTACAAATTTTAAAATATGTATCTGCTTGAAAGTGAAAGTGAAGTTGCTTAGTCATGTCTGACTCTTTGTGACCCCATGGAAGGTAGTCTACCCGGCTCTGCTGTCCATGGGATTTTCCAGGCAAGAATACTGGAGTGGGCTGCCATTTCCTTCTCCAGGAGACCTTCCCAGGGATCGAACCTGGGTTTCCTGCATTGCAGATAGACACTTTACTGTCTGAGCCTCCAGGGAAGCCCATGTATCTGATAACTTCACCTAAACAGGAAAAGAATTTGCAAAATAATAGACACATATATATGTATAACTGAATCACTTTGCTGTACACGTGAAACTAACACAATATTGTTAATCTACTATCTACTATCAGTTCAGTTCAGTGGCTCACTTGTGTCCGACTCTTTGTGACCCCATGGACTGCAGCATGCCAGTCTTCCCCTGTCCATCACCAATTCCCAGAGCTTACTCAAACTCAGGTCCATTGAGTCAGTGATGCCATACAACCATCTCATCCTCTGTTGTCCCCTTCTCCTCCTGCTTTCAGTCTTTCCCAGCATCATCAGGGTCTTTTCCAATAAGTCAGTTCTTCACATCAGATGGCCAAAGTATTGGAGTTTCAGCTTCAGCGTCAGTCCTTCCCATGAATATTCAGCACTGACTTTCTTTAGGATTGTCTGGTTTGATCTCCTGCAGTCTCAGGGACTCTCAAGCATCTTCTCCAGCACGACAGTTCAAAAGCATCAATTCTTCAGTGCTCAGCTTTTTTTATGGTCCAATTATTTACTGTGTCTTTTGAACTGTGGTGTTGGATAAGACTCTTGAGAGTCCCTTGGACTGCAAGGAGATCCAACTAGCCCATTCTGAAGGAGATCAGCCCTGGGATTCCTTTGGAAGGAATGATGCTAAAGCTGAAACTCCAGTACTTTGGCAACCTCATGTGAAAAGCTGACTCATTGGAAAAGACTCTGATGCTGGGAGGGATTGGGGGCTGAGGAGAAGGGGATGACAGAGGATGAGATGGCTAGATGGCATCATGGACTCGATGGACGTGAGTCTGAGTGAACTCTGGGAGATGATGATGGACAGGGAGGCCTGGTGTGCTGCAATTCCTGGGGTTGCAAAGAGGCGGACACAACTGAGTGACTGAACTGAACTAATATAAAATACAAATTTAAAATATATATATATATATAGTTACTTAAGTTTACTTGTACAAGTTGCTCTACTGTACATCCACCAAATTGTCTTTTAATTCAGCTCCTCCCACTTTAGTCCCATCTTTTTTGGGGGAAAGTGAGTGGTACTGCCAAATGCTCAGCATTTACAAAATCTTGCTCCCCAATGTATTTTCTCTAGGAATTCAGCTTTTTCCACTGTGTTTCTCTGATCAATAGGGTGTGCCTTAACCAACATTAAAAATTCATAAATTGTGCACTTACACCTGAGTCCTCAAATCACTTGAAATTTTGGATGGGTAAATTAAGTTTACATCCTGTTAATAGCCCTTTGTTTTAGGGTTGCCTCATATATCTCTGGGCCTGGCTGCCTGGGTTAGTCTGTATTGAATGGATATATCCTTTATTCTTTATAGAAGTCAACACTTTGGCTAGAGGTCAATTTACCAGTAGACTAGTTGAGCTTAAGTTTGGGTCTCTCCCTTACATAGTCCCAGCCAGGGCTGAGAGTGGTAAGTGTCCTACCTGAAGAGGGAACACTTGAATATAACCAGGCAGCATCTAGAGAAGAATTTTTGGCTACTTTCCCAAAAAGACCTAAGAGGAAAGACCTGGATCTCTTAGAACCCAGTCATTTCTTATTATTCTTTTTCTTATCTCAATAAATATTCATTTGTACCTAATTTTGTGTTCTTTTGCTTAAAGAATCCCCCTTCTCCAAACAGTTGAAGCTTCAGGCAGGCCTCACACAACCTGGATCAACCCCTGCTCTTGGCATCACCTGTTATTTTTGCACCCTGCAATGTTCCTGCCTTGTTAACTGGCAAGTGCATGGTAGAAGGCTGCCGCTCTTCATGTTCCTCATTTCACACTCGGGGATACATTAGCTGTCCAAGAACTTGTACTAGTTGTCTACACTTGACCTCCAATAGGTTTTGTCTGGAACAGCCTGCTGCATCCCTTTCTCCTTAATTGGCTCAGTGGTGACTTATATTATCTGATCCCTCACTTTCTTCTTTCTTCTGCTTCTTGTCTCACCTTCTTAGACTGTTCAGCTTTTAATTTCTTCCCCATAGAATAGTCTTTGATGAGAAGTGTTATCAGGGAGTCATGGTGACTCTAAGACAGTCTGCAAAGTAATTGGAATTCATGGAGCATTCCCTATAGAAACACCTTTTTATATAAGAAGGTGATTCTCCAGCCTCAACAATTTCTATATCTTTGGAACACAGTCTACTTAAATATGCAAAGGAAGTCTCCCTCCTGTGCCCTGGTTCATCTTGAAAACTGACTTCTCTGACTAAATCCTTCCATAAAAAGACAAACGCTGTCATATTAGTTTAAAAAACACAATCAGGTGATATGTTGTTCACAGGAAACTTGGTTCAGGTTGTAGGGAAGGAAAATTGTCTTCATTCTAGTCCTTTGACTGGCTTAATAATTTAATTGACCCAAAACAGATTGATAGAAGAAAGACAAAGTCTAATAGCATGTATATGTTGCAGGAAGGGGGACCCTTTCCAGGACCTAGGAGGGAGCTCTTGTCTAACACTTGGAAATGAGTTTTCCAAGGAGACACATGTGCTGACAAAGCAAGAGACTATTGGGAAGAGGTGCCAGGGCAGAGAGCAGCAGGGTAAGGGAACCCAGGAGAACTTCTGCAGTCTTGGGTTTTATGGCAAAGAGGTTGTTGCTGCTAAGTCGCTTCAGTAGTGACCGACTCTGTGCGACTCCATAGGTGGCAGCCCACCAGACTCCACCATCCCTGGGATTCTCCAGGCAAGAACACTGGAGTGGGTTGCCATTTCCTTCTCAAAAGGTTGTTAGTTCCTGGGTATCTCTGGCTGGTCATTCTGACTCAGTGTCCTTCCTAGTGGCACATGCATCGCTTAGCTGAGGTGTATTCTAGAGAGGAGGATTCTGGAGTTTGATAGAATATATGAACTAGTTTTTCCTCTTTCCTTTTGCCCCTTCCTGAATTCCTCCAGTGGATGGTAGCTTGTTAGTTCCAAGTTCCTTATCAGACCTCCTGTTGTAAGATAACTCATTCGAGCAGTTGCTATCATGTCTGGCCAGGGCAGGTGGTTTTGGTCAGTGGTTCATCTAACAGATGCATGGGAGAAACCAGGGAAAACTAAGTAACTCTCAAATAAAATTGAAGCCCTCACCTTAGATACTATCTTCAACTAAGACAGAAAATGATGTTGGGAGTGGGTTGTCAGTTATAGGAAGTTACAGAGAAAAGCACAGTAAACCAAGGATAAGATCTTTAAGCAAATTTAAGTCATTGCCTTCTCCATTGATAATAGTCTCTAGAGATAAGGTCATCTCCCTCTTCACTGTGTAGCAGGGAGACACCCTACAAATGTAGATTTCCCTTATACAAGTAAATTTCCCTTACAGGTAACTTCTACTCTGCTCAAAGTTTCTCCTGTGTATGCAGTTTCTTAAAAATACCCAGTCTAAGGTAATCGGTATGGCAAAGAGACAAGATTTGGCATAGCAAATTCTGCTCCCTTGTAAGACCAATTGACAAAGAACTCAAAAAATAATGAGATTAATCAAGAGATACAAGGCAAATGTAAATATTAGGAAAGGCAAGAATGTCAGTATTCCATCAGAAAAGCTTAGCTATAAGTTTAAAAGCACTAAGATGTTTTAAAATTATAATAGGCACAGTTCCTAGTGATGTAACAGTCATAACCCAGTGTGCATCTAGTAGCAAAGGAAGTATGTATGAAGAAGGTATATTAAAAATGTAAAGAGATAGTGATAAAAATCAAGTTGTAGTATAAATTAAGTAAAATTACTTGAGGGTTAAATGTCAAAACAGATAAGGAAATTGAAAAACTAAGCAACATTGATGAACTATATAGTGTGTGTATGTCTGTGTATGCATAAACACATACTCATTGTCAACTGAAAAAAAATAGAGAACCTAAAAGTTGAGAATTATGTTTTATTCAGTGGACATATTGAAGACTTAAGTCCAAAAGATAATCTCACAGATAACTGAGGGACAGTTCTGAAGAGGTAAGAGAGGAGCCAGAAAATACAGAATTTTTGAAAAACACATACACACACACACACACACACAAACAAAAAACAAGATAGTTGGAACACCCCCAAATTACTGTTAATTAAAGAAAATTACCTCTGAGTCTCTTTTGTTGTCTCACATAGAGGGTCATCATTACTATCTTTCTAAATTCCATATATATGTGTCAGTATTCTGTATTGGTGTTTTTCTTTCTGGCTTACTTCACTCTGTATAATCGGCTCCAATTTCATCCATCTCATTAGAACTGAGTCGAATTTATTCTTTTTAAGGGCTGAGTAGTACTCCATTGTGTATATGTACCACAGCTTTCTTATCCATTCATCTGCTGATGGACATCTAGGTTGCTTCCATGTCCTGGCTATTATAAACAGTGCTGCAATGAACATTGGGGTACATGTGTCTCTTTCAATTCTGGTCTCTGAGGGAGAGGGAGAGGGTGGGATGATTTGGGAGAATGGCATTGAAACATGTATACTATCTTGTAAGAATGAAGCACCAGTCTATGTTCAATACAGGAAACAGGATGCGTGGGGCTGGTGCACAGGATGATTCAGGGAGATGATATGGGGTGGGAGGTGGGAGGGGGCTTCGGCATTGGGAGATCGTGGACACCTGTGGCTGATTCATGTCAATGTATGGCAGAACAAATACAGTATTGTAATGTAGAATAAAGTATTTAAAAAATAAAATTAAATTAAATTAAAAAAAAATGAAAAATAAAAGAAAATTAGATACCTTAAGTTAAGGAATTTAGTGCTCTTCTATATATGGGAAGATGCAAGAGTCTGGGCTCACTGAAATTACTCCTTTGATGGGCACCTTTATCTAGGGCCAGTATCCTGTTTTCTTCATCCTAAACCCTCAGGGTGCATCACTGTGGCAGCTGAAATGGCTGGTGGCTTAATGGCTGTGACATACTTTACTTACTGATATGGCAGGCAACATTCTTTGCCCACTGTATATATATTACCCACTTTTCTTATGTTTATTTAAAAAGAATATAATGTATTTCCTTGAAAAGAACACTTTATATTTAAAAAGTAGAGATTGTATAGGTCTTATTCTTTGATAATAATCAAATTAAAACATATAAATTTCTAAATTCCTAAAATGGTTAACATTCTTCAACATTCATGAAAAAAAGAGGAAATTTAAAAATATATAGAAACAGATATAGCAAAAGCTATATTCAGAAGGAATATATAGCTTAAAACATAAAAGAAGAAAAATATAAGAAAATTAGCAGTCATTTTAAAGTTAATAAAAAGAACAAAAAGATAAATCAAAAGAAATCTACACAAGAGAAGGGATAATGGTAAAACCTAAAATTAATGGAAAGGAAATAAAAATAGAAATGCAATGGCACCCCACTCCAGCACTCTTGCCTGGAAAATCCCATGGATGGAGGAGCCTGGTAGGCTGCAGTCCATGGGGTTGCTAAGAATCAGACACGACTGAGGGACTTCTTTCACTTTTCACTTTCATGCATTGGAGAAGGAAATGGCAACCCACCCCAGTGTTCTTGCCTGGAGAATCCCAGGGATGTGGGAGCCTGGTGTGCTGCCATCTCTGGGGTCTCACAGAGTCGGACAGGACTGAAGCGACTTAGAAGCAGCAGCAGCAGAAATGATATATTATAAAACTCTTTTGAAAAGATATAAAATAGAAAAAACTGCTGTGAGCATGATTAAGAAAAATGAAAGGTCAAACCCATATAAGATTAAAAATGAGAAAGGAAAGCATAGATGTAAAAAAGTAAGATGACAACAAGAAAACATCACATGTAACATTAGACAGCAAATTTGATAATGTGGTAGAAAATTATTTACTAAAATTAACCTATGTAAAAATGAAAAACTTTAGTCAATATACCAAAAATTAAGAGAAATGCGATCTCTAGACTTTCCCTTTAAAAAGAACCAATATTCAATGAATTCACAGATATATAATGATAATTTTATTATGTTTAAATTATGCCTGACTAGAAATAATAGAAGATCTTTATTTATTCATGAGGCCAGCATAATTCTAATTCCAGAAACTGTTTTTCTTTAAAGTGAATAGCTACTTCAAAAAGAAAAAAACCCCAAATATCCCAATAAAATTTATTTTCATATTAGAAAGTAAATCTAGTAATATATCAAAATAAAAATATGTAAGGTTATTTACAAAATCTAAGGATGGTTCACTATCATTCAATAAATCAAATAGGTGGATTAAATAAGAAAAAGCTTATGATTATATTCATGTATGCTGAATATCATCTCATAAAATTTATTTGGCATCCTCCATCTCCCAAAAAAGTTTTGAATAAAATAGTTCCACAAGAAAGTTATCTAAATACAGTGTAGATTATTTTCACCCAAACCTAGATTACAACCTAGAGCTTGTCAAGGATACATTTAGAATTTCATTGCATTTTTTTCCTTGGTAGTTTCAGTTTACTATACAGTTTAGTAAAACACTAGGGATGAGACTATAAATATGTCTTTACCTCATCTTTTAAAGATTACATTTTCTTGCTGTTATTGAACTCAGGTTTGGCTACTTGCTGCTCAAAACCAATAATCAAGAGGTAAGTGTTGGTAGAAAGGAAAGTTGCTTTAATCAGAAGAGCCAGCAATCTGGGAAGAAGGTGGACTCATGTCCTGAGACAAACTCCAAAGATTTTCCTCAGCCATGACATTTTTAAAGGGAAAAATGGGAAAGTAATCTCAGTTAATCACCGAGACAGATTCTCCATCATTTTCCATTGCATGCAGGCTGTCTGACTCGTTATGATCTTTCTCTAGATGTTATCTTACCCTTTGGTCTGCTGCATAATTGCTAAGGCGATTGATGGGTGTAGAGAGCTAGTCATTCTTTAATTACTTGATTCTTCATTCCTACTTCTTTTAATCTAAGAAAAGAACCAACAGGTTAGGCAAAGTATTGAGTACATTTAGTCAGGAGTTAGGTTAATATTTTATAGGTTAATAAGCTTAGGTTAATAAGCTTTTTCTTATTTAATCCACCTACTTGATTTATTGTATGATAATGAACCATCCTTATGTTTCCTGAATAACATTACATATTTTTCTTTTGATATATTATTAGATTTACTTTCTAATATGAACCTATCTTGTGATCTCATATTTTATAATTAAGGTTTGCTGCTGCTGCTGCTAAGTCGCTTCAGTCGTGTCCGACTCTGTGCGACCCCATAGACTGCAGCCCACCAGGCTCCGGCGTCCCTGGGATTCTCCAAGCAAGAACCCTGAGTGGGTTGCCATTTCCTTCTCCAATCCATGAAAGTGAAAGGTGAAAGTGAAGTTGCTAAGTCGTGCCTGACTCTTAGTGACCCCATGGACTGCAGCCTACCAGGCTCCTCCATCCATGGGATTTTCCAGGCAAGAGTACTGGCGTGGGTTGCCATTGCCTTCTCCTATTAAGGTTTGAGGGGAAAAGAAATAGACAAACAGAAAAGGGGAAAAACAGCTACTTACTTCACCAGAATTCTAGAAACTGCTGCACTTTTATGTCATTGAAATTTCTTCCTCTCTGAGTGTTGAAGGGGGTCTGAAAATACTGAAGTACAATTATTTGCAGTGTTTTCCGTTGGGAAGTAGGATTCCTTGGAGCACCTATTTTCCCTACTAGCCATTTTCAGCAGTTGTTCAACCAATTTCTGTTGTACTCTCAGAGGCCAACTGATCCAAAGGTAATTTTCAATAACTCAGTTCTGCAATTGTGCTTTCACAGACCAACACAATGGTGCCCAATTCAATACATAAATTATAGGATCTGCTGATCAAGAATATTGTGCTGTGCTTAACTACACAATGGGTAAGGTAGAGGTATCATTCTAGGAGGAGTCTCTACCTCTCCGGGCACAAAATTTTGCCCATAATAGTCAGATAAAATCCTTCCAGGTCATTTGTCTTTGACAAGATCTCCTGAGGATTTTTAGACATGACAGACACTAGCTGTAGAATGTGAATCACGTAGTGTTTACTATGTGGTTAATAAGCATAATTAAAAACAAGTTGCATGCGATTTGTAGCATACCTCGTATGAAATATGAATTACTCCTCTGAAAGTGGGCAGTGAGGACTTGGAGTCAAGTGTGGCTTTGAGGATGGTCATCTTTGACTTTGAACCGCTGCCTCTGTTGCCCAGTTCTGCCATCCTTTTGTGAGCACATAGGTGTTCTTGCCACATACCAGTCTGTTACAGGAGGTCATTTTTATGACATGTCCCTAATCAGAGTTTGGAATTTTTTCACTCTCAATAATGTGTAACTATCCTAACATCACTTTAAATATGAAGACCTTACTAATAATATTTCTAAAGAGAATCTCCCTATCACCTAATATGCTCTATAAGCATCACTTGCTAATAATTTTTTACTCCAGTAGATTCTCTTGGATGCTGGCCAGCTCCTCTGTTTCCTGCTTGCTTCTTTCTTCTCTGTGTTCCAACACTGAAGTGTTGGGACATTATCTGATTGTGTTCAGAAACTAACTCACTTCTGAGCTAGGAAGTAGTTTGGCTACCAGTGATTTTTAAAAAAATTATTTATTATTTATTTTTATCCATCCTGGGTCTTTGTTACTGTGTGAGCTTTTCTGAGGATATATCTTGTTGAACAGCATACCCTTGTGTTCCTTCTGACTGTTCCTCAGATTACAAAGCTGTTTCTGGTGCTCCTCTGATGGTGCCTAATGGTAAGGACACTGCATGCTTTTACTTTAACACAAACATGAAAACTTAATCAAGATCGCTTCTTTCCACCACTTGACCTGGAAGGCAGCACTGAGTGGACATCCCTATCAGATGCTGTGTCCTGTAACCTTGGTGGTTTTGGAGGCCCAAAGATAAGGGCAAAAATGGGAGAAATTTATTATGGTAGCTGATGGATCACCTAAAGGCACCTCATCCTCTTCTAGGAAAGGCTACTTTACCTGCCACAAGACACCACCCTGACAAGATATTCTTAAAAGGATTTAGAATTTAAGAATTATCTTGAAATAATTCTTAAATGATTGTTGGTAGTGGTTTAGTTGCTAAGTCATGCCCAACTCTTGTGACCCCATGGACTGTAGCTTGTCAGGCTCCTCTGTTCATGGGAGTCTCTAGGCAAGAACACTGGAGTGGGTTGCCATTTCCTTCTCCAGGGGATCTTCCTAACCCAGGAACTGAACCCCAGGTCTCCTGCATTGCAGGCAGATTCTTTATCGACTGAGCTACAAGGGAAGCAACTTACCATCAGATGTGCCTGGATGACTTACTCTCTAATCACAGCAAAGTATAAAGCACAAATTCAAAACATGAACCAACAGTTATATCATCATGAAAAGACTGTTTACAGTAGTAAGTTTAAAGGCTTCAATAATTTAAGTCAATAATCTGGTGACTATCTGGAGAGTAGTCTATAAAAGCTGAAGAGAAAGCAGATGTTTGAAGATATTCCCAGTATTAATAGAAAGATATTAGAAAAATTTTCTAATTATATTCTCAGATTTAATATGAAGATGAGTAACATTAATAGCGGAGAAGGCAATGGCACCCCCACTCCAGTACTCTTGCCTGGAAAATCCCATGGACGGAGGAGCCTGGTGGGCTGCAGTCCATGGGGTCATGAAGAGTTGGACATGATGGAGCGACTTCATTTTCATTTTCACTTTCATGCACTGGAGAAGGAAATGGCAACCCACTCCAGTGTTCTTCCCTGGAGAATTCCAGGGTCAGAAGAGCCTAGTGGGCTGCCATCTATGGGGTCGCACAGAATCAGACACGACTGAAGTGACTTAGCAGCATCAGCAACAGCATTAATAATGTCTATGTAAATCATATATCAATTTCATACCCTAAGGCTCCTCCATGTGGTAGGAAAGATGGCTACCAGTGATTTTTTTGTTAAATTATTTATTTATTTTAAGCCATCCTGGGTCTTTTTTTGTCTAGTTGCAGACAGCGGGGCCTACTTTCTAGTTGCAGTGTGTGGGCTTCTCATTGTGGTGACTTCTCTTGTTGTGGAGCAAGGGCTCTCGGGCACACAGGCTTCAGTAGTTACAGCATGTGGGCTCAGTAGTTGTGGTTTCTGGGCTCTAGAGCACAGGCTTAGTAGTTGTGACACACAGGGTTAGTTTCTCCACAGCATGTGGGATCCTCCTAGACCAGGGATCAAACTCATGTCTCCTGCATTGACAGGCAGATTCTTTACCACTGAACCAACAGGAAGCCACTACCAGTGGTTCTGACCTTCCACATTTAGAGCACCTTGGTTGGAAGAGAGGTTCTTATTCCCTTTATTGATTTCTCATAGTTATATGAGTGCATTTTAATTTGGTCTCTTGACTTAGTAGAGGTCTACATCCCTAATTCCACTAAATAGTCTATCTTTGACACTTGAGTTAATACTTCAACTAATCCCAAAGCAATTATTACTTATAAAACAGAAAGGAAGAGGGCAGGGCAAACTTTGAAAGAATGACATAGTCTGAGGACACAACATAAACGGATTAGTCTAAGATGTCATGCAAGTCAACTTCCACTAGATTCTGAGCCTCTG
This sequence comes from Nanger dama, assembly GCA_917880005.1. Taxonomy (NCBI): domain Eukaryota; kingdom Metazoa; phylum Chordata; class Mammalia; order Artiodactyla; family Bovidae; genus Nanger; species Nanger dama. The sequence goes on from CAKJTW010000116.1 coordinate 624,105, forward strand.
TATAGCTCATTGTAACACATCAACAAGCTAAATGTCACACCTACAGGCACCATGATAGTTCCAAAGCCAAAAAGTGGGCAGTGGCCCAGTTCCTGGAAATCTCTGCCCCTTCCCTAAATAGTTGAAATAATCCTTCCACTCGTTCAGTCAGTTCAGTTCAGACACTCAGTTGTATCTGACTCTTTGCAACCCGTGGCCTGCAACATGCCAGGTTTCCTTGTTCATCACCAACTCTTGGACTTGCTCAGACTCATGTGTATTTCCACTCATTAGCCTATGACATTATCCAGCCCATAAAAAAGCCCACAGCACATTTTGAGTCCATTCTCACCTTCTGAGATGGCCTACACTCTGTCTGAGGACTGTGTTTCTCTGACTTTTTCCACTTTTTACCTATCACTTTGTCTCTCGCTGAATTCTTTCTGAGATGAGATATCAAGAACCTCAGCTTAATTAAGCCCTGAAATGAGGTGTATGATCTTCACTGGAAGACTGTGGGTTCAAGTCACAATCAGGATTTTGCATGTTTGAGTCCTGGTATGTGTGAGTGTGTGTTAGTCATTCAGCCATGTCTGACTCTTTGCAACCCCATGGACTGTAGCCCGCCAGGCTTCTCTGCCATGAGAATTCTCCAGGTAAGAATACTGGAGTGGGCAACCATTCCCTTCTTCAGGGGATCTTTCCAGCCCAGGGATCAAACCCAGGTTTGCCATATTGCAAGCAGATTCTTTATCATCTGAGCCACCAGAGAAGCCCGATATGAGGTGAATGGTTTTACTTGAGTATGAATTTCATCCGTGAATAGAAATAAGGGTGGTTTTTAGGAGTGCCTACATTGTTTAGACTCCTTATCTTCTTTACTTTTTATATTTTGCTCCTGTAACACTGGCTTATTTAGCTTTCAGCTCAGGAGTGAAAACCTATGAGTAGATTTAACTGAAGAGACTAAAACAGGTATTTTATAGGTTTTTCAGAATTTTTGATATCATTCTGTGAGTGGCTCTTGTTGGTTTAGCATTTCTGACACTTGACTCTGCAGACTGCATTTGGGATACCAGCTCTTAATTTCCCAGATCTTAAAGAAACTATGTGGAGAGTAGTTATTTTCATGAATAAAATTTAGATGAAAAATATAAGCACAGGGCTCTGCTTCTCTTGGAAAGAGCTGCAGGGGAAGACAAAGAAACTAACATGTACTGAGGGTGGTAGACAGAGTTCTAAATGTTCCTCAAATTTTTCCCAACTACATACCTGGAACTGTGAGTATGATGAGAAGTCACAATTGTTATTCTGTTACCTTATAGAGAAAAAGGGATTTCACAAAGATCATTATGGTTAAAAATCAGTTGATTTAGAGTGATCAAAAGGGAGATTATCAGGGCAGTTCAGTTCAATGCACAGTCGTGTCCAACTCTTTGTGACCCCATGAACCGCAGCACGCCAGGCATCCCTGTCCATCAGCAACTCCCTGGTTTACTCAAACTCATGTCCATCGAGTCGATGATGCCATCCAGCCATCTCATCCTCTGTTGTCCCCTTGTCCTCCTGCCCCCAATCCCTCCAAGCATCAGGGTCTTTTCCAGTGAGTCAACTCTTTGCATGAGGTGGCCAAAGTATTAGAGTTTCAGCTTCAGCATCAGTCCTTCCAATGAACAACCAGGACTTATCTCCTTTAGGATGGACTAGTTGGATCTCTTTGCAGTCCAAGGGACTCTCAAGAGTCTTTTCCAACACCACAGTTCAAAAGAATTAATTCTTCGGCATTCAGCTTTCTTCACAGTCCAACTCTCATATCCATACATGACCACTGGAAAAACCATAGCCTTGACTAGATGGACCTTTGCTGGCAAAGTAATGACTCTGCTTTTGAATATGCTATCTAGGTTGGTCATAACTTTCCTTCCAAGGAGTAAACGTCTTTTAATTTCATGGCTGCAATCACCATCTGCAGTGATTTTGGAACCCCCAAAATAAAGTCTGACACTGTTTCCACTGTTTCCCCATCTAGTTCCCATGAAGTGATGGGACCAGATGCCATGATCTTCGTTTTCTGAGTGTTGAGCTTTAAGCCAACTTTTTCACTCTGTTTTTTCACTTTCATCAAGAAGCTTTTTAGTTCCTCTTCACTTTCTGCCATAAGGGTGGTGGCATCTGGATATCTGAGGTTATTGATATTTCTCCTGGCAATCTTGATTCCAGCTTGTGCTTCTTCCAGCCCAGCATTTCTCATGATGTACTCTGCAGAGAAGTTAAATAGGCAGGGTGACAATATACAGACTTGATGCACTCTTTTTCCTATTTGGAACCAGTCTGTTGTTCCATGTCCAGTTCTAACTGTTGCTTCCTGACCTGCATGCAGATTTCTCAAGAGACAGTTTAGGTGATCTGGCATTCCCATCTCTCTCAGTTTTCCATGGTTTATTGTGATCCACACAATCAAAGGATTTGGCATAGTCAATAAAGCAGAAATAGATGTTTTTCTGGAACTCTCTTGCTTTTTCCATGATACTGAGGGTGTTGGTAATTTGCTCTCTGGTTCCTCTGCCTTTTCAAAAACCAGCTTGAACATCCGGAAGTTAATGGTTCACGTATTGCTGAAGCTTGTCTTGGAGAATTTTGAGCATTACTTTACTAGCACGTGAGATGAGTGCAATTGTGCAGTAGTTTGAGCATTCTTTGGCATTGCCTTTCTTTGGGATTGGAATGAAGACTGACCTTTTCCAGTCCTGTGGTCACTGCTGAGGTTTCCAAATTTGCTGGCATATTGAGTGCAGCACTTTCACAGCATCATCTTTCAGGATTTGAAACAGCTCAACTGGAATTCCATCATCTCCACTAGCTTTGTCCATAGTGATGCTTCCTAAGGCCCACTTGACTTCACATTCCAGGACGTCTGGGTCTAGTTGAGTGCTGGAAGCCAGCACGGGACATCCCACCCATGACAACATCATGTGGAAGAGAACTGTTAAGCAAGGCTTCAGGAATCGAGGGGCTCCCTAGACCTGCTCGAGCATCTACCCCCAAATCAGAATATGTCTATTTTTACTATTTCATGACTTTCACCAACTCCTCTGACATTAACAGGGGGCTATCCCTGACCACCTTTCTCTGGAAAAAGTTAACTTAGAGTCCAATTTACAGTCTCCTGCATATAAAAGGAGTGTCTCAGCTCAAACCTCCTCTGTTAGCATTCTAGCTTGCTTGGCAGGTTTCCCCAGACTTTTACAACTATGCATGTGATTGTCTACAGCTCCCCCAACTGTGAGAGGCATGGGAAGCCTAAAACATAGAGCCTTATAAATAGTTAAATGTTATTAGAGTAGTGTTGGTGTAGGATTTCATTATTGGGCCAATGCTTGTTGCTAAGTTCCCATATCTCTTATCCACTGTGTACCTGGGAGTGCATTAGTTAACATAGTTGGAATGTAAGAAAAACAAGGGTAGCCTTGAAATTATCAACATCAGACTTTTGAGCTAATTGGTTCTTTCTTGTAACTCACTACACCTTTGCTCCATGAGAAGTGTAATTTGTTTAATACTTTCTGAGGCTGATGTAGATTAGAAATATAAAGAAAAAATATTTCAAGGGAAAATAAGTTTTCTGGTTAAGCAGCCTTTATCAAAAGAGGGTCATAAAATGTCCACAGGTCTCCAAGGCCAGAAGATAATGTACACAACATTGTCTATGGGAAAGGTTTGCATAAAAAAATCCTGGTTTCGATAAAGACAAAACAGATGTAATGTTTGGGCTTACTCTGTATGACTTTGCATCTTTCATTTCTCTCTATGTGCAAGTAAAGGTATAAAGACCCTTTTGAAAATAAAAATAATGGGCCTCACTCGCAGAAGAAGCTTGGTCACCCCGTGTCCTTTTATTTCTCACTTACTCTTTTTTTTTTTTTCCAGGCTGATCCCTTGGAGCATAGAGGCTCCCTGTGTTCACTTATCTGCCTGGGTTTCTAAGACCTGAATGGAAAGACGCTGTGTGTCTTCACTCCCTCAGGAGACCGGGAGGGCACCTTGGCCTCCGTGAACAAGGCAAACTCTTTTTCTTGGAGTTTTATTGGCTTTCTATGTAAACCAAGGGATATCAGCCTCTTTCTCTCCTCTATTTTCTTATCTACAACAATTCTTTCCTTATCTCTCTCTAAATCATCCGCCGATGCCGTTTTTCCTTCAGATTCCCCTAGATCCTGCAGGGGCTGGACCCTGGCAGGTGAGTGATCATACCATCATGATTATCTGGGTCGTGAAGGCCTTTTTTGTACAGTTCTTCTATGTATTCTTGCCACTTATTCTTAATATCTTCTGCTTCTCTTAGGTCCATACCATTTCTGTCCTTTATTGAGCCCATCTTGCATGAACTGTTCCCTTGGTATCTCTAATTTTCTTGAAGAGATCTCTAGTCTTTCCCATTCTATTGTTTCCCTCTATTTCTTTGCATTGATTACCGAGGAAGGCTTTCTTATCTCTTCTTGCTATTCTTTGGAACTCTGGATTCAGATGCTTATATTTTTCCTTTTCTCCTTTGCTTTTTGCTTCTCTTCTTTTCCCAGCTATTTGTAAGGCTTCCTCAGACAGCCGTTTGCTTTTTGCATTTCTTTTTCATGGAGATGGTCAGGCCTAATCTAATCATTCAAGCTGATAATACCACATTTTCTCCATGATCCAGAAGGGAAAATGTGAAGTGAAAGTATTGGTCTCCCAGTTGTGTCAGACTCTTTGTGACCCCTAGACTGTAGCCCGTTAGGCTCCTCTGTTCATGGAATTCTCCAGGCAAGACTATTGGAGTGGATAGCCATTCAAGTCAGAGAATTAAGGTACTGGAGAGTTGGCCTCATGCAAGGACTCCTAGGAGCGGATTGACCTTCAGCCAACAGCCAGAAAGGCAGCTAGAATGACTGCAAGGAATTGCATTCTGTCAATAGTAGGAATATGCTCGAAGGAGGACTCAGAACTCCAGATGAGAACATATCTGACTTACGCTTTTATTTCAATTTTTGCAAAACCCTAAGCAGAGAGCTCAGCTGGGTTCACCTGAACTTCTGACCTACAAAGCTGTGTTAATAGTGAATATAGTTTTAAGCCATTAAGTTTGTGGTAATTTGTCACATGATAATAGAAAACTTATACAGATGCCTAGCTAGTAACCAGTGTTAAATGTTTTCTACATGGCATTTAATTTAATTATGGCAATACTATAGGACATGATTCCTTTTACCTGTTATATAGATGGGAAACAGGCTCAGGTTGTTCATATGACTTGTCCAAATGTTCATTGCTTGTAAGTGGCAGATCCCACATTATGAATCATTGGCTGTCTGTATCAGTGCAAGCAGCCTTCATTACCCTATTCTCAGAAGCTGCTGGAATAACTAGCAAAGATACCATCCTTCCGAGAAAGTCACTCCAGATGAATGTCCCAAAGGAATATATTTTCCCCTGAACTTTTCTGTAATAATAAAGACAAATCAACCCCAAAGGCTAAAATTATTAATTTTCTGTGATTCCTCTATGTGTTCCTTTTACTATAACATGACTTTTTATTAAGCTAAAAATATTTTATTGCAGTATAGCTGATTTACAATGTTGTGTTAATTTTTTCTGTATAGCACAGTGATATCTATCTATCTATCTATCTATGCTTATTCTTTTTCATATTTGTTCCATTATGGTTTTATCACAGGCTATTGAATATAGTTCCCTGTGCTATACAGTAGGACCTTGTTGTTTATCCATCCTATATATACTAGTTTGCATCTACTAATCTCAAACTCTGAATCCTTTTCTTCCCCACTTCCTTCCTCTTGGCAACTGCAAGTCTATTCTCTGTGTCTGTTTCATGGATATGTTTATTTTTGTCATATTTTAGATTCCATGTATAAGTAATATGATGTGGTATTTGTCTTCCTCTTTCTAATATACTTTCACTTAGTATGGTAATCTCTAGATCCATCCATACTGTAAATGACATTGTTTCATTCTTTTTCATGACTGAGTAGTTTTCCATTGTATAAGTATATGGCACATCTTCTTTATCCATTCATCTGTCAATGGACATTCAGTTTGTTTCCATGTCTTGGCTATTGTAAATAGTGCTACTATGAACACAGGGCCACTTGTATCTTTTCAAATTATAGTTTTATCTGTGTATGTGCCCAGGAATGGGATTGTTGGGTCATATAGTAACTCCAGTTTTAGGTTCTGGGGAACCTCCATACTGTTTTCCATAGTGACTGCACCAATTTATATCCCCACCAACAGTATAGGAGGCTTCCCTTTTCCCACACCTTCTCCAGCATTTATTGTTTGTAGACTTTTTAGTGATGGTCATAAATGTGACTTCTTCTTGGTCTCAGTATTCCATTTCTGAATCATGAATTATTAGCACTGCATTACTTTATTTATGTAGAGTTACATTTTTGTTTTCTGCAAGAACTTGTCTTTAGGTACCTCATATTTTGCTTTACCTGTGCAGAATAGTGGCTTCCCTGGTGGCTCAAATGGTAAAGTGTCCACTTGCAATGTGGGAGATCTGAGTTTGATCTCCAGGTCAGGAAAATCCCCTGAAGAAGGGAATGGCTACCCACACCAGTATTTTTGCTTGGAGAATTCATGGACAGAGGAGCCTTGCTGGCTGCAATCCGTGGGATCTCAAAGAGTCAGACACAACTGAGCAACTGACACTTTCACTTTTCACTTTCATACAGAATAGTACTAATTCAAGCTGACAGCCTATTTGTAGTTACAGGTTCCTTTCAGGTCCCTTCCCACTCCTCCTTACCCCTCCTTACAATCACTAGCAAAAGGGAAATAAGTTCCAACTTCTTACACCACATGAAATTCATGTACTTTTAAAAATGTAATTTTTCAGAAGAAAGCCTAGCCTAGTTAACTTGAGAGTAATTGGATTCATCTGTTAAATCTTCTATTTGATCACCAGGGCATAGGCATAATTAATTGACTGATAACAATCTCTGGAAGCATTAAATATAACCCAAAGATATCATCTCAGTCTAATTAAAATTCAACAGTTATCTTTTCATATAGTAATGTTTTGTTTCTAGTATTTGATTTCATTTACAAATAAAATATAGCATTTGCTCTATGAATCCTACTTTGGTCTCATATATATTAAGTGAATTTCTATGATTTCTTTTAAGAATATAAAAATGAAACAGCTTTAAAGAATTAATCATTTAGTATAAATAAGTTGAGACAACTTTCAGATGTATCATATGAATGCTTAATTCAATTTTCATGGTTCACATGGCCAAATTAATCTTTCTTTGTAAATTGAATATTTTCTGTGTTGAATTATTTTTTTTCCACACCAGAAGAACTCTGGTTGATACTCTAGAAAGAAGCATTCAATTGTTCCACAATGAACATTTCCCACTACATTAGATGGAGGACTTAAAATTGTGCATTTATAAAGAGTAAATCAAGTAGTATGTATTTATTAAAAATATGAAATACAAATAATTAAGGAGAAAATATTACTCTGAGTCCTGACTCAAAGAAGGTATACTGAATATACTAACATATTTTTAATTTCTTAGATATGAATTATTTATAGAATTATAATCATTGTACAGACAGGCTCTGACTTATGATGGCTCAGCTTAGATTTTTTGACTTTAGGATGCTGCAAAAGTGATATGTATTCAGTAGGAAATGTACTTCAAATTTTGATCTTTTCCTGGACTAACAATAAGTGGTATAATCCTGTCTCATGATGCTAGGCAGGGGCAGAGAGCCTCAGTTCCCAGGCAGCCATGCAATCACTATGGTAAACAACCAATACAAACACAATCATTCTTTCCCCATATAGCCATTCTGTTTTTCACTTTGAGTACAGTATTCAATAGATTACTTAAAATATTCAGCATTTTGTTATACAATAGACATTGTGTGAGATGGTTTTGCCCATCTGTAGGCTAATGTAACTGTTACAGGCACATTTGAGGTAGGCTAGGCTAAGCTATTAATGTTCAGTAGGTGAGGTGTATTCAATGCATTTTGACTTATATTTTCAATTTACAGTGAGTTTATTGGCATATAACCCCAATGTGCGCTGAGGAAGGTCTGTATCTGCAAAACTAATTATGATTTTCATCTGAAATTTAAACATAAGTACTTAGTCATGTATCTACGTCTCTAAGAGCATCAGTCTATGATTGAATAATTTTGCAGGTGAGGTTATACCTGAATTCATTAGTCATTTTGTTATTTTTAGATTGTTAGATGTGTCTAGTTTTCATCTTCTACCATGATATTTTGATGAGTATTTATTTTGTATAAATCTCTTCCTGAGATAATGCCACTTTTTATCCACTGTGATGGATACTATTCAGCTTAATCTCTGTTTATACATATTAGCAAAATTCATTATACATTTCTTCATCTAGGAGTTTGATTCATGTAATCCCTTAATTTTCACTTGCTTTGAATCTAGCTTTCTCCATTCTCTGATATAAATACTTTAGCATCTAGTGATTAAATCCTGGCATTCCTCTCGCAGTGCATCTCTATCACAATATTTCCTGCTCTGCAGTATAACTTGTGATTAACTTTAATTACAGTCACGACCACCTTATACAGCAGAGGCCAAAAGGCTGGTTACAAATCATGTTTCATAATATTCTTCAGCAACATCAAGCTTCAATGAAGCTACCAGGCTCAGATAACTAATTTGCATATCATTACATAGAATTCAAATGAACTTATTTTATCCACTCCCCCATTAGTCATCTTATTACAGTTCAGAAATTTGTTAACTTTGTACCAGGAGTCTGCAGGTGAAAGTAAGAGGGCAGCATTCTGTTATTAACATGGTTATAATTTTGAGAGAAAATGTCCCCAAGTGTTTCTGTATTCTTCCTGATTTAATTGATTATATCACTCATAAGCCATCAATAAATCATTGGAAAGTTTTTAAAAGATTTAATTATTTAAGCAAAGGCACTTATGATTTACTGAATGTATGCTGTAAATCTGGTATTATGCTGAGGTTAGCACATTATTCCATTTAAATCTACAAAAACACTATAAGTCTATTTAATTACTTTTTTAATGACTATTAATTTTTAGTCTTCTTTTTTTAAAAAATAATTTGGGATGCTCTGGGTCTTCATTGTGGTTCACGGGCTCTGTTGCAGCATGAGGCCTTTAGTTGTGGAGCATGGGCTTAGTTGCCCTGCAGCCTGTGGTATCTTAGTTCCTTAATCAGGGATCAAACCCACTGGACCATCAGAGAAGTTCCGAGTCTATTTTAAATATGTGGGAATTGAGTGTTAGAGAAAGATAGGCAGCTTCAATCTCAGGTTTATCTCACTCCTGAACCGAGGCTCTAAATCTGCTGTTTCCTGTAGAAATTTCCGTGGGGGCGCTGTGCACACATGGGTACCTTGTTGTGTGTATTTTATGAAGGCAGTAGTCTTATGCATGTAGTCACTGGTTTTTAAAACTATGTTTATGGAGGGTCCACTCTGTGACCTGTACTGAGCATTGCTTGTAATTTTCCTCAGTATTGACATTCCTGCTGTGTTGTTACATGAGGAAGCAGTTAAAGTTACCTGATAAGGGAACTCGAATTTTCTTTTTGGACATGATATCTGAGCCTGCTGAACAGGGTTAAAGGCTGTTTTTAACTGGGGCAGAAGTTGGACAGATATATGAGTTTAGTGTAAGACTTACTGAAAGCCTGGAGTATGCCCTGGAGTTTGAGCCCTGTCAGCAGAAATTATTCTTCCCATAAGGGGCTTTCCTGTTTCTGGTAACTTGGGAAAAAAAATGTCCAAATGTGAAGGTGGGAGTTTTTTGGCTGTGAACCAATAACTCACAGAAATGTGGATGCAGTAGCTGAAAGCCTTCTAGAAGGAGATGTTCTCTGTCCTCTTGGGTCACATGCTACCTGCACTGAGACAGGTGAAACATTTGGTAAAAGAAAAGGTGAAACAAAGAGCTAGACTGATCTTCCTGATCAGATTCACACTCCATATCTCTACCTGTGCCTCTTACAGACAGGATCATGTTCATAAACTTACTATTTCACAATCAGAAAAAGAAAAAAGTAAAGGTATTAAATTATCTCCCTCCTTTTTTTAACTCTTGGAAAACTCAATCATCCAAAAAGACAAACTCTTTTAAAAAATATTTTTTTTTTAATTGAAGGATAATTGCTTTATAATATTAGCTTCATTTTTGACATATATCAACATGAATCAGCCATAGGTATACATATGTCCTTTCCCTCTTGAACCTCCCTCCCACATCCCACAGTTTCTCACCCCTCTAGATTGTTATAGATCTCCAGTCTGAATTCCCTGAGTCATACTAAAAATTTCCTTTGGCAATCTATTTTACATATGGTCGTGTATATGCTTCCATGCTACTCTCTATCAAGGTTTTAGCCATATGATTATCTAAGAACTCTAACGAGATAAATAATTAAAAGGTCAAAGAAAATCATAAAGTTAGAAAAAATGATGAGGTTCAGAGTGGGGACGAAGCAGCAGAGAGAGGAGAAAGTGTACGTGCAAATTCTAAAATGGTATGATCCTGTCTACTACTTCATGGATATGGAGGGACCATACCTGTAAACATTTAAATGAAAACTTAATGGACAGATTCAGATATATGGAACTTTACAAAAATTCGATACCAGTATTATTTGGTCATCATTTCAAAAATAGCTGCATTTATATTGAAGAGATTATGTTTGACCATTATATTTGACCAGTGTAGAAAAATTAAGATCAAGGACAGATTTTTAAAAGACAAGGAAGAAATTTCTCTACACTCTGGCCAGCACTTATCCAAAAAACAAAAATCTTTTATTTCTACTCGATGAGTGATAATTAAATTTGTGTCACCTGCTAATGAGTTTGACTCTTTTCATTTCTTTATAGTCCTTTTGTATTTTTCACATGTGTACTGCCAATGTTAGTGATCAAGATGATTATGTGGACTGATTCAACAGATTTGACCTGATAGATTTCCTTATTTTGAGCCATTGGCTCATATCTGCTGCCTATTGATGCCTTGTATATGGTGCTCCGTGCAGAAGAATCAATAGTGGATTGATGTTTGGTGGATAAGAAAATTTCTGACCTCATGGAGCTTCTTCTACTAGATGAAATAAACACATTTAATGATAATAAATTGAGATAAGTGCTATCACAAAGCTCTTATAAAACAAGTAATCTAGTTATAGTACTAAAGTTAGGGTGTGAGCAACATGGCTTGTAGTAGTAAGAAATAATTTCAAAGAGAAAGAAGAACATGCAAAGCCTTCACAGACAAAAAAGTGATGTACATCATGCAAACAAATTTTATAGAGAAATTGTTCTCTTAAAATCTCACCCTTGCTACTTACTTCCAAGTCACTCCTTAGGCTAAGGACAAATAAATGCTATTTTATCCCTTTGCAAGTCCTTCATGGGTATTTTAACACTTTATTTGGAGGTATGTGACACCTACTATTAATATTCAATTACACACCTATCAAAAAATAATAAGCTTACTCTGTAACATTATAGAAGAAGTGAATATAAGATATCCTGTCACTCTTCTGATTTGTAGGTTGGCCCCAGTGAGTTGGTCTCTCCACCTTTCCTTCAAGGAAATTTATTATTATAGACACAAACTGAATTTCTTTTGGAATCAGGACTTGAATATATCTAATAAGATAATTGTTGAATTAAATATTTGGGCTTCCATGCTAGTGATGATATAAAAGCAGAATTTATGGAATGATTGATGCTACTGCCGGGAATATGCATATGTTAACTAAGAGCACCTGTACGGTTTAGTGCGTACATGCTGATGTTTCTCGTCAATTCTGTTTCTATTTCATGCAGGAGCACAGGTTATCAAATGTCCCAGGAGCTATGTTAGAGATGAAGTGTGCAATAAATATAATATGTAGAAAGAGCACTTCATTAAACCAGATGAATTGCTGATATTCAACCTTTTCTTGACCCTATAGCATTGCAATTTTGTATGGTTCAAACTACTACTAATAAGTAGATTCTATATACAGCTTGTAACAGAGAATTTTAAATATATTTTCCACTCTGAGAGGCAGTAGAAAGCTGCCTGTCCAAACAAGATGGGGTATACCGAAATATTTTTTTTTTTCATCTGAGGAGCACAATAACTTGAAACCCTATCTTGAAGATACATTGAAATTTCACCTAAGATTAAAGCAATGAGGAACCTCAACTTCTTATAATGGCAAGAAATTAGGTCTGTTTAAGCCAGATACTATACTGGTACATAAATATATATAAATTCCTTGGTAGTATTTGCATACTTAGATTATAGTAGTAAAACAAGTACATTTTCTTTGAGTAAAAACTGACTGTATTTAAGACACGACAGTTCAGTTTCTCAGTCGTGTCCAACTCTGAGACCCCATGGACTGCAGCACACCAGGCTTCCCTGTCCATCATTAACTCCTGGAGCTTGTTCAAACTCATGTCCATTGAGTCCATGATGCCATCCAACCATCTCATCCTCTGTTATCCCCTTCTTCTCCTGCCTTCAATCTTTCCCAGCATCAGGGTCTTTTCCAACGAGTCAGTTCTTCGCATCAGATGGCCAAAGTATTGGAGCTTCAGCTTCAGCATCAGTCCTTCCAATGGATATTCAGGATTGATTTCCTTTAGGATTGACTGGTTTGATCTCCTTGCAGTCCAAGAGACTCTCAAGAGTCTTTTTCAACACCACAATTCAAAAGCATCAATTCCTCGGCATTCAGCTTTTTTATGGTCCAACTCTCACATCCATGCATGATTACTAGAAAAGCCATAGCTTTGACTAGACGGATCTTTGTTGGTAAAGTAATGTCTCTGCTTTTTAAAATGCTGTCTAGGTTTGTCATAGAGTAAGTGTCTTTTAATTTCATGGCTGCAGTCACCATCTGCCATGATTCTGGAGCTCAAGAAAGTAAAGTCTGTTACTATTTCCATTGTTTCCCCATCTATTTGCCATGAAGTAATGGGACCGGATGCCATGATCTTAGTTTTTAAATGTTGAATTTAAGACATGACAGAGGCAGAAAAAATACCAGTGCTTTTCCATTTTGATCTTAGTAACCATTTACTTTTCAAATTGTTTCTTATGAAGTTTCAAACTGAATAAAACCAGTTTCATCCAATTCACCAACTTAGGATATAAATATGATGATACCTCTTATAGTCTACATTTGTTTTTAAACTAATTGCTATTTTTACTATTGTTAAATAATGATATTGCTATTTTACATTATTTGCCAATTCCCTTCTGCCCTAATTGTCAGAATATTCAGCATCTCCTTCTTAAGGCTGTAAGAACTTCCATTTCCTTATTTACATAAAGAATCATCTGGGGCTACCTTATTTTAAAGGCTTGGTCCTGCTTGTACTAACAGGCGGTAGAGAACTGGGAAGTCCGGTTAGATACCCACATCATGGTTTTCATCACATCGATCAGCATTGCTACTAAACACTGTTGAAGGACAGGACAGAACATATATGTCCATTAATGCCATGAAATTCAGATCAACATCAATATCCCATTGGAACAACAGATATGAGCTTCACAGTTCTAGCTCTTTTAGTTCATTTACATATTATCAGTCATTGTCCCTAAGATGTGACACCATGCCTCAATAGTTTCGCCCCTAGACCCTTCATTCTTAGTCATTCAAACACAAGGCTATTGTGCAGAACATACATTGTTTTAGGGACCATCACTCTCTCTTTATTCATCGGGAGTTCTTCCTTCTGACCTCATAGGCTCAGAATCATGACAGTCCTTATTAAAACACTTCTTTGAAGGTCTCAGTATTCAGTTTTGTTTTCTGTCTCAGTGGCTCCTTCCTCAAAGTATCCTTTCCTGACTCCCCCTCTTTTGAGCTGTCTGACGTCTATATACTCTCATTTTCTCTAAATATGGTCTCTCACTTGGCGAGTTGTTCTAACTTTAAGACTCTGCTGCTAAGTCACTTCAGTCGTGTCCGACTCTGTAGCCCCATAGATGGCAGCCCACCAGGCTCCCCCGTCCCTGGGATTTTCCAGGCAAGAACACTGGAGTGGGTTGATACTCTAAATATTGTCTATATACCAGTGGCCTTCGAGTTTATGTCTCCAGGCTTGCCATTTCCTCTGAGTTTCATACTTCTGCTTGATATCTCTGGGTGGCTGTTTCCAGATGTGTATGTATCTGTGCGTTCCTGGAAACAACAGAGCCTACTCTACCTGATTGAGTAGAGGATATCAGGTAGCTTACAGACTTTATGGGAACAGTAGAAAGTCAGGTCTGGGATACTTTATCCTGCAATAATACCAAAATTGCACTGCCCCTGCTCCAAAGACTGCACTACAATTGAGTGCAGGCATGTAAGCTCATTCTGCTGAGGCTGGACACTGGACTCCAGAATAGCTGATATTGCTCCTTCACAAAGAGAGATACAGACAAATGGATTCCACTTGCCCTTTGCTTCCTCAAGTAGCTGAATTCCTCATCAAAATCTTGATGAGTACATGTGGTGGCCAGATTCAAGGTCAAATGCTTGACCTGGGAAGATTTCTTGGAGGAGAACATGGCAATCCATTCAAATATTCTTGCCTAGAGGATCCCATGAACTGAAGAGCCTGGTGGGCTACAGTCCATAGGGTTGCAAAGAGGTGGACATGACTGAAGCAACTTGTCAACACATGCCTGACCTTAGCTACAAAGGAGCCTGGGAAAGGGAATTTTCTGGTTTCAACTTCTGGAGATGAGAGTCTAAGAAGATAAGAACACAGATATATGAGAAAAGAGTCTAGACTGTCTGTCTTGGGACTTCCCTGTGGATAAGAATCCGCCTGCCAAGACAGGGGACATAGGTTGATCCCTGGCCTGGGAAGATTCCACATGCCAAGGAGCAACTAAGCCCATGTGCCACAACTTCTGAGCCCAGGAGCTCTAGAGCTTGAATGCCACAACTACTGAGCCTGCAAGCTCTAGGGCCCCAAGCCACAATTACCGAGGCCCATGTGACTAGAGCCTGTGCTTCGCAGCAAGAGAAGCCACTTCAGTGAGAAGCCCATGCTATGCAGTGGAGAGCAGCCCCATTCCCACGGCTGGAGATGGCCTGCACATGGCAGCCAATACCCAGCGCGGCCAAAACAAGGCAGGGCAGGCGAGGTGGATGCCACTCATCCACTGAGACAAATAACACCTAACCCGGTCAGAACAGTGCCATTGACTTTCTCTTGAAAATTTCCCACAACCTTCTCACCACCTCGCTCTTCTGCTCATTTTCCTATTTATTCTATCAGTAAATCCTCTTAGTTCTTGAAACACAATATCCCAAACCTGACCATGTCTCCTATCAGGTCAGTTCAGTTCAGTTCAGTTGCTCAGTCGTGTCCGACTCTTTGCAACCCCATGAATCGCAGCACACCAGGCCTCCCTGTCCCTCACCAAGTCCCAAGTTCACTCAGACTCACATCCATCGAGTCCGTGATGCCATCCAGCCATCTCATCCTTGGTCATCCCTGTAAGAAAATGCCGTGGGAAGAAAAAGCCACCTCTAGGGACCGTTAGTAAAAGGCCTTTATTGGGCGGTCGCTCTCAGGCAGAACTCCCAAGGACAGGCAAGCGAGGGAAGCGAGGGAGTCTGTGAGGCGGGGAGGGGTGCAGGAAGGTTTTATCGCAAGGGCTGGTGGACAGGCCAAGTTTTTCCCAACAAGCGTAGGCTACAGCGGTGATTGGTGTCCAAGGGCTCTGTGTCGGCACCTGATTGGGCCAGGATGCTGGGGGTTGGCCCCCGGAAGCCTGGTCCACTTCCGGTTCCTGTTTGGTCGTTGTCCCGCCTCCAAGGCTTGTCTGCGGCACTTTTCGGGGGTTTGCCTCAGCCAGCCTGGGCACGTCCTAACCTTTCATCCCGGTCTTTTTGATATAGGACAAGGGGCACCGATTTTTTCTGGCTACTTCCTGCTGAACGGGGGCGACGAGGGGTAGGGAGTGGCCGGGATGACAGGGGGCGTCTGCTGTTCAGTTTGTCACGGAGCATTTGTTGGAAGCCCTTGGTACTGCTGTCTCAACACCATTAGCTGGACCGTGTTGAGCCGTTGCTTGATGAAGGCCAGGAGCTTATTTAAGATACAGGGCCCGAAAGTCAGAAGCAGCAAGAGGATGATGAGTGGTCTTATTAGAGAGGATAACAGAGTTGTCAGCCATGGGGAACTCTGGAACCAGGACTCAAACCAGCCCTGCTGGGCCTCTCTCTCTCTCTTCCTGCGTTTTAGCCCCTCTCTCACTTTGGCCATGGATTCCCTTATTACCCTCGTATGGTCTGCGTAAAAGCAACATTTTTTTTCTTGAGGGCTGCACAGAGGCCCCCTTGTTGCAGAAAAACCAGGTCTGGCCTTTGCCTGTTTTGTAGCACCACCTCTGACAGGGAAGTTAGAGATTTTTAAGGCCATCATAGACTTTTTATTTGGGCAATGTCTTTATCAACGGCAGCTCTTAGGGAGGACAAACCCTGGCTTTGCATGGACAGTGATGTAATCCCGGTGCCCGTTCCTGCTGCTCCCAGGGCGAATAGGGTTGCCAGAGTGACGGCCGTGACAGGTTTTCTTTTTTTCCGTGAAGGCTGGGCTCTTATATCCCCAAAATTGTATAGTACCTCTTCAGAATGGTATAGGATTTTAGGCATCATGGCCACTAGGACACAGAATTCCTTGCTTTGGTTGAAGACAGAAAGGCGTAGGCAGGGTGTCAGCCCAATGTGGGAACAAACCCACCAGCCCCCTCCTCAGGCACAACCCATGTTGTCTTATTTTCTGTGGTGAGGTTAACAGTTTGGGCACACAAAGCGGTCTTTTCAGGTGGAACATTACCTAGGCAGAGTCCCTGTCTCTAAACTCGTGGGTGCGGACGCGGTGGTATTTTGAGTCTGTGGCCAGGGGAGTGTCTTCCCGCCACCCAAGACCAGGTTGGGGCCTACAGCGTGGGTTTGGGCAGGCATCACAACTTGCTGGACAAAGAGAACTGCACTCGGGGCCCCCAGCCATTGTAAACCTGGACACCCCATGTCAGCCCAGAGACCCATCTCCCATCCTTTTGCCCTGTTCTGTAAAAGAGAGTTTAACCAGGTCACAATGTGGACATTGCAAGGTAAACTGTCGGTCCCACATCTCTTGAGTGATGGGGTTTATAAAGGCTAGGGTGATCAGATCTAGCCCAGCTATCGACCATTTTCACCATCTGTCATTAGACGTCACGCAGTCCCAGGACTTACAGTAGCGACTGACTGGCCCTCTACAGGTCTTAATATTTTTTTTTTCATGTCCTGGACAGGCGTAGAGGCCCATCTTTTGGAGATAGGCTCTGGCCCATGAGGTCTCGGTTAGTTGTCTCAGGTGAAAATATAAGTCAGGCCACCATGTATTTTTGGGTGAGTACCTGTGGTCTGGTTGAGTTTTTTATAGGTTTTTCCGTTTTTTAATATCCAGGTGACCTGAAAGGGCTGGTGAGGACTGGAGCAGCCACCCTCATCCAGGGCCCAAAGCACTCCCAAGGCCGCCCACACTATTATTTGTAATTTTTGCCATATTGTGGACTCAGGGGGCAGAGATTTTGGGTAAGGATCAAATCGGTGATCTCTGCAGGAGTGGGGGTGGTATGAGTGGCTCTGGGGCCTGGTTGGGGTTAAGGCTGTCAAGGTGCCCCAAGGGAATAGCACCCCAGGAGTAGGGAGCAGATGGCTAGGTAAGCAAGGGCCAGCAACGGCCGATGTGTAAATGACCAGTTTTGGGGAGCTATGGCCACCAATTTAATGGCAAACAGTATGGCCAGAACTGTGGTTGTCAGCAGTCACAGCAGATGGCACCAGGCCAACATCGGATTGGGACGTGTTTATTTCTGGTGGGAGGCGGTGCTTCAATTATTTTAAGATTGATGAAAGAGGGGTTTAGGTAATAGTTAATTTGGTTGGCCCAGTAAGGGTGGAGCGGTAAGATTCCCCCTTTCAGGGATACCCGGGGGTGTGGGTTTAAGTTGGGTCAGGTGGTACCAAAGCTCGTGTCCCAGGAGTTTGGCTGCCGTAGGAGTGGTGAGGATCACCGTATGGGGTCTCTCCAGCAAGGCTGTAGTGGGCGGGGGCTGAGGGCTCTTAGCAGTACCTGATCTCCTGGGGCCAAAGGCCGAGTTGGCCCCCTCGCCGTCTGTTGGTTGTGGCAGGACCCAATCAGCGTGTTTTTAGCAGGGATCGTAGGAGGGAGAAGAGGGGGAGGTACCCCGCGAGTGGGGGAGCCTCTCCCTCCGGGAGGTGGGTCAAGAGATAGGGCCTGCCGTAGAGCAGTTCAAAGGGGGTCAAACCTGTTTTTGAGTGTGGGGTGGTGCGAATGCGAGTGAGCACCAGAGGAAGGAGGTCGACCCAAGACAGTCGCAGTTTTGAGGCGAGTTTGGTCAGGTGCGTCTTGGTGATGTCGTTTACCCGCTCTTTGAGGGGTGTGGAGATGCCAGGCGATGTCCAAGGCCGCAGCCACCTGCTGGGAAATCTTGGTGGGGGAAGACAGCGGCCCTGTGGGAGTTTTTTAGCTGCAGCATACAGAGGCTTGGCCAGGGTGGCGTAATTTGGGACCCAGTGTCGGAAAAGTCCTGTCAGCCCTAAAAAGGACAATATCTGGTCTCCATTGGCTGGAGGACAGATGGACCGGAGGAGGCTACACCGATCTGCTGTCAGGGCTTTAGTGGTGGGAGTGATTTGGAGACCTAGATAGACAACAGAGGTCTGGGTTAGTTGAGCCTTGGATTTTGAGGCCCCATAGCCCTGGGAGCCGAGGAAATTAAGGAGGGTCACAGTGTGTTGTCGGGAGGTCTTTTCTGAGGGGCTGCAAAGAAGCAAATCGTCCACGTACTGGATGAGAGAGCACTAGGGCAAAGAGAGCACCCAGCCAGATCTCGGGACAGGGTTTGTCTAAAGTAATGGGGACTGTCTCTGAACCCCTGAGGGAGTACGGTCCATGTGAGTTGGGTGGTCAGCTGAGTGTCTGGATCAGTCCAGGTGAAGGCAAAGAGGAATTGACAGTCGGGATGAAGTGGGATGGTAAAAAAGGCATTTTTGAGATCAATAACAGTAAAATGAGAGGTTTGAGGAGGAATGGAGGAGAGAAGGGTGTAAGGGTTAGGGACAAGTGGATGGGCGGGGACCACCGCCGCATTAATCAGGCGGAGATCCTGCACCAGCTGGTAGTTTCCGGAAGCCTTCCGGACAGGACGGATGGGCATGTTACAGGGGAGGTCGTGGGGATTACGAGACCCTGTCCCATGAGACGGTCGATGATGGGCTTTAGCCCCCTGAGGCTACGAACAGACAAAGGAAATTGAGGTCGAGCCGGAAAAGAGGTGGGATTTCTTAGCCGAATGAGGACTGGAGGGTGGTGCCGAGCCACCACCGGAACTCGGGTATCCCAGACCGCAGGACTAACAGGAGGAGTCAGGGGGTCCGCGAGTAGCATCAGGAAGGCCCCCGACGTGGGGGCCGATTTGGGAGTCAGGTGGAGGGTGGCCTTCAGCTTAGCGAGTATATCTCTCCCCAAGAGCGGGGTAGGGCAGAAAGGAATGACTAAAAAGGAGTGAGTGAATATGCAGGAGTCCAACTGACAGGACAGTGGTTGGGTTTGGAGAGGACGTGAAGGTTGGCCGTCAATTTTCATAACCAAAATCTGGGAAGGATGCAGAATGCCCCCAAAGGAAGGAAGGACCGAATAGGTAGCCCCCGTATCAACCAGAAAGTTGATAGACTTACCCGCTACCTGGAGTGTTACCCTGGGCTCGGCTTGGGTGATCGGGGTCCTCGAGTCTGGGCGGCATCAGTCTTCGTCGAAGCTCAACAGCTCCAAAGCCGGAGTAGGGCAGGAAGTCTCCCTGGGGCGTTCTTGTCCTCGGCCCCTAGAGGTCGGGGCCTGAGAGGCCTGGGGACAGTCACTGGCCCAATGTCCTCGTTGCTTGCACAACGGACATGGCTTGGATGGAGGGCACGGGTTAGGGCACATCTTGGCCCAGTGTCCTTCTTGGCCGCACTTGAAGCAGGCCCCCGGAGGGGGCTTTTGGGACCCCGAGCCCGCAGCCGGCCACAGGGCCGCCACCAAGGCTTGGGTTTGCTGGTTAAAGAGACTCGCCTGCTGGTTGAGGAGGCTAGCCTGAAATTCGGCCTTTTGTTTAAGCCTTGCCTTTCGGCTGGCTTTAGCAGTTTCCTCACGGGCATTGTAGACCTTGAAAGCCATTTTTACCAGATCTCGGATAAGGGTCTGAGGACCGTCATCAGCCTTGGCCAGTTTTTTCCGAATGTCAGGGGCAGACTGAGAGATAAAACGACTGGCCAAGGTGGCTGTCCTACGGGGGACTCAGGGGACAGCCTGGTGTATTGAATGAGGGCCTCAGTAAGCCGATTGAGGAACATGGCTGGATTTTCATCAGGCCC
Organism: Nanger dama; assembly: GCA_917880005.1. Classification (NCBI taxonomy): domain Eukaryota; kingdom Metazoa; phylum Chordata; class Mammalia; order Artiodactyla; family Bovidae; genus Nanger; species Nanger dama. The sequence goes on from CAKJTW010000116.1 coordinate 644,569, forward strand.
CTGAGTCACCTCATCCAATTTAAGGAAATTTACAACTTTGTGAGAGGACACCTCCATCCCATCAAGAAGGCACTCTATCATATAGCCTACTCGCTGCTGGCCACCACCCGCCTCCTGATAGTTCCAATCAGGGTCAACGTCAGGGACCGCCTGAGCCCCGGGGGCGCTCGGGAGAGGGATTGGCAATGTGTCTCTGATCGGCCTGAGCTTTGACTGCTGTCCAGATGGCCTGCCTTTCTTCGAGGGTGGTGGTGGACCCTAAAATAACATAGATGTCCTGCCAGGTCAAAGCATAAGCACAAGTCAAGCCAGTGAACTGTTTAATGTACTGAGTAGGACTGGAAGAAAAGAATCCCAGTTTGGCTTCAATCTGTGCCAGGTCCTGGAGAGAAAAGGGAACATGGACCTGGGCTAGGCCCTCAGCGCCAGCTACTTGTCGAAGAGGGAGTAGCAGGGCTGGGGGAAGGGGGGGAGGCCCCCAGAGGGTTGCCGTGGGAGCGAGTGTGGGGGCTAACCGGAGAGGGGGAGGGCGTGACGGAGGGAAGAGGAGGATACAAGATAGGGTTTAGGGCCAGAGGATCCAGGGCCGGCAGCAGAGTCTCGGGGGCGGGAACGGAGGTAGGAGGGGCCGGAGTGGAGGGGGGAGGGGGGGGTAGAGAACCAGGGTTGGAGGAGGGGAAAGAATAGGGTTAGCTGCCGGCTGGTTGGGGGTCGAGGGCGAGGCTGGGGCCTGGGGCCGGGGTGGAAGGGGAGGGAGCCGTGGGAGAGGTATAGGGAGGAGGAGCCGCCAGGTCTTCTGGAGGAACAGAGAAAGCAGAGGACTCAGAGACGGGAGGAGTTGGCTTGGCCAGGGAAGGTGGAGTCGGGGGAGCCATGGTGAGTAGGACTTGGCTGGGAGCCACGTGGTGCACAGGGTGGGGGGTGGGGCGAGAGCACAACGCCCAAAAAGCCTGTACATAGGGGACCTCAGACCATTTTTCCATTCTCCGGCAGTAATTGTCCAAATCACGGAGGACGTCAAAGTCTAATGTCCCTGTGGCTGGCCAGTGAGCCGTTATCCAGAGAATATTGTGGCCAGGCCTCAGAGCACAAAAAAGTAAGCTGTTTAGGGCGGATATATCCCTTAGTCTTAGGGTCCGCAAATTAGCCAGTAGGCACTTTAAAGGAGTAGAATATTGGGGGTCGGGTTTGGAGGCTGTCAATCCCATGGTGACCACGTGACGCGGAGGCGAACCCCCGTGTCCAAATGTCTTTGGACACACTGAGGGAAGCCGGAGGTCCAAGCAGCCGGTCGGAACATCTTCCTCGCGGACTGCAGGACCGGAGGAGGCCGAAGCCGGAGGTCTATGCAGTCGTTCGGGAGGTCTCCCTCACGAACTGATGACCGGGAGGGGGCCGAAGCCAGGGGCCGAAGCCAGAGGCCGAAGCCGGAGGTCCACACAGTCGTTCAGGACGTCTCCCTCACGAACTGGTGACTGGGAGGGCCCAGTAAGTGCGCACCCGTTACAGGGCCCTAGGAAGTGGTCGCCAGGGAGGGCAGGCCCTAAAGCAGACGGGACTTACCCCATATTCTGCCGTCCAGGAGGTTGGTCAGTCGCCTGGGTCCGGGGCTACCACGGCGGTGGAGCTCGAGGGGGCCTCAACGGCGAGTGCTGGAGGCCCTCACCTCGAGCCCCACGTTGGGCGCCAGATGTAAGAAAACGCCGCGGGAAGAAAAAGCCACCTCTAGGGACCGTTAGTAAAAAGGCCTTTATTGGGCGGTCGCTCTCAGGCAGAACTCCCAAGGACAGGCAAGCGAGGGAAGCGAGGGAGTCTGTGAGGCGGGGAGGGGTGCAGGAAGGTTTTATCGCAAGGGCTGGTGGACAGGCCAAGTTTTTCCTGACAAGCGCAGGCTACAGCGGTGATTGGTGTCCAAGGGCTCTGTGTCGGCACCTGATTGGGCCAGGATGCCGAGGGTTGGCCCCCGGAAGCCTGGTCCACTTCCGGTTCCTGTTTGGTCGTTGTCCCGCCTCCAAGGCTTGTCTGCGGCACTTTTCGGGGGTTTGCCTCAGCCAGCCTGGGCATGTCCTAACCTTTCAGTCCCCTTCTCCTCCTGCCCCCAATCCCTCCCAGCATCAGAGTCTTTTCCAATGAGTCAAATCTTTGCATGAGGTGGCCAAAGGACTGGAGTTTCAGCTTTAGCATCATTCCTTCCAAAGAAAACCCAGGGCTGATCTCCTTCAGAATGGACTGGTTGGATCTCCTTGCAGTCCAGGGACTCTCAATAGCCACTACTAAAATCATAGTTCAAAGCTCCGTTATCTTTTGCTTGAACTATGGCAGGAGCCTCCCAGCATGTCCCACTACCTCACTCTTGTCCATTTGATGGCGGACCAACTGTCAGAAGTGGCTCAGTCGTGTCCGACTCTTTGCAACCCCATGGACTGTAGCCTACCAGGCTCCCCCGTCCATGGAATTTTCCAAGCAAGAGTACTGGAGTGGGTTGCCATTTCCTTCTCCAGGGGATCTTCCTGACCCAGGGATCGAACCCAGGTCTCCTGCATTGCAGGCAGACACTTCACCATCTAAGCCACCAAGGAAGCTAACTGTCAGAAAGGGTCATATTAAATCTCATAAGGAAATGATCCCAATCTCTACCTCATTTTAATTTTTCTTTTTGTCCCTAGGTGCACCTCTAAATGATTTGCCTGCCTAGGAAAAGAAAGAGAAGGTAGAGATGCCTGTAAAGAGTCCCATCATACTCTTTTTGGGAGTTTCATATTCACATTTACTAGTCAGGGACGCTTCCTCAAAATTTCTGTCCCAGGTTGAAAGACTATGTTGACTCATGTCAAAGAGTGCTGACTACATTTCTCATGAAAACTTTCTTCCTCTTTAGTTTATATTAAAAAAACCTGTTTAATGGTAATCATTTACAAGGACATCTCAATCATTCATAGTACCACAGAGTTACAGATGCTTCTTTCAGTGATAAATAGCATTAATTAAAATACTTTTCTCTTTCAACATATAATGATTTATATTCAAGTAAAATAAGAATAAATAGCATTATTTAAAATACTTTTCTGATATTTGGGCTTCCCTGGTGGCTCATACCGTAAAGAATCCACTTGCAATTCAGGAGACCAGGGTTCAATCCCTGAGTTGGGAAGTTCCCCAGGAGAAGGGAATGGCAACTCACTCTAGAATTCTTGCCTGGAGAGTTCCATGTACAGAGAAGCCTGGTGGGCTACAGTCCATGGGGTCACAAAGAATCAGACATGACTGAGTGACTAACACTTTCAAAATAAGAATACTCAATTCCCAGAGACCATTGCAGTCAAGGTATTTCTGGAATCTTTAATGCCTCACTCTCTTGTTCTGCTCACCAATCTTTTAGACTTGTTTTTGTTTCCACTGTACTCGTAGAAGGTTATCCTCAAAGAAGTTTTCATCTCAAGGAACCTACTTTGGTTTTTTTCTGACTTTTTCAGATTTTTTTTTCTGACTGACCACTTACTCTGTGGTTTACTTCTGTGAATCCTGTGGGGGGTCAGAATGACTGCTGTGTTAAAAGTTATTGCATTCAAATATACCTGTGGTGAACATTTCTCAGAGAAATGGAGGGCACCCTGTTACAGGTCATTAAGGTCACTAGGGTAGACTTCCTACCTTCTTCAAATGTTCCCTCCCTGAATACGAGTGGATACAGATGATTACAGTATATGGTACTCATTCTTGCTTTCTATTCTGGTGTTTCCTTTCTGCAGATAACACTTAAAATGATGTTACATTAGTTATACTAATATATCTTAAATAGCAAACACCTTTCTTTTTCAGTATCTGCAAAATGCTCTAACAGTCTTCTTTTTAATTTTTAGTTGGAAGAGAACTGCTTTATAATGTTGAGTTGGTTTCTGCTGTACAACAACGTGATCAGCTATCCGTATATATATATATATATTGCTTCATTCACGAGCCTCACTCCCATCTCACCCCTCTAGGCCATCACAGAGCTCTGACCCGAGCTCTCTGTGCTATACACCAACTTCCTACTAGCTCTCTGTTTTACACATGATAGTATGTAAATGTCAGTGCTTCTCTCTCAGTTCATCCCACCCTTCCTTCCCCCGCTGTGTGTGTAAGTTTGTTCTCTACATCTATGGTTCTATTTCTCTAGCAGTCTTCTTAACTAAAGAATTCAAAAGGTCTCACCCTCTAGGAGTTTAAGTAAAGTTCAAGTAAGGTAAAATTCATAATCTAGTACTTAAAATACAATGTTTTATCTCTTTGGATTTTCACAGTATAATCCATTGAGACAGAATCTCTCATTTGTTGCAAAATTCATATTTGCTCAAAATGCAGTAGCTCCCAGGAGTTGTTACAAAGACTTAGATAGTTTGTACACATGCGGATCTTTTGAAGAGAGGCCAGCTAGGCTTGAAAGGACAGGGTTCAACCAAGTTGAATTCAAATGATGTTACAAGATGCATCTTATTTTGCTCTTTAGCATGAAGAAAAATTTACAAATTAAGTATGAGGCAGCCAAATAAATCAACACTGACTATAATCACCATACTGTATTTATGCTACAACTGAAGACTTCAAGTTTAGTTTTACAATTCTGGACTGTTGGGATAGTTCTAGAAAAGCCCATGGGCATATCAATGCTTATTTGATACAAGTTATTCCAGATCTGTTAGTCATTTAAAAGCAAAGTTATTTTTCATTTGTATAGCTGCCTATGTAGGCTGCTCTAATGCTTTACCTTCTGGGTGGCTGCATTTGCAAATGTGTTAGAGTCCAGTTAATGTATGCTATCCTATGCATGGATGGGAGAAAAAGCCCAGGCTATTTTAAAACCTAATAGGCTTGGAGAACCTGGAATATAATTTGAGGCTCAACCCCTTAGGGATGGGAGTTCTGCTACTTGCCTGTCACAACAAATTTTCTTTGGCAGAAATCTTCCATAGGAATAGCTGCAGACCGCATGTTGACCTGTGGGAAAGTCAAAATCTATGCATAGAAATGATTTTTGAAGTAGCAGTATGAGGGTTAAGCATGAGGCTTGGAATGGGATAGCCCAGTTTCCAATGTGGGAATCACCACTTATCATTTTTTTTAACTTTGCTATGTCTCAGTATTCTCATATGTAAAATGGGAATACTAGTGCCCATCTCTAGAGAAGGCAATGGCACTCCATTCCAGTACTCTTGCCTGGAAAATCCCATGGATGGAGGAGCCTGGTGGGCTGCAGTCCGTGGGGTCACTAAGAGTTGGACACGACTGAGCAACTTCCCTTTCACTTTTCACTTTCATGCATTGGAGAAGGAAATGGCAACCCACTCCAGTGTTCTTGCCTGGAGAATCCCAGGGACGGGGGAGCCTGGTGGGCTGCCATCTCTGAGGTCGCACAGAGTCGGACACGACTGAAGCGACTTAGCAGCAGCAGCAGCAGTGCCAATCTCATAATCTCATAATTAAAAATGAACAAAGAAAAACATAGATAAGTGCTGTGCTTAGTAGATCTTCCTGCCGCAAATGGTTGTTGTGATTAAACCACCAGAGTTCTCTTGAAGGCTGTGTGTATGTATGCTCAGTCGTGTCTGACTCTTTGCAACCTCATGGACTCCAGCCTGCCAGACCCCTCTGTCCATGGAATTTTCCAGGCAAGAATACTGGAGCAGGTTGCCACTTCCTGTTCCAGGGGGTCTTCCTGACCCAGGGATCAAACCTGTGTCTCTTGCATCTCCTGCACTGGCAGGCAGATTCTTTACCACTAGTGCCACTTGGGAAGACTAGGGTTCTCTTGATGGCTATGCATGCAAAGTCCCTTCAGCCGTGTCTGACTCTTTGTGACATTATGGGCTGTAGCCCCCCGCCCCCCAACCCAGCCCAGGCTCCTTTTCCAGGCAAGAATACTGGAGTGGGTTGTCATTTCCTCCTCCAGGTGACCTTCCCAACCCAGGGATCAAACCCGTGTCTCTTATGCCTCCTGTGTTAGCAGGTGGGTTCTTTATTTAAATCATCTTCTGACTGGGATTTTTCTCTATATTGAAAAAGTGTTATCTGCATAATCATCGGTGGCAGAGAAATGTTACCAGGAGGAAATATCGTTCCCAAGGGTTAGGGTCATACTCAAAGTCATATACAGTCATCCGCCAATATCTGCAGGGTATTGGTTCCAGGCCCATCACGATACCAGAACCCACAGATGCTCGGTAGGTGGGTTGAGTCTGGATGTAGAACCAGTGGCTGTGGAGGTCTGAGTGTATTAGGAACTGAGCTCCCTGTCCTTCCCCCTACGGGTCTAGTCTACATTTCTGTCCTGACACAAGGGCTCTTAGGGAGAGAACAGTCTGATCTCATCAGCAGAGGAAATCACTGTCAAGATGGCTGGGTCTCTGGAGTTAAAGCTACAGTCAACTCACACAGTCACCTCCTCCAAGTGCAAGTCCCTCCTCAGGGGGCTGGATTGGGTGGCCTCCCTTTTCCTCTCTCCTTTCAGTACCCCTGTTCCCTCTCAGACTGAGTGCTGGAGCCAGCCTGCAGTCTTTCTTTGTTAATGCCCTGTCATTTTAGTTCAGGGCCCCATGACACTTACCTGCCCCTGAATACTGGTTCACATCATCCTGATATCCTCCAATATGGTTTTCTTAACTTTGAATCTTACGACCTCAGTGTCCTCCCTTCCAGGTTCTCCTGAGCACCAAATGCAAACGGTGTCCCTCTGTCCCAGATATCTACTTGACAAGAGGTAGTAAAAGTACTACTTTACTAAGACATTGGAAATGGGCTGCAAGTTGACATTCAATCTGACTTCCATATGTAGAAATCTCTCACATAATTTTCCTGCTCCAATTCACCTATTACCCTTTTACATTATTTCAGCTAATTGCCAAATAAATATTATGTGAGGGAAATGGTATCACTGCTATTTATACTTGAGGAAGTTGAAGCATGGTTCAGTTACATAGCTCAAGGCCATCCAACTAATAATTGAGAGAGTTTGGGCCTGAACTTGGTTGTGCTAAATTTAGCATGTATTCTTCAGAAATACGGAAGCCCATTTTTTCCCCCTTTGGTCATAACTAAAGTAATATTTTATATATAAGAAATACAGTTGCCTGATTTTTTATTAGATAATTTTCAGATAACTTTTTAACAAGCAGACTGCCTGGCTGAATCAGAAAAGTATCAACATTCTTTTAGTATAAAATATAGTGATTTGTATTGACAGATACAAATTTAAAGAAATAACATCAGAATACTATGATCAACTAGTATCAATGTAAGCCTAACACAGAGATCCGACCAGTCCATTCTGAAGGAGATCAGCCCTGGGATTTCTTTGGAAGGATGCTAAAGTTGAAACTCCAGTACTTTGGCCACCTCATGCAAAGAGTTGACTCATTGGTAAAGACTCTGATGCTGGGAGGGATTGAGGGCAGGTGGAGAAGGGGATGACAGAGGATGAGATGGCTGGATGGCACCACCGACAAGATGGACGTGAGTCTGAGTGAACTCCGGGAGTTGGTGATGAACAGGGAGGCCTGGCGTGCTGTGATTCATGGGGTTGCAAAGAGTCGGACACCACTGAGCGACCGAACTGAACTGAACTGAACATTCTGTCATCTGCTTGGAAAATAATTATTTGCTCTAAATCTCCTCTTGGAGCTTCTTACTCCAGAGTTCTGGACTTAACTTTACTCAGATATGAGTCTTCTAAATACTTGCTCTGACCTCGGTCCTCTCCATCCCTTTGTAAGAAAAAAAAATCACAAAAAGTCGCTCAGTTCATAAGTTACTATTCTAGAAACTGACTCCCTGTTTATTTCACTTCTGAGCTGATATTCAGTCCTCTAGACCTCGCTGTCTCCTGGGATCTCTCTCTGGCTCTTGTAAGCTAGTTTCCAAAAAGAAAGTTATGGGGGAATTCTCTGGCGGTTCAGTGGTTAGGACTCGGCACTTTCATTGCTGGGGCCAGGGTTCAGTCCCTGGTCAGGGAACTAAGATCCTGCAAGCTGTGTGGTGGGGCAAAACCAACCAAACAAACAAACAAAAGCCACAGAAAGGAAAGTTATGAAGTGGCAGCCAGAGTCTGCCACAGCTCTTGCCCTAACGGTCATACCCCCCCACCTTTTTCTTCATACCCCTTTTAGTATCACAGATGAGAAACTATAATCCTTGATGTAGAATGTAAGTTGTTTTATTGAATTATAGTTGATAGACAATATTGTGTTAATGTTTCTGCTGTACAACAAAGCTATTCAGTTATATCTATACACATATATAATACACATTCTTTTTCATGTTCTTTGCCATGATGTGTTATCACAGGATACTGAATATAGTTCCCTGTGCTACACAGCCGGACCTTGCTGTTTATCTATCCTATGTATAATAGTTTGCATTGCTAGCCCCAAACTCATGATCCCTCCCTCCTCCTCCATCCCTACCCCTTTGGCAACCACAAGTTTGTGCTCTATGTCTAAGAGCCTATTTCTGTGTCTTAAGTAGGTTCATTTGTGTCATATTTTAGATTCCATATTAAGCGATTTGATATGGTATTTGTCTTTCTCTTTCTGAACTACTTCACTTAGCATGATAATCTCTAGGTCCATTCATATTGCTGCAAATGGTGTTATTCCATTCTTTTTTATGGCTGAGTAGTATTCCATTCTGCCTATATACCACATTTTCATTATCCATTCATCTGCTGATGGACATTTAGGTTGTTTCCATGTCTTGGATATTATAAACAGTGCTGTTATGAGCATAGGAGTGCATGTATCTTCTAGAATTGTAGTCTTATCTGGGTGTATGCCCAGCTGTGGGATTGTTTTATCATATGGCAACTCTATTTCTTTCTTTCTTTCTTTCTTTCTTTTTTTTTTTTTACAGAATATTCATTCTGTTCTCCATATTGGCTCTACCAGTTCACATTCTCACTAACAGTGTAGGAGGGTTCTCTTTTCTCCACACCCTTTCCAGTAATTGTTATTTGTAAATTTTTTAATGATGGTCATTCTAACTGGAGGGCTTCCCCAGTGGCGCTAATGGTAAAGAACCCACCTGCTGATCCAGGAGACATAAGAGACGTGGATTCTATCCCTGGGTAGGGAAGATCCCCTGGAGAAGGGCATAGCAACCCACTCCAGTATTCTTGCCTAGAGAATCCATGGGCAGAGAAGCCTGGTGGACTTAACACACAACACGCATTCTGTGGGTGTGAGGTGGTACCTCGCTGTGGTTTTGATTTGCACTTCTCTAATAAATAGTGATGTTGAGCATCTTTTCATGTGTTTGTTGACCATCTGTATGTATTCTTTGGAGAAATGCTTATTTAGCTCTAGATTGTAAAATTTTGAATATGTCTAATTTCCTTATTAAATTATCAGTTATAATATCTTTACAGTTTCATATGAATCCTTGTATGAAATGTTAAAAACCAATTCCTGTAATCTAAAATATCTCCCTACCTCAAACAGTGAAGGACTTATGACTGAATAGGGAAGAAGTAGGTCCAATACTCTCCTTGTAGGGCCTTGTTTGGGTGCTTGTACCAAAGGATCCTGACATTTGGAGAATGTGCCCTAAATCAACATTCATTTGGAATTTTGGAGTCCATCCCGAAACACTGGCCAGCTCACTATCATTCTAGAAACATCCTTTTTCAAGGTCACACATATATGAATGTGCATTAAGGATTGAATATTAAATATTAAGGATTTATAGAGAATGGCGAAAGGATGTATGCAATAAGAGAAAGCTCTGCAGAATGTGGCAGAATTTAATTAGGACGTTGATAAAGTAGAGCAGATCCTGTAATGTTTCATCCTTTTCTGATGGAGAGTGATTGCCTTTAGAAGAGCGAGGTGGACGGTGGGATGTGGGAGAGGGGATGGGCGTGCCAACGGTGCATGTTGCCAAGGGGAGGCAAAATCATTGGCGGCGGCACTGCCCTGCTCAGGGCTGGGGATGTGGGTGACCTCCTCAAGTTCTGGAGCTGTTTGCAGAACAACTGCTCATATCTAGACCCAATGTGATCAGTCTCTCAGTCATGTGCTACTCTTTGTGACCCCATAGGCTGTAGCCCACTAGGCTCCTCTGTCCATGGAGTTTTCCAGGCAAGAGTACAGGAGCAGGTTGCCACTGGGGATCCTCCAGACACAGGGGTTGAACCTACATCTCCTATGTCTCCTGCATTGGCAGGTGGATTCTTTACCACTGGACTACCTTTGAAGCCCCAGGACCTAACAACAATCCCCTATCTGCAAATGGTTTGTTTTTGTGGAGATTTTTTTTTCCTCTAGGAAAGGGGACACTTCACTTTTCTTGTAGGGTAAAAGAATATGTCTATTGATGCTGGAAACATGATGGAATTTCTGGAACAAATAAGAGTATAGTGATAATGCAAGAGACTGTGAAACAGGCTGGGCTCTCATAAAGATATCTTGTAAGTGGAGAAAGTACATCTTTGGATATTTAAAGAATTAAATACATGCTTTTCTATGTTAAGGGTAATCCATCCCTGTTTTCTTTCATAGAGCTTCACTCCATACCCAGCCTAACATAGATTAATTTGCTCAAGCCACATTAAAAAAATAAAGTCTAAAAATTCCTTTCCTTGCAATAAGAAAGAGAATGAATGTTTGATGAGTACCTGTGATGTGACACACTCTAGGAAAAGAATGATAACATTCTAAACTTAGTGAATTGTCACAATTCCATTCTTGTATGATGCCCAGAGTGGAAATAACAGAACAGAGAGGTAAGTCATGTTTTTCTGTGACTCAGCCTATAAATAACAGAGCTGAGAATCAAACCAGCTCCCTTCATTCCTGTTCACTGAACCATTCGTTGCTTGACATTTGATTAAGTAGAATTCCAAATAGAAGGGAGTTATTCCCTGTGGAGTCGAGTAGAGGAATTACGCTATGGCAAAAACTGATGAGCATTTTAACATGGAGCAAAGTTTCCCATAAACCCCTGCTCAAGCACACCACATTGTTTCAGTGGCATTCCTATTGTGACAGTGTTCCCACGTGGAAGTGATGAAAGTGATGCCACATTTTTCTACTGTAGGAGTAACTATCATTGTAAAAATTAATTAACGAATATTTTATGGACAGAGTAAATTAGCATACGGTAGCAATAGTTTATCACATTCAATTATTATTCATTTATTCACTCAACACCTGTTTATTGATAGACTCTCTATATCAGTTCTGTAGTAGGTGCTGGGAAAACCAAAGTTGAAAAAAACAGCCTTAGTCAAATATGTATTATTTAATGGAAAAGCACAGTCATTTAAATTTTTCTATTTTCTGATAACATAAATTATTCTTAACAACTTTAGGGCTTGGCAGGAGTAGGTCTTGCTTCATGCAGGCACAGAAAATAATGGTGCATTGCTATAAGTTTGAGCTCAAAGACCAGAATAAATACAAAACAAGAATATTGCCATTTATTCGCTATTTGGCCTTATATCACACTGCCATCCAGAGCTGTAGAGAGATGAATGTGGCAGATTTCAAATCATCAATCTGAACAAACAAAATGAGTCCTGGATTTCTACTGTGGAGTGCCTTATATAGAAAGACAACAGGCTAATATTTGATTAATTGAACTAATCTCAATTAAAATCTTTAGGGGGAAAGATTATGACTTCTAATACTTTCCCACTAAGAACTGGGAAACTTGGATAGAATATTTTCAAAAGCATATATATGAAAACACCTCAAGTGTGCATTAAGTAAAACCTGATATTCACCTGTTTTCCTTTACAAAATCTGCCAATTTTTAAGTGGTAAATCTATACACTAAGACACTGAGCAGAGGTTTGGGAAGTCTCTGATGTGAAGATAAAATTTGTAAAATCAAAGTGACTTACAGTGCACCCAGCAAAGTTAAAGAAACAAGGCTGATACCTGCATGTATGCTGAAAAATAATAATTATTATTATTTTCTTTTTTTTTTCTTTTTAGTTTTTTTAATACTTTATTCTACATTACAGTACTGTATTTGTTTTGCCATACATTGACACGAATCAGCCACAGGTGTACACGATCTCCCAATGTCAAAGCCCCTTCCACCTCCCACCCCACATCATCTCCCTGGATCATCCCGTGCACCAGCCCCAAGCATCCTGCATCCTGCATTGAACATAGACTGGCACTTTGTTTCTTATATGATAGTATACCTATTTCAATGCCATTCTCCCAAATCATCCCACCCTCTCCCTCTCCCTCAGAGTCCAAAAGTCCATTTTATACCTCTGTGTCTCTTTTGTTGTCTCACATAGAGGGTCATCATTACTATCTTTCTAAATTCCATATATATGTGTCAGTATACTGTATTGGTGTTTTGCTTTCTGGCTTACTTCACTCTGTATAATCGGCTCCAGTTTCATCCATCTCATTAGAACTGAGTCAAATTTATTCTTTTTAAGGGCTGAATAATACCCCATTGTGTATATGTATCACAGTTTTCTTATCCATTCATCTACTGATGGACATCTAGGTTGTTTCCATGTCCTGGCAATTATAAACAATGCTGCAATGAACATTGGGGTACACGTGTCTCTTTCACTTCTGGTTTCCTCGGTGTGTATCCCCAGCAGTGGGATTGCTGGGTCATAAGGCAGTTCTATTTGCAATTTTTTAAAGAATCTCCACCTAAACTTATGAATATGAAGTAGAACTCAGCCCCCTGTTCTCCCTTCACCCCCTGAAAGTTTTATTACAAGAGAAATACCAGGTAATCTTCAGAAAATTTATTTTATTAACTTCATAAATAGATGTGTGTATTTTCTTTGTAAAATAAAGTACTAATGTACAAATAAATACTCTTACAATATACAAAAACTGAAAAAATAATGGCAGGCTACATGATGGGTTATGGCTGATGTTCTATATCATGAACTTTTACAAAGCATTCAGGGAAAAACAGACATATTAATAACATAATTTTGTAATAAAATTGGAAATCACAACAGGAAAAATACAAGTAACAGTTAAATAACAAGCTTTCAGTAATGTTATTAAATAAATGGATGCACAAATGAAATATTTTATTGATAATAAATTTAGCACAAAATAGGCACTAAGTAAATATTTTAAGTGAAAAAATCATAAATTAATTATATACTGACAGTAGATCTAAAAATGCAGAATAAAGCAGTAAATAAAATTTTGCTTTTTTGGTATGTCAAGACAAAAAAGAATGTTCACATGTTAATATCCAGTGTGAGCAAAAGAGTGAAAAATCTGACATCCCCAGAGTTTACTACTGAGAATATAATCCATTAGAAATAGTATAGAGATAAATTTGCATATAGAGTGTTGGACTGTGAAGAAAGCTGAGCACCAAAGAATTAATGCTTTTGAACTCTGGTATTGGAGAAGACTCTTGAGAGTCCCTTGGACTGCAAGGAGATCCAACCAGTCTATTCTGAAGGAGATCAGTCCTGGGTGTTCATAGGAAAGACTGATGCTGAAGCTGAAACTCCAATTCTTTGTACACCTCATGCGAAGAGTTGACTCATTGGAAAAGACCCTGATGATGGGAAGGATTGGAGGCAGGGGGAGAAGGGGACGACAGAGGATGAGATAGCTGGATGGCATCATCAACTCATTGGATGTGAGTTTGGGTAAACTCTGGGAGATGGTGATGGACAGGGAGGCCTGGCGGGCTTTGATTCATGGGGTTGGAAAGAGTCAGACACGACTGAGCTACAGAACTGAACTAAACTGATGCAAATAATATACACCTTTCAGTTTAGTTCAATCAGTTCAGTTCAGTCACTCAGTCATGCCCGACTCTTTGCGACCACATGTATTGGAGCCTACCAGGCCTCCCTGTCCATCACCATCTCCTGGAGTTCACTTCAACTCACGTCCATCAAGTCGTTGATGCTATCCAGCCACCTCATCCTCTGTAGTCCCCTTCTCCTCCTTCCCTCAATCCCTCCCAGCATCAGAGTCTTTTCCAATGAGTCAACTCTTTGCATGAGGTGGCCAAAGTATTGGAGTTTCAGCTTTAGCATCATTCCTTCCAAAGAAATCCCAGGGTCGATCTCCTTCATAATGGACTGGTTGGATCTTCTTGCAGTCCAAGGTACTCTCAGGTGTCTTCTCCAATACCACAGTTCAAAAGCATCAATTCTTGGGTGCTCAGCTTTCTTCACAGCCCAACTCTGACATCCATACATGACCACTGGAAAAACAATAGCCTTGACCAGACAGACCTTTGTCGGCAAAGTAATGTCTCTGCTTTTGAATATGCTATCTAGGTTGGTCATAACTTTCCTTCCAAGGAGTAAGTGTCTTTTAATTTCATGGCTGCAATCACCATCTGCAGTGATTTTGGAGCCCCCCAAAATAAAGTCTGACACTGTTTCCTGTTTCCCCATCTAGTTCCCATGAAGTGGCGGGACCAGATGCCATGATCTTCGTTTTCTGAATGTTGAGTTTTAAGCCCACTTTTTCACTCTCCTCTTTCACTTTCATCAAGAAGCTTTTTAGTTTCTCTTCACTTTCTGCCATAAGGGTGGTGTTATCTGCATATCTGAGATTATTGATATTTCTCCCGGCAATCTTGATTCCAGCTTGTGTTTCTTCCAGCCCAGTGTTTCTCATGATGTACTTTTAGGAACCATTAATTCCATTTATTTTATAAAGATCTCCATGAAAACATATTCAGCAGAAGATAATTCATAAAAGATTAAAATTGGGAAGAACTTAAACTTCAAACAAATTATTTGAATAAACTCCTGTGTAGTCCATAGTTTAGAAGGATATTTAAAGATGTTTACATATCTTCACAAGGTAATATTAAAGGAGAAATGTTGTGGTCCTTTAATGGAGTGGAACCTGGTGGTCTGGAGTCAATCAATAAGAAAGTAAAGAAGAGAGAAAGAGGTTGATATTCCTTGGTTTACACAGAAAGCCAATAAAGCCCCTGCACGTGTCTTGCTCTGTTCATGGAAGCCTTGGGCGCCCTCTCGATGGGGTGAAGGTGCAGAATACCTTTTTGAGAGGGTCTTTGATGCCCGGGCAGGAAAGTGGACTCAGAGAGCCTTTGCGCTCCAAAGAAATAGCCTGAGAGTGAGAGCGACAGTGAGAGCGAGAGCAAGACACATGGACCAAAGTTCTGATGGAGCAAAGGTGTTTTAATCAACATGGTGTGGGCATAGATACTGTAGTTATTCTCAGCAAAGATAAAGATGAAAATTCCACACTTACAAAACATAGATGATCCATATTAAAGAGAGGTACAGTTGTAAACAATCACTTTTACTGTATGGTTCACAAGAAGGGAGAGGGTACTTATCACTGTATTGAAAAACTAACGAAGGAAATGCCTGGATTCCTCAGCCCCAGGAGAGGCTTAGAGGCTTGCCTCTCAGGAATTAATAAGGAACAGAGGATTCCTGACAGATCCAAAACAGCACACAGGAAACCTCCTGTTAAATGCTTCCTGACAATGAGAAATAAAAATAAAGATAGCATATTCTTAATTATAATTTCTTTGCATATATTATATGGATTCATAAAAGACTAGAGGATCTTCCATTTATCTTCATGTTTGTTATCTGTGTTTCCATCTAGCTCATAAGATTACTCTTTTAAAAAATTGTCTCTATTGTTGCTTTTTTTTTAAATTTTAGTTTTACTTTATTCTATTTTACAATACTGTATGCGCACTCAAAATTCTGTGTATCTTCCAGATTTTCATAATGAATATATTTCACTTGGGTAATAAAAGGATATGTGTGCTCAGTCACTCAGTTGTGTCTGACTATTTGCAGCCCCATGGACTGTAGTACACCACTTCTACTCGTGGAATTTTTCAGACAAGAATACTGGAGTGGTGTGCCATTTCCTCCTGCAGGGGATCTTCCAAACCCAGGGATCAAACCCACATCACTTATGTCTCCTGCATTGGCAAGCAGATTCTTTACCACAAGTGCCACCTGGGAAGTCCATAAAAATATAGTTCTACAAATATTATAAATGTATAACAAAATAAAACAGAGATGGTAAAGTGGACAGAATTTCAATGCACATTTGTTTTTACTCTGAGGATTGTCTAGGTCTCTGCTAAGAGATGAACACATTATGTTTTATGTCTAAGTGGTGATGAGTTTGTGTATAAAATGATTTATTCCTATGCCAATATGGGTCGTTATACCTAATTGCCACAAGGTAAAGTCATCTTTGTATAGCACAGGAAACTACTCAGTGCTCTATGGTGACCTAAATGGGAAAGAAATACAGGGAAGAGAGTGTGTGTGTATATATATATATATATATATATATATATATATATATATATATGGTGAAGTGAGTGAAGTCGCTCAGTCGTGTCCGACTCTTTGCAACCCCGTGGACTGTAGCCTAACAGGCTTCTTTGTCTGTGGGATTCTCTAGGCAAGAATACTGGAGTGGGTTACCATTTCCTTTTCCAGGGGATCTTCCCGACCCAGGGATTGAACGTTACCATTTCCTTTTCCAGGGGATCTTCCCGACCCAGGGATTGAACCCGGGTCTCCCACATTGGAGGCAGACGCTTTAACCTCTGAGCCACCAGGGAAACCATATATATATATGTGTGTGTGTGTGTGTGTGTGTGTGTAGCTGATTCACTTTGTTGTACAGCAGCATTTACGCAACACTGTAAAGCAACTATTGTTCAGTCACTAAGTTGTTTCCAGTTCTCTGAGACCCCATGGACTGCAGCATGCCAGGCTTCCCTGTTCTCACTGTTTCCCAGAGTTTATTCAAGCAGAAGTCCATTGAGTCGATGATGCCATCCAACCATCTCAACCTCTGTTCCTCTCTTCTCCTCCTGCTGTCAATCTTTCCCAGAATCAGGGTCTTTTCCAATGAGTTGGCTCTTTGCATTAGATGGCCAAAATATTGGAGCCTGAACTTCAGCATCTGTCCTTCCAGTGAATATTCAGGGTCGATTTCCTTTAGGATTGACTAGTTTGATTCTTGCTGTCTGGGGTCCTCTCAAGCGTCTTCTCCAGCACCACAGTTTGAAGACATCAATTCTTTGGTGCTCAGCCTTCTTTATGGTCCGACTATACTTCAATTAAAAATAAAAAATGATGTCATCTTTGGAATAGTAAATTTCACATTTCTGAGCCAGAGAGTTAGGACCAGACAACATCCTAAGAACATTACCTGAGTTATCACATTGCAGCCACGAGTCAGGTTTAAGAGGTAGCTCTTATTATCATGCCCATTTTTCAAATGGAGAACTGTGGACATAAGTGCACTGTTTTAGTTAGCTAGTTCCTGGAAAGGTTGGATTTCCTGATGCTTCATGAGGAAGGCTTACAAAAACTCTTTCCTTTTTGGAAATTTAGTAAATTCACTTCCTTCACTTTTTTAAACTTGAGGCTGATGGTACCGCCTGTCTGAAGCCAGTTGACAGAAAACCCGTGTTGTCTTTGGATGCTGGAGGAGAGTAATTCAAACTGACATGCCTGCCTCAGATTGCTCTGACTTGGAATTCATGAAGGAGACTCTGAAGTCAATTTGCTCAGGAAGTGCATGTAGGAGGCACTGCCTTGTCAAAGTGCTGTCAAATCATGCCAGGCCTCTCAACAGTTCATTCCAAGAGACACCTGCCAAAATAATGGGCCAGCAATCTGGCATGCTCACGACCACATGAGGAAGAAAAGTGCTTCTCTCTTCTACAGAGCCACTGTATTCTTATTTTCAACACTTTAAATGTGATGACTAATTCTGCTTTCTATCAGATGGGCTAGGCATGTGAGTTTCCATCCTATGTGCATTTCTTATACATGGCCCATGTTTGGAAAAAATATTATCTTCCTTTCGAATAAACATTAAAATTTCTCAGAATAAAGTATGTATAATCTCTGTGTTTTTCCTTTCTCATTGCTTGAGTTAGACAGTAATTGCTAAATTAATATTAAAGCATATTGCAGTATTGATTTGAGGGCATCTGAGTTTGGAAACTTGAAGCTATGTAAGTATTTTCTTTTGTTTTTGAAATTAATGTGCTCAGGTCAGTTAAAATCCCAGAAAACTTGAAAAGAAAAACAACAAAAACAAAAACTACATGATAGCTGAAAAACAAGAGCATTCATTTGTTCCCTCCTGAAACAATTCAACAAGTGTTTACTGAAAATTTAGTGTATTAGGTGCTAGGGATACAAAGATGAATGACAAGGTATACAAGGGATGCAAAGGGATGACAAGGGATACAAATGAAGGACAAAATGAATGACAAGGGATACAAAGATGAATGATACAAGGACCTTGTTATATAAGAACCCAGAGTACAGATAAAGATGCAGAACTGTAAACTAGTAATTTGACATAAAATGCAGCCTCAAACTTTGTTTAGAATGAGGGAGATTATAAACACATACCTACACACAGTGAGAAAAAAATTACAATACAGAAGAGCAGAAGTAGGATCACAAGCATCAGGGGAACAGAAGGAAGTCTTCTTATGAAGAAGAAGGAAGGTATGGCTAGGGAGGAGGGAGAGGGAGGAAGAAGGAGACAGAAATGGGAAGATAGGGGATACATACTCCATAGGGCACTTAGGCCTGATGCATTCAGATCCTTTACAAGGATATGCATATCCTTTGATCAGAAACTGTGCCTTAAGGAATTTATACTGAGGATATAGTCTTGGATATTCACAAAGATTTAGCTATACTTAACTGTTATTTATAGTAGCATAGAATTATAATTAATATGACCTCAAATGTTTTTAATGTGATGTCACCATAAAATGAATATTATTCTATTATTTTCAATGATGCTTATAAAGAATAGATAATAGCATGGAAAAACACTCCCAATAAATAGCCTTAAAGTGAAAAAACATGTCCTATTTTAGTATTCTGTTTTAAAAAAAATTATATAGTACACATATACTCTGAAAATTCTCCATTCAAAGATGCATGATTTGTCCAAATTTCTAAAATCATGTTGTGTCTTACAATTGGTGTCAATACATTTTTGCCAGTCATTAAGCAAAGGAGAATGTTGAGGCATGATTATCATTACTGCCCAAGTGGGAGTAATGTAATTACTGCTCATAGTGTCTAGGGGTGGTTGTTGATTGATTATCACTTCAGTAATATTCATTGGTAGCATCTCAAGTATTTATACATAAAATATGGGGTCTTAAATATGGTTAAAAAACCCCAAAATATTACAATAAGATGAAATGTTAAAGTTAATAATTATTTTCCGTACAGCAGACAGCCTGTCATGCACAAAGTCATGCAATTTAAGACAGAAATCACCACTTCAAAAATGATCTTTGAAATTTGCTAAAAAAGTTTATCTTAGGTGATACCACATACATGTGCGTGCACAGATACACACACACACACACAGAGAGAAAGGTAACTATGTGAAGCGAAGCTAGTTAACCTGATTCTGATTGTGGTAATCATTTTGTGATGCTTATGTATATCAAATAGTCACTTTGCAGACTTTATATAGTTTTGCTAACTCTACATCGTAAAACGAGGGAAAAGAAGGATCTTAGAAATTTCAAGGATGTCATTCAGGTGCCAGACATCATTTGTGAAAATTTCCATCAGACTTGGAAGGAAAGTTTTTATTTTTTTAAATATTCTACTTATTCAATTTAAGCAAAAATAAAGCAAAACTGGGCCTTTAATGAATTTGGAAACAGAGTTGAAACTCCAATATCCTTTGATTTCCCTTGCAATTTGATTTGTGATCATAAAGGGCCTCAAAAAGTCAAACCCCTGACCCAAAGTTAGGAAAAGCAATGTGCTTTCAAAATACTTACATCAAGGTCTGTGGCCAAAGTGATTCACACAGTTTAGTCTCTGAGGGTAAAGGAGGTTTAGATTCAAACTTTGTGATATAAAAGGAGAAAATGTTCTAATATGTATTAATGTGAATGTTTTTCTCAGCAAAAATATTTTCTCTGAATTAAATATAAAGTTTCTTGTTTCTCAAAAACTTTCGTTGAATTTTTAAGTGGTGTTACATAAAATGACAGAAATAGATGTGAGAATTAAGGAATTATGATACATATTATGTTATATTCATTCCATATACAGATATACTTCACACCCACATAGCTAAAATATTATATCATATACAAAACATGATTATCTCATAAAATACTGGCTTTCAGTTTTTCCTTTTCTTCTTCATACTGTTCTAAATTACTTTTACAACTTAAAGTGTTATTCAAACTAATATTTATCTAATCTCTTTTAAAATTCATATTCTCCTGTAAACCAACTTTAGTGTTTTTTTAAATTTTTTTATTGAAAGATAATTGCTTTACAGAATTTTGCTGTTTTCTGTCAAACCTCAACATGAATCAGCCATGGGAATACATATATCTCCTCCCTTTTGAAACTCCCTCTCATCTCCCTCCCCATCCCACCCCTCTAGGTTGATGCAGAGCCCCTGTTTGAGTTTCCTGAGCCATTCAGCAAATTCCCATTGGTTACCTATTTTACATATGGTAGTGTAAGTGTCCATGTTACTCTTTCCATACGTCTCGCCCTCTGCTCCCCTCCCCCATGTCCATCAGTCTATCCTCTATATCTGTTTCTCCATTGCTGTCCTGGAAATAAATTCTTCAGTACCATTTTCTAGATTCTGTATATATGCATTAGAATATGATATTTACCTTTCTCTTTTTGGCTCACTTCACAGTGCATAATAGGTTCTAGGTTTATTCACCTCATCAGAACTGACTCAAATGCCTTCCTTTTATGGCTGAGTAATAGTCCATTGTGTATATGTACCACAACTTCTTTATCTATTCATCTGTTGATGGACATCTAGGTTGCTTCGCTGTTTTAACTACTGTAAATAGTGCTGCAATGAACAATGGGATACATGTGTCTCTTTCAGTTATGGTTTCCTCAGGGTATACGCCTAGGAAAGTGGGATTGCTGGATCATATGGTGGCTTTATTCCTAGTTTTTTAAGGAATCTCCACACAGTAGCTATATCAATTTACATTGCCACCGGCAGTCCAAGAGCATTCCTTTTTCTCTACTCCACCTCTAGTATTTATTGTTTGTAGACTTTTTGATGATAGCCATTCTGACCTGTGTGAGGTGATATCTCATTGTGGTTTTGATTTGCATTTCTCTAATAATGGGTGATGTTGAGTATCTTTTCATGTGTTTGTTAGCCAACTGTATGTCTTCTTTTGAGAAATGTCTGTTTATGTTTTTTCCCCACTTTTTGACTGTATTGTTTGCTTTTCTGGCACTGAGTTGCATGAGTTGCTTGTATATTTTGGAAATTAATCCTTTGTCAGTTATTTCATTTTCCATTAGTTTCTCCCATTCTGAAGTTTGTCTTTTCACCATGCCTATAGTTTTCTTTGCTGTGAAAAAAATGTTTAAGTTTAATCAGGTCCCACTTATTTACTTTTATTTCCATTACACTACAAGATGGGTCATCATAGATTTATTTATAGTAGATTTGATTTATGTCCTCGAGTGTTCTGCCTATGTTTTCCTCTAAGACTTTCATAGTTTCTGGTCTGACATTTAGGTCTTTATCATTTTGAGTTTATCTTCGTGTATGGTGTTAGGAAGTGTTCTAATTTCACTCTTTTGCCTGTAGCTGTCCAGTTTTCACAGCACCATTTATTGAAGAGGCTGTTTTTGCCCCTTTCTATATCCTTGCCTCCTTTATCAAAAATAAGGTACCCATAGGTTCATGGGATTATTTATGGGCTTTCTATCTTGTTCTATTGTTCTATATTTCTGGTTTTGTGCCAGTACCATACTCTCCTGATGACTGGAGCTTTGTAGTATAATCTGAAGTCAGGAAAGTTGATTCCTCCAGCTCTGTTCTTCTTTCTCAAGACTGCTTTGGCTATTCAGGGTCTTTTGTATTCCCATATGAGTTGTGAAAATTTTGCCCTAGTTCTGTGAAAAATACTATTGGTAATTTGATAGGGATTGCATTGAAATTGTAGATTGTGTTTGGTAACATAGTCATTTTCACAAAATTGATTCTATTTACCCAAGAACATGGAATATCTCCCCATCTGTTTATGTCATCTTATATTTTTTTCATCAGATCAGTTCAATTCAGTCACTCAGTTGTGTCTGACTCTTTGTGACCCCATGAATCACAGCATGCCAGGCCACCCTGTACATCACCATCTCTCGGAGTTCACTCAGACTCACGTCCATCGTGTCTGTGATGCCATCTTGCCATCTCATCCTCTGTCGTCCTCTTCTCCTCTTGCTCCCAATCCCTCCCAGCATCAGAGTCTTTTCCAATGAGTCAACTCTTCGCATGAGGTGGCCAAAGTATTGGAGTTTCAGCTTTAGCATCATTCCTTCAGAATGGACTGGTTGGATCTCCTTGCAGTCCCAGAGACTCTCAAGAGTCTTCTCCAACACCACAGTTCAAAAGCATCAATTCTTAAGCGCTTAGCTTTCTTCACAGTCCAACTCTTACATCCATACATGACTATTGGAAAAACCATAGCCTTGACTAGATGAACCATAGTCGGCAAACTAATGTCTCTGCTTTTGAATATGCTATCTAGGTTGGTCATAACTTTTCTCCCAAGGAGTAAGCGTCTTTTAATTTCATGGCTGCAGTCACCATCTGCAGTGATTTTGGAGCCCCCCAAAATAAAGTCTGACACTTTTTCCACTGTTTCCCCATTTATTTCCTATGAAGTGATGGGACCGGATGCCATGATCTTCGTTTTCTAAATATTGAGCTTTAAGCCAACTTTTTCACTCTCCTCTTTGACTTTCATCAAGAGGCTTTTAGTTCCTCTTCCCTTTCTGCCATAAGGGTGGTGTCATCTGCATATCTGAGGTTATTGATATTTCTCCCTGCAATCTTGATTCCAGTTTGTGTTTCTTCCAGTCCAGTGTTTCTCATGATGTATTCTGCATATAAGTTAAATAAACAGGGTGACAATATACAGCCTTGATGTATTTCTTTTCCTATTTGGAACCAGTCTGTTGTTCCATGTCCAGTTCTAACTGTTGCTTCCTGACCTGCATACAGATTTCTCAAGAGGCAGGTCAGGTGGTCTGGTATCCCCATCTCTTTCAGAATTTTCTACAGTTTATTGTGATCCACACAGTCAAAGGCTTTGTCATAGTCAATAAAGCAGAAATAGATGTTTTTCTGGAACTCTTTTGCTTTTTCCATGATCCAGTGGAAGTTGGCAATTTGGTCTCTGGTTCCTCTGCCTTTTCTAAAACCAGCTTGAATATCTGGAAGTTCACAGTTCAAGTATTGCTGAAGCCTGGCTTGGAGAATTTTGAGCATTACTTTACTAGCATGTGAGATGAGTGCAACTGTGTGGTAGTTTGAGCATTCTTTGCCATTGCCTTTCTTTGGCATTGGAATGAAAACTGACCTTTTCCAGTCCTGTGGCCACTGCTGAGTTTTCCAAATTTGCTGGCATAGTGAGTGCAGCACTTTCACAGCATCATCTTTCAGGATTTGAAGCAGCTCCACTGGAATTCCATCACCTCCACTAGCTTTGTTCGTAGTAATGCTTTCTAAGGCCCACTTGACTTCACATTCCAGGATGTCTGGCTCTAGATTAGTGATCACATCATCATGTTTATCTGGGTTGTGAAGATCTTTTTGTACAGTTCTTCCATGTATTCTTGCCACCTCTTCTTAATATCTTCTGCTTCTGTTAGGTCCATACCATTTCTGTCCTTTTTGAGCCCATCTTTGCATGAAATGTTCCCTTGTTATCTCTAATTTTCTTGAGGAGATCTCTAGTCTTTCCCATTCTGTTGTTTTCCTCTATTTCTTTGCATTGATTGCTGAAGAAGGCTTTTTATCTCTTCTTGCTATTCTTTGGAACTCTGCATTCAGATGCTTATATCTTTCCTTTTCTCCTTTGCTTTTTTCCTCTCTTCTTTTCATAGCTATTTGTAAGACAGCCATTTTGCTTTTTTTGCATTTCTTTTCCGTGGGGATGGTCTTGATTCTTATCTCCCATACAATGTCACGAACCTCATTCCATAGTTCATCAGGCACTCTATCTATCAGATGTAGGCCCTTAAATCTATTTCTCACTTCCACTGTATAATCATAAGGGATTTGATTAGGTCATACCTGAATGGTCTAGCGGTTTTCCCTACTTTCTTCAATTTGAGTCTGAATTTGGTAATAAGGAGTTCATGATCTGAGCCACAGTCAGCTGCCGGTCTTGTTTTTGTTGACTGTATAGAGCGTCTCCATCTTTGGCTGCATAGATATAATCAATCTGATTTTGGTGTTGACTATCTGGTCATGTCCATGTGTAGAGTCTTCTCTTGTGTTGTTGGAAGAGGGTGTTTGCTATGACCAGTGCATTTTCTTGGCCAAACTCTATTAGTCTTTTCCCTGCTTGATTCTGCATTCCAAGGCCAAATTTGCCTGTTACTCCAGGTGTTTCTTGACTTCCTACTTTAGTATTCCAGTCCCCTATAATGAAAAGACATCTTTTTTGGGTGTTAGTTCTAAAAGGTCTTGTAGGTCTTCATAAAACCATTCAATTTCAACTTCTTCAGCATTACTGGTTGGGGCATAGACTTGGATAACTGTGATACTGAATGGTTTGCCTTGGAAACAAACAGAGATCATTCTGTTGTTTTTGAGATTGCATCCAAGTACTGCATTTTGGACTCTTTTGTTGACCATGATGGCTACTCCATTTCTTCAAAGGGATTCCTGCCCGCAGTAGTAGATATAATGGTCATCTGAGTTAAATTCACCCATTCCAGTCCATTTTAGTTTGCTGATTCCTAGAATGTTGACGTTCACCCTTGCCATCTCTTGTTTGACCACTTCCAATTTGCCTTGATTCGTGGACCTGATATTCCAGGTTCATATTCCAGGTTCCTATGCATTATTGCTCTTTACAGCATCGGATCTTGCTTCTATCACCAGCCACAGCCACAACTGGGTATTGTTTTTGCTTTGGCTCCATGCCTTCATTCTTTCTGAAGTTATTTCTCCACTGACCTCCAGTAGCATATTGGGCACCTAATGACCTGGGGAGTTCCTCTTTTGTTATCCTATTATTTTGCCTTTTCATACTGTTTATGGGGTTCTCAAGGCAAGAATACTGAAGTGGCTTGCCATTCCCTTCTCCAGTGGACCACGTTCTGTCAGCCTCTCCACCATGACCCGCCTGTCTTGGATTGCCCCACAGACATGGCTTGGTTTCATTGAGCTAGACAAGGCTGTGGTCCAAGTGTGATTAGACTGACTAGTTTCCTGTGAGTATGGTTTAATTTTGTGTGCCTTCTGATGCCCTCTTGCAACACCTACCATCTTACTTGGGTTTCTCTTACCTTAGGCGTGGGTTGTCTCTTCACGGCTGCTCCAGCAAAGCTCTGCTGCTGCTCCTTACCTTGAACGTGGTATATCTCCTTACTGCTGCTGTTCCTGACCTTCAATGTGGGATAGCTCCTCTAGGCTGTCTTATAATTTTCCGTGTATAGTTCTTCTCTCTCCTTGAAGTGAAGTGAAGTGAAGTGAAAGAAATCGTTTGGTCATGTCTGACTCTTTGCTGTCCCATGGACTATAGCCTACCAGGCTCCTCTGTCCATGGAATTCTCCAGGCAAGAATACTGAAGGGTTGACATTTCCTTCTCCAGCGGATCTTCCAGACCCAGGAATCGAACCCAGGTCTCCTGCATTGCAGGCAGATGCTTTACCATCTGAGCTACCAGGGAAATCTCCTTTCTACCCTTAGGTAAGTTTATTCCTAGATTTTTAATTCTTTTTGTTGCGATGGTGAATGGGATTGATTCATTAAATTCTCTTTCTGATTTTTCATTGTCACTATAGAAATGCAAGTGTTTTCTCTGTGTTGATTTTGTATCCTGCTACTTTGCTAAGTTCACTGATTAGTTCTAGTAATTTTCTGATACTATCTTTGGGGTTTTCTATGTACAGTATCTGGAGAAGACGATGGCACCAGTATCATGTCATCTGCTAACAGTGAGAGCTTTGCTTCTTTTCTGATCTGGATTCCTTTTATTTCTTTTTCTTCTCTAATACATTACATTAATTATATTAATTAATTAATTAATATAAATTATATTAATTATATTAAGTCCTTTAGGTAGGACTTCCAGAACCATGTTGAATGATAGTGGTGAAAGTGGACACCCTTGTCTTGTTCCTGATCATAGGTGGAATGCTTTCAGTTATTCACCACTGAGAATAATGTTTGCTGTAGGCTTATCATATGGCCTTTACTATGTTAAGGTAGGTCCCTGCTATGCCCACTTTTTGAAGAGTTTTAATCATAAATATGTGCTGGATTTTGTCAAAGGCTTTTTCTGCACCTATTGCTTTTTCTGCATCTATGATAGATGGTAAAATGCATCTATCATATGGTTTTTACCTTTCAATTTGTTAGTATGGCGTATTACATTGATTGATTTGCATATATTGAAGAATCCTTGCAATCTGGAATAAGCCCAACTTGATCATGGTGTATGAGCTTTTTGATGTGTTGCTGAATTCTGTTGCTAAAATTTTGTTGAAGATTTTTGCATCTATGTTAATCATTGATATTGGCCTGTAGTTTTCTTTTTATGTGTTGCCTTTGTCTGGTTTTGGTATCTGGGTGATGGTGGCCTCATAGAATGAACTTGGAAGTGTTTCTTCCTCTGAAATTTTTTGAAAGAGTTTTAGAAGAATAGGTATTAGCTCTTCTGTAAATGTTTGATAAAATTCTCTTGTGAAACCATCTGGTCCTGGGCTTTTGTTGTTTGGGAGATTTTTGATCACAGCTTCAGCTTCAGTGCTTTGGGTTGTTTCAAAATAAACCCAGTGCTTCAGTATTTGGGTTGTTCATTGTTTCTGTTTCTAAGAATCTGTCCATTTCTTCCAGGTTATCCATTTTATTGCCATATAGTTGTTCATAATAGTCTCTTACAATCCTTTGTATTTCTTCATTGTTTGTTGTAACTTCTTTTTCTTTTCTAAGTTTGTTGATTTGATTCTTGTCTCTTTTTTTCTTGATGAGTCTGGCTAACAGTTTGTAAATTTTGTTTATTTTTTCAAAAACCAGCTTTTAGTGTTATTCATCTTTACTATTGTTTCTTTCATTTCTTTTTCATTTATTTCTGCTTGGACCTTTATGATTTCTTTCCCTCTACTATTTTTTTTTTGTAGTAGTAGGTGTTGTTTTTCTTCTTTTTCCAATTGTTTTAGGTATAAAGTTAGGTTGTCTATTCAATGTTTTGTTTGTTTGTTTGTTTCTTGAGACAGGATTGCTATAAACCTCCCTCCTAGAACTGCTTTTGCTGCATCCTATAGGTTCTGAGTTGTCATTGCTATTTGTTTCTAGAAGCTTTTTATTTCCCTTTCTATTTCTTCAGTAACCTGTTGGTTATTTAGAAACATGTTATTTAATCTCCATGTGTTTGTGTATCTTACAGTTTTTAAAAAATATAGTTAATATCTAGTCTCATAGCATTGTGGTTGGAAAAGGTGCTTATATGATTTCAATTTTCTTAAATGTACTGATGTTTGCTTTGTGACCCAAGATGTGGTCTATCCTGGAGAATGTTTCAGGTGCCCTTGAGAAGATGTATTCTTCTGCCTTTGCATGGAATGTCCTGAAGATATCAATGATATCCATCTCATCTAATGTATCATTTAAGACTTCTATTTCCTTATTAATTTTCTGCTTTGATTATCTGTCCATTGGTGTGAGTGGGGTGTTAAAGTTTCCTACTATTATTGTGTTACTTTCAATTTCTCCTTTATATCTGTTAGTGTTTGTTTCATGTATTGAGGTGCTCCTATGTTGGGTGCATAAATATTTATAATTGTTATGTTTTCCTCTTGGACTGATCCCTTGATCATTATGTAGTGTCCTTCCTTATCTCTTGTAATCTTCTTTATTTTAAGGTGTTTTTTGTCTGATAAAAGGATTGCTACTCCAGATTTCTGTTGCTTCCCATTTGCATGGAATATATTTTTTCCATCCTCTCACTTTTAGTCTATATGTGTGTTGAGGTCTGAAGTGGGTTTCTTGTAGACAGCATATATATGGGTCTTGTTTTTGTATCCATTCAGTCAGACTGTGTCTTTTGGTTGGAGTATTTAATTCATTTACATTTAAAGTAATTATTGATACATACGTTCCTATTGCCATTTTCTAATTGCTTGGTATTGATTTCATAGATCTTTTTTCTTCTCTTGTATTTCTTGACTATATAAGTCTGTTTAACATTTGTTGTAAAACTGGTATGGTGCTACTGAATTCTCTTAAGTTTTGCTTGTCTGAAAAGATTTTTATTTCTGCATCAATTTTGAATGAGATCCTTGCCAGGTATAGTAATGTTGGTTGTAAATTTTTCCCTTTCAATACTTTAAATGTATCCTGCCATTCCCTTCTGGCCTGCAGAGTTTCTGCTGATAGATCAGCAGTTAAACATATGGGATTTCTCTCGTATGTTACTTTTTCCTTGCTGCTTTTAATATTTTTTCTTTGTGTTTAGTCTTTGTTAGTTTGATTAGTGTGTGTCTGGGTGTTTCTCCATGGTTTTATCCTGTATGGGACTCTTTGTGCCTCTTGGAATTGATTGACTATTTCCTTTTCCATGTTGGGGAAATTTTCAACTATAATTTCTTCAAAAATTTTCTCATACCCTTTCTTTTTCTCTTCTTCTTCTGGGACTCCTAGAATTTGAATGTTGGTGCTTTTGATATGGTCCCAGAGGTCTCTGAGATTGTCCTCAGTTCTTTCAATTCTTATTCTGCTCTTCAGAAGTTATTTTTGCCATTTTATCTTCCAACTCACTGATTTGTTCTTCTGCTTCAGATATTCTGCTATTGATTCCTTCTAGAGTATTTTTAGTTTCAGTAATTGTTTTGTTTGTCTCTGTATGTTTGTTATTTAATTCTTCTAGTTCTTTGTTAATTGATTCTTGTATTTTTTCCATTTTGTTTTCAAGGTTTTGATCATCTTTATTATCATTATTCTGAAGTCTTTTTCTGATAATTATTCAGAATTGCCTATTTCCTCTTCATTTATTTGGACTT
Source organism: Nanger dama (assembly GCA_917880005.1). Taxonomy (NCBI): domain Eukaryota; kingdom Metazoa; phylum Chordata; class Mammalia; order Artiodactyla; family Bovidae; genus Nanger; species Nanger dama. Next base: position 673,614 of record CAKJTW010000116.1, read on the forward strand.
CTGTGTTTCTAGTTTGTTCTTCATTTGTGTAGTATTTCTCTGCCTTTTCATTGTTTTATTTTAAGTTATTGTGTTTGAAGTCTCCTTTTCCCAGGCTTCAAGGAAAGTTGAACTCTTTCCTTGAAGAAGGTGGAATCCTTTCTTCCTTTTGGTTTCTGCCCTCCTAAGTTTGGTCCAGTGGTCTGTGTGAGCTTCCTATAGGATAAGACTTGTGTTGAGTTTTTGTTTGTGTGTTTTTCCTCTGATGGGCAGGGCTGAGTGAGGTGGTAATCCTGTCTGCTGATGATTGGGTTTGTATTTTTGTTTTGTTTGTTGTTTAGATGAGGCACCCTGCACAGGGTGCTACTGGTGGTTGGGTGATGTGGGGTCTTGTATTCAAGTGGTTTCCCTTATGTGAGTTCTCACTATTTGATACCTCTTAGGGTTAGTTCTCTGGTAGTCTAGGTTTTTTGAATCAGTGCTCCCACTCCAAAGCCTCAGAGCTTAATCTCTGGTCAGGAATGAAGATTCCACAAGTGATTTGTTACAGCATTAAGTGAGATTAAAAAAAAATATCCAACAAAGTGAAACCAAAAATGAACCCCAGACAAATGGTGGTTACAAAATCAGGCAAATAATAAGTAAAATAATGAAACATGAAATTAAAAGACGCTTACTCCTTGGAAGAAAAGTTATGACCAACCTAGATAGCATATTCAAAAGCAGAGACATTACTTTGCCGACTAAAGTCCGTCTAGTCAAAGCTATGGTTTTTCCTGTGGTCATGTATGGATGTGAGAGTTGGACTATGAAGGCTGAGCACCGATGAACTGATGCTTTTGAACTGTGATGTTGGAGAAGACTCTTGAGAGTCCCTTGGACTGCAAGGAGATCCAACCAGTCCATTCTGAAGATCAGCCCTGGGATTTCTTTGGAAGGAATGATGCTAAAGCTGAAACTCCGGTACTTTGGCCACCCCATGCGAAGAGTTGACTCATTGGAAAACACTCTGATGCTGGGAGGGATTGGGGGCAGGAGGAGAAGGGGACCACTGAGGATGAGATGGCTGGATGGCATCACGGACTCGATGGACGTGAGTCTGAGTGAACTTCGAGAGATGGTGATGGACAGGGAGGCCTGGCGTGCTGTGATTCATGGGGTTGCAAAGAGTCGGACACGACTGAGCGACTGAACTGAACACATATACATATACACCCATGAGCAATGTCAAAACATTCCAACAAAAATAAAATACAGTAGACTGACCTGGTGAACAAATGAAATAAAAACTTATATTTACCAGTTAAGAACAAAACTAACTTAAACACAAACTGGAAAACAAAACTAAAGCAAGGTTACAAGTGGGGAATAAAGCAATGAAAACAAAACAAATATGTTGAGAGGAAAGGTAAGAAGGAAAGAATAGATATGCAAAGTTAAATAGAGGTAGATGAAGAAGATTTATATACATGAAAGATTAAGTGTAAGGGGGAAAGAACAGTAGGAAATGCAAACACAAGGAATAAATGTAGAAAAAATATAATTGGTTTAAAAACATTAAAATTATAAAATATAGAAAAGAAAAAAAAGGAAGAAAGGAAGGAAAAAGAAAAAAAAATCCATAGAACAGCAAAAACCCAATGAAGAGGCAGAGGTTTGTAACAGTAGAAAGTGTAATTGAATATACACATATATACCCATAAGCACAATCAAAACAGTCTAACAAAAATAAAGGACAATAGATTGACCTGGCAAACACAGGAAACCAAAAATTATCTCTACCAGAACAAAACTAATTCAAGCACAAACTGGAAAGCAAGACTAAAGCAAGATGCCGATTGGGGAATAAAACAATGAAAATAAAACTAACAGATTTGTTGAGAGGAAAGGAGAGAAAGAAAAGAAGAGAGAACAGATATGAAAAGTTAAATAGAGGTAGATAAAGAAGATTTATATACAAAAGATTAATTGCAAGGGGAAAAGAACAGTAGGAAAAACAAACAGGAATAAATGTAGAAAAAATAATAATAGATTTTAAAAATTAAAGTTAAAAAAGAGAGAAAAAAAAGAGGAGAACTCCACAGAACTGCAAATTCCAATGTATAGACAGAGGTTTATGACAATAAAAAATGTGACTGAGGGAAAAAGAAAAGCTCAAAAGCTTAATTGGATTTCTTAGGGCAAATAAAATCGACATCTAGAATAGAGGGGTAAAAAGGAAAAAAAAGGAAAAATCCAAAAGAATCTACAGAACAAGTCAAAAAATAAGAATAATAAATGTTTTTCTTGAGTCACTGCTGTCAGAGTCCTTCCCCTCGCTGGGAGTCAAAGTCCACCTTACCTTCCAGGGATGCCCTCCAGCACTGTAACACTGTGCTGATCTCTAGACCTGCTGTGTGGGCAGCTCAGATTCCATCCTGGTTCTGTTCCTGTGTGTTCTTGCCTCCAGTGTCCATAGCTATCAGAGCTAGTGCCTTTTCTTCTGTGGGAGCTCTGAATGTCCTTTCATATATTCCATAGACAGAGTCTGCTTAGTTGATCATGTTGAGTTAATCTGCAGCTTGTATGGTTCATGGGGAGGTTTTGGGTCTTCTTCCTTAGCCACACTGCCACTGGGTTTCAACTGTGGTTTTATTTCCACCTCTACATGTGGGCTGTCCACTGGGGTTTAGCTCCTGAGGCTGCCCTGGAGGACTTGGGTTTACCCCTGTGAGGACCAGGGGTTCTGGTAGCGCCAGGTACTCAGGGGGCTTGGCAGCTAGGGTAGCTAGAAATATAGTGCTCTAAAAGGGTATGGCAACCAGTATTGGTCAATATGCTCCAGTATTTTTTCTTGGAGAATCGCCTGACAGAAGCCTGGCAGGCCACAGTCTACAGGGTCACGAAGAGTCGGATGTGACCAAAGCAACCCTGTGGGCAAAGACACAAGACTTTTTTGCCTGTGGCAGCTCTGCCCCAGTGAGAACTGGGCATGAAGGTGGTGCAGCTTCTTGGCTTTCAGGGACCCTGATGGTGCCAAGCACACAGGGACATAGACTGCCTCCACCACAGGAGTTATGGCCCGATCAGAGTCTTTTTCCAAGCCTCTTGTAGCTGGCCATCGGAAGGCCTCTTTGGCTAGTCTTTCTCAATAGCCCTGCCCACTCAGGCACTTAGAGGGCCCCACCCTGGATGGGGTCCTACTCAGTAGTTCAGTGTGTCAGGCATTTGATGGGCCAGCCTCTCTATTGCTCAGTTGCAGAGGCTGGCGTGTGGGCAGAGAGGCTATAGTGATGGCTCCACGTCCCCTCCACCCCCTCCCCGCTCCGCACGTGACTCAGCAGTATCGCCTTGCTTCCTTGGCTGCCTGGCTTTACTCCACCAGCATTTCCCACACATCCCTTCTACCCGTCTCTCCATAGTCAACAGCAGCCCTCACCCTGGGGTTGTTCCACAGTCCCTTAACTCCAGCTCCCAGCTGCTGCCCTTCCAGGGGACCCACGTTCCTTCCTGGCATATGTATGACTGGGGCAAGGACTGTCTGATTCTCATTCCATTTAGGCTGCCACAGATCAGCTGTTTCCCTCTCAGCCTTAAATGTTTCTCCTCTGACTCAGACAATTGCCCTGCTGTGGGGATCAGACCCCTGCTTCAGTTCCCCACCCACTGAGGGCAGGTCCAGTCCTACTAACACTCCTATTTTTCCCTGTAGTTCCTTCATCCTACTGACTTTTGTGTGGTTGTATACATTCTTTTCCACTGGTCAGGTATTCTTGTCCGCTTTCAGCTAGTGTTCTGCATGTACTTCTGATCTCAAGGTGTATTCCTGATGTATCCATGGAGAACAATGTACTCCACGTCCACCTACTCCTCGCCATCTTGTTCTCTCCATGTGGCATTTCTCCCAGCTTTAGTTTTTATTTCACTTTTACCTTATAACATTATTGTGACCCTTATTTCATAGTTTGTATATTTTGAAACTCTAAAACTATGTTCTTCGTCTAATGCTTGATACATTTATTTCTTTTCATAGAGTATAATATTTTGCATTTTCTGTTTACCCATGCTTAAATAAGAAGAGGTAATTATATATGGTATTTACATAAAAATATTCTCTTTGCATTCTCTCTTTGTTCAGAATGCTTTATAATCATTGATGTTGTCAGCTCTTGAAATAAAGCAATCTGTATAGGAAATGCAGAGGAGACTGGGCCATAAGCAATTTAGCAAGGAAGATCCATTTGTCTGGTGATGCATCTGGGACAAGGGGCTGACTTTCTGTTCGTGAGTCCAAAGCTCAGTTTAGAACTCAAGCATAGCATATCTGACCTCCCTTCTCAGTCCCCCAGTTTTCCCATTTGACTTAGTAGTGTTGGAAAATATATTTATGTTTTCCAATTTTAAGCCATCCTCACATCCCTGAGGTGAAATTTACTTGATCATGGTACATAGGTCTTTTAATATGACATTTAAATCTATTTTTCTAGTATTTTATTTACACATTTTCCTTCTACATTCTTAAATGAGTTTTGTCTTTATTTATTTCTACTGATTGTCATATTTTGGCTTCAAGGTTTTTGTAGTTTCAGAAAATGAATAGTCTTTCATCTTTTCCTGTGCACCAAAGAAAATTATACAGAATTGAAATTGCCTGTTTTTTGAAAATATGAAATAAATTGTCCTAAAAATGATGAAAGGATCTCCAGTACCAATATTGAAATTACTCTTTTTATATGATTTTAAGGTATATAGACATGTAGGAGACAGAGATATATGATTGTAAGTAAAATCAAGAAAGACATTCAGTTCCTAATAATATGAAGTTGCCAGTTTTGTTGAAATCATTTTGAGTCATTTTTGATTTGTTCTTATTTCTCTATGCTTTCTGTAATTATATGAGCATGTTATAGTTATAACAAAAAGTTAAAATATATTAACAAAGCTTATAGTTTCCCATATTACTTAATGCTGAGCTCAGATATGCTTTTTGAGCTTCAAAGTGTCTATTCCTATCAATTTTCATTTTCATTAATACTAATATATATATATGTGTGTGTATATATGTATGTGCACACACACACACACATATATACATACACAAATACACACATATATAGATGTATGGGCTTCCCTGGTGTCTCAGTGGTAAAGAACCTACCTGCAATGCAGTAGCAGCACAAGACCCAGGCTTGATCCCTGGGTCGGAAAGATCCCCTGGAGAAGGGCATGGCAACCCACTCCAGTATTCTTGCCTGGAGAATCCCATGGACAGAGGGGCCTGGTGGGCTACTGGTCCATAGGGCCGCATAGAGTTGAACACACCTGAAGCAAGTTAGCACGCACACACACACACACACACACGTCTGAAGCAGAGCACTAAACCTATTCTGCATAACTTGGCACACAAACAGTTTTCATTTCACAAAATCAACCATCAAGGAAATGTCACTTAAAGCCTTATTGCATTAAAAATAATTTATTTTAAACACGATGATATTGAAGCGCTAATATTAGAATAGCTGTGTAAACTCCCACCTGTTTGTTTGATGGATCATGAATCTTAAAAACATCGACTTGCAATATATCAAGAAGGAAATTGATATATCATTTTGATGGAGTGTCTTTCAAGTATAAGATTAAACAGATGGCATTTTTTCCCCCAGAAAATGATTCCTCAATGAAGAGGTAGATACCTTATATGCAAGTTATTAATAAATGTCTCATTTTACAAGTTGATTTATAAGTTTATTGCAATCCTAATCAAAATTCCAATTTATATGGCAATGTAAAGGTTCAGAATAGCCTAGACAAGGTAGGAGGGCTTTCCCTATTAATTTTCAAAATGTATTATAAAGTTTCAATAATTAAGACTGTGTAACATTAGGGTGAGGGCTTCCCAGGTGGCTCAGTGGTAAAGAACAGCCCTGCCAATGCAGGAGACATAGGTTTGATTCCTGGATCAGGAAGATCCCCTGAAGAAAGAAATGGCAATCTACTCCAGAATTCTTGCCTGGGAAATCCCAGGGACAGATAAGCCTGGTGGACTACAGTCCTTGGGGTCTCAAATGAGTCAGACACTGCTTAGTGACTAAGCTACAATAACTATTAGCATGGAGTTAGATATCTGAGGCTCAGAGGGTAAAGCGTCTGCCTGCAGTGCAGGAGACCTGGGTTCGATCCCTGGGTCGGGAAGATCCCCTGGAGAAGGAAATGGCAACCCACTCCAGTATTCTTGCCTGAAGAATTCCAAGAATGGAAGAGCCTGGTGAGCTACGGTCCATGGGGTCACAAAGAGTTGGACACGACTGAGCGACTTCACTTACACTTTCAGACATCTGAGAGTAAAGGAACAAGAAATAGATCCATGTGCATATGCATAATTAATAAATATGAGTCTAATAAATGATGCTAGGGCAGTTGATAACTATATGGAAAAAATGATATTAGACTATGCAAAATAGTGGGTGCATGTAGACCTAAAGGGAGAAGGAAAAGGCAGCCCACTCCAGTATTCTTGCCTAGAGAATCCCGTGGACAGAGGAGCCCGGTGGAGTGCTGTCCATAGGGCTGCAGAGTCGACACGATGGAAGCGACTTAGCATGCATGCATGTATTAGGAAGGAAATGGCAACCCACTCCAGGGTTCTTGCCTGGAGAATCCCAGAGACAGATGAGCCTGGTGGGCTGCTGTCTATGGGGTCACACAGTCAGACACAACTGAAGTGACTTAGCAGCAGCAGCAGCAGCAACATCATAGACCTAAAGGGGAGATATAAGGTTTTTAGAAGATATTATAGAAGAAATCTTTCTTTAACTTGGAGATACAGAAATATATCTTAGACAAGACAGAAGTGTCTATATATTAAGGAAAATGATAAATCCAACTACAGTAAAATTCAGTGTTTCTGATCATCAGGAAAAATCATCAAGAGATAAAAGCCGAAGAATGGAAAAGACTATTGTACAATACATATAATCAATAACACTTAAAAATAGAATGTTTACAGGTCAATACTTTTTAAAAAGAAAAACCAATAGAAATCTGTGTTAAATATTTGAATGAGTACTTCACAAAAAGTAAATCTAAGTGATTAATAAAATAGGTTGAAGTACTCAACTTCAAGAAGAGGGCATGACAAACCACTTCAGTATTTTTGCCTGGAGAATCCCACGGACAGAGGAGATAGACACGACAGGTGACTTAGCACACACACACACACACACACACACACACACACTCATCTTGAACAGAATAGCAAGTTTAAAACCACAAACACCAGACTGTCAAACATTAAAAATGACAATGTAGAGCAATAGGAATTTTCATATGTTGCTATATAATGTGCCATTTTGTATTAAAAACTTTGAAAAACAGTTTAGCATCCTCTGGTAAATCTAATGACATGCATACCTTATAATTTGGCAGTTTTGTTTCTGGAAATGTTTCAGGAGACATGTATGGAGATGTTTCCTTCAGCATTTTTGCAGTAGATTAAAACTCAAAACAACTCAATTCCACTAATTAAAGTGAAAGTCACTCAGTCATGTCCAACTCTGCAACTCCGTGGACTATACAGTCCATGGAATTCTCCAGGCCAGAATATTGGAGTAGGTAGCCTTTCCCTTCTCTAGAAGATCTTCCCAACCTAGGGATCAAACCCAATTCTCATGTATTGCAGGCGGATACTTTACCAACTGAGCTATTGAATTCCATCAATAATATACTGGATAACTAACTTGCACACTTTTCATACAATGGCATTTATATAATGGAATAATCAATTAAAGTGAACACTCCAAAGCAACACTCAATAACACAAATGAATTTTACAAATAATATCCAGCCACTAAAGAATACATACATTTAATATAAAGTTTAAAACATAAAAAATTAAATGGTATCATTTGTGGATGCTTATATGGGTTACAAACAAAAACAAAACCAATGGGGAAGGGAGTTATGGGAAGACACATGCAGAGAACATCAAGAGTACAGGAAATGTTCCCTCTGTGACTACATGGTGGTTACTCAGGGGCTCCTTAATAAATATTCATCATTTAACCTTCATGTACTATACTGTATATATTTCACCAAATTTTTTTTTTTTAAGAAAATAGGAAATAGGAAAAAGTTTCACTGCTTACTAATTCCTAGAACAGTTTAAATTCCAGGAGAAGTATTTATCCCTTGAAGATTTGATAAATTCATTCATACCAACCTCTGGACTTAAGACTTTCTTTTAAAAGCAATTATTTGATAACGTCACCTTTTTTCCCTCATATGTATTTATCAGCTTAGGTGCATAGTTCTTCCAATGATTATTTGCATTTTTCAAAAACATTATTTTTTGGGGGGTGATTTTTCAATTGTATTGTCATAAAGTTCAGCAGTATTCATCTATTTTGGATTTTATATATGGGTGTGTGATTGCTGTCTTTTGGCCTCAGTGTTACTACTTACATATCTAACATTCCCTCTCTTGATAGACATTTCCAGTTTTAGCTACTACAAACATTAATTGTGAGAAGCATCTTTGCATATATATATTCATCTACTTATCTCTTAATTTCTGTATGTTTTGCAAATATTTCAGTTCACATTCATTTTCCTACACTCTTATTGAATCTTAAAGTTACCACACATTTTAATTTTGCCAATTTGATGGGTAAAAATTGAATTATCATTATGTAATTTTCATTTTCCTAGTTGTCAGCATTCCTGGAACTCCTTTTTTCCCCACATATTTGTTATTCATTTATACCGTTAACATCTCCCCTTATATGAATTTGTTTTACCTATTATTTTCTTGATTTATGAAGTTTGGTGAGCAGGAATATTAACTCTTTCTCTATATACATGTTATTTAATACAAACTTTTTCCCCATCATATCAGTTCTTTATTTTTAAATATTATGTCTGATATCTTTTGCCATGGAAGATTTTTTATTTTATAAAATATTTCTACTTTTTCATTTAAGACTTCAGATTTTTTTTTCTTTCTTAGGAAAGCTTAGCTTATTTTAAAGCATATTGATTTCAGTTTCTACTGTATCTGTGTCTGTATCTATATCTGGAATTTATTTCTCTTTATGTTGTGATAGAGGGTATATTCTATTTTTAAAATATTTAGATATTTTTCTTTTAATCATGAATGTTTTTGTGTACATGTGGCTTGTTTCATTTTATTTTTCTTATCTGACTGTACTCAAGGAGGTATAATGAAACAGTTAAAAGTATGGTCCTTGAAATCACTTAGGCCCAGCTATTTGTTGAGTATATAGACAGAAGCAAATCAACTATATTAATTTTCTGCTTTTTAATTTATCAGCCTTGCTTTGTCTTTAAGACTTTTTCCTACTTAAAGTTTTCTTTAATTTCTAATAATAATAATTTTTCTAATAATGCACTTAATGATTTGTTTTTCCCCACTAGTTTTTGCCTTTATTAGACCCATACTTTTTGATATGTAGTATTACCCTTATCCTGTTTCTAAGAATTCTATGATTGTCCTTTTAATTTCTTTTAGAGCAAAGAGTTTTATAGTAGAATGATTCTTATACAAATGGTTGAGTATTTTTAAATTATAAAACTAAATAAATAGGTTAATGTCATTGCATTAACCTCAGTATTTAATACCTGCATTGGAAGAACCTCTGAAGATATTATGTACCTTATATTGTGCTTGCCTAATATGTGATTGCTTTGTATAAAGGTTCCATGGGCATTAGAAAATAACTTACTTTCCAAATCTCCTTGTGATTTATCATCTTTCACAGAGTTTATTGGCTAGATTTGTATGTATCACCCATATCCTCACAGCCTTAATGCTTTATCCCTCAAATAGCTAGAAAAGTATATTAAATCCTCTGACTATTACTGTAGAAAAGTATACATATTTTGGTTTTTAATTTATATTATCTTTGCCATTATATAACCACTTTATAGCCAGACCACATTTCATTCTGGTTATGAGAATTCTAAACCCTGGGCTTCCAAATCCTGTTGTAGACCAAAGGTTATCATTTTATAATGTGTTACTCCATGGTAGAGCAACAAGATGATGTTTAAACTTTAAAAAAATTTAATCTTTAGCCCTGTAGAGAAGCTGACTATTACAAATTATAAAATGCACATGGCTATGCTTCCAAGAAAGCCATCAGGCCATGAAATTAAATTATGCATTAGAAGGTGCTCTAATACTGACAGATATTAATTGAAGAAATAATTGTCTGGGTTTTTAAAAAGACGCTTTATCTCTTTTGTTCCATGGACTGGTTCAGAGTTCCTAAACTGGCTTCTACAATGAATAAAAATACCTTTATTTTCTCTCTCAAATGAAGACTAGCATGCAAACAACTAGAACCATGTCCATTTCAATTAAACTTGGGATTCTATAAAGATTCAATTATATATTTCAATAAATGCCCTAGAATTAGGGAACTGTCATGTAGAAATTTAATAGAACTAGAGCTGTGCTTTTCAAATTATGATTTTTATTCCCCAAGGAGTTATGATACTATACCAAGGGATACGTTAAGCCACAATATTGTGGAATAGCTTCTTAAAGCATCAATTATGTTCAGAAACATCGTAGAAGTGAAAGGGGAGTGAGAGTAGGCAACTGTGGGAATTAAGTAATGCATCTAGCTAGTAATAAATATTTTTATGTAAAATATATTTGTATTTGGAATAGAAAACAAAACTTGAATGAAAATTTTCTCAGCCTTTACACATAGTGAATAATCAAGTACATTTGACCCTTGAAAAACTCAGGGGTTAGTGCTATCAACCTTAGAAGCAGTGGAATGTCTGGGTATAATTTATAGCTTGCCCTCCTTTCCATATCCATGACTTTAACCAACTTTGGATTATGTAATAATGTAACATCTACTGCTGAAAAAAATCCAGGTATAAGTGGACCTGTGCAATTCAAACTCATGCTCTTCAATGGTCAACTGTAATAGAAAAGCATATGTGAGGTATAAATATCTTCTCTCCCCATGAAATTCTTATTTTCTAGACTTTCTCCTCAACATAGTAGGTTTTGTAATTCTACTACTCACTGATATATGGAAGTTCTCTGTAGTTCCCAGTACAGGACTGTTTGATAGAGTAAGGATGAAACAAATAGGGATGACATGCATCAGAGCTACTTGTTCCATAAATTTATTTTGGACCAGGTATTTATGGAAATACACTTTCGTTCTAATAGTTTTTTCTTTTTTTTTGTAATCTCACTTAGATTTTATAGATAATCACATGTTGTGAAAATAAACGTATCTCATTTCCCCCAAATTTATTTTTTATTTTTACATTTTCTTATTTAATATTATCAACAAAATTTACTTATAATTGTTTTGCTAATAATTATGATTTTTGTTTTGTTTTCCTAAATTTGGTTATAATTCTTTAGAAATTATTAAGTATGATAGGCTATTTTTGTTGTGTTAAAGAATATTCTATTTGTATTCTATAAAGAATGGAGATTAAATTTAATAGGATGATTTTGACATTGACTAAGACACTTTCACTTTTGACCTGTGTTAAACTAATTAACTCAATTTTGTGTAGTAGAATTCATCCTCCATCTTTTTGACATAAATATCACAGAATGTTTTCATTGTTGTGAACAAGGAGATAATTTTCATCTTAATATTCCATTTTTTCCATAGATTAACATATATGTATTTTAAAAGAAAAGAAAAGCTCAATGAACAATGAACAATGTATTTTCAATGGCTTTATAATTAGGGTACTGACATGAGAGGGCTTTTTTAAAAATATTCTTTTAGGATCTCACAAAACTCACTAAAATGCTAGACTTTTTGGAGAAACGTTCAAGTATATATCTCAACTGTTAAGAATGAGACAAAATTTTCTCCCAGTGTTATACTGCATTTTTTTTTTTATTACTGTGAGTATTAGAAACACAGTAAAAAGCTACCTTAATTTCTTATGCATATTTAAAGGGAAAAAGTAGCAAACTTTTAAGTCTGTTTTATAATTTCTTCTTTGAGTGTTCAATATCCACAGTGATGTTAATGGACTTTAATTAGCTATGTATAAAGAAACTCCTTGTTAGTGTTGCAGAAACCAGTACTCAAGATACCAAGCACCACACTCGGAGAGCTGGAGAACTCAGGTTTATTAAGCCAGCGGGCCCAGAGGAGTTAACACTCCAAGCTCTGAGTTTCAAACAAAGGGGTTACAGACTTTTTATAGATAGACTATAGTGGGCAACACTAGCTGTTAATAGGCTGGTTTAAGCTAAGGGGTTTCACATGCTCAAGAACAGCAGTAAAGATGGGGAGGAGACTGCCTGACCTTTACATGGACAGGCATGATTAAGCAAGTTTGCAAGGGGCTAGGCAGTTGCAAGAGAGCAGAACAAAGGCGAGTGAGATAAGGTCCAGTTCTTAGTATTGTAAGTTCTCACTTTCTGAGACTACATGACCTATGTGATCCAGATTTTGCAAGGAGCAAGCTGAGTTACAGAGGCAGAAGGAGCAGGAGGTTTTGTAAAATTTTAACTTTTCCTCTTCAGTAGATCAGACTAAAGACTCTGCCTGCAATGCGGGAGACCTGAGTTCCAATCCTGAGGTCAGGAAGATCCCCTGCAGGAGGGAATGGCTACCCACTCCAGTATTCTTACCTGGAGAATCACATGGACAGTGGAGCCTGGTGGGCTACAGTCTACCAGCTTGCAAGGAGTCAGACAAGACTGAGCAGCTACTGCTGCTGCTGCTAAATCGCTTCAGTCGTGTCCGACTCTGTGCGACCCCATAGACGGCAGCCCACTAGTCTCTCCCGTCCCTGGGATTTTGGCAAGAACACTGGAGGGGGTTGCCATTTCCTCCTCCAATGCATCAAAGTGAAAAGTGAAAGTGAAGTCGCTCAGTCGTGTCCGACTCCTAGTGACCCCATGGACTGCAGCCCACCAGGCTCCTCCCGTCCATGGGGTTTTCCAGGCAAGAGTACTGGAGTGGGGTGCCATTGCCTTTTCCTGAGCAGCTAACACACATACAAAAAGAAACTCCACTGAGTTCTAGTCTCTTTCAGAATCAATACAACTACTTTCCAAGCTATTCCCTCCACACAACCCCGGCCTGGCCCCCTGAATCCACTCAGTTTCTGCTTATTATTTTTCTGATAAGACTCTTTGCCCCTCTCAGAAACCAAGTATGTGTGTGTTTTTGAGTGACTTTCTTTGGAATCCAATTGTTGTTTAATGTTTATGTATTAATGTACAAAAGGGATTAGGCTTGACAATCATTAAGTCTGATAGTATAATATTTTAAAGTGGAGTTCCCACGTGCAGAGGATGTTTGGGGTCCACACTGGTTTTGAGCACATGGCAATAACTGCCACTTCCTATGGGCCCTCGGGTCTCAAGGCCAGCCTTGCTGTGGGATGTGCCATCTGCGGATGTGCCTTCCTGAGAAAAGTGAGTGACGGCAGCAGCCTGTTTGGCAGGAATTGACAAAACCTTGATTTTGGCCCCTTTCCACAGCTTAGTGATGGGACTGGAGCTGAGTAAGAAGCCCTAGGTTTGCCAAGTTCAGCCTGAAAAAGGCAATGCATCCCTGAGGAAAATTTGCAAGGAACACATTCTTGGAGTGAATTTTCCTGAAAACCAGTGCACTCTAAAGCAAAACTAGAAAAAAAAAAAAAAAATCACAAAACCTTGGCTAAGCTAAGTATTCATTATGTGGAAAAGAACTATTAGGGAACCAAAGAGAGTAAAAAAATTTTGAAGTAAACAATTGACCCTTCACAAAAGATGTTGGGCAGAAAAGGCAGCCTTCATTCTTTGGAACCATGTAATTAATAAACAATTTTCACCCCACATAATTAATGCATTGTGCTAGTTACCGTTGTGCCAGAAGGTCACACTGAGATTCTGGCAAGCCAACTGAGTTCCCTCTATATAAAGAACACTCAGCGATTATTCTGCATACAAAGACTATTCAACTTGATAGTTAAAATAATTAATTCTCTCCACATTGAAAAAGAAACCATTACTGTAGAGAAGGTATAATTACCCTGAATGGATAAGCTCTAGAGGGCAATATGGTGATTTTAATTCTTAGAGTGTGTACAGAATTGGGGAAATGGAAAGAGAATTCATTCACAACAAATATTCATGCTTGCCCTGCACCCCTGCCTCCCATCACGTTTGGTAGGCTCCTGTCTAAAAGACTTGGTTTCCAGTCAGAGTTATGCTAGGTGTTTTTGTGTGACATTTACTCGGTTGCTTCTCTCTTGTCTTGGTTTATTTCTGTCTAAAGGCAGGGCATTCAAATTACATGGAAGTTTAAAAAAAATAAAAAGTGCCCGACACAAATGTTTCCACACGCTCTTTCCATGCACGTGGGAGAAATTACTGTTCAAATACGGCATCTTGTACTGAGCCCAGGAGAGGTTTCTCAGAATTCTTCAAGCTTTCATAGCCTCTATCAATAGGTTGGAGTATGGAAGCTAGACTGACCCCTTGGTAGATCTTCATTATAGGCAAAAGTTCAGATCAGGTCCACAATTAGGAAAAGGAACCAACCAAAACAAAGCAACAAACTTCCCAACCCCCACCCCCAGACAAAATAAGTAACAGTCACTGTGTTTAATTCTAGTCACAAAATAAATGAAATCAAAATTGTTCCCCTGAGTTATACTGACTTCCTAACAAAAGCACCTTTACTGCTGAATTTTGTAGTGTTGATAATGATAGGGCCCACAGGAGGTCTCATTTTGTATATTTCTGTAGCGCTTCCACTAACCTGGCTAGAAATTGTGCCAGGTTTTTGCCTGGTCTTTGAGTTATTTCCTGGAGCTTATCAATGTTGATGGCTTTATGCCCTGCCTTTTGACGGCCCACAGTGGGACAAGCAATCATATGACGAGCTGCTCGTCGGGTCTCCCTGCCTGATAACCCCAGTTGGGGTCATCTTGGGGGACAGCTGTGGCCCCTACGGGCTTAATGTCATCTGTCTTGTGTATCTCATCAGCATACGCCTGAGAGGCTTGCCGTAATCATTCCTTCTCTTCTGAGAGAAGAGTGGAGGAAAGGATGATGTAAATATCATGCCAGGTTAAGTCATAAAACTGGGTAAGATACTTGAATTCTTTTAGATAATTATCAGGGTATGAGGAGAAAGAGCCAAGATGCCTTTCAATCTGAGATAGATCTGTGAGGGGGAATGGGACATGAACCCGAACAACGCCTTCTGCTCCAGCTACTTCCCACAAAGGGAGGAGTGGGGCAGGGGAAGGAGCAGGGTCTTGAGGTGAAGTTTCTTGTTTTAAATTTGTTCGGGACTGGGTATTGGGAAAGGACCTAGGGAGATCAGGGTAAAGCCTTGGGACTCTCAGGGTAGGCGGGGGAGTGGGGGCGCGGTGGGGGGGTGCGGAGGTCTCAAAGCTTATCTCAGGCTCAGGCTGGGGAGAGGGCTTGGGAGCTGGGGCAGGGAAGGCCTGGGCTTGAGGAGGGAAGGAGGAGGGGACAGAAGGTGGAGGTTTGTGGAACTGGATCTGGAGCAACTGCAAGCGGTTTGGGAGCAATAGGGGTGGGTCGGAAGGGTCAAAGGAGGAAGAAGAAAAGCCTGAACAGAGATCTGGAGGCATTGTATTAGGAGGATGTGGCCCAGAATGGATTAAAAGTATTTGAGAAGTAGAACAGGATCCACAGAGAGGGGCTCGAGAGCAGAGAGAGAAGAGAACCTAAACAAAGAGGGATTTCTAACCACTCGCTGTTGCAGTGGCAGGAGTTATTGAGGTGCCCTAGAGTGTATAATAGAGAGTTCAACTTGCCGGCCTTTGGGACCTACCTGTTATCGAGTTTGTATTGTGGCCAGGCAGTGTTAGAATAGTAGATAAGTCTATTTGGACTTATCTCCCCTTGGAAGTCCAAAGCTTTCAGGTTTCAGAGAAGGCATCCTAGAGGAGCAGATTTTGAGGGCTGGGATTGAGAATTTCCCATTGGGGCTGAATAGGTTAGGCAAGGGCGAGAGAAAGCGAGGAGAAAGGTCCTAGAGAAAAGGCGTCCCATTCTCAGGACTTTCTCAGAGAGTAATAGTCTGTTTTGAAATGGGCGTCCCCTATTTCAAAGTCAAATGGGGCACAAGGCCGAGGGCCCTAGGATTTTGAAATGAGGCAAGAGAGAGGATCCAAGAGAATGGGATTTCACTCAACCGTGTAACCAGTGGGTGAAATGTGGGCCATTGTGTGGATGTCAGTCCAGCAAGGCAAGTGGAGAGTCCCATCCCAGAGCTCGTCTCAGTTTCTTGGCAAGGTCCAAGGAGGGGACCACCAGAGGTGGGCTCGGGAGGGGAGCCTAGGGGAGCCCACCCAGTTGCGGCAGATCTTCCCTCCCGGGTTTTGGCACCAGAATGTAAAGCTAGCGCAGAAAAAGAGAGAGCAAGCCGGGCAGTCAGGCAAGAAAAGGGAAATTCATTAGAGGGTAAAGATAGGGTGACTGGCTCTTACGGAGAACCAGCGTCCTCCCTTTCTGACGGAGTCCTTCTTATACCCCATCAATGAAAAATTCTCGAAAGGATGGTCACGTAGCCAGAGGTCTGGAATCTGGTGGTCTCGCAGCTTTGAGAAGATAGGCACCAGTAAGATAACAGGATGCCATTTGGGCAATTTGGTCAGTCTCACAGATCACTGTGATTTTATTCTTTGTTTTCGAGGGCTGCATAATGAGCCATCTTATCAATGAGACCCCATGTGGGCTCTATCAAATACCAGAGACTCAGCTAGGATCTTCTTGGATATGATAATTATGTGGGAACATTGCTCTTTTTTGGCCACGAGCAGACTAACTAGAAATTTAATTACATGGTAATTCTTCAGATTAAAAAAAAACATGTTTTAATGAGCTAGTTTTTCTGAAATCTGGCCTGCTTATAAACTGTCTTTGTGAGTAAATGACTTTTCTTACCTAAGTGTTTTTGCCTCTATATCACCCTTCCATAGGAATAAAGATATGAAATGATACCTAGCTGTTATATTTCAATGAGAAGAATCTGGAAGATTGTTTTCCGTTCAAAAAGTCTAGGAACAACATTCTATATCTGGTAAGAAAATAGGGTGATCTGGGTTTCCCTCCCTTGGTTTCCAGCTCATCCATCTCTTTGCTAATAGGCACCAGGTCAAAGATATACAGTTTTGCTGACAGAACCGTAAATACTTAGATTTCATAAATTATAAAGTTTCATTGAATCAATATTTATAATAGAAACCTGATCTTCATAGTCTGAATAGAAGCAAGACAGAGAGTGACAGCTGTAATTAATGGCTAAAACTTTGGAAAGTATACTCTATATTCAGAAGTAATCTTCTCTGGTATATTCATAAACACTAAATTGTATGGTACTTCTTACTGCTTCTTATTATTTTAAGCAAATGCTAGGCAAAATTATCTCTTGCCACAAAAGGGAACATTGCCTCTTTAAGACTCTACCTCAAATTAAATATTATGTTCATAGAAACTTATTTGAATCAATTGTATGTTTGTATGAAAAATTATTTACAATGCATAATTATTTCCTTGTTGAATATGGGAGAAAAATCTTTACATTTTTTCTTTTCATGTTTATAAAGAATGGTTGTCCCTTGCATAGAACCCCTTCTGTGGTGAGGAGTCCCAGCGTTTGAGTTCTATTTGTTGCTGTTCAGTCACTCAGTTGTGTCTGACTCTTTGCCATCCCATGGACTGCAGCATGCCAGGCTTCCTGGTCCTTCACCATCTCCTGGAGCTTGCTCAAACTCATACCCATTGAGTCAGTGATGCCATCAAACCGTCTCATCCTCTGTTGTCCCCTTCTCCTGCCTTCAATCTTTCCCAGCATCAGCAGCATTTTGTCTAGTGCCAGCTCTTCACATCAGGTGGCTAAAGTATTAGAGCTTCAGCTTCAGCATCAGTCCTTCCCATGAATAGTCAGGATTGATTTCCTTTATGATCAACCGGTTTGATCTTGCAGTCCAAGGGACTCTTAAGAATATTCTCCAACACCACAGTTCAAAAGCATCAGTTCTTTGTTGCTCAGCCTTCTTTGTGGCCCAACTCTCACATCCATACATGACTCAGAGAAGTCAATGGCACCCCCACTCCAGTACTCTTGCCTGGAAAATCCCATGGATGAAGGAGCCTGGTAGGCTGCAGTCCATGGGATCGTGAAGAGTTGGACACGACTGAGCGACTTCACTTTCACTTTCATGCATTGGAGAAGGAAATGGCAACCCACTCCAGTGTTCTTGCCTGAAGAATCCCAGGAACAGGGGAGCCTGGTGGGCTGCCGTCTATGGGGTTGCACAGAGTCGGACACGACTGAAGCGACTTAGCAGCAGCAGCAGCAGCATACATGACTACTAGAAAAACCATAGCTTTGACTAGACAGACCTTTGTTGGCAAAGTAATGTTTCTGCTTTTTAATGATTTGAGCCTCAAGGCTTTTAGAGATGTCAGTCAGGTACACTTGGAGATTTTCCTTAAGAGATTTCTAGAAGGACACGAGTAGGTATTGAAAGTGAATGAGCCAAAAACAATGACCATGCCACAGAGGGGTCTGTATCTGGTTCCTTGCCCACCTCCCTCATCTTGATGGTTACCAGAACTTGTGACAGATGAGCTGGTGCATGGTTCAGTCTTTCTTTTGTCCCTGCCAATCCAATTGTTGCTTAATTTCCTTGGGTGATGCATTTTTCATGTGAAAGTATATCTGACAGTGTGTTTTTCCTGTTATGCTCATGGAGAATTCTTGGAGAGGAGAGGAACCAACGGTGATATGTTAGTTTTGAAAATAAAAGCTTTGGGAGCGAGTTTTTAAAAGAACAGCTTTGCATATGTGATGGAAGAAAATTGATACAGAGAATATTTTTCTTGACAGGTTCACACTTAGCTTGAAACTCTATGAAAAAATTTAGAAGGAAAATGTTACATAATTCTATTTCTCCTTGTAGTCCTCAGCCCTTCTGCTTGGATGTGAGCATCCACAGGACTGTTGAGTCCCTGCTTTCAAGAGGATACAGCTATCATCTCATCCCCTAAGGTGCCATGGATTTGGATCCTGCCTGGCTAAAGAGAGGTGGATGATATCCAGAGTTACCATCTAAATACTCAAAGGGTAGCTTGATATTTCAGTAGTTCTAAGGTCTACTGACTTCAGGACAAAAAACAGGTTGCTGTTTAGTTGCTAAATCATGTCCAACTCTTTGTGACCTCATGGACTGTATAACCCACCAGGCTTCTCGGTCCATGGGATTTCCCAGTCAAAAATACTCGAATGGGTTGCCATTTCATTCTCCAGGGGATCTTCCTGACCCAGGGATTGAACCTGAGTCTCTTGCATTGCAGGAGGATTCTTTACCACTGAGCCACCAGGGAAGCCTCAAAATAGGTTAAGTTGGCCCCAAAAATACTGCATAGAAAATGATGTTCCATACAGGATCTGGCAGAATCACTAGTTGCTTTGCTTTGATATGTTCTGATTCTACTTGTGATCAAATAGGTAAGAACAGTTTGAGTGCATCAAAAAATAAGAATAGTCTGAGTAATGAGTAGATATAGGTCCAGGCCTCAAGTCTTTCAAAGCTAATGGATTTTATCAGAAGTCTTCTGCATTTCCTCTGGGGTAAGAACTCATGATTTCCTGATTTCCTGCCCTCTCACCAGCTCCTTCCAAGTACCTAGCATAGGAGTTGGAATTTTCTTTTGGAAAGTGATTTATACAGGACTTTTGTTAGTATGTGAGTGAGCACATTTTGCTTTAACAGTTTGTGGCAAGTGTCCTGAGAGTTCCAAACATGCCTCTGGAGTCAGGCTGCCTGGGTGTTACTCCTTCTAGAGCAGGGCACTTAATTGCCCTTGGCCTCACTGTTCTCAACTGTGAGATGAACAGTAATGATACTTATAGGGTAGGCTTGTTTCAAGGGTTATAGATGTAGACCAGTGCCTGGAAATGAAAATTTGCTAATACCGGTAAAGGTTACTCACAGTATCTACACCCTGAGACCATCAAAAGGGGCAGAAGTGGAATAGCTTCACACCATTAGATAACCCTTATCCTTCAACACCTATGTTTTACCAACACTTTTTACAGCTTACCTTGACTATTTTTTCTGCCCCATTACCAGGGACTTGGTAAGGCACCCATTCCCATGGATTTGGGGGTAGGGGATACACAACCCTATAAAGCTCATAAGGAGTTTACTCAATCATGGGTGACTCTTTTACCTTGAATAGGCCTAATTTTTGTCTTGACTAGGCCTAATAGTTGCTTCCCTGGTGGCTCAGATGGTAAAGAATCCGCCTGCAATGCAGGAGACCTGGATTTGATCCCGTTTTGATCCCTGGGTTGGGAAGATTCCCTGGAGGAGGGTATGGCAATCCACTCCAGTATTCTTTCCTGGAGAATCCCCATGGACAGAGGAGCCTGGACAGTGGGGGTACAGTCCATGGGTCACAAAGAATCAGACACAACTGAGCGACTAAGCACAGGCCTAATTTTGGTTATTTTAGATAAGCAATGGGACAGAAGTTTCAAGACATCAAGAAGTCTAGAAGCCATTTAAAGAATCATTCTTCTGTCTTTTTTATCCTCTGTTCAAAATAGTTTCACACAAAACTCAGATATCATCACATTTAGTTTTAGACCTCTTCATGTGTGATGAATTCTTCTGAAAGTGCTAGCAGGTTTTTCTCCCATATTTGTTAAAGAACACCCACGATGAACTTGTCTACCATAAGGATCATTCTAAGTGAACTGCTTTCTGGATCCTTTCATTATCCCCGAGGACAGACATATGTTGAGTTCAAAAAGCAGCTACATTTTCTGAGGTTAGCATTAAAAAATAACTTGGAGGATTTTTAAGCTAAGATCCTCAGAGGAATTTTGCAAACATTTCATTTGCTACGACAATGGATAATTTATCTGAGAACAGGTGTATACAGATCTTGGTGTGCTGTTTTTGAGCCTGCAAGCTGTCACAACTGATTGTTTCCTTGGAAAAGGGAAAATAACTTTATTTGGTGAAAGTTAAGAGTAATTTCAAGCCTATAAAATGGAATTTTAGATTGTAATGAAACTAGATTGTCATAACAGAATACCTGTGGATGTGCATAAGATGAAGCAAGGTTAATTTTCCCCTTCTTTTACATAATACGGATACATCAGGGATCAGCAGAAATGGTCCTATTTGATAAATGCTCATAGTTGAATGCCTTTTAGCTCCAGTCCCAGCTACCTTTCACTGGGCTGCTATGAACTCAGAATTAAGGTCTCAGTGAGATCAGGTTTACCCAGGGGCTGCCTTGGAGGTGAGGGACCCTGGGAAGGCTGACAAGGAGTAGACGTATCATCTGGGAAGTCTGTCACCTAACTGTACTGCCCACCATGTCAGCACTCTGGCTATGCCCCAGTTTTTTTTCCTAAAGGGAAGAAATGGCCAATAATCAGAGCAAAATTCCTGGAGGCTTAGTCTTAGCTCTTGTTTTCCACCACTTCTCTGACCTTGAGTCTTGTTGTTTGCCCCTCTTGTCTTCATATATGACTGTATCTTGCCCTGTTAACTTTTAGTATTGGTTTCTCATTAGCGTTACTTCCCTTCTACATTTTCTGAAGTATTGCAGAGGCTAGAAGCCTGGAAATGACTTTTCTCTACTTTCTTGCTAGCAAGATTCTGGTTGCTCATCGATAAGAAGCTCTCCCATAATGTTTGGGAGTGAACGGGAGAGAGCCCGCACTTCCCAAATGGTGGTGAGCAGGTGCCTGGGCTTCAGCGGCAGCAGCTCTGGGGTTTCTACAATAGTTTTGGGGCGACCATCTGTATCCCGCGATGGTGGTTCCCTGCATTTCTTGTATATTCAACTATTTTAAAGCTAGCAAATGTGATCATGACTTTTACTCTCCTGCTTTCAACAACCTGCCACTGTTGTATGAGTCTCTGATTGTTGTCGTTGTTCAGCTGCTAGGTCCTGTCCAACTCTGTGATCTCATGGATTGCAGCAAGCCAGGCTCATCTGTCCTTCACTACCTCCTGGAGTTTGCTCAAGTTCATGTCCATTATGTCAGTGATGCTATCTAACCATCTCATCCTCTGCTGCCCTTTTCTCCTTTTGCTTCAGTCTTTCCCAGTGAGTTGGCTCTTCTCATCAGGTGGCCAAAGGATTGGAACTTCAGCTTCAGCATCAGTCCTTCTAATGAACATTCAGGGTTGATTTCCTATAGGATTGACTGGTTTGATCTCCTTGCGATCCAAGCAACTCTCAAGAGTCTTCTCCAGCACCACAGTTTGAAAGCATCAGTTTGGCACTCAGCCTTCTTTATGGTACAACTCTTACATCTGTATGACTACTTGAAAAACTATAGCTTTGACTATACCAAACTTCGTCAGCACAGTGATGTCTCTGCTTTTCAGTACATCGCTACATTTGTCATAGCTTTCCTTCCAAGGCAAGTGTCTTAATTTCATGGCTGAAATCCCCATCTGCAGTGATTTTGGAGACCAAGAAAATAAAATCTGTCACTGCTTACACTTTTCCCCATTCTTTTGCTATGAAGTGATGGGACCAGATATCACGATCTTAGCTTTTTTTTTTTTAAATGTTGAGTTCCAAGTTAACTTTTTCACTTTCCTCTTTCACCCTGATCAAGAGGCTCTTTAGTTCTTTTTTACTGTCTGCCATTAGAGTGATATAATCTGCATATCTGAGTTTATTGCTATGTCTCCTGGCAATGTTAATTCTAGCTTGTGATTCATCCAGCCCTGCATTTCACATGACATACTCTGCACAGAAGTTAAATAAGCAGGGTGACAATACACAGCCTGGTTGTACTCCTTTCCCAATTTTGAACCAGTCAGTTGTTCCATGTCCAGTTCTAATTGTTGCTTCTTGGCCTGAGTACAGGTTTTTCAAGAGATGGATAAGGTGGTCTGGTATTCACATCTTTTAAGAATTTTCCTTAGTTTGTTGTGATCCACTGAAGCAGAAGTAGATGTTTTTCTGAAATTCCCTTCCTTGTTTTCTCCATGATCGAGTGAATGTTGGCAATTCAATCTCTGATTCCTTTGCCTCAGCTAAGTTCCATTATGGCTCAGTTGGTAAAGAATCTGCCTGTAGTGCAGGAGACCTGGGTTCAATCCCTGGGTTGGGAAGATCCCCTGGAGAAGGAAATGGCAACCCACTCCTGAATTCTGGCCTGGAGAATTTCATGGACAGAGGAGCCAGGTAGGCTACAGTCCCTGGGATTGCAAAGAGTCTGACATGACAGTACAACTAGCTTTCACCTTTTCTCCATGATTCAATTAATGTTAGCAATCTGATCTCTGGTTCCTCTGCCTTTTCTAAGTTTAGCTTGTACATTTGGAAGTTCTTGGTTCAGGTACTGCTGAAGCCTAGCTTGAAGGATTTTGAACATAGCCTTACTACCATGTGAGATGAATACAATTGTATGGTAGTTTGAATAGTCTTTGGCATTGCCCTTCTTTGGGGTTAAAATGAAAACTGATCTTTTCCAGTCCTGTGGCCACTGCTGAGTTTTCCAAATTTGTTAGCATGTTGAGTGCAGCACTTTCACAGCATCATCTTTTAGGATTTTAAATAGCTCAACTGGAATTCCATCACCTCCACTAGCTTTGTTCCTAGTAATTATTCCTAAGGCCCACATAACTTTATATTCTGGGATGTCTAGCTCTTTGAATGACTACTCCTTTGTGGTTATCTGGGTCATTAAGACCTTTTTTCATAGCTTTTCTGTGTATTCTTGCCATCTCCTCTCAATCTCTCAATCACTTCTGTTATGTCCTTATTGTTTCCATTATTTATCCTGCCCATCCTTGCATGAAATGTTTCTTTGATCTCTCCAATTTTCTTGACGTGATCTCTAGTCTTTCCTATTCTGTTGTTTTCCTCTGTTTCTTTGCATTGTCCACTTAAGAAGACCTTCTTAGCTAACCTTGCTGTTCTCTGGAACTCTGCATTCAGTTAAGAACATTTCCGATACTTGATATTAAATTATTTGCTATGTGAAAATACTTAGTGCTTGATATTTTTCAAACAAAACTGTGATATATACAGTAGCCAAGTTTTATATAGCCTAAGTGAGCAAGTGAAGTGAAGTGAAGTCACTCAGTCATGTCCGACTCTTTGCGACCCCATGGACTGTAGTCTACCACACTCCTCCGCCTATGGGATTTTCCAGGCAAGGGTACTGGAGTGGGTTGCCATTTCCTTCTCCAGGGGATCTTCCCGACCCAGGGATTGAACCCAAGTCTCTCGCATTGTAGGCAGACGCTTTACCATCTGAGTCACCAGGGAAGTCTAGTTATACAGCATAGGTCAGGGATAGATAGGGACCTTCAGCAGACACTCACATTAGCAGTTATCGCCTCAGATTGTAGCTTATGGTGGCAAGAGGCCCTGCTCTGTCTCCAACCTTGGGACTTGGGATTCTACCAGGCAAGCATGTTCAGCCTCTTCTTTCCATGGAGATGAAGGAAACTATTTCTTCCAGTTTTCCTAATAGCATCCCTCTCAGAAGTATTATTTTCCTTTACATGATAGAAAAGGAGACTGAGAGTGAGAGAGTTTCAGTAGCAGAAAAGGTGCAAAGAGGCAGAAATCTGATTTGAACTAGGTTTTCTGTGCTATTTTCACCATACCTCTGAATTCTCATTTAGAACTCAGCTTCCAGGAATCCCTTAAATCCAGTTCTAATCCTATATTTCCTTTTTGTATTTTGACTATAGTTATTTATTTTTTATCAGATTTAAAAAGTATTCCTTCTAGAATACTTTTCAACTGTGAAAGAAAAAAATACTGCAGTAGTGATTTAAAAGTTTCCACTTGTTAAGAGGTTACAAGTGTCAAATACTGTGCTGTTTTAATCATTCATTTAATCATTAAAACAATCCAGGGAGTCATTCATTTTCATTATTTCTGGTACAAGAATAAAAACTGACACAGAGGTTTAGTCCAAGGTCATACAGTCGGTTTATAGCAAAGCTGGATGGAAACCCAGGTCTTTCTATCTCCAGTGCTTCTGTTGATTCATTTAACAAATATTTTCTGAGCATTCAGTTTGTGCCAGGAACTCTCTTAGGTACACTGGGTTGGGGAGAGGGGGCTGAAAGGGAAGGATATACCACTCAAATATCAGTGTGGAACAAGAAATGATGAGGTGGTTGATGGAGTTCCGTTTGGAAAATTTGTAGTTGCTAAGAGTCACACACATTCTGTCAATGAGTTTTTATGATTATATAAGAATGAAATAAAAATTCCTTTCTTTAAATCTAAGTATTAGTTTTTCAAAAGCTACCAATTTGTCAGACCTATTAGGCAGTCTGAATTTATCTAGCAAATGGATCTGTTGGGTTTAGGGATTGTATAAAAAATTACTTGCTATTAAGGATGTCATAAAGTGAGAAAGTTTGAGAACCTCTGGGCTATAGAATGGAAGTAAAATAAATCTGAATTTTACTGATGTCTTCTTAAAATTTAATCTATGGCCCTAAAATTTAGGCTTTTATCCTTTCCCCAAAGCACATCTTCATTCTCATTGAATGTATGTGATCTATGCTTTGCTTTAAATTTTTTCTGAAAGCAAAAGATGCAGAGAAACACGGGGTTTACTAGTCAATAAAAATGATGTATCTTTCAGTGGCTATTACCAGTCTTAAGCAGATTTTCATTTTTCAAACACTTATTAAAATAGTGTTATAGGGAAATTAATTATAAAAAGAAATTAGGTGGTGTTCGGAGCCATAATTGGGAATGGAAAAAGAATTGCTGCTTCAGAGAATGCTCTGATCTCAATCCATCATTTTGTTCTGAACCATGATCCCCACTCATCCTGGGGTTACCCAACAGAGATACTTCAGTTCATCTAAAGCTTGATCCCCATCTTTTACCCACAGAGATTCTAGGCTTTGATCAAAGGCCCTATACTCATGTACACTAATGATTGTCTAAAATTGTTTACCTAAAAATTTAGAACCATTTACTTCTATGAAGAACTTGTATAGTATGGCATTTGGCATTATTTTATTTTTATTTTAGGGAATTACCTTGGGTTTACCTGCATTTATCCACCTGCTGGTTAGTTCTGTCTTCAGGTTCATTGTGAGTTTTCTGCTATCATTCTCACAGAAATTCCTCAGAGTTTGAGCCAGGGAAACCTTGTTATAAGCAATCTTTGGACACTCAGTTTAAGCTAAATACATCTGGTTTCATGGATATTGTTTAAAAAAAAAATTGTTAGTGGTGTCCTTTCCAAACCCTTAAACCCGTGCTTAGTCTCAATGCATTTTAGTAAGCTCCTGAGATGGTAAAGAGTGAAGGCTTTCTTTTCAAAGGAGGGATATGGAGATGCCAAGAGAATGAATAAAGTTGTTATGGGTACAGTGTTAGCCCCGGCCCAAATCACATATAAAGAAGGGACATTTATTTTCAAGTCTCAGTTTAAATGTCATTTCTTTAATGAAGGCTTTCATTTATCCACAGACTGGTCTAGCAGCTTCTATTTCACACTCTCACAGTGCTCATTGTTTTGAAACACTCAGCTTTGAACTAGGACTCTAGTGTAACGGCTTATTCCTGTGCAGATATGAAGGTCTTACTGACCCAGATAACTATGATGGTATGGTCACTCCCCTAGCGCCAGACAACCTGGAGTATGGAATCAAGTAGGGCCTTAGGAAGCATTACTTTGAACAAAGCTAGTGGAGGTGATGGAATTCCAGCTGAGCTATTCATCTGAAAAGACGATGCTGTTAAAATGCTGCACTTATGCCAGTCAATTTAGAAAACTAAGCAGTGGCCAAATGACTGGTCATAGGACTAGAAAAGGTCAGTTTTCATTCCAATCTGAAAGAAGGGCAATGCCAAAGACTGTTCAAACTACCGTACAATTGCACTCATTTCAGATGCTAGTAAGGTTATGCTCAAAATCCTTCAAGCTAGCCTTCAACAGTACATGAATTGAGAATTTCCAGATGTACAAGCTGGATTTAGAAAGGACAGAGGAACAAATATTAAGTTGCCAACATTCATTGGACCATAGAGAAAGCAAGGGAATTCCAGAAAACATCTACTTTTGAGTCTTCATTGACTATGTGAAAGCCTTTGACTGTGAAGATCACAAAAACCTGTGGAAAATTCTTAATGAGTTGGGAATATCAGACCACATTACCTGCCTCTTCAGAAAGCTGTATACAGGTCAAGAAGCAGCAGTTAGAACCAGACCTGGAACAGCAGACTGGTTGCAATTTGGGAAAAAAAGTACGTCAAGGCTCTATATTGTCACCCTGCTTATTTAACTTCTATAAAGAGTATATCATAGGAAATGCTGGGCTGGATGAATCATAAGCTGAAAACAAGATTTCTGGGAGCAATATCAACAGCCTCAGATAAGCAGGTGATACCACTTCACATAAAATGAAGAGAAACTAAAAAGCCTCTTGATGAAAGTTAACAAAGAGAATAAAAAGCTGGCTTGAAACTCAGTATTCATAGAAGTAAGATCATAGCATTTAGTCCCATCAGTTCAGTCGCTCAGTCGTGTCTGACTCTTCGTGACCACATGAATCACAGCACTCCAGGCCTCCCTGTCCATCACCATCTCCCAGAGTTCACTCAGAATTATGTTCATCGAGTCAGTGATGACATCCAGCCATCTCATCCTCTGTCGTCCCTTCTCCTCCTGCCCCCAATCCTTCCAAGCATCAGAGTCTTTTCCAATGAGTCAACTCTTCCCATCAGGTGGCCATAGTACTGGAGTTTCAGCTTTGGCATCATTCCTTCCAAAGAAATCCCAGGGCTGATCTCCTTCAGAATGGACTGGTTGGATCTCCTTGCAGTCCAAGGGACTCTCAAGAGTCTTCTCCAACACCACAGTTCAAAAGCATCAATTCTTTGGCACTCAGCCTTCTTCACAGTCCAACTCTCACATCCATACATGACCACGGGAAAAACCATAGCCTTGACTAGTTGGACCTTAGTCAGCAAAGTAATGTCTCTGCTTTTGAATATACTATCTATGTTGGTCATAACTTTTCTTCTAAGGAGTAAGTGTCTTTTTATTGCATGGCTGCAGTCACCATCTACAGTGATTTTGGAGCCCCCAAAATAAAGTTAACACTGTTTCCACTGTTTCCCCATGTATTTCCCATGAAGTGATGGGACCAGATGCCATGATCTTCATTCTCTGAATGTTGATCTTTAAGCCAGCTTTTTCGCTCTCCTCTTCCACTTTCATCAAGAGGCTTTTTAGTTCCTCTTCACTT
Source organism: Nanger dama (assembly GCA_917880005.1). Taxonomy (NCBI): domain Eukaryota; kingdom Metazoa; phylum Chordata; class Mammalia; order Artiodactyla; family Bovidae; genus Nanger; species Nanger dama. The sequence goes on from CAKJTW010000116.1 coordinate 701,850, forward strand.
TCTGCCATAAGGGTGGTGTCATCTGCATATCTGAGGTTATTGATATTTCTCCCGGCAGTCTTGATTCCAGCTTGTGTTTCTTCCAGTCCAGCGTTTCTCATGATGTACTCTGCATATAAGTTAAGTAAACAGGATGACAATATACAGCCTTGATGTACTCCTTTTCCTATTTGGAACCAGTCTGTTGTTCCATGTCCAGTTCTAACTGTTGCTTCCTGACCTGCATACAGATTTCTCAAGAGGCAGGTTAGGTGGTCTGGTATTCCCATCTCTTTCAGAATTTTCCACAGTTTCTTGTGATCCACACAGTCAAAGCTTTGGCATAGTCAAGAAAGCAGAAATAGATGTTTTTCTGGAACTCTCTTGCTTTCTCCATGATCCAGCGGATGTTGACAATTTGATCTCTGGTTCCTTTGCCTTTTCTAAAACCAGCTTGAACATCAGAAAGTTCACTGTTCACGTATTGCTGAAGCCTGGCTTGGATAATTTTGAGCATTACTTTACTAGCATGTGAGATGAGTGCAATTGTGCAGTAGTTTGAGCATTCTTTGGCATTGCCTTTCTTTGGAATTAGAGTGAAAACTGACCTTTTCCAGTCCTGTGGCCACTGCTGAGTTTTCCAAATTTGCTGGCATATTGAGTGCAGCACTTTCACAGCAACATTTTTCAGGATGTGAAACAGCTCAACTGGAATTCTTTCACCTCCACTAGCTTTGTTCATAGTGATGCTTTCTAAGACCCACTTGACTTCACATTCTAAGATGTCTGGCTCTAGATTACTGTCACATCATCATGATTATCTGGGCCATGAAGATTTATTTGTACAGTTCTTCCATGTATTCTTGCCACCTCTTAATATCTTCTGCTTCTGTTAGGTCCATACCATTTCTGTCCTTTTTCGAGCCCATCTTTGCATGAAATGTTCCCTTGGTATCTCTAATTTTCTTGAAGAGATCTCTAGTCTTTCCCATTCTGTTCTTTTCCTCTATTTCTTTGCATTGATCGCTGAAGAAGGCTTTCTTATCTCTTCTTGCTGTTCTTTGGAACTTTGCATTCAGATGTTTATATCTTTCCTTTTCTCCTTTGCTTTTCACTTCTCTTCTTTTCACAGCTATTTGTAAAGCCTCCCTAGACAGCCATTTTGCTTTTTGCATTTCTTTTCCATGGGGATGGTCTTGACCCCTGTCTCCTGTATAATGTCACGAACCTCATTCCATAGTTCATCAGGCACTCTATTTATCAGATGTAGGCCCTTAAATCTATTTCTCACTTCCACTGTATAATCATAAGGGATTTGATTTAGGTCATACCTGAATGGTCCAGTGGTTTTCCCTACTTTCTTCAATTTAAGTCTGAATTTGGTAATAAGGAGTTCATGATCTGAGCCACAGTCAGCTCCTCATCTTGTTTTGGTTGACTGTATAGAGCTTCTCCATCTTTGGCTGCAAAGAATATAATCAATCTGATTTCGGTGTTTACCATCTAGTGGTCAAATTTGGCCTTGGAATGCAGAATGAAGTAGGTCAAAGGCTAATAGAGTTTTGCCAAGAAAATGCACTTGTCATAGCAAACACCCTCTTCCAACAACACAAGAGAAGACTCTACACATGGACGGCACCAGATGATCATCACCGAAATCAGATTGATTAGTCCCATCACTTCATGGCAAATAGAAAGGAAAAAAGTGAAAACAGTAACATTTTCTTTTCTTGGGCTCCATAATCCCTGAAGATGGTGACTATGGCTGTGAAGTTAAAGATGCTTGTTCCTTGGAAGAAAAACTTTGACAAACCTAAACAATGTATTAAAAAGCAGAGAGATCACTTTGCCAACAAAGGTCCTTTTGGTGAAAGTTCTGGTTTTTCCAGTAGTCATGTACAGATGTGAGAGTTAAACCATAAAGAAGGCTGACTGGTGAAGAAGTGATGCTTTTGAATTGTGGTTCTGGAGAAGACCTTTGGGACTTTCTTGGACTGAAAAGAGATCAAACTAGTCAATCTTAAAGGAAATCAACCCTGAATATTCATTGGAAAGACTGATGCTGAAGCTGAAGCTCCAGTACTCTGGCCACCTGTTGCAAACAGCTGACTCTTTGGAAAAGACCCTGGTGCTGGAAAAGATTGAGGGCAGAAGGAGAAAGGGGCAACAAAGAATGATATGGTTGAATGCCATCACCGACTCAGTGGACATGATTTGCGCGAACTTTGGGAGATAGTGAAGGACAGGGAAGCCTGGTGTGCTGCAGTCCATAGAGTCCAAAGAGTTGGGCCCTACTTAGTGACTGAACAACAGCAATGGTCTGAATTGAGTCTTCTTCCTCTAGTGTTGAACATCTGACCTCCATGATTTATGGAAACCTTCTCCTTCTCTGGCTTCTGATACACTTGTATTATTTGAGGCCCTCTATCCTGCCCTCTCCCAGCTATTCATTTCTCTTGTGCATTCTGGACCTGCACATTCTACACACTTCTCTTTATCTTCTCCTTTACTCTCTGGGAGGGAGGAGCCTTAAATCTTCATCCGAATATCTGACTATTTCCTACTAATAATTCATAGATGATAAGTCCAAGATTATGTCTCTATTTAAATGTCTTGCTTCGTGTTGTGAATTACTTTCTAGGAAGATTATCCTGTTTGCTTTCCTACCTGCAGTATGTCAGAATGCCCACCTTACTGTACCCACAGCAATATAGAATGATGGCTCTATAATATTTGATAATTTCTTAGGTGAGATTAATACCATAGTGGTTTTTCTTATGCAGTTAAGCCCCTCAAAATTCTCCCTTCAGTAAGCTGCTCCTATGCTTTCAGACCTTTTACGTTGAGCACCTCTGAATAAATGCCGAGAGAGAGGAACTGTCAGAGGGCCAAGAGGGCAGAGAGTCAATAAAAGGACAAGTATCAGATTTGGTTTGGTTCACAAGACAGCCTCAACTGCTGGGGGCCAGGACCATGAGAATGAACTACATAGATCTGTGAATCTGGAAATTAGGTGCAGAGAGTGGGGAAAGAGTCAGTGTTTCTCAAACCTTCTTTAGTGAGTTCAAAGTTGCTTTAGTCCAGGAAGAGTTTAAAGGGTGTTACTCATTATTTCCTCATTAATAATGGAGAAATGCTATCCAAACTTTGGCAGGTCTTCCTTATACTTGATATTAAGGCTACTGCTATTCTCAGTGATTTTATGCATCTTCATAAATGTTGGATTAGGCATACCAAGCATATATGGTCTTCTGCCATGAAAACCTGGAGAGAATTCTCAAAGCCCCTTAATTTACTTCAGAAATATTATGAGCACAAACATTTTATGGAAGATACAGTCTTCTTACAGAATGATTTATGAAGATGAATAAGACCCATACTTTCTTTCAAGTAGCCCATTTAACCAGCTAAAGAGGTAAAACAGATGTCAACATGACTAAAGCATGGACATGACTGTAAGCCAAGTGCCACTAGGTTAGGCACAAAGAGAGGAATGAAAAGGTGTATGAATCATCAGAAAAGAAAATTTATAATCTGACAGAAATGGGCAGAGTTTCACAAATAACGTACATTTGAAATAAATATAAAACGATGGGCACGGTTTTCACTAGTAGAACCAAGGTCTGATTTGGGGAGAGGAGGCAACATTTCAAACTGAAGAAAGTGTGCATGAGCAAAGGTTATGACTGAGGGGGCAGCTTCTTTAGGATGGAGGTTCATATGTAACATATGTTACATCTCAACATATGTTAAGTGTTGAGATAATGAGGTTGTATTTCATTCAGTAGCCTCTGGGAGCCCTTGAGAGCCCCTAAATAAGGAAATTTTTTTAAAATTTAAATTTATTTATTTTAATTGGAGGCTAATTACTTTACAATATTGTATTGGTTTTGCCATACATCCACATGAATCCGGAAAATTTTGATGCTGAGTTTTATTATGAAGTGAAATTCTGACAGCCATGTGAAGCCTAGGTTACAATAAAGAATGGGAGTATGATACCTAATGAGCAGGCTATTATTCCATTAGTCTTAGAAGAGGGCAAAATATACTTGAAATAGGGAGGCAAGAATGAGACAAAAATGAGGAATGAGATACGGAAAGGCCTGGTAAAAACAAAAACTAATGACTTAGAACCTAATTCAATTTGGGACAAACAGATAGATTTCAAGTCCAAGTGCCCAGGAGACTATAAAAGTATGGTGTTATTAATGGACAGTGAATTCAGAAGAGGGAAATGATGTCAGAAAAGAAGTGAGTTGGAATGTACTGCTTTTAATCTATCAGTTTTCATTCATTTACTTGCTAAGTAGGCAATTGAAGGCTTGGAAAGTAGGAAAGAAAAAGCAATTAGACACATTAAGGACTAATTAGCATGACTGATCTTGGATGAGCATATGACCCAAGATGGGTGAATCAGATTCCTTTCTAAGGAACAAAAGGGAGGGATGGGAGGGATGCCAGTCCTGCTTGGCTGGCAGCCACATGCCCTGCCATGTAAAGCAAGCTGGTCTGAGATAATGAAGCCAACACATTGGGAGAAATGAAGAGACAATCCTGGTGGCCCTGAGTCCCTAAGAAACAACTGCCTCTCATTCCATATTTGTCAGAGCCTCACAGTAAATTTATCCTTCTATGCCTAAGCTAGTTCAGAGGGAATTGCTATAATTTGTAACTGAAGGAATCCTGAGTATTAACACTATTAAAAAGTCAGAGCTAGTTGTCAGATACTTCAATTTTAAAAGCACTATAGGGTTTGTTCTTTCATTTAACATTTATGAGGTCCCTGCTCTGTTATGGGCATTATGATAGCCTCTGAAGATAAACTGGGTATTGAAGTGGAGAGAGGACTGAACGGAGGAGGGTTTTGAAGTATGTCTGGCCCTGTAGTAAAGACAAACCCCAATTTATCAATAGGTGCAATTCCAAATATCCTGCTGTAAATTAGCTGTTTGAAAGAAGAGATTACTCCATAGAAACCTCATTGTGAATGGTGGTGATATGCCCAGGACAGCTGGGAAAAACCCCTTTCCCCTATAATGGGACAAATTAGACACAAACAAAATAGTGTAACACATATAACTTGCCTTTCTAAAACGTTCATGTGGAACAGCATCTGAGGACACCAGGCGTTGTTTGGACTTAGGTGGATTCTCATGGGATGTGTCCTTCCTCTTGAAAACCGTGGAAACTGTAGTATGTGGAATGGGTTTTTTTTTTTTTATTTTAAATTCTTGATATGTAAGGAAGGACAAGGGCAATTTAGGACAGTTCAAAGGAGATTCAGCAGTGCGGAGAGCATGAAGAGAGATGTACCAAGTAGAACGAAGATAAGGAATCAGAGGTGCTTGCGTTTTGCTGTGTGTCTAATGTGAATTGTAGAGAAGGGGACTGACTGGAGTTAGAGAGGCTGAAGGATCCTATTGGAACTCTGCTGAAAAGTTGTTTCGGAGAGCTTTGTTTTAGGGAATTTATTCCCCAGTTTCAAAGGTCATGTCTTAAATACCCGGAAAAAATATTAACTGATAGTAACTCAGCAATCATACTGATACTGTTGCAGAAAGGAGGAGCCCTTCCAGGGCTCTGGTCTAACTACTCAGAAAGGAATTGTCTGAGGAGACACACACACACACACACACATGCTGACAAAGCAAGAGGCTTTACTGGGAAGGGGCACTTGGGCAGAGAGCAGGGGGGTGAAGGAACCCAGGAGAACTGCTCTGCCATGTGGCTCAGAGCCTCAGGTTTTATGGTGATAGGGTCTGGCCAGTCATTCTGACTCAGGGTCCTTCCTGATGGCACACACATTGCTCAGCCAAGATGGATACCAGGGAGGAGGATTCTGGGAGGTTGGTATGACATGTGACGCCTCCTTTGGACCTTTTCCAAATTCTTCTGCTCTGTGGGGGCTTGTTAGTTTTATGTTTCTTACCAAGACTGAAACTCCAATACTTTGCCCATCTGATGTGAAGAGCTGACTCATTTGAAAAGATCCTGATGCTGGGAAAGATTGAGGGCAGGAGGAGGAGGGGACGACAGAGGATGAGATGGCTGGATGGCAGCACCGACTCAATGGACATGGGTTTGGGTGGACTCCGGGAGTTGGTGATGGACAGGAGGTCTGGCGTGCTGCAGTTCATGGGGTCCAAAGAGTCGGACACGACTGAGCAACTGAACTGAACTGAACCAAGACCTCCTGACATAAAATAACTAATGCAAATAGTTATGGTTCCTGGCCAGGGTGGGAGGTTTCAGTCAGTGTTTTACATAACAATATAATACCAAAATAGTCTGTACTCCTTTGAGATCTCAGTCATGCTACATGCCTCTGTTCCTAAATGTACCTGGGCTGGTTAACAGAATCTAGCTCTCTCTACTCATGCCAGGTGGCTTGAGGTGCCAGCCAACATGGGAGGTCAGATCTGCCCTCATGATGATGTCTATACTTACCACGTTTGATTGAATCCATGTGAATTCTGATGATGATTTGAACACCACCCACGTATTTTGGAGTTATCCCTGGTGGCTCAGCTGGTAAAGAATCTGCCTGCAATGCAGGAGACCTGGGTTTGATTCCTGGGTCAGGAAGATCCCTTGGAGAAATAAACAACAGCCTACTCCAGTATTCTTGCCTGGGAAATCCCATGGATAGGGGAGCCTGGTGGGCTACTGTCCATAGGGTTGCAAAGTGTCAAGCATGACTGAGTGACTAACACTTCATTTCACTTTATTTTGTTTTGGGAATGAGTTAAATCCTATTTGCTACCCTATATCTAACCTAAAATAAAGGAAATAAAGATATTCCATGAAATATTTTACTTGATCAATCTTGCTTTGATTGAAAAGTAATCTTAAAACAGGTGTGAAGTGTTAAAAGATTTTTTTTTAAACAGATGGAAAGTAAACACCTGGGAACTTTTCAGCTCAACATGTTTGCGGCCCTGAGACTGCCAAGATTCTCCACTGTGAACGTTCTCCAAGGATTAGCCTATTCCTGTTCTCCCTGTTCCACACATAAATATTAATTACCCCTAAATACAGCCCATTTACTACCATCAGTCATGAAAAATTTAAAATGCCAAGCTAGTGCGCAGAGAAACTTGACTGTAAATAATTGTTACATTGTTCTGTTTGTTCTCAACATTGGTAGTTAGGCAGGAGTTTGTGAGAAAGAGGAAACTGTGAGCATGCATGGCCTGTGGATGATAATTACAAAATGCCAGAAGGAGAGTCTTGAATTTTTTAAAGAGGCTTTAATGACTCCCAGGACATTGAGGCAGAGCAGCACGGATCTTGTTGAGAAAAAATAAAGTCGGTGTTACAGAAAATTCATTGCCTGGTTAGAATGCAGAGCGGGGATGGATACTAAACATTCCATCTGAATTGGTTGGGTGGTCAATGGGGAATTTAATTTTATGAAATGTAGTTTTGTCGTCTTTCAACCTGGCAGAATGGTAACTCAAAGGGTGGAGGAGAAATGGAGGTGCAGAATTATATTATTTAAATGGTATTTATTAAGACCACTGAGATACTACATCCTTCTTTCTCTGAGGAAAATGGTACAGAAATGATGTCCTAAAGGCATATGAGATCAGTTGGAATAAGTTAAGTGGCAAAGACAATAATAATGTAACAGAGAAATATAACCTGTGTTATTTAAATTATTCAAAGGATGCTAAAAATTGTTACTAAGGTCACTATGATGCATAATGATAATATGTGGTATGTTAAACCTATGTGGTCTTTAAAATATAAATTTTCTGATATAAAAGTGATAAAAATATTGTGGAAATTTTGGAAAAGATACAAAGTTTGAAATAATTAAAATTCAGAAGTAAGCAATTAACATTTTTCCCAATGGCTTTTTTTTTTTTTTAGATGGACCTTTGTTGGCAAAGTAATGTCTTTGCTTTTTATTTATTTATTTATTTTAATTTATTTATTTTTTAATTACAATACTGTATTTGTTTTGCCATACATTGACATGAATCAGCCACAGGTGTCCACGATCTCCCAATGCCAAAGCCCCCTCCCACCTCCCACCCCACATCCTCTCCCTGAATCATCCCATGCACCAGCCCCATGCGTCCTGTATCCTGTATTGAACATAGACTGGCGCTTCATTCTTACAAGATAGTATACATGTTTCAATGCCGTTCTCCCAAATCATCCCACCCTCTCCCTCTCCCTCAGAGTCCAAAAGTCCGTTCTATACCTCTGAGTCTCTTTTGTTGTCTCACATAGAGGGTCTTCATTACTATCCTTCTAAATTACATATATATGTGTCAGTATACTGTATTGGTGTTTTTCTTTCTGGCTTACTTCACTCTGTATAATCAGTTCCAGTTTCATCCATCTCATTAGTACTGAGTCAAATTTATTCTTTTCAAGGGCTGAGTAGTACTCCATTGTGTATATGTACCACAGCTTTCTTATCCATTCATCTGCTGATGGACATCTAGGTTGCTTCCATGTCCTGGCTATTATAAACAGTGCTGCAATGAACACTGAGGTACATGTGTTTCTTTCAATTCTGGTTTCCTCAGTGTGTATGCCCAGCAGTGGGATTGCTGGATCATAAGGAAGTGCTATTTGCAATTTTTAGAATGGCTGTGATCCAAAAGTCTACAAGCAATAAATGCTGGAGAGGATGTGGAGAAAAGGGAACCCTCTTACACTGCTGGTGGGAATGCAAACTAGTACAGCCACTATGGAAAACAGTGTGGAGATTCCTTAAAAAATTGCAAATAGAACTTCCAATGGCTTTTTAAAAAAATTATTATTGTTGGCTGATTATAAAGGCAATCAGAATTCCTCACAGAACATTTATATCAAAATATAATATAGTCTAAAATAAACATTGTCAAATTACTGTTGTGTACTTCATGAAATGCTATGCTCTTTTTCAAGGTTTAAGAATTTCATTTTGCGTATGAGCATGTTGATTAACATTTTTAATCAACAACACTGAGTCAGTGATTAGGAATGCTTGTATTAAGTGAAGGAGGTTAGAGAGGTATGCCAACTTTTTAACTATTTGACATAAATTGTTTATATATTGACATAGAACTATTCAAGTTATTTGACATAAAACTGTTGTAGAGTTTTAAGGAACTGAATTTTCACAAAACATGACTGACCTCCATTTTGTTAGAATCAGTTATTTGTATCTCAATGTTCATGACTCCTATTTCCATTAAATATATAATATTTTTTTCTATTTAACACTTTTGAAATTGAATTCCGTTTTATTTGATATCAACACTGCAACCACTCTAGAATGAATGCAAAGAAACTTTGTCCTTTTTCTCTTTTTATCAAGGACATTTTTGCTTATCATTCTACCCTTGACATTTTGGTTATTTCCACAGTTATGGACAGGTTTCTTGTAATCATCAACGTTTATAACTTAATTTCACTCATTATAGGAATGTGTTTCATTTTTAAAGGAGGGAATAACTGCCATCATTCCTACATTGGCTCTTATTTCTGTTATTTCATCTAATATTTTCTGATTCTATGCATTGTTATTTTATCATGTTTCCCACATTTTCTTTGCTCTAAGCTTCTTGTTTCTGATAGGCTCTGTCAACATCCTATATAGAATATAGAAAGTAACACAGCTTTTGATGTAAAATGGTGAGAATTTCTAGAGAAACCAACTTCTCCCTGGGAATGATTTTCTGAACACTGGAGAACTGAACCAACAGAGGACCTACTATCTCTGAAATAACCTTGGAAATAGTTTGAGAGTATGGTGCCTGAGCTGATATCCAGTGTGTAGGAAGATGGAATCGGGAACCTACTGCTTTCCCAGCTGCTGCTGCTGCCACCACATCGTCTCAGAAACTAGGGACGGGATGCCAGGGTCCTGATCCAGGAAAGTCCTGTGTCTCCACAACCCTATTTGCCAGTAGCTAAAACTGAAAAGGAGGCTAGAGAGAACGTCTAATTCACTTCCACTTTCTAAAATCTCAGTGCTCTTATTTGTTGGGTAAGAGCTAACTTTTATCTTTTAGTTGTGAGAAGTAATAGTGTTAGTCACTCAGTCGTGTCTGACTCTTTTGTGACCCCATGGATTGTAGCCCGTCAGGCTCCTCTGTCCATGGAATTCTCCAGGCAAGAACACTGGAGTGGGTTGCCTACCCCTCTCCAGGGGATCTTCCTGACCCAGGGATCGATCTGGGGTCTCTTGTATTGCTGGCAGATGCTTTACCATCTGAGTCACCAGAGAAGCCCAAGAATGTTGAGGTGGGTAACCTATAGCTTCTCCAGGGGATCTTCCTGACCCAGTGATCAAACCCGGGTGCCCTGCATGGCAGGCAGACTCTTTACTGTCTGAGCCATCAGGGAAGCCCCTTTAGCTGTGAAGGAGTCTGGAAATGCTCTCCGGTCTCTGTATAGGAAAGTCCCATAGAAGGAAAGTGGAATAGATAGGAAGGTCACCCATCCACAGTATCTATCACTAGATAGCTGTAGTCTATAGTCCTATCTGAATTATTAAAATTTTCTTTTTACAAAATTAGCATTAAACTCTTTCTAGAGTTGTGACAGGAAAATGGTGATTCTTGACTTTGTTTGAAAGTGAAGTGAAAGTCATTCAGTCGTGTCTGACTCTTTGTGACCCCATGGCCTATACAGTCCATGGATTTCTCCAGGCTAAAATACTGGAGTGGGTAGCCTTTCCTTTCTCCAGGGAATCTTCCCAATCCAGGGATCGAACCCAGGTCTCCTGCATTGCAGGCGCTTCTTTACCAGCTGAGCAACAGGGAGCCCCTAAGACTTTGTTTATATAATGTTATTGTTTTCTAACCAGTAGTTCTCTCAGATGCCCTTCTTAACATTTCATTAAAACACCTAAGAAAAAAATTCAAAATATAAATAATACCATGGAAGATGACTCTGATAACTGGCCTATCTTATTTAAAATATATTTTTAAAATTATATTTATAATTATATATGTATGTGCATATATAATATTTTATTATTTCATATATAGATACAAAATATAAAGTGGACTATTATTTTTGTTTTGAAATTTTCTTAGGTATTTAATGAAATGTTAAAAAGTGCATCTGAGAGAACTATGAATACTGAAAATCATGATTTATTGACTTAAGAATCTGACTATAGCAATATAGTCTTCTCTAGCTTATCATGCTTATATTGTAAAATTGTTTCTCAATTTTAGAAGGGTTTTTGGGCAGGCTTTTATTATAAGTTGTTAAAATCTTGACAGTCTCCTAAGTAGTTTAAAGCAGTGAGTTTTCCTCAAAATCATCATGAGCTGAAATCATCCTTTACAATATTTTTATGCCAGTGAATACTCTCCCAAAACAATCTAATTGTCTGCTATTTAAATTAACTCAGTAAATATTCATTGTGTCCTTAATATATTCTAGGACCCTAATGGGGCCTTCCAAGATGAATGTTTTGTCCCTCCCTCATGCAGTCCCAGCCTAGTACACTCTATAAATATAATATAAATGAGTGGATGCTCTGACCAAAAGATAAATGAAGCATGATGAAAGAGTGTCCTTAATGCTGACTGGGAGTTATGAGTCAGGGCAAATTTCACAGAGGAGGCAACAGTTTACCAGATTTCTCAATTAAAATAAAAAATCAGAGGGTGGTCAGAACTATCACTTTAATTTTTTTGAAAAGCAGAATAAATGTGAAGCACCTGGGATTTTTATTTGTGTTACGATCTGTGGAAAAATAAAGGTGACTCTGATGACCAGGGACGGGGGAGCCTGGTGGGCTGCTGTCTATGGGGTTCACAGAGTCGGAAATGACTGATGCGACCAGCAGCAGCAGCAGCAGCATGCTGATAATAACGGGGCTTCCCGGGTGGCGCTAGTGGTAAAGAACCGCCTGCCATAGGGTCACAAAGAGCTGGAGATGACTGAAGCGACTTAGTAGGCATGATGATGATAATGGATATTATTGATTGCTTACCCAGCAGCTGACTGGGAACCTTTCCCCTTTTCCTGCTAACACCTGGGTTTTCCTTCTGGTGTCTCTCTCTCTTCTGAAGTGTAGCACCCTTGTTTTGAAGGGTGACCCCAGCTCAGGTGTGAGCTATAATTAGTCTGAGTCAGTTAAATATCCCATCCCCCTGCCAGTGATTGGTTGAAGCCACTACACCTGTAATAAGCAGAGTATGCATTACTTGGTTGCAGAGGTAGGTTCAGGAAAGAGCACAAAACGATCTGGGCCAATGAAATGTAAGGGGAATTTTGAAAGGGGGATTCTGGGAAATTTTCCCTTCTACTTAAAGGAAAACCTTACATGCTGTCTCTTGCTGGCTATTGGCAGAAATGCAAAAGATACTGTAGCTTTCTGATTACCAGCCTGAAGAGGACCACAGAAATATTCTGACTCCTTCGTGCCTCTTCAGGAATCACAGGGGAATGGAGACACAGCCAGTGAATTAAGTAGGTCCTAAAACCTACCTGACCTATGGATTTCCAGGTATGAGACTCTATAAGTGTTTTTACTGTTTAAGCCAGTTTGACATGACTGTCTAGTGCTTGCTATCAAAGTTGTTCCACTTAATTTAATAGTTCACAGTTGAGAATAAAAAGCTAGCCTATGAATTGAGGTAAATGGAATGCTACAACACTGAAATCAGATTGGTTATATTCTTTGCAGCCAAAGATGCAGAAGCTCTGTAGAATCAACAAAAACAAGACCAGGAGCTGACTGTGGCTCAGATCATGAACTTCTTATTGCCAGATTCAGACTTAAATAGAAGAAAGTAGGGAAAACAACTAGACCATTCAGGTATGATCTAAATCAAATCCCTTATGATTATACAGTGCAAGTGAGAAATAGATTTAAGGGCTTAGATCTGATAGAGTGCCTGATGAACTATGGACGGAGGTTCGTGACATTGTACAGGAGACAGGGATTAAGACCATCCCCATGGAAAAGAAATGCAAAAAGCAAAATGGCTGTCTGGGGAGGCCTTACAAATAGCTGTGAAAAGAAGAGAAGTGAAAAGCAAAGGAGAAAAGGAAAGATATAGGCATCTGAATGCAGAGTTCCAACGAATAGCAAGAAGAGATAAGAAAGCATTCCTCAGGGATCAATGCAAAGAAATAGAGGAAAACAACAGAATGGGAAAGACTAGAGATCTCCTCAAGAAAATTAGAGATACCAAGGGAACATTTCATGCAAAGATGGGCTTGATAAAAGACAGGAATGGTATGGACCTAACAGAAGCAGAAGATATTAAGAGGTGGCAAGAATACATGGAAGAACTGTATAAAAAATATCTTCATGACCCAAATAATCACGATGGTGTGATCAGTCACCTGGAGCCAGACATCCTGGAATGTGAAGTCAAGTGGGCCTTAGAAAGCATCACTATGAACAAAGCTAGTGGAGGTGATGGAATTCCAGTGGAGCTATTTCAAATCCTGAAAGATGATGCTGTGAAAGTGCTGCACTCAATATGCCAGCAAATTTGGAAAACTCAGCAGTGGCCACAGGACTGGAAAAGGCCAGTTTTCATCCCAATCCGAAACAAAGGCAATGCCAAAGAATGCTCAAACTACCACACAATTGCACTCATCTCACACGCTAATTAATGCTCAAAATTCTGCAAGCCAGGCTTCAGCAATACGTGAACCGTGAACTTCCTGATGTTCAGCTGGTTTTAGAAAAGGCAGACAAACCAGAGATCAAATTGCCAACATTCTGCTAGATCATGGAAAAGCAAGAGAGTTCCAGAAAAACATTTACTTCTGCTTCATTGACTATGTCAAAGCCTTTGACTGTATGGATCACAAGAAACTGTGGCAAATTCTGAAGGAGATGGGAATGCCAGACCACCCAACCTGCCTCTGGGAAATTTATATGCAGGTCAGGAAGCAACAGTTAGAACTGGACATGGAACAACAGACTGGTTCCAAATAGAAAAAGAAGTACGTTAAGGCTGTTTATTGTCACCCTGCTTATTGAACTTATATGCAGAGAACATCATGAGAAATGCTGGGCTGGAAGAAGCACAAGCTGGAATCAACATTTCTGGGAGAAATATCAATAGGGTCACATATGCAAGATGACACCACCCTTATGGCAGAAAGTGAAGAGGAACTAAAAAGCCTCTTGGTGAAAGTGATAGTGGAGAGTGAAAAAGTTGGCTTATAGCTCAAGATTCAGAAAACGAAGATCATGGCATCTGGTCCCATCACTTCATGGGAAATAGATGGGGAAACAGTGGAAACAATATCAGACTTTATTTTTCTGGGCTCCAAAATCACTCCAGATGATGACTGCAGCCATGAAATTAAAAGACACTTACTCCTTGGAAGAAAAGTTATGACCAACCTAGATACCATATTCAAAAGCAAAGACATTACTTTTCCAACAAAGGTCCGTCTAGTCAAGGCTATGGTTTCTCCAGTAGTCATGTATGGATGTGAGAGTTGGACTGTGAAGAAAGCTGAATGCTGAAGAATTGATGCTTTTGAACTGTGGCGTTGGAGAAGAATCTTGAGAGCCCCTTGGACTGCAAGGAGATCCAGCCAGTCCATTCTGAAGGAGATCAACCCTGGGATTTCCTTGGAAAGAATGGTGCTGAAGCTGAAACTCCAATACTTTGGCCACCTCATGAGAAAAGTTGACTCATTGGAAAAGACTCTGATGCTGGGAGGGATTGGGGGCAGGAAGAGAAGGTGACGACAGAGGATGAGATGGCTGGATGGCATCACTGACTCGATGGACTTGAATCTGAGTGAACTTTGGGAGTTGGTGATGGACAGGGAGGCCTGGCGTGCTGCAATTCATCGGGTCGCAAAGAGTCAGACATGACTGAGAGACTGAACTGAACTGAACAACATTTTAAAAGAATAGAAGCAAAAATCATAAAAGTTGGTGAAGGTAAAACCTGAGAACCTAAAATATTACCAAGGTAAAATAAATGAGAATAAAAAAGCCTAAGCAAAAAATAATCAAGTTGCAACTCAATTTGGCAGAAAAAGAAATCCTAAAATGTGGCAGAAGTGACAAACTAAATTGTTGAAAAACCATAACAAATTTCTAGCATACTGGTAAGGCCCTTTTAGATTGAGAGAAACAGCAGATAGCCACATTACTTTGGGAGTGAGGGAGATTTAATAGAAAAAATTTCCAGAGAAATTTCTTTGCAGGTCTTTAAAACCGCCTGTTTCTGACTTCAGCCCTGGCAATTCTGATAAGGCACGTGTGACTGAAGTCCTGGTGTGCACAACTTTATGGATCTTGACGTGATTCTCTCTGCCTGTATCTCTTCCTGTTGTATCTTTCTGTGTGTTCCTCTATTTGTGAATTGCCTGTATCCCTGTCTCTCCATGCATATTCCTGTCTTATCATGTAAGTTTTCATGTCTGTGTGTATGTGTCTGTGATTCTCCCTTTCTGTTTCTCGTTGTCTCTCATTGTCCCTCTGCTTATCTCTCTTTATCTCTTCTATGTCCCTGTGTCTGTATGTGAAGCATATCTGTGTGTTTATGTCTGTGAGTGTCTATCTCTTTGCCTGTCTGTGTCTCAGTATGTTTACTCTTTGGTTGTCTGAATCTCTATGTAGCCTCTTCTGTGAGTTTATTTGTATGTTTCTCTGTGTGAATCCTTCTCATATGAATCTCTTTTCCTGACACTTAATTGAGAGTGGACATAAACTCAGTCTGTGCCTAAAACAAAAGATGGAAAAGACAAGGACTTTCCTGAGGACTTAAGTGACTGATATTCCTCAAAGTGGCTTGGTTAGCCAATAGGAATCCTCCCCTTCCTCCAGCACTCTCCCCACCCTTCAGAAATCACAGGGCATGGGCTGGGGCTGGGGGTTGGGCGGTCGGGGGGGGGCCTGTGTCTCTGAGTGCCTTACCATGAACCCACAGTATCAGACACACTTCTTCAGGCCTTGTCTCAAATTCACATAACAAGACAGAAAACTTCCAACACTGAAGGCAGTTTTGTTATTCATTTCAGTGATCCTAATCCTAAAATAATCCTAAAAGTGAAAATGTTAAGTCACTCAGTGCTGTCCGATTCTTTGTGACCCCATGGACTGTAACACCCAGGGCTCCTCTGTCCATGGCATTCTTCAGGCAAGAATATTGGAATGGATTGGTATTTCCTTCTCCAGGGGATCTTCCCGACCTAGAGATCAAACCCATAGCAGGGGATTCTTTACCGTCTGATTCACCAGAGAAGCCCAAATCAATGCTAGGTATTCCTCCTTGCATGAAAACACCATCACACAGTCATGTCACTTCTGACTCCTTACTGGCTCTTGTGCTAGCATACCTTTCTAGGACGTGGCCCTCTAGCTAGCAGCCTCACCACATCCAGCAAAGAACAACTGCCACTTCTTTCCTCTGCAGAGCACTTTTGTGCAACCCTAACTTAGCAGTTCGGCAGGCAGCACCTTTTTCTGCCTCATTTCCTGCTTGCACCATCAGTTAGAAGATACTGTCTGCCTTTTCCTTCATAAACTCCTGACTTTGAGACCTGTCATGTCCTGATCCAGATGTTACATGGTTTTTCCTCCTTAGTCCTCATAGGAGCACTCCCAGTCTGGCCCTCAATACCTGGGTTGGAAAGATCCCCTGAGGGAGGAAATGACAACCCACTCCAGCATTCTTCCCTGGAGAATCCCATGGGCAGAGGAGCCTAGTGGACTCCTAGTGGACTTCAGTCCATGGGGTTGCAAACAGTCGGACATGAGTGACTGAGCACACTGAGCTACTTCTCCAGGTCAGACTTTTATTCTTCCTTTCCTATTCTTTTTTCTGTCTTTGAAAATTCCAAAACTGACACTCTTTCTGCATTTCTTCATGAATAGTCTCCACTGCATGTTCTGATAAAATACAGTTCTGATGTTTCCAAAGGTCTTTTTAAGATTTACTAGTCCCAGATATGTCTGACAAGTCAGATAATAAGAGATGACGGTGATCTTTAGATATCTGGAAAGAAAAGGACTGATGCCCAAGTCCCAGTCTCTGTGCTGGTAGTATGGCCTTGAAGGAGGTACTTCTCCAGGTGACTCTGTGTATGTGAAAAATGAGGGATTAGATTTTATAACTGCTGACATAGGGTTGATCATCATAGAAACAAATTTTCGCTGAAATAAAAACATGTATTGCACTCAACTTATGACACTTAAGGAATTAAAAATCACAATCTTCCGTGCTCATGTTTCAGTCAATCAAACATTAGTTTACTTTCTTAAACTAAATTTGCATTTATATTTTTCACATGATTTATAATTTGGTTTAGTTTGTGTTTCCTAGTTTGCACTTTTGTAAAACTTCAACTGAAAAATAATCCAACTGACTAATATTCATTTCACTGCTAAGAGGCAGAATTAAGTCCTTAATTTCATCCTTCATTATGAATTCCAACAACTTAGTTTATATTCATTCATTTATAGTACATTAATTGCCTTTTTCCACACATGAGAAGTTTGAATCTAGCATATTTAGACTAGAGCGAATTTACTGAGACTAAATGCAGTATATTTGACTTTTTCATCATAAAACAACAATTCTGTTTAAGACAGCAGGACAAGTCCATTAATGCCTTTGGCTGTCTAGTTTTCCTGAGAATGAACTTGGATTATCTTCTTGAAAGATTGGATGCTATTTCTTCATGCTTTTAGAAACTATTTTCTAAGGAATCAGTTCAGTCCAGGACTATAACCAAATAATGTAATAAACAAATTGTAAAAGAAAAAAATCAGAATAAAGAAAAAGACAGTTGGTTAATTAAAATGTGGACAGGGAAAAGAGTAGAATGTTGATTAAACAATGTTGAAATTATTTCAGTGGGCATGTCCAAGAACATACATTTTGAATTATGAGATAATTTTAAGACTGTGGCTTCAGAGATTTCTGACATGCACGAAAAGGGTACTGATACTATTATTAGCTAAGTTGTAAGGCATTATGCCTGCAAAAGCTCTGCTATGGCTCAAAACTCTCAGCTAACTTAAGCTCATTAGCTGATGCAAAGAAAAATAATAAAAGTAGAAAAAACATATAAATGGAACCAAATCCCATAATTCATATATTACTAATTTCCCGTATCTCTAGCAGTAGTAGTGTTACTGGCTCGGGTGTGTCTGACTGAGATCCTATGGATCATAGTCCACCAGACTCCCTCTGTCCATGGGATTCTCCAGGCAAGAATACTGGAGTGGGTTGACATACCCTTCGCCAGAGGATCTTCCCAATCCAGGGATTGAACGTGGGTTTCCTGCATTGCAGACAGATTCTTTACTGTTTGAGCTACAGAGGTCCTATATCTCTACTTTTATTTAACTGCCATATAATAATAACAGTGAATTAAAACATCACTACCATTGTGTTTTTTCATTATTCCTTGTATTTGTAACAGAATTTTCTCTTTATATGTTGGAATACCTTGATATTTGTTGGCTATCTCTCTCTATATATAGATTCAGTGTGTCTATGCCTTTCATCATTATTTAAGTCTTCTTTCTTATTTCACCTTAAAACATTTCCCATGAATTTTACCTACTTACAAAAGAGGAGGAAAAGAATGGTGGTAATATTTATATCAAACAGATAGTTTTGTCTACTCTTTTTATTTTAGCCTTTGAATTTTACTTTAAGCATGTCTTTTGCATATGGAAAAACTTACTTTAATTTTGAAATCATACTCTTGATTCTACATCCTACCTTTCAGTTTTTATATCTCTTAAAAATTTTTTTGATTATTAAAATACAGTAACACATTTGCCAGAGATTTGGAAAATACAGAACAAGATTACATATAGTCCCACTATATATTACAATTATTTTTTAAGTAGATTAAGATTTTTAGTTGGAGTTTCAATGTCAAACTCTCAAAAATTAATAGAATGAATATACAGAGAAGTAGAAGGATATGGTAGACCACATCTCTCCGTTTATCTGTATAAAATGTACTGGTACTCGGTTTTATTCATCTTTTTATCTTTTATTGGATTAATCATGATTGTTTTAAATTTAAAAATTAAGTGAATTTGTAGTGTGTGTGTGTGTATGTGTGTATGTATATATATATAGGAGAAGGCAATGGCACCCCACTCCAGTACTCTTGACTAGAAAATCCCATGGATGGAGGAGTCTGGTGGGTTGCAGACCATGGGGTCGCAAAGAATCAGACATGACTGAGCTACTTCCCTTTCACTTTTCACTTTCATACATTGGAGAAGGAAATGGCAATCCACTCCGGTGTTCTTGCCTGGAGAATCCCAGGGACGAGGGAGCCTGGTGGGCTTCCATTGGTGGAGTCAGAGTCAGACACGACTGAAGCGACTTAGCAGCATATATATATAGTATTGCTTATCTTAAAACTTTTCAGGCTGTTATTAATCTTTTATATACCTCAAATAGCCCATGATGACTATGGACCTGATTATATGGGGAACAGAAATACTGTATTTTATGATTTTATCTTTTCAGTCCTCAGGATCCTATTAATCTAACTAGAGCCATGGAAACATTGCCATGGATTTTTATATTGTGTATTTCTTGTAGTGTGTTTGTTTCAACACTTAGATAATTCTAAGGTGCTGCAGGCTTTGCTGTCAGGGTTTTCATTTACTGACCTCTTCAGTTAATGGATCTGTCAGCACTCATTTTCATCAATAACATCCCTGCTCAAAAATTCTTTCTGAAACTCAGCCTTCAATATCTGGAGGTATTTCCTTAAGAAACTTTTGGTGAAAGGGCATATTTCCTAACTATCCAAAGATGTAGTGAATAATTCTTTTTCTTCCATATTTGAAGATCAATATGTTTGCAACAGGCGGTTCTTGAAATATGCCCTTCTCTCCCAGAATTTCTCATGTAACTCTAATTTTATTTCCAAGTAGAATGATTTTGTCCTTAATAGCTTATACATTTACTTATATTACATTTATAATTTTATGAGATTACAAGTTACTCATGAGGGCTCTCATAAATACCCTGCTTTACAACTTTTTCAAGGCAAATAATACAGCATACCTTGGCCAAAGTATTGGAGCTTCAGCTTATTTTCTGCCCCTTTGTAATTTAAGTATGCTCAGATAATTTTCTTTGGTTAAGAAAAAGTGAAAGTGACATGTGGTATGTGACTTTAAAAAGATAGCAGTAACACTTCAGTTTTAAGTCATCAAATTAACAAATATCCAAGTGAATAATATGTGAAGATGAATACACAGAACAGCTTTCCCTTTGCATAAGCTATAAAGGTGTGTGCAAATCACCTGATGGGAGATGGAAACTTCATCAGCCAGAGTCCCTGAGGAAGAAGCAGAGTCCTCTACTCACCCAGTTTTCATGGTCCTTGTCTTATAAGAAAGAATTTAATTCTATCTGATATTTGGAAGTTGCTACTTTAGCACAATGGGCCTATTTGCCCTATATCTCTATGATCACACCTCTTTGTTATTGCAGATATAGCCCCAGTGAGTCCCATCTATTTTGTATATTTTCTCCTATGTAGTCAAGAGGAACTATCCTTGACTATATGCAGGATTATCAATCTTGTGCTAGTTAGTCTTCTTCTCTGATAATATCGAGTCATAGCTCAGGTCTCTGAGATTAGTTCATCAGATCCATCACCTTTTCTGTAGGGAGTTAATAATATTCCTAATTGCCTTTATCTTGGCAGAAACACAAGGAGTTATAGTTTGAATAAAGATATGTAATGGGCATTTAAAGCTCAACATTCAGAAAACAAAGATCATGGCATCCGGGCCATCACTTCATGGGAAATAGATGGAGAAACAGTGGAAACAGTGTCAGACTATTTTTGGGGGCTCCAAAATCACTGAAGATTGTGACTGCAGCCATGAAATTAAAAGAAGCTTACTCCTTGGAAGAAAAGTTATGACCAACCTAGATAGCATATTCAAAAGCAGAGACATTACTTTGCCGACAAAGGTCCGTCTAATCAAGTCTATGGTTTTCCTGTGGTCATGTATGGATGCAAGAGTTGGACTGTGAAGAAGGCTGAGTGCCGAAGAATTGATGCTTTTGAACTGTGGTGTTGGAGAAGACTCTTGAGAGTCCCTTGGACTGCAAGGAGATCCAACCATTCTGAAGGAGATCAGCCCTGGGATTTCTTTGGAAGGAATGATGCTAAAGCTGAAATTCCAGTACTTTCGCCACTTCATGCGAAGAGTTGACTCATTGGAAAAGACTCTGATGCTGGGAGGGATTGGGGGCAGGAGGAGAAGGGGACGACTGAGGATGAGATGGCTGGATGGCATCACTGACTCGATGGACATGAGTCTGAGTGAACTCTGGGAATTGGTGATGGACAGGGAGGCCTGGCGTGCTGCGGTTCATGGGGTTGCAAAGAGTCGGACACGACTGAGTGACTGAACTGAACTGAATGGGTATCCCTCTCCCCCATCTCTTAACTCTTTTAGGTTCTAGATAACTTTGATATTTATTTTCTTTCATCCTATTGTGCTCCATACAATAGAGATTCCATCCTTTACTGATTTCAACAAAATTTTTAGCCTATTTAATGCAATATCCATTTTATCATGTCTTTTCAAAATCTACTCTCTGGTGTCATACAAGGGCCATTGTCACTTCAAGGATTCAGTTCAGTTCAGTCGCTCAGTCGTGTCCGACTCTTTGCAACCCCATGAACCGCAGCACGCCAGGCCTCCCCTGTCCATCACCAATTCCCAGAGTTCACTCAGACTCATGTCCATCGAGTCAGTGATGCCATCCAGCCATCTCATCCTCAGTCGTCCCCTTCTCCTCCTGCCCCCAATCCCTCCCAGCATCAGAGTCTTTTCCAATTAGTCAGCTCTTCGCATCAGGTGGCCAAAGTACTGGAGTTTCAGCTTTAGCATCATTCCTTCCAAAGAAATCCTAGAGCTGATCTTCAGAATGGACTGGTTGGATCTCCTTGCAGTCCAAGGGCCTCTCAAGAGTCTTCTCCAGCACCACAGTTCAAAAGCATCAATTTTGGGGGGCTCAGCCTTCTTCACAGTCCAAGTCTCCCATCCATACATGACTACTGGTAAAACCATAGCCTTGATTAGACGAACCTTAGTTGGCAAAGTAACATCTCTGCTTTTGAATATGCTATCTAGGTTGGTCATGAGCTTCCCTAATGGCTCAGAGGTTAAAGCGTCTGCCTCCAATAGGGGAGACCTGGGTTTGATCCCTGGGTTGGGAAGATACCCTGGAGAAGGAAATGGCAATGCACTCCAGTATTCTTGCCTGGAGAATCCCACTGATGGAGAAGCCTAGTAGGTTACAGTCCACGGGGGTTGCAAAGAGTCAGACACTACTGAGCAACTTCACCTCACCTCACCTCTAGGTTGGTCATGAGTTTTCTTCCAAGGAGTAAGCGTCTTTTAATTTCATGGCTGCAGTCACCATCTGCAGTGATTTTGGAGCCCCCAAAATAAAGTCTGATACTGTTTCCACCGTTTCCCCATCTATTTCCCATGAAGTGATGGGACCAGATGCCATGATCTTCGTTTTCTGAATGTTGAGCTTTAAGCCCACTTTTTTCACTCTCCTCTTTCACCTTCATCAAGAGGCTTTTTAGTTCCTCTTCACTTTCTGCCATAAGGGTGGTGTCATCTGGATATCTGAGGTTATTGATATTACTCCTGGCAATCTGGATTCCAGTTTGTGTTTCTTCCAGTCCAGCGTTTCTCATGATGTACTCTGCATAGAAGTTAAATAAGCAGGGTGACAATATACAGCCTTGATGTACTCCTTTTCCTATTTGGAACCAGTCTGTTGTTCCATGTCCAGTTCTAACTGTTGCTTCCTGAACTACATATAATTTTCTCAAGAGGCAGGTTAGGTGGTCTGGTATTTCCACCTCTTTCAGAATTTTCCACAGTTTATTGTGATCCACACAGTCAAAGGCTTTGGCATAGTCAATAAAGCAGAAGTAGATGTTTTTCTGGAATGGTCTTGATTTTTCAATGATCCAGCGGATGTTGGCAATTTGATCTCTGGTCCCTCTACCTTTTCTAAAACCAGTTTCAACATCTGGAAGTTCACAGTTCACATAGTATTGAAGCCTGGCTTGGAGAATTTTGAGCATTATTTTACTAACGTGCGCTGCTGCTAAATCACATCAGTCGTGTCTGACTCTGTGTGATCCCATAGATGGCAGCCCACCAGGCTCTGCCATCCCTGGGATTCTCCAGGTAAGAACACTTAAGTGGATTGCCATTTCCTTCTCCAATGCATGAAAGTGAAAAGTGAGAGTGAAGTCGCTCAGTTGTGTCCGACTCTTAGTGAACCCATGGACTGTAGCCCACCAGGCTCCTCCATCCATGGGATTTTCCAGGCAAGAGTACTGGAGTGGGGTGCCATTTCCTTCTCTGACTAATGTGTGAGATGAATGAAATTGTGAGGCATTGCCTTTCTTTGGGATCGGAATGAAAACTGACCTTTTCCAGTCCTGTGACCACTGTTAAGTTTTCCAAATTTGCTGGCATATTGAGTGCAGCACTTTTACAGCATCATCTTTCTGGATTTGAAATAGCTCAACTGGAATTCCATCACCTCCACTAACTTTGTTTGTAGTGATGCTTCCTAAGGCCGACTTGACTTTGCATTCTAGGATGTTTTGGCTGTAGGTGAATGATCACACCATCGTGATTATCTGGGCCATGAAGTTATTTTTTATACAGTTCTTCTGTGTATTCTTGCCACCTCTTCTTAATCTCTTCTGCTTCTGTTAGGTCCATATAATTTCTGTCGTTTATTGAGTCCATCTTTGCACGAAATGTTCCCTTGGTATTTCTAATTTTCTTGAAGAGATCTCTAGTCTTTCCCATTCTGTTGTTTTCCTCTATTTCTTTGCACTGATCACTAAGGAAGGCTTTCTTATCTCTCCTAGATATTCTTTGGAATTCTGCATTCAGATGGGTGTATCTTTCCTTTTCTCTTTGCCTATTGCTTCTCTTCTTTTCTCAGCTATTTGTAAGGCTTCCTCAGACCACCATTTTGCTTTATTGCCTTTCTTTTTCTTGGTCTTGTTCCCTGTCTCCTGTACAGTGTCACTAATCTCCATCCATAGTTTATCAGGCACTCTATCAGGTCTAATCTCTTAAATCTGTTTCTCTCTTCCACTGTATAATCGTTAGGGGTTTGATTTAGGTCATACCTGAATGGTTTAGTGGTTTTCCCTACTTTCTTCCATTTCAGTCTGAATTTGGCAATAAGGAGTTCATGATCTGAACCACGGTCTGCTTCTGTTCTTGTTTTTGCTGAGTGTATCAAGCTTCCCCATCTTTGGCTGCGAAGAATGTAATCAGTCTGACTTTGATGTTTTCCATCTGATGATGTCCATGTGTAGAGTCTTCTCTTGTGTTGTTGGAAATGGGTGTTTTCTATGACCAGTGCATTCTCTTGGCAAAAGTCTATTAGCCTTTGCCCTGCTTCATTCAGTACTCCAAGGCCAGATTTGCCTGTTATTCCATATGTTTCTTGACTTCCTACTTTTGCATTCCAGTCCCCTATAATGAAAAGGGCATCTTTTTGGGGTGTTAATTCTAGAAGGTCTTGTAGGTCTTCATAGAACCATTCAACTTTAGCTTCTTCAGCATTACTGGTCGGGGCATAGATTGGATTACTGTGATATTGAATGGTTTGCCTTGGAAACGAACAGATTATGCTCTCATTTTTGAGACTGCATCCAAGTATTGCATTTTGGACTTTTTGTTGACTACGATGGCTACTGGATTTCTTCTAAAGGATTCTTTCCCACAGTAGTAGATATAATGGTCATCTGAGTTATATTCACCCATTCCAGTCCATTTTTAGTTTGCTGATTCCTAAAATGTTGACGTTCACTCTTTCCATCTCCTGTTTGATCTCTTTAAATTTGCCTTGATTTATGGACCTAACCATCCAGGTTCCTATGCAGTGTTGCTCTTTATAGCATTGGACCTTGCCTCCATCACCAGTCACATCCACAACTGGGTGTTGTTTTTGCTTTGACTCCATCTCTTCATTCTTTCTGGATTTATTTCTCCACTGATCTCAAGTAGCATACTGGGCACCTACCGACCTGGGGAGTTCCTCTTTCAGTGTCCTATCTTTTTGCCTTTACACACTGTTCATGGTGTTCTCAAGGCAGGAATACTGAAGTGGTTTATCATTCCCTTCTCCAGTGGACCACGTTTTGTCAGAACTCTCCACAATGACCCACCTGTCTTGTGTGACCCTACATAGCTTGGCTCATAGTTTCATTGAGTTAGACAAGGCTTTGGTCCATATGATTCAATTGGTTAGTTTTCTGTGATGGTGGTTTTCAGTCTGTCTGCCCTCTGATGGAGAAGGATAAAAGGCTTATGAAAGCTTACAGATGGGATTCCATGGAATTCTCCAGGCCAGAATACTGGAGTCTGTAGCCTTTCCCTTCTCCAGGGGATCTTACCAAGCCAGGGGTCGAACCCAGGTCTCCCACATTGCAGGTGGATTATTTACCAGCTAAGCCACAAGGGAAGCCTGAGAATACTGGAGTGAGTACCCTATCCCTTCTCCAGTGGATCCCAACCCAGGAATCAAACCAGCGTCTCTTGCCTTGCAGGTGGATTCTTTACCAATGGAGCTATCGGGAAAGCCCCTTCTCCGTTTTCTGCTACTGCTGCTGCTAAGTCGCCTCAGTCATGTCCAACTCTGTGCAACCCCGTAAACGGCAGCCCTTGGGACCCCTATAGTGTGAATGTTACTACTGTTAATCTTGTCCCCTAAACTGCTCTCATTTTTTGTTTTCATTTTTGCTGTCTAAAATGGATGATTTATATTATTCTGTATTTAAGATCACTTATGAGTTCTTTTGTATCACCCAGTCTGGTATTAATTCCTTCTAGTGGTTTTTTGTTGTTGTTGTTATTGTACTCTTCAATTCTATTTCTTAAAAATATTTTTTAGTTCCTTGTTAGAATTCTCCATTCATCTGTTCTTTTCCCTGTTTCAGTTAGTCTTATTATTACTAATGCTTTTAATTCTTTATCTGATAAAATATTTCTCTCTTTTTCATTAGTTCCCCCCAGGGTTTTTTTTTTTTTTTCTTTTCTTTTCTTTTCTTTTCTTTGGAACAAATTCCTCTGTCTCATCATTTGCTTAACTTTCTTTGTCTCTATGAATTTAGGTGAAATAGTTACCTACCCTGGTCTTGAAGGAGTGTCCTTTTGTGGGAGCATTGCTGTGTAGCCTACGTGTGCCCAGTGGCTTTGGTGGAAGATCTGTATCTGACATGATCCGGGCTCACGTCTTCCACGAGGGTGAGTTGGCAGCTCTCACATTGGTGGGAGGTGGGAATGGAGATGGAGGGGCTAGAGCTGGAACCAGGTGTGAGCCAAGGCTTCTCCTATGCTCACTGGCTAACACTGCCCTGCCGAGGTGGGTTCATGTCTTAGTGTTCTGGAGCAGAAACCTGACGGTTGGATCCAAGTGGGTTTCATTCCCTCTAAGTGTGTGCCCTTCCTCCTCTGAGCAATAGCACTTTCAACCCAGAAAGTAGTAGTGCTGGAACAAGAGGGGCCAGGATAGGCATCCAGTGAGGTCTGATTTTCATGGTGAGACAGTGTTGGCGCATCAGTTTGAGATCCAGACTGTTTCTGATGTAATGCCTCCATGAATCCAGTAACAACCACTCTCACTCTGTTTGGAAGCTCTGCAAGGTCTAAGCTGGCTCTTTCCACCCATCTATGCTCCCTCATTGGCCCTGGCAGCCTTTGCCCTAGTGTGGAGCAGCAGCAGAGCCACAGGGACCAGAGTGGGCACTCAGGGTGGTCCAGGGTGCCCAGGGTAGTCATGGAAACCAGCCAGAGTCCCAGGCAGTTTAATTCTGCTTCCTCTGCCTTCTTCCCAGGAGAAAGCAAGCACACGTATATTCTTCATGAGCAAAAGTCTAGGTTTCTTATAGCCCTTGTGTTAATACTACTGGTTTTCAAGCTAGCTAGAGGAACTTGTCTTTTGAGTGTTGGACCCCAGGGCTGGGATGTCCACTGTGGTTTGAACAGCTCACTCTCTAGGGAGGATCTCCAGACTGGTAAAATCCCCTTCCTTGTCTGTGTCCTCCTCCTAGGGGTACAGGTTTCCATGACTGATGCTCTTCCCTTCCTACCTAACTCCATTTGGATCTTTCTGTATACCCTGGGTTGTATGAGTCCCTCTGCCAGTTTGCTTTCATTGAGAATTGCTCCTTGCATAGACACATTTTTGATGTGTTCATGGGGGAGGTGAGCTCAGTGTCCTACTCTGCCATCTTGATATCCTCCCCACAATAATGTACCTATTTAATTTAAAGCTTCATAGTTTTCCATGTATAGATGAATCATAATGTATTTGATCTTATATTGTTTAGCAGATATTTTAGTTTAATTCCTCACTTTTTTCAACACACACAGAAGTAAGGATGCTACAAGCAAGGTTGCCTATTTCTTAGAATTTCACACATATAAACCAGCAGGAGAATTCTGGGGTCAGAAGGTCTATGAGTAGTGATTCTTCACTGAATTGAGTTGTAAGGTTTGTATTATGTTTTTTTTTTCCCTTAGGAAATCTGGATGAACATGTCCCTTACAGACTTTGGTATAGCCTTAACTTCATTGCCTGTACTATTTACAGATCCCAACACCTACCATTCCTTTACCAGTGTTTTGTTATAAAACTGAGAATAGGCAATAATTGCCTCCTACAGCAGAGTTGTTGTGAGGTTTAGAGAAATGTGATTGCCTCTGTGTGTGTGTGTGTGTGTGTGTGTGTGTGTGTGTGTGTGTGTGACTGAGTCACTCAGTCGTGTCTGAGTCTTTGCAACCTCATGGACTATTGCCCACCAGACTCCTCTGTCCATGGAATTTACCAGGCAAGAATACTGGAGTGGGTTGCCATTCTCTTCTCCAGGGGATCTTCTCAACCCAGGGACTGAACCCAGGTCTCCTGCATTACAGGCAGATTCTTTACCAAGTGAGCTAAGATAACTGGCCCACTCTTTTTCTGGGCCAATACGTGGTGGTGGTTTCTGTTTGAGCAATTACAGGCCTCCGGTGAGCCAAGTCTCTGGACTTTTGTCCCAAACTTTGGATGAATGCCCATTTATGACCCTTATTTGGTGAATAAGAAATAACTGTTTGCTTATATTCTTCTAGTTGCAGTTATTAGTGAAGCTAGAGAAGGGAAAAACCCATAAGAGACCAATGGAAGAAAAATTTTTCTAGGGAGATTTTTGGTTCAGAAATAAATATGATAGGGGTTGTGGGGAGTATTGAATTGTATTAGCATATTTGTGCCCATTGCCCTTGGAAAAGGAATTGCATTGGTTTACATTAAAACACTAGAATAATTTTAAAATGTAAGAAAGTAAGAAAAATATTAAACTGTGAAAAAGAGAAAAAGCCCAAGAATGTAGAATATAGTTATTTTTATTGGTCTTTGAATTTATCATGAAGACCTGTATTTCCATCTTATATTTGGAATGTGGTACCTGTGCACCATTTTATTTTTTAAAAACCTTTCAATTTTGTATTGGGGTGTAACCAATTAACCATGTTGTGATAGTTTCAGGTGAACAGCAAAGAGACTCAGCCATGCATTTACATGCATCCATTCTCCCCTCAACTTCCCTCCTCTCTGGCTGCCACATGACACTGAGTGGAGTTCTCTGTGCTATGCACTATTTTAATGCTAGTTTTCAACTTCTCATCCTCCACCTGCCTCCCTCCACCACCACCTTGAGAGGCAGACTCCATGTTTTCATCAACAGTACTTCATGTTTTGCTGTCGGGCTGCCTGTCTGCATCCATTATTTCTTGTGAGACCACGCTGAAAACAAATGAGCACTCTTCACACTTCAAAAGGAGACCCAAAGGGAATAAGAATGAAATTGGGGCTAAAAGGTTAAGAGAGGAAAGATGTAGTCACTCTTTTTCTGGACCAATACATTGTGGTTTCTGTTTGAGTGAGCAATTACAGACCTCTGGTTAGCCAAGTCTCTGGACTTTCGCCCCAAACTTTGATAATTTGGTCCTCAGTGTAGTTGTCTTTGAATTTTTCATGCATTTTTTTTTCTTGGTGTTCTGAGTCAAAATGTCTCAGGTAAAAACTTCCCATTCTCTATAATAAATTTCCAATTTCGATCTGCTGCGGTAACCATGCTAAGGTGTTTCTCTGTTTCTCTGTCTCCCTCTCATACACACTGTTCTGCAGTCTCAGAGCCAATGCAAGGTGAATCTAATATGAGAAATCATATATCAGATTATAAACCCTATGGTTTGTATATAGCCACACAGGAGAACACAAGTATTTATTAATAAATATCCTTTTGTCTTCACATTTCTGTTTATACATCTGTGGTATCATATCTACTTTCCAGCATGTCTGTTCTCTGCTACTTGTACTCATTTATAGGCAATGATAAACATAAGTGTGTACATGCAGCTGAAAGATATACATGCACACAAATATACATGTGTGTATATATGTACATATGGACTTTCCTAGTGGCTCAGCAGTAAAGAATATGCCTGTGATGCAGGAGATTCAGGTTGAATCCCTGAGTCCAGAAGACCCCCTGGAGAAGGAAATGGCAACCCAGTCCAGTATTCTTGCCTGGGAAATCCCATGTATAAAGGAGCCTGGCACACTACAGTCCATGGGGTCGCAAAAGAGTCAGACATGATTTACTGACTAAACACACATATATGTATATACACACACAAAAACATGTACATCAGTGTGTGTGTTCACTATATCCATATAATTATTTTAGCTTTATGATAGCTGCTGTTGACAAAAAACTAATCTATAGTCAATCTAAAAGAGAAATGGAAAATTTTATTTGAGTCCATATGAGTGTAAGGTCAGTATATATGTGACTTTGGTGAAGGGGTACATGCAAGCAAGGTCATATCTTGGTAGAGAGTAACTACTCATTGGGAGGAGCAAGTATCTTAGTTCAGAGTTTTAGTGCTTTTCTAAGTACAAGAAGATGTAAGAAATTGGGTTCAAAAGATTTTCTCCTATAAATATCTAACTATCTAAAGGCCAATTCTGCCATTTTCCCCAGAATGCAAAGTGTCTCATCCTGATCTTTGCTCTAAATTCCCTTCAGGGTGGTGCAGTATATAGGCCAGTGACTGCAGAGGCTAATGAATTGATTCTTCCAGAACTGGACAGTAGGCAGTATTCTTTATTTTACAATTCCCTCCCTTCCAGTCTTAATTTTGGCCAAGATTTTGGAGGCAATTTGTGACTGACTTGTTCCACGGTGCTAAGAAAGCTTATTACCAGGTTGAACATGGATTTCTTTGGTAGTCCTTTTAATTTGCTGTTGGACTTCCCAGGTGGGTGCTAGTAGTAAAGAACCCATCTGCCAATGCAGGAGATGTTAGAGACCTGGGTTTTGATCCCTGGGTCAGGAAAACCCCTGGAGGGGGCACAGCCGCTCAGGACTAGGCCCTGTTAATAGTAACCAAAAGCCTATGGAACGCATGTATTGCTAATCAGTTATGGTCCAAGAAATGGTCTGTTTCCTCTTGTTGATTCTTCCATTATCTGGAGCTACACTATTATAGCTATTTATCTTACAGAACTATATATTTCATTAATCATTTCA
Source organism: Nanger dama (assembly GCA_917880005.1). Taxonomy (NCBI): domain Eukaryota; kingdom Metazoa; phylum Chordata; class Mammalia; order Artiodactyla; family Bovidae; genus Nanger; species Nanger dama. The sequence goes on from CAKJTW010000116.1 coordinate 732,429, forward strand.
AGTTGCCTAGTTATCATTTTTATCAGAGGCAGAGTCACACACTTGTTAGTGTAAGACTTAATCTTGTAAAATAGGCAAAACACAAGTAGTATTCATAGTTATATTAATACAGTCATAAGTAAGTAAACTTATCTTTTAAGAGATTACATAGCTGGCTCCAGAAGAAGAAAAGTGGATGATGATGATTGAACTGGTATTTCTGCCGTGGGGAAGGTTTGGTTAACACATAGTGCAGAGGTAAAATGCACACTTGAGAGGAGGGAGAAGGCCCAAATGGGCAGAGCAAAATTTTATATTTAAATTTTTCTTGTCTTGCCTTAAAATATGAGTTTTATTTCATTACTACAAAAATTAGTCTGCATGGTTCAAATGACACCTTTATTCTAATACCAAGGAGAGGAAAATGCAGAAGAAATAATAGTTATGTTTAAATACAATGCTGTTTTTTTGGATTGAAGTTGACATCATATGCTAGGGTAAACAGAATTATCATATGGATAAAAGAATACATTTTCCTGCAAGATAAAAGAGGAGATCAGGTTAACTTTGGAGAAGCGAAAATAATAATATGATGTTTCTCTCTTTCGTGGTTATTTAGAAAATTTTAGTATGCTTCCTTGGTGGCTCAGATGGTAAAGAAAAATATACTAATGATATCTAAAGAACACAAGTGGCATTAAATCCTGTGACTCACAAAATTAGAGATATTGATGTGGTACTCTAAGGAAGGGAAGAATGAATAAAGGCTAATAAGTGCTGCTGCTAAGTCACTTCAGTAGTCATGTCCCACTCTGTGTGACCCCATAGACAGCAGCCCATCCCTGGGTTGCCATTTCCTTCTCCAGTGCATCATCAGTTATTTTACCATGCTTAACTAGAAGGCAAATATTTTCTTCTAATGAGGTTATTACTTTTTCTATAGCAATCATTTGTTTCTCAGATTGAATTCATATAATCAGTATATTATATAACTTTAACAAATGTATGAATCAGTACATTTGTTAAAAGTTGGTGTTCTATCTTTTGTCTGTAAAGAAACCACCCCATGTTTTCTCAAAAGCCAAAATTGTTCATGATGGTTGATGCTTCTTCATAATGTAACTGAAGTACCCCAACCACTATCACTTATTTAACTTTGTAACCAACTTCTGGATCTTGAGGTTACTAGACTATAACTGGAGTTAATTACATATTTTAGCATAGGGGCACAGACAAAGAGAACAAAGTATTTTAGTTCATAGTACCAAATTTTATATCTATCACTTGCTTTTAGTTGTTTGACTTGAATAAAGTTAGTCAAAATCTCTGATTTTTGCTCTTCCTTTCTGGAAAAATGGCACAAAATCCAGTTCCTGATTCTTCACAATTGTCCTGAGCCCTGTTACAGGATATGTGAATGTAGTTGTTAATTTTGGTGATGATGGTCATGTGCATATTTTCTTAGAGTTGAGAAGAGGATGGGTAATGTGACGGTCTGCAGATCAAGATGGGGCAGTTAATGAATAGGCCAGGCTTGAATGGTCACTGCCAAGTGCATGAAAGTGGCCTAGGTGAATTTTTGTGGATGGCACCTGAATGCTTCTCAAAACAGTTAAAGGTTTATATCCAATACTTAGATAAATTAATAATCACAATGCCAATGCACATTAGAGCACGTTAGCAATCATTTCCACAAGACAGTGGCAAATAATAAACAATAGAGCAAATCACAACAATTTAAGATGACTCTTTAAAAAAAAAATAACTTGTGTGTGTGCACTCAGTTGTGTTCAACTCTTTGTGATTGCATTGACTGTAGCCCACTAGACTCCTCTGTCCTTGGGATTTCCCAGACAAGAATACTGGAGTTGGTTGAATCCCCCAAATGTTAATACCTACTTTTATCTCCTCTGAATCCCAGTTCTAGCTATTTTGCCCATGACTATTTATTTTCAGCACTTCCCAAGTGGTACTAGTGGTAAAGAATCCACGCCAGTGCAGGAGACACGAGAGACGAAGCTTTGATCCTTGGGCCGAGAAGATCCTCTGGAGAAGGAAATAGCAATCCACTCCAGTATTCTTGCCTGGGAAACTCCATGGACAGAGGAGCTTGGTGGGCTACAGTTCATGCAGTCACAAAGAGTTGGACATGACTGAGTACACACACATGTTTATTTTCAGGTGTGATTTCTACCCCTACCCTCCTCTCTTCTTTCTGTGTTCTTCTCTCTAAAGCAGAGAGGGATATTTGAAAACTATACTTCTTGGGTCCCATTGCCCATCTTATTTTTGCTATGTTCAGTCAATCTAAGTTCTGTTGTTCCAAAGCAAGAGAAGAGCAGTAAGTATAATTCTCCATCTTTCTGCTTCAGGATGAATCTTCAGCAGTGGCTCTTCTTCCATGATTCAAGTCCTTTCTATAACACACAGCCCTGACTTGCCACCACTTCTTTATTTATGGTCTCAGTCCCACCTGTAACCCCATATCATGGGTCTATCTCCTGCCGGTGGGCCCCTCTTCCAGAGTTCCAGCTTGCAGCTGGTAGCCCCTTCTATGGGCTCATTTGATGGTCTCTCTGGAAGTACTTTCACTGGGGTTTCAGCTCCTTAGTGAGCGTGGCTCCTGGACTCTGATGTCATCATCTCTTCTTTATTTCATACCTCTAGTTTTAGAAAGTGCAGCCGTTTCTTGCAGACGAGCTATCTCTAGGTACCTCATCTTCCCAAGTTTTCAGCTTTTCTGAAAACTCAGTGACTAGTTTGCTGAATTAAAGTCTCTAATATGGCTCCTGTGCTTTCTGGCCTGGTTACAGACTTGACAGAGTCATCAACTAACATGTGGAGTGCAGCCAGCTCATTAAAAGGTGAGAAAAAGTTGAAAGGAAGGAGATGGGTGAATGAAATAAATCTGTTTTAGCCAAATGTGATGATGTTTATATATATGCCACAAGAACCTTTTCTTTTGATCTCATCATTACAATGAAATTTTGATAGGGATTTGGTGAGACTCACAACTAAAAGATGGTGTTTTAACAGAGAACTGTTAAGTGTTATATTATGTGGCAGCAAAGATGGGAGTGGACTTGGGGGAGAATAGATACATGTACATGTATGGCTGAGTCCCTTACTATCCACCTGAAACTATCATAACGTTGCTAATGGCTATGTGCTTGCCTACTAAGTTGCTTCAGTCATGCCCGACTCTGCCACCCCATGACTGTAGCATGCCAGGCTCCTCTGTCTATGGGATTCTCCAGACAAGAATACAGGACTGGATTGCCATGCTGTCCTCCAAGGGATCATTCCTAACCCAGTGATTCAACCTGTGTGTCTTATGTCTCACTAGTGCCACCTGGGCAGCCCAAATTGGGTATACTCCAATATAAAATAAAACGTTCAAAAAAGATGGCATTTTAAAACTTGTATGGTTTGCTTATCAATTGGTTCTTGACTATAAAGTTATTTTTATCATAATTATTTGTAGATTAATTTTTGCCTAAATCCTATCTGCTCTTTGGAATTAATAGTTTAGATTACAATTTGCTAAGAAATAAACTAGGACAGATTTTTAACAGATTTTCCAGTAAATCAACGGGTTACCCGTTGAGAAGGAATGAGTAATTCCCATTTGAAATTTAGATAGACTCTGTTATGAACACATCACTGTGTGTCTATAACTGTATAATTGATAGAAATAAATTCATTAACAAATACCTATGCCACATCCCATTATTAACTGGGATAGACCACTACCTACAGTTATAATTCAGTATTTTTATGAGCTAAAAATGAAATCATGTCTTTGTTTAGCAGTTGGGGAGCAGGAAGGCTTGTGTAAAGCAGGGGAACAGTCACCAGGTGATGCTGACTGGAGGGTGAGCCCTCCACAGCCTTTGTGCTGTGATGAGAGGCAGGAGGCCCTGGTGTGCTGCCCAGTACCTACAGTGTGGTTAGGTTACAGATTTCTCACTTGGGAGAAACATGCCAGCGTTCTTAACAATATTTCTGGAAATAAGAAAAAGGGACCCTCTTTTAGGAAATAAAGACAAGGAGGAAAAGTAGGGATACTGGAGCTTCTGACTTGACTGTAATTATAGTTTTAATAAAAGCAGACACAAATTTATCAAGTACCATGTCACATTCAAAGTGTCAGGATGTTTAAACACACTAATTTATTTAGTCTTCATGATAAGGTAAAACTACTTACAATTTACAAGATGAACATTATTGCTCTTATAGATTATAGAACTAAAGATCAGGGAAGTTAAATAACTTGTCTATGATTACAGTTGAGTGGAAAATTCAGGATATTAAAAGAAGACTTTCTGACTCGGGAGTTGATGTACTTCCCCTGTTCTATATAATAAAAACACTATTTTATCATCGGCACCTTGGATAGTTAAGGTGTTGAATGATCCATCTACAGTTGAGACGAGAAGTGGCAATAGTTTTTTTTTTTTTTTTGCTGTCATGCACACACACAAAACACTGGATTTGACACTGTTTAAGAGACATTACTTTGCCGACAAAGGTCCATCTAATCAAGGCTATGGTTTTTCCTGTGGTCATGTATGGATGTGAGAGTTGGACTGTGAAAAAGGCTGAGTGCCGAAGAATTGATGCTTTTGAACTGTGGTGTTGAAGAAGACTCTTGAGAGTCCCTTGGACTGCAAGGAGATCCAACCAGTCCATTTGAAGATCAGCCCTGTTTACTTTGGAAGGAATGATGCTAAAGCTGAAACTCCAGTACTTTGGCCACCTCATGCAAAGAGATGACTCACTGGAAAAGACTCTGATGCTGGGAAGGATTGGGGGCAGGAGGAGAAAGAGACGACAGAGGATGAGATGGCTGGATGGCATCACAGACTCGATGAATGTGAGTCTGAGTGAACTCTGGGAGATGGTGATGGACAGGGAGGCCTGGCGTGCTGCAGTTCATGGGGTCACGAAGAGTCAGACACGACTGAGCGACTGAACTGAACTGAACTATAGTAGGCAGAAGAGTAGCCTCCAGAGATGTCCAGAATCTAATTCCAGGACCCTGTGAATACATTACCTTCTCTGACTAAAGTGACTTTTCAAATATGATAATGTTAAGGACTTTGAGATGAAGAGATTATCCTGGTTTATTTCAGTGGTCTGATCTAATCACAAGGGGAGGTGGGAGGATCAAAATCAGAGAGAGAGATGTGACAATAAAAGCAGAGGTCAGACTGACACATGAAGAACGGGCCATGAGCCAAGGAATGTGGGCAGCATCTGAATGCTGGAAAAGTTCAGAAAACATTCTCCCCTGGAGCTTCCAGAAAGGATGCGGCCTTGCTGACTCATTTTAGACTTCAGTCCTCTAGAGCTGTAACATAAGACATTTGTGCTGTTTTAAGCCACTGAGTTTGTGGCAACCTAGAGAAGCATTTGGAAACTAATACACTTACTTGTTCATATTCATAATGAATATGAATAGGCTCTAGGTTCTCTATTTGATTATTCTATATGGATACACATTTCATTACTCTGTTAGCATCATGAAAGTAAATTAATGGGAGGCAAAAATCAAATCTCAGCATACATAATTGCATAGGTCAGTGTGATTCTGATAAGGAGGCTATTAAATAACCTCACATACAGATAAAGAAGTTAATCTTATCAGGCAGTCAGCTAATGGCACTGTTAAAGATGAGCTCGTACAGCTGTGTATTGTTAGATGTTTCAACTAGAAACTGAGAAGAAGAACTCTGTAGTTAAAGGATGCAAAAGTCACTTACAATGTAAGTGGTACTGGTCACCACCTGCAAGGTACTCGACCAGCCACCAGAAATGTTATCTCTTATATCTCTCTGTGTAACACTTTTTAATGATATATTTTCACCTAGAGGGCTGCATGCATTAACACAGGAGGTATATAATGGTCAGTTACATTCTATTGGTTGCAAGACACAATTGCTGGTTTCTTTGAGCATATCGTGATCCCTCACCTAGAGCCAGACATCCTGGAATGTAAAGTCAAGTAGGCCTTAGAAAGCATCACTGTGAACAAAGCTAGTGGAGGTGATGGAATTCTAGTCAAGCTATTCTCAGTCAAATCCTGAGAGATGATGCTGTGAAAGTGCTGCACTCAATATGCCAGCAAATTTGGAAAACTCAGCAGTGGCCACAGGACTGGAAAAGGTCAGTTTTCATTTCAATGCCAAAAAAGGCAATGCCAAAGAATGCTCAACCATACAATTGCACTCATCTCACGTGCTAGTAAAGTAATGCTCAAAATTCTCCAAGCCAGGCTTCAGCAATCGTGAGCCGTGAACTTCCAGATGTTCAAGCTGGTTTTAGAAAAGGCAGAAGAAACAGAGATCAAATTGCCAACATCTGCTGGATCATCAAAAAAGCAAGAGAGTTCCAGAAAAACATATATTTCTGCTTTATTGACTGTGCCAAAGCCTTTGACTGTATGGACCACAACTAACTCTGGGAAATTCTGAAAGAGATGGGAATACCAGACCACCTGACCTGCCTCTTGAGAAATCTGTATGCAGGCCAGGAAGCAACAGTTAGAACTGGACATGGAACAACAGATTAGTTCCAAAAGGTAAAGGAGTGCATCAAGGCTGCGCATTGTCACCCTGCTTTTTTATTTTATTTTTTCCTTTTTTAAAAATTATTATTAAATTTATTTATTTTTTAAATTACAATACTATATTTGTTTTGCCATACATTGACACGAATCAGCCATAGGTGAACACAATCTCCCAATGCCGAAGCCCCCTCCCACCTCAACTTATATGCAGAGTGCATCATGAGAAATGCTGGGCTGGAAGAAGCACAAGCTGGAATCAAAATTGCCAGCAGAAATATCAATAACCTCAGATATGCAGATGACACCACCGTTATGGCAGAAAGTAATGAAGAACTAAAGAGCCTCTTGATGAAAGTGAAAGTGGAGAGTGAAAAAGTTGGCCTAACGCTCAACATTCAGAAAACGAAGATCATGGCATCCGGTCCCATCACATGGCAAATAGATGGGGAAACTGTGGAAACAGCAGCTGACTTCATTTTTCTGGGCTCCAAAATGACTGTAGATGGTGACTGCAGCCATGAAATTAAAACACGCTTACTCCTTGGAAGGAAAGTTATGACCAACCTAGACAACATATTGAAAAGCAGAGACATTACTTTGCCAACAAAGTTCCATCTAGTCAAGGCTATGGTTTTTCCAGTGGTCATGTACGGATGTGAAAGTTGGACTATAAAGAAAGCTGAGCACCAAAAACTGATTTTGAACTGTGGTGTTGGAGAAGTCTCTTGTGAGTCCCTTGGACTGCAAGGAGATCCAACCAGTCCATCCTAAAAGAGATCAGTACTGAGTGTTCATTGGTAGGACTAATGCTGAAGCTGAAACTCCAATACTTTGGCCATCTGATGCGAAGAGCTGACTTATTTGAAAAGACCCCGCTGCTGGGAAATATTGATGGCAGGAGGAGAGGGAAGAACAGAGGATGAGATGGTTGGATGGCATTACCGACTCAATGGACATGGGTTTGGGTGGACTCCGGGAGTTGGTGATGGACAGGGAGGCCTGGCATCTTGCGGTTCATGTTCATGGGGTCCCAAAGAATTGAACACGACTGAGCGACTGAACTGGACTGAACTTGTGGCATATAAACATAACTAAGCTCTGGCTTGATTAGGTAGCAGGCTTCAAACAAGGCCTAATTAGTTCAGTGGCAGAAGCAGTATCTATGTCCCTTAAGTCCTTCACTGGGAGTTTGGTGGATCCAGAGGGAAACAATGCCTATATTCTTTCCTCTCAACATAGGCCCCAAGAAATTATACAGAGCATAGGAGTCTTCCACAGTGATGGTGTGGGCTGGATGTGAATATGAAGATGATGGATTACCTTGGATCCAAGTTGGGCTGGATAGAGGTCCTACTAAAAATAAGCAAAATAACAACTGCTCCATCCCCATTGTCCTAGAGCAGAGTTCTTCTATCTTCTAGGTAATTCCCCCAGCATCACTCACAGTTCAGAGTGGTGAAACCTCTTACTTACTAGCCTATCCCTTCTCTAGAGAGAATATGAAAGCATTAATGAAATCTGTGAATGATTCCTGAGTCCATTATGCTCCTTTTTATTTTGCATATGAAAATAGTAAAAGGAGAATATCTGGGATATGAGGGAGATTGTCCAATCATAATGTTACAAGCTAATTTTTTTGCAAGTAATATCAATTACCTTATTTAAAAATTCTGGTGTAGGAATGAATCTCGCCATGAAAATCCCCACCGAATAATCCATTTTGTTTTTCAGAAATTGAACATCTCCTGTTAGAGTTTTTATAGATAAGTCATAAAATTCTAGTTAAATTCTCAATTTGTGTATTTTAAAACAATATTAGGAGCACAATATTACCTGATGGGAGATTTAAAAACAACTCAGAATTGTTTAATTATGCTGACTCAATCTTATGTAAAGTTTGACACTAAATTTGTGTTGGAGGACAAGTGAGATTTATTAATCTGTAGGTCTTTAAAAAAAGAGAGAGGTGTCACTTTTCAGTAGTTTTAACATGTGACTATAAAAAGAAAGAAATATGTTCTTGTCAGGCCAAATTAGATAACCTTATCTAGAGAAAATACTAAGTTTTTAAAAACAATTTAAATGTGTGATATATGGAACAAAGTAAGTTATATAATCATTCTTCTTGGTTTTTCATTTTGGGGGATGCATATCACAGAGATTCAAGTGAAATTGCTACGAGGTTCATTTGAGATGTTGGTCACAGCCACTAATAGTGGTAGCCAGTGTCAAGCAACAGTGCAAGATTTAAAAGCAGTTTTCTCTCCTAAGGAACGCATATTAAATAATGAGCTGTGCTGTGTCGCTCAGCCATATCCCACTCTGTAGCCCACCAGGCTTCTCTGTTCTCTGTCCACGGGATTTCTCAGGCAGGAATACTGGAGTGGGTTGATATGCCCTCCTCCAGGGTGTCTTTCCAACCCAGGGATGGAACCCAGGTCTCCTGCATTGCAGGCGGGTTCTTTACTGTCAGAACCACCAAGGAAGCCCAAGTTAAATCATATGCATCTTTAAAAATCACGCTGTATAACCTCAGTTCAGTTCAGTCAGTTGTGTCTGACTCTTTGCGACCCCATGAACCATAGCACGCCAGGCCTCCCTGTCCATCACCAGCTCCTGAAGTCCATCCAAATCCATGTCCATTGAGTCAGTGATGCCTACCAATGTATACTGATACTGTATAACCTAAATATATATAATTTTTACTTGTCAATTATGTCTCAATAAATCTAAAAAGAAAAACTGAGATGGAAAAAAGCAGTTTTCTGCCAGGTGTCTAGTTGGTGAGATCCCATTTCATAGGTATGTAGTTAAAATTTAAGGAATGGAGAGTCAAACTTTACAGTAGACATTTGATGAGTTATTATAATTAGTGATGACTAGTGATTGGATGTTTTAAAATTTGTTCTTCACACCCCTTAAAGATGATCCAATCACCACCTAATGTACTTGCCCATTTGCAATTAAATATCACAGAGTGACCACATCCAAGCTACCTGGGGTATGGTCACTAGCTAATGATGAAGCTTGTAGTCTCCCTGAAGCCCCATCTTCCAGACACTTGTGTGATGATTTGGTTAACATCTTAAGCACGTTCTGAACAGAAAGCTGTTGTGGAATCATTTCTCTGTGGCTCTGGCATCAGCAGATGATAATATTTTTGAAAGGTGGAATAGGCTGTGGTTTTCTCTGGTTTCATGTTCTGGTTGAAAATCTGAGGGAATTTACAGATGTGTCATCTTTCAATGATCATTGTATCATAAGCCTATTTGCCCTAATAAAACATCTGTAATGCTAGAAAAATATTATATATGTTTTATAATTGATAATGATTTATAATTGATAATTAGTTGAATGAAAATAATGATAATTGTGTAGGAAACAGTAAAGATCTTGGCTAAAATTCAGTAAGCAGGAGTAGGAAGCATATTTTACAGTAGAGAAAGCTGGAAAAATCTTATTCTACACTACTAGTTATTATTAAATTTTTATAGATGATTCAATATACTTCTTTGAAATAAAAAATGAGATGGCAGTGGCTAATATAATCATAATTGATATTTTTATGATTGTAGAGACTTTTATTGATGGAATAATAAAATACTATCAAATGGAAAAAGTAATTGTAGATTCCATGATTGTATACATAGAAAATTTTGTATAGTCCACTCAAAAATATTAGTCATAACGTAAAAGTTCATTTAAGGGGATAGGTAATATCAAATAATTAAAATACAACTGTTCTTGCATGATAGCAGTAACATTGTACAGGAGACAGGGATTAAGAACTACCCATGGAAAGGAAATGCAATAAAGCAAAATGGCTGTCTGAGGAGGCCTTACAAATAGCTGTGAAAAGAAGAGAAGTGAAAAGCAAAAGTAAAAATGAAAGATATAAGCATCTGAATGCAGAGTTCCAAAGAATAGCAAGGAGAGATAAGAAAGCCTTCCTCAGTGATCAATGCAAAGAAATAGAGGAAAACAACAGAATGGGAAAGACTAGAGATCTCTTCAAGAAAATTAGAGATACCAAGAGAACATTTCATGCAATGATGGGCTCAATAAAGTACAGGAATGGTCTGGACCCAACAGAAGCAGAAGATATTAAGAAGAGGTGGCAAGAATACACAGAAGAACTGTACGAAAAAAAGCTTCACAACCCAGATAATCATGATGGTGTGATCACTCATCTAGAGCCAGACATCCTGGAATGTGAAGTCAAGTGGGCCTCAGAAAGCATCACTATGAACAAAGCTAGTGGAAGTGATGGAATTCCAGTGGAGCTATTTCAAATCCTGCAAGATGATGCTGTGAAAGTGCTGCACTCAATATGCCAGCAAATTTGGAAAACTCAGCAGTGGCCACAGGACTGGAAAAAGTCAGTTTTCATTCCAATCCCAAAGAAAGGCAATGCCAAAGAAGGCTCAAACTACTGCACAATTGCACTCATCTCACACGCTAGTAAAGTAATGCTCAAAATTCTCCAAGCCAGGCTTCAGCAATACATGAACCATGAACTTCCAGATGTTCAAGCTGGTTTTACAAAAAGGCAGAGGAACCAGAGATCAAATTGCCAACATCCATTGTATCATCAAAAAAGGCAGAGAGTTCCAGAAAAACATCTACTTCTGCTTTATTGTCTATGCCAAAGCCTTTGATTGTGTGGACCACAACTAACTCTGGGAAATTCTGAAAGAAATGGGAATACCAGACCACCTGACCTGTCTCTTGAGAAACCTATATGCAGATCAGGAAGCAAGAGTTAGAACTGGACATAAAATAGACTGGTTCCAAATAGGAAAAGGAATATGTCAAGCCTGTATATTGTCACCCTGCTTATTTAACTTATATGCAGAGTACATCATGAGAAATGCTGGGCTGGAAGAAGCACAAACTGGAATCAAGATTGCTGGGAGAAATATCAATAACCTCAGATATGCAGATGACATCACCCTTATGGCAGAAAGTGAAGAGGAACTAAAAAACCTCTTGATGAAAGTGAAAGAGGAGAGTGAAAAAGTGGGCTTAAAGCTCAACATTCAGAAAATGAAGATCATGGCATCTGGTCCCATCACTTCATGGGAAATAGATGGCGAAACAGTGTCAGACTTTATTTTTGGGGGCTCCAGAATCACTGCAGATAGTGACTGCAGCCATGAAATTAAAAGATGATTACTCCTTGGAAGGAAAGTTATGAGCAACCTAGATAGCATATTAAGAAACAGAGATTTTACTTTGCCAACAAAGTTCTGTCCAGTCAAGGCTATGTTTTTTCCAGTGGTCATGTATGTATGTGAAAGTTGGACTGTGAAGAAAGCTGAGCACCAAAGAATTGATGCGTTTGAACTGTGGTGTTGGATAAGACTCTTGAGAATCCCCTGGACTGCAAGAAAGTCCAACCAGTCCATCCTAAAGGAGATCAGCCCTGGGTGTTCTTTGGAAGGACTGAAACTAAAGCTGAAACTCCAGTACTTTACCATCTTATGCGAAGAGTTGATTCATTGGAAAAGACCCTGATCCTGGGAGGGATTGAGGTCAGGAGGAGAAGGGGACGACAGAGGATGAGATGGCTGGATGGTATCACCGACTCAATAGACATGAGTTTGAGTGAACTCTGGGAGTTGGTGATGGACAGGGAGGCCTGGCATGCTGTGATTCATGGGGTCACAAAGAGTCGGACACGACTGAGTGACTGAACTGAACTGAAAAAATTATATATTTAATAGATACTACTTACAGCATAATACATATATAAATATTAGGGGGAATAAGTAATCAGCAATTCAGATGAACTATATAAAGAAAATGACAAAATTAAGACACGCTCAAGGGTATATATCTTATATATCATAGTTGGTGTCAATCGGTGAACATGGAGGAGAGATCTGTTATGAATGGAAAGAGAATGAAGTAAGAATAAAACCTTGACCGAAACAGTAGCAATGACACATCATGAGCAGAGGAGTATGTTTAATTCATCTCCTTGTTTCTGAGGTTTAAAACTAACTAAATAAATGATAACTGGAGAGTTGAATCATGTTTTTAGTTCCACTAAATGCTATGAAAATGGGCATTCTGTCCAAGTTAATTTGCATGTAATTTATATGTATCAGCATTTAAACTGAAGTTTTCTTTGGCTTATAATATTATTAGAGTTATTCCCGAACTGGCATATAAAAAGTAGAGCATTTGTCAGTGACACAAATTTTGATAACTATATTACGTGAAGATCTCATACAAAGGAAACAAGGAAACAGTCCATATGAGAAACACAGGCAAACCTACCATTGATGTAAACAAATAACTCATAGAAAAGGAATGAACAGGAAGGATTGAGGTCCTTTGTTATTCAGTTGCTCAGTCCTGTCTGACTCTTGAGACCTGATGGACTGCAGCACACCAGGCTTCTCTTCATCACCAACTCCTGGAGCATGCTCAAACTCATGTCCATTGAGTCGGTGACGCCATCCAACCCTCTCATCCTCTGTGATCCCCTTCTCCTCCTGCTTTCAGTCTTTCCCAGCATCAGAGTCCATTCCAATGAGTCGGATCTTCACATCAGGTGACCAAAGTACTGAAGCTTCAGCTTCAGCACCAGTACTTAAAAAGGATATTTGTGGTTGATTTCATTTAGGATTGACTGGTTTGATCTCCTTGCTGTCCAAGGGACTCCCAAGAGTCTTCTCCAACACCACAGTTCAAAAGCATCAATTCTTTGGTGCTCAGCCTTCTTTATGCTCCAACTCTTACAACCATATATGTCTTCTGGAAAAACCATAGCCTTGACTAGATGGACCTTTGTTGGCAAAGTAATGTCTCTGCTTTTTAATAGGCTGTCTAGGTTTGTGATAGCTTTTCTTCCAAGGAGCAAACTTATTTTAATGTCATGGCTGCAGTCACCATTCACAGTGATATTGGAGCCCAGGAAAATATAGAAATATAGAATACATAGGAATATAGACAAGGAAAGAACAGGAAGGATTGATATCCTGCCTGTTACCTTTTAGATTCCTTTCCATTGCAGAGAGATTATGTAAGTCACCTGAATTCAAATAAATAGACTTTTTTTTAACCTCCTGCTAGTAATAAGAGACTGAACTAAATGCTAGCCATTTCAGAACCAGATAAGACAATTTTCTTTCTCTGATCTTCCATATAGTTTAGTGGAGGAGTCTAGAAAACCATCACAAAAGAAGACAAAGTAGATTTCAAGGCCAGATCTTTTGACATCAACATTCACATTAATTTAATTGCCATGCTGTGTATCAGGATTCAAGTAATACACACTTGCAAAGAGAGACTGAATTAATTTTACTAGTTACCAAAGAAATACAAATAACTTTTTAACACTTAATTGCCAAATATGAATGCATCATGTGTAACAGTCAAGAATTCCTAAAGCTGGAAAAAAAAAAGGCCATTATCTATCACTGTCACTTGTGGCTATTTTGCAGAGGACTGTTCCAAATTTGGCAATAGATTCCAAGGGCTGTAAAAATGTTTATATAATACAAACAATGTCCTTTATAAGCTTTAAAATTACTTAAAATGAGGAAAATGGATAAAGATATTTATTTTTAATTACATATAAAGGAGAGAGGAAGAAAGAAATATTAGTGGGGGAATATTTTAATCAATTATAAATATTCAATGGAAAATCAAGCCACTGCAGGAAATTATGTTGAGAGAGAGAAAGAAGAAAGGAGGGAACCATGGAAATAAAGCTGCTTGTTTGGGTGGTAGTGAAATTTCATTGGTATATCTTTCATTTTCATTATTTTTATAGTGATTAAATTTTAAATTAACAGCATAATACCCAGTGCAACTAAATCCAAAATATATTAAATTGATGAGTTAGGAATGTTATCATGCAGGCTTTTTCTCATATTGAGTATCCTTGATATCTTCTAAGTATCTGATAGAATTTCCAACATCATCTGGCTATTAGCCAAAAGGGAACTTGCCTTAGTTTTAATTCCAAGATAGCTTTACTAGTTTCATCCATTTTAACAGTCTAGAATTCAAATATCCAAATCTTTCTAAGCTTAAAATATGTGGAAGACTTAAAACTTCATCCTCTACCATGAATCACCAGATAAGCCAGGACCAAGCTTCTGCAACCTATGAACACCCCTATTGCACGTTAATGCCCATTAAGGGGAAAATAACCCATTTCACTTCCTTCTTCTTGGCCCACCTGTTTTTGCTCACACACATCATGTAAACCTGCTAGAAAGAAGGTTTTTCTTTCTCATAGTTGTCATTTTGGAAATCTTTCTCTTTGACACATTCCAATTTCTGGCATTCCTTTTTAACAAGAAGTGTATAGCTGACGGTAGCTTTTAGTCTTTTTCAGCACCCATGCTTGCCTCTGGAAAGTAGATTAAAACTTTGTACCAACTTCTCATGTGCAAACCTGAGGCTTGTATCTAACTAGTTCATCTATTTACTCTTTAAATAATGTTTACGAGGTACCTACAGTGTGTCTTGTAATAGTCTCCACCCTCTGTCGCACATCCACCAATTGAATGGATTTCAACTCAGCGCCATCCTCAAATTCTTGTTGTCACATCCCATTTTTGCCTTCCCATCTGATGTGACAACTTCTTACAGATCCCTGTGGAGTGCTGTTCCCTTCCAGAGTGCCTTCTAATAACCCAGATGCATTGCTGATGAAGGATTTTTATATACTCAAACTTTTCCCTTGGCTATTGGTTTTCCCTCTGGACCTTAATTATCTTTCATTTACCATACTAGTCTGAGCAACCATTTCATTAGGGACCCTCATTTATACACACACACACACACACTCACTCACATCCCACATTCATAACTAACTGCTTTGAAGCATCTAGTCAGCATTTCTCTGGCTCCAGTGAAAGTCAATATTGTCCATCTTTTTTTGTTGTTGTTGTTTTCTATAGTAGGCATACATTTATTTATTTATTTATTTTCTCTGTTACTTTTCTTTTTTTAAAATTTTTATTTATTTATTTATTTATTTATTTTAAATTACAATACTGTATTTGTTTTGCCATACATTGACACGAATCAGCCATATGAATTTAGTCTGACTGAAATCAAATTCTTTGGCACTTGAGTTCCTGATCTTACTATTTAGTTGCTAAAGTGAAGTCGCTCAGTCGTGTCTGACTCTTGCAACCCCATGGGCTGTAGCCTACCAGGCTTCTCCATCCATGGGATTTTCCAGGCAAGGGTACTGGAGTGGGTTGCTATTTCCTTCTCCAGGCGATCTTCCCAACCCAGGAATCGAACCCGAGTTTCTTGCATTTCAGGCAGACACTTTACCCTCTGAGCCACCAGGGAAGCCCATATTTAGTTGCTAAGTCATGTCCAGCTCATTTGCAACGCTATGGACTGTAGCCAGCCAGGCTCCTCTGTCTATGAGGTTTTTCAGGCAAGAATACTGGAGTGAGTTGCCATTTACTTCTCCAAAGGACCTCCCTGATCTAGAGATTGAACCTGTGTCTCCTGCATTGGCAGGCAGATTCTTTACTACTGAGCCACTCGAGTTCCTAACTTAGTTCATAGTTAATGTTTATGATCTGAACATAGCCACACAACTCTAGGATTCTATCTGATGCAATGGTTTTCATCTTTAGCTATTCATCTAACTATGCTTTATATCTTTTTATGTTTTACCAGGCAGAGCTGTTCTCAATGTAATGTTGATCTCTTAAATGCTCAGACCATATTTCATACCCTGCCTCTCTCAAGTACTTCCTCCTTTCACTCCACTTAACATACTGCTTGATAAGATATGGGACAATGGAAAGGATGTTTGGGTGAAGTCATCCCCTTTCTGGTTGCACTGTCCTTCACCCTTCCCTCAGCCTGTATCTCACGGTGAATTATTTTACTGACATTCTCTCTGGCACCACTGATTGCTTTGTCTACATTTTATTTATTTGTTTAATTCTGTTTTTCACACATCAATAGGGGAAAAAGGAATGAATCCAGAACAACTGACTTAAAGGATTTCAAGTCAGGATGAAACTATACACAAGTGGACCTTTTGGAAATTAGGATATTGCCCCCTGTTCAATTAAGTATTAGATAATCAATCAATAATGAAAATATAATATTATTACTTTGTTTATATTTTTAAAGAAAGAGTTCATATTCTTTATATAAATAAAACAATACCAAAAATTTCTAAGAAGAATGACACCAAATTTTGCAATATACCACCACTGAGAATTCTTAACAGTGTCAGTATTTGGTAATATCATTCTAGTCTTCTCTTGATACATAAAAATAGATAATGATGATGTAAAAATGTAATCTCACGCTAAATAGAACCCTATATGATTCCACTTACTCTGTGTTAAGAAATTGACATCTTGAAATGTCAACTACAGTTCAGTTATAGAGAGCATCAATTTTACTCACTGCTATGAAGGATGAAAACATTAGCTCTCTGGGAGTTTTCCCACCTCTTGAATTTTGTTTGTTATATTTTTAGTTTGTTTGTTGGGGCAAATGACATTGCGCACTGTTCTGTAAACATAATTCTCATCATTGTTCAGGGTTAGTTTTTTTTTTTTTTTTCTGTTTTCACCATCTGACATTTTATTAACCTATGTCTGTTTCTGATGCTTGTATTAGTACATGATCTTCCACTTACTTTGAGGTTCTGGGCTTGTTGCTTACTACACTTTTCTTTAATCTGTAATAGTAGTACCTACCTCATGGGGTTGTTCATACCAAGCAAATAGCAAGAGGTATAAAAGTCATTTGGATTCTTTTTATTCCAGGCTTTGTTTTTTATTGTTCATTGTACTTCTGCTCTGTCTTGTATGTTTTCATAGTTCATATGACATTTCTTTTCCATTGGTTAATACTAATCTTCCTGCTTTCTAATTATTATGATGTGTTACAGATTTTCCCTTGAATGCCCTGTAATTTATCTGGGGACCAACTTATAGCTTGTGTCAGTCCCCAGATAAATTGATAGATACCATTTTTTATTAACCTTTAATCTAGCAAATCAGATCTGTGGAGAACATAGCTCTGCTGGGGCTGTGTGTAACCCTTGTTTATAAGCCTGATTCATTCTTGTTTGCATGCATGCATGCTAAGTCACTTCAGTCATGTCTAACTCTTTGCAACCCTATGGACTAGAACCCACCAGGCTCCTCTGTCTATGAGATTCTTCAGGCAAGAATACCAGAAGGGGTTGCCATGGATCATCTCAACCCAGGGATTGGACTCATGTCTCTTATGAGTGCTGCATTGACAGGCTGGTTCTTTACCACTAGTACCAGTGGGCAAGTCCCTTTCTCGTTTGAGGTGCCTTTACATGTCTTACGTTAGGAATCATTTTACTAAATCAGGAATGTATCTATACCCGTGGATTACGACTCATTCTCCCAATTTGTCCGAGCACCCTGGCAAAGAATGAGTCCCAGTAGCCCTTTCTGTATCTTGAGATTTTAATTGGTTTGTACTAAAGTTGCTCTCTTAGTCTATATTTTAGCAATTTAGAGATATGAATTACAGTTCTTAGGATCTTTTATATTCTCTGTTTTCTCTGAGATAAACAAAGGTATACTTTATAAGGTGGTAAAGTTGGGATGGAAACCCCTTTCTGTCATTTTCTTTAAGTTACTGGTTCAAGAGTGAAATGTCTCTGCTTCTTGACTGTAGGAGGCAAGTGTCAGCTTGATGATGCATAGTTTTCTAAGAATAGGAGTTGTGTCTAGCTCTTTTTTTAATACTTTATTCTACATTACAATACTGTATTTGTTTTGCCATACATTGACATGAATCAGCCGCAGGTGTACACGATCTCCCAATGCTGAAACCATTCACATCCATATGTCCAGAGGGCTTTGGGGTCCCGTCTTAGGTTTAGTTCCCCAAAATGAAACCCTGGGGTGAGGTCTCCTGTCTGAATTATTAATAATAAGGAAATGATCTCAGAGGAAACTGGGAAGGGAGAAACAGGGGAGCAAAGGGCAGATCTCAGGTGAATTCCAAGAAAGGCAGCTTCAGTCTGATCCCATATTGAGATCAGGGAGCTGGACTTGCATGCTCCCAAACTCACCGCTCTTCTCCGTTGAGGACAGAAGTACTTAGATCATTCTCACCTAAGGAGCTGAGTTTATAAAAAGAGCCCTGGGTTCTGGCCTTTGGAAGAAGTACAGTAAAAGTGAGCAAGGGTGGGAGTGTACATAAAAATCAAAAGAGGAATATGAGGGGATCTGGAGCAAGGTCCAACATTATTCATTACAGATTTCCTAATGGCACAGTTGGACTTCCCCCTTGGGATTCCTCGAATTTTCCTATAGTCGAATCTTCCATTGTTCATATTCACTTTCCCGTGAGCTTAGACTAGCAGTAAGCCTACATGTAGAAATCACTTTGAAAATTCAATGTGGAAACAATCATGATGACAACCGTGCTCTATAAAGTTAGCTTGCTGATTATTTGCATAAGCACCTGTTTAAAAAAAGTTATCACAATGAAACTTCTTGTGTGGGGATTTGTGAAGATATACAGCGATGGTGACTCCTGTAGTCATGGTATCTCATAGCCATCCTCCCACACCAAGCATAGCTGCAGATGTCCATAATGACCAAGATTCATTAGTCAAAGTGTTTGTGCTTACAAATAGAAAATGCTCATTTGATGGATGTTAGAGTTAGCATGTGGGGATATTCCTTGGGGTTATAGAAACTGATAATTTTCACACTGGTCAATAAGAAAAACAAACTGCTGCCAGCAGTTTTGAACATTCTTCTGCATTATGCTATCAAACCGTGGGATCATTGGGAAGTTCAGGTCATAGATTTCATTTGGTCAAGGACCATACCCTGTGTATTCATACAGTAAATACAGATTGAACCCAGAGTTTGGGTTTTAGAGAAAAGGAAATTGTTGGGAAAGGCAGTCTCATATGGACAGTCTTGTGATCCCCAGTTGGCTGAATAAGAATCAACCTTGGGCCTGGAAGACTTTCTTACTAAGAGGCAGTCCTCATAGTCTGTGCTGGACTGAGCGCTTTGTGGGAAGATCTCCTCTGTTGTTTAGACACAGTGTGTACTCTCTGTTCTATTTAAGTGTGTGTGTGTGTGTGTGTGTGTGTATCATATAGCATCCAGTCAACCTCACTGTTGAATCTTCCTCCATAGGGAGGAGTTAGTGTTAGTCACTCAGTCCCGTCCAATTCTTTGCGACCTCAAGTACTATAGCCTGCCAGGCTCCTCCATCCATGGGATTTTCTAGGCAAGGTTACTGGAGTGGGTGGCCATTTCCTCCTCCAGGGGATCTTTCCAACCCAGAGATCAAACCTGGGTCTCTGGCATTGCAGGCAGATTCTTTACCATCTGAGCAATGAGGGAAGGCTCCCACAGGGAGGAGACTTGACTGCTGTTCTTTGTTATAAGAAGACCAATGGCCCCACAACAGCAGTGAGAGGAACTAACTGGCTATGGGGGAACCAGTGCCCACTATTGGAGCTGATCTTTCTCTGCCTCTTTGTTTTGTGAGTAAATCATTGTTCCATCCAGTGCTTGACTCTGCTATGCTTTACTTGGTAACTCTGGTACTAAGATGTAGTAGGCAGGAATTTTCATACTTCTACTCCTGGTCATAGATAATATGCAGCTTATTCAATAGAAAAGATTACAAAATACTGTATTCCAAGACCCATTCTGCATACTTTATATGTTTAATTACTTAATATTGCTTTATTGAAATGAAATTATTATTTGGAAAAATACATGATTTACTGTTTAGTTTGGGCTTTTGACAATTGTGTGAATCCTTGTAACATCTGCATTAAGCCAGATATAGACAATTTTATGCTCCCCAATGTTGCAATCAATTTAAGTCTGAATTAGGCAATAAGGAGCTCATGATCTGAACCAGAGTCAGCTTCCAGTCTTGTTTTTCCTGACTGTATAGAGCTTCTCCATCTTTGGCTGCAAAGAATATAATCAATCTGATTTTGGTGTTGACCATCTGATGATATCCATGTGTAGAGTCTTCTCTTGTGTTGTTGGAAGAGGGTGTTTGCTATGACCAGTGTGTTCTCTTGGCAAAATTCTATTAGGCTTTTCCCTGCTTTATTCCATACTCCAAGGCCAAATTTGCCTGTTACTCCAGGTGTTTCTTGACTTCCTACTTTTGCATTCCAGTCCCCTATAATGAAAAGGATATCTTTTCTTGGTGTTAGTTCTAAAAGGTCTTGTAGGTCTTCACAGAACTGTTCAACTTCAGCTTCTTAAGCATTACTGGTTGGGGCATATACTTGGATTACTGTGATATTGAATGGTTTGCCTTAGATCATTCTGTCATTTTTGAGACTGCATCCAAGTACTGCATTTTGGACTCTTTTTTGACCATGATGGCTACTCCATTTCTTGTGAGGGATTCCTGCCTGCAGTAGTAGATACAGTGGTCATCTGGGTTAAATTCACCCATTCCAGTCCATTTTAGTTCGCTGATTCCTAGAATGTCAACTTTCACTCTTGCCATCTCCTTTTTGACCACTTCCAATTTGCCTTGATTCATGGATCTGACATCCCAGGTTCCTATGCACTATTGCTCTTTACAGCATTAGACATTGATTCTATCACCAGTCACATCCACAACTACATATTGTTTTTGCTTTGGCTCCATCCCTTCATTCTTTCTGGAGTTATTTCTCCACTGATCTCCAGTAGCATATTGGGCACCTACTGACCTGAGGAGTTCCTCTTTCGTATCCTATCATTTTGCCTATTTCATACGATTCATGGGGTTCTCAAGGAAAGAATACTGAAGTGGTTTGCCATTCCCTTCTCCAGTGTACCACATTCTGTCAGACCTCTCCACTATGACCCTCCTGTCTGGAAGTGAGAAATAGATTTAAGGGACTAGATCTGATAGGCAGAGTACCTGATGAACTATGGACTGAGGTTCATGACATTGTACAGGAGACAGGGATCAAAACCATCCCCATGGAAAAGAAATGCAAAAAAACAAAATGGCTGTCTGAGGAGGCCGTACTATGAAAAGGAGGCCTTACTAAGAAAAGCTATGAAAAGAAGAGAAGTGAAAAGCAAAGGAGAAAAGGAAAGATATAAGCATCTGAATGCAGAGTTCCAAAGAATAGCAAGAAGAGATAAGAAAGCCTTCTTCAGCGATCAATGCAAAGAAATAGAGGAAAACAACAATGGGAAAGACTAGAGATCTCTTTGAGAAAATTAGAAATACCAAGGGAACGTTTCATGCAAAGATGGGCTCGATAAAGGACAGGAATGGTATGGACCTAACAGAAGCAGAAGATATTAAAAGAGGTAGCAAGAATACACAGAAGAACTGTACAAAAAAATCTTCATGACCAAGATAATCACGATGGTATGATCACTCATCTAGAGCCAGACATCCTGGAATGTGAAGTCAAGTGGGCCTTAGAAAGCATCACTATGAACAAAGCTATTGGAGGTGATAGAATCCCAGTTGAGCTGTTTCAAATCCTGAAAGATGATGCTGTGAAAGTTCTGCACTCAATATGCCAGCAAATTTGGAAAACTCATCAGTGGCCACAGGACTGGAAAAGGTCAGTTTTCATTCCAATGCCAAAGAAAGGCAATGCTAAGAATGCTCAGACTACCACACAATTGTACTCATCTCACACTCTAGTAAAGTAATGCTCAAAATTCTTCAAGCCAGGCTTCAGCAATACGTGAACCATGAACTTCCAGATGTTCAAGCTGGTTTTAGAAAAGGCAGAGGAACCAGAGATCAATTGCCAACATCCGTTGGATCATGGGAAAAACAAGAGAGTTCCAGAAAAACATCTATTTCTTCTTTATTGACTATGCCAAAGCCTTTGACTGTGTGGATCACAATAAACTGTGGTAAATTCTTGGGAATATGAGACCACCTGACCTGAGAAACCTATATGCATGTCAGGAAGCAACAGTTAGAACTGGACATGGAACAACAGACTGGTTCCAAATAGGAAAAGGAGTACTTCAAGGCTGTATATTGTCACCCTGCTTATTTAACTTTTATGTAGAGTACAGCATGAGAAACGCTGTGCTGGAAGAAACACAAGCTGGAATCAAGATTGCTGGAAGAAATATCAATAACCTCAGATATGCAGATGACACCACCAGTATGGCAGAAAGTGAAGAGGAACTAAAAAGCCTCTTGATGAGAGTGAAAGAGGAGAATGAAAAAGTTGGCTTAAAGCTCAACATTCAGAAAATGAAAATCATGGCATCCTGTCCCATTACTTCATGAGAAATAGATGGGGAAACAGTGGAAACAGTGTCAGACTTTATTTTTGGGCTCCAAAATCACTGCAGATGGTGACTGCAGACAAGAAATTAAAAGACGCTTACTCCTTGGAAGAAAAGTTATGACCAACCTAGACAGCATATTGAAAAGCAGAGACATTACTTTGCCAACAAAGGTCCCTCTAGTTAAGGGTACGGTTTTCCAGTGGTTATGTATGTAAGAGAGTTTGGACTGTGAAGAAAGCTGAGCACCAAAGAATTGATGCTTTTGAACTGTGGTGTTGGAGAAGACTCTTGAGAGTCCCTTAGACTGCAAGGAGATCAAACCGATCCATTCTAAAGATAAGCCCTGGGTGTTCTTTGGAAGGACTGATGCTGAAGCTGAAACTCCAGTACTTTGGCCACTTCATGCGATGAGATGACTCATTGGAAAAGATTCTGATGCTGGGAGGGATTGGGGGCAGGAGGAGAAGGGGACGACAGAGGATGAGATGGCTGGATGGCCTCACTGACTCGATGGATGTGCGTTTAAGTGAACCCCAGAGATGGTGATGGACAGGGAGGCCTGATGTGCTGCGATTCATGGGGTTGCAAAGAGTCAGACACGACTGAGCAACTGAACTGAGTTGAACTGAATGTTGCAGTTTATAACTTCCTAGCCTTTCATAATCCCTTCCTCACCAAACATTATCAGAATTTTCAGTAGCTTATATTTTGATTTAATATAATTGGAATCATAGAGTTTGAACTCTTTATTGTTTGCTCTTACATAATCTGATATTTGGGAGATTTATTTATGTTACTGCATGGGTCAAGGGTTATTCATTTTATTTTTGATTATTATTTCATTGTATGAACACCTGGATATATTGTTTTATTTAATCCTCTTGATGGGTATTCATGTTATTTTCATTTCTTGGATGTTGTAAATAAGAATGTACCTTGATATATTTCTGTGGGCATATATTTTCACTTCCTTTCAGTGATAAATTCTCAAATTTTTACCTTACTTAGAAGTGTATTTGGCTTTTCCATGTCTTTTTGCATTTGCATATAAATTTTAGATATATTTTGTCTATTCCTTCTAAATAGGCAGCTCATTTTTTTACTGACATATATTTGATTTATAGTGTTTTGTCAGGTTTAGATGTACAGGGTAGTGATCAGTATCTTTGCAGATTATATTCTATTATAGATTATTATAAGATATTGTGTACAATTCCTGTGCTATAAGGGAAATCATTTACATGTAGTATTTTTATCTTTTAATCTCATACTCATCCCCTTGTCCCTTTCTCCTTTGGAAGCAACAAGTCTTTTTTTTTTTTTTTGTCTGTGAGTCTTTCTGTTTTATATACATTTGTTAGTATTATTATTTATTTTTTCCTCAAATAGGTGATATATAGCACTTGTCTTTCTCTGTCAGACTTATTTTGCTAAGCATAATATTCTCTAGGTCCATCCACATTACTGCAAATGACAATAGTTCATTCTTTTTTATGACTAAGTATTACTCCAATATGAACCTTCTCAGGTGGTGCAGTGGTAAAGAATCTGCCTGCCAGTGTAGGAGATGGAAGAGACAGGGGTTCAATCTCTGTGTTAGGAAGATACTCTGGAATAGGAGATGGCAACCCACTCCAGTCTTCTTGCCTGGAAAATTCCATAGGCAGAGGTGCCTAGTGGGCTACAGTCCAAGGAGTCACAGAGAATCGGACACGACTGGGAGTCTGACCAAATCACACACACACACACACACACACACACACACACACACACACACACACACACACATTACTCCCAGCGGCACCCCCCCTCCAAACACACACACATATCCGCCCACATGTTCTTAATCCAGTCACCTGTGGATGGGCTTTTGGGTTACTTTCACATCTGGGATATTGCAAATACTTCTACTATAAACATTGGAGTGCATGTATCTTTTTGAATTAATATGTTCATTTTTTTCTGGATAGACCAAAGGAGTGGGTTTGCTGGGTCCTATCATAGTTCTATTTTTAGTTTTTTTTCCTTTTTCCTTTTTAAGGAACCTCCAAACTATTTTCCATAGTGGCTGTTTCACCATGGTGTATGAGGGTTCTTTTTCTCCATATCCTCTCCAACATTTATTATTTGCAGACTTTTTGATGATTAAAGTGTTAAAATTTTGATAGAGAATTGCATTTAATCTATGCATTAATCTGAAGACAATGAACCTCTTAACAATATTGAGTATTTAAGTGAACATAGTATTCCTTGCTTACCTAGATTTTCTTGAATGTTTTTTCACCCATGTTTCATGATTTTTAGTGTAGAGGTCTTGCAGACCTTTTGTTAGATTTATTCTCAAATGTTGATGCTATTTTAAATAATTTTATCCTAAAATTCCTTTTCTAGGTTTTCCATTGTTTGGGTGTACAAATATTTTGATTTAGTGAATTTGTTGAATTCCTTTTTATTGCAACAGACTATTTGAAGATTGCTTTGGGAATTTTCTATGTACAAATTGTATTGGAGTAAGGCAAAGGTATCCATTCCAAATACTTCTGTTCAACATTTTTGGAACTCCCAGCCAGTGTAACAGTGAAAGAAAAAAAGCCATACGCCCACATAGAATACACACACAGAGAATACATTAATAAAAGAGGGTACAAAGTTATCATTATTTTCAAATGACATGATTATGTTTATTAGTTTTTGCTACATCTTTTAAGAAAAGGATTTTTATGTTTTTTCTCAACTTCTAGATAACTTTGATCTCAAATTTTAAGAGACCCAAATATTCCCTCACTTCAAATATTTTAAATAAAATTGCATAAGAGGTTTTAATTATTACATAAAGTAGACACATTATCTTAGAAAAGCAAAGCAACAATAGAAACCTTATTTGATTCAGGGATTATGAAACCAGCTGGAATAAATAGATAATCTTAGAAGGTTATCTGAAGAAAATGTAACAGGTTGGTGTCTGTAGGCATTACAGATATAGGTTAAAATAATTACCACAAGAATGCCATTGACTTGATTGAGAAAATATGAGTAAGAGAAAGAAAGTGCTGCACTTGGGAAGAGATGAGCTTGAAATAGTAGGGGAGAGTGGTTGTACATTTAGAAGTTATAGAAAGGTGATATACAGTCAGTGTTTCTATTGCTTTATTTTGTAAGACAATCATAGGTGACCTATTCCCATCAATATCATTTTATAGTTCTATACCTCAGTGCTTGCTTTTGAAACTGTAGAATGGCTTGCATCATTATAATTTGGATCTTTGGAC
The DNA here is from genome assembly GCA_917880005.1 of Nanger dama. Lineage (NCBI taxonomy): Eukaryota > Metazoa > Chordata > Mammalia > Artiodactyla > Bovidae > Nanger > Nanger dama. Next base: position 758,510 of record CAKJTW010000116.1, read on the forward strand.
ATCTTGCTGTAATTATTGTTATCTTTTAATGTACAAATTAATTCACAAAAAGGTTAGTAACATGCTGCAAATCAATAAAGTAGAACCAGAACTCTAATTCTGGTATCTGTTCTCTCCTTGCTGAAATGCCAACAAGACTGACAAAAGACTTCATTAAAAGTATTGATATGAGGTGATGATGTGAGCTTTTAAAATTTATTTCATGCTCAATATTATGTAAAACTCTCTGCACTTAAGTAGAAAAACATGTAAAGAATATAAGAAACAGACTTAAAGTTTCTTTCTCTAGTGCCTAGTGGCTGCAATTGTTTAGGACACACTATATGTATGTGTGTCAAACCAGCAGAAGGGTGCTTGACATGTTTTCTAAATGTCAAATCTTATGTTGAGAAAGTAAGCATTTGAAGTTTCAGACTTGCCTATTTTATAGGTTTGAGAGCAAACTGGAAGAGGAATTTCATGATTGAACTGAAATGATTACTTAAGGCATACTAATAAAAGTACCAAAGGAGAAATTGCCTTAAATTCTCTAGGGAATAAGGGGAAATACAGTAAATGCTTAAAAATGACATTTAGATTGAAAAGAAAATTAAATTTGTACACACACACACATACACACACACACACTCAAACACGTAGCCCCATAACAAACCACCCTGACTTCTTATCTTGAGTACTTTGGGCTATTAGACTGATATTTATACTATGGATCCATCATTTCTGTTACATAAGAAAGAAATGTTGATGTTACTAAATTAACGGAAGTATTCTATTGACTACAGAAACATTAAAAAGGGATTCAGATAGATTTACTTTCAACTTCCCTGGTGGCTCAGATGGTAAAGAATCTGCCTGCAAAGTGGGAGACCTGGGTTTGATCCCTGGGTTGGGAAGATCCCTGGACAAGAAAATGGTGACCCACTCTAGTATTCTTGCCTGGAGAATCCCGTGGACAGGGAAGCCTAGTGAGCTACAGTCCAGGGGGTGGCAAAGAGTCAGACACGACTGATTAACTAAGCACAGCACTCATGGAACAAGATGATGTTTTAGGATAAATAAAATAAAGTTCTATTTTAAATCAGTAGGACTACATCTAAGGCCCAGTGAATTATATAAGCTAAAATAAATATAGCACTAATTCAAGAAGGCCTAGACCAATAAACTGATGATACTTCTATATTCTGTTACTAAGGAAAATAAGCTTGTCCAAGTGTTATACACCTTTGAGGGAAGACAGATTTATTCACAAAACATTCCTTAATGTTACTGTCAGGGAGAAACCGAGCAGTGTGAAATATTTATCTCACTAAGAAAGACTTTCTTTACCTTCATAGTAAGACTAAGTTTTCTCATTTATCAAATGGGAATATTGTTATTTACTAAGTGAATATTTTGGTACAGAATTAAATATGATAAACTATGTGAAAACATTTTGTGAACTCTTCAGCTTTCATTTCATAGATTTCACTCATACAATTACTGATTACTTTTCTGTACTAGGAATAGGAGCACAGTGATAACCAAGGTGAAATTCTAGCATGTGTGGAACATACATTCTTTTGGAGAAACATACTAACACCAAATTTTGCCATCAATTCTTTATAATTGTGATTTTACTAAGACACTCTGATCTGGATTAAACAGGCAGTGAAGGTTACCTTGAGAAAGTGACACTTCACGAACTCTGAAGATCGAGTTAGAATTCGACACAAAGGGAACCAGCTCCATGCAGGGGAAAGGCCACGTTCAAATGTTCTGAGATGGGGAAAATTAGGCTGTGTTATGAGAACAGAAACACAAATGTGAGGTTGGTTTTCAGAAAATACAGTGTGAATAGCATAAAATCAAGCTAGTGAAATAGATTGAGGTGGCTGATCCAGGTCCTTGCCAGATCTTTATACTAAGAGCAATCATTCCACAGAAGTGTGGAATGATCAAATGTGTATTTTTAAAGGATCTCCCTGGCTATACTTTCTAATGGGAACTGAGAATGGATTGGGTAAAACCAATTTAGAGGCTACTTAGCTTCCTGCCCAGCTCAGTGGTAAAGAATCCACCTGATAATGTAGGAGATAAGAGTTCAATCCCTGGGTTGGGAAGATCCCTTGGAGAAAGAAATAGCAATGCACTCCAGTGTTCTTGTCTGGAGAATCCCATGGACAGAGGAGCCTGGTGGGCTACAGTTCATGGGATCACAAAGAGTCAGAAACAATTGAGCAACTAACACTCTCTCACTCTCAGTTGACAAAGGAAGAAGTGATGGTAGCCAGACCAGGTTGGTGCTAGCAAATATACACAAAGGCATTCTGCAGAGAGGCACTGTAACTGTCATCGCCATTGATGAAAATGCTATTCTGTGTTAAGTATGGTTGTATTTTCATAGTGAGCCTTAAGCCTACATATCCACTTTTCTGTAATGCTTTGTTTGTGTGTGTTTGCTTAGTTGTTCAGTCATGTTCTTTGTGACCCCATGGACTGTTGTCAGGCTGCTCTGTCCATGGGGATTCTCCAGGCAAGAATACTGGAGTAGGTTGCCATGCCCTCCTCCATGGGATCTTCCCAACCCAGGGATTGAACCCAGGTCTCCAGCATTGTAGGCAGATTCTTTACCATCTGAGCCACCAGGGAAGCAATTCGGTTCAGTTCAGTTCAGTCGCTCAGTTGTGTCTGACTCTTTGCGACCCTGTGAATTGGAGCACGCCAGGCCTCCCTGTCCATCACCATCTCCTGGAGTTCACTCAGACTCACCTCCATCAAGTCATTGAGGCCATCCAGCCATCTCATCCTCTGTCGTCCCCTTCTCCTCCTGCCCCCAATCCCTCCCAGCATCAGAGTCTTTTCCAATGAATCAACTCTTCGCATGAGGTGGCCAAAGTACTGGAGTTTCAGCTTTAGCATCATTCTTTCCAAAGAAATCCCAGGGCTGATCTCCTTCAGAATGCACTGGTTGGATCTCCTTGCAATCCAAGAGACTCTCAGGAGTCTTCTCTAACACCACAGTTCAAAAAGCATCAATTCTTTGGCGCTCAGCCTTCTTCATAGTCCAAATCTCACATCCATACATGACCACAGAAAATTAGGCCTAGTCAAGACAAAAATTGAGCCTAGTCAAGACAAAAATTGGGCCTAGTCAAGACAAAAGACTCATTGAGTAACCTCCTAATGAACTTGGTAGGGGGTATGTCCCCTATCCCCAAATCCATGAGAATGAATGCCTTACCAAGTTCCTGATAATGGGGCAGAAAAATGGTTAAGGTAAGCTGAACCAAGCATTGATAAAACACAAGTATTGAAGGATAAGGGTTATCTCATGGGGTGAAGCTATTAGACTTCTGCCCCTTCTGATAATGTCGTGTGTAACTTTTATCAGTATATCATTGAATTTTCATTTCCAGACACTGGTCTACATCTGTAATCCATGAAACAAGCCTACCCTATAAGTATTATTATTATTCATTTCACATTATTCATTGAGAATAGTGAGGCCCAGGGCAATTAAGTGCCCTGCTTTAGAAGGAGTAGACACCCAGGCAGCCTGACTCCAGAGGCGTGCTTAGAACTCTCAGGACACTTGCCACAAACTGTCCTAGAACCAAATTCGCCCCTTGTGGTGGTAACATTGATTTGTTTAATTGTTACAGGTAAGGATCTTTTCAGAGCTAAGACTACTATAATACCTCTACTGCATCCACATTTGCCCAGGGTCTTAGTTTTAAAATACAATGCTCTCAGTTTAGAGCACAAAAGCTCTATCCTCACAGTGAGTCTGAGAATTCCAAAGGACTTTTGGTAATTAGAGTAAAATTCAACTATCCATCAATCAAGTGAATGAGTATCCTCTCACTTATCCTTCAAATATAGACATGGACCTGGCTGGATTAAGATAGTTAAACTGTCAAAATTTATTATTAGTGATTATTGGTACAAATAACAGACATGATGGTTACTATTTTCAAATATATCACTGAGTACAGGAAGTAGAAAAACAAGTTAAGCATTTTGAAATTTTTTAAAAATTTGCTGAAATATCTAATCATGAGAAAAGGACTGCTCAATAAAATAAGCACCTACCCTTAACCAGAAAGACAAAATACTTATTACCTTGCTCGATGAAACAAGCTAAATCACAGTTTCCAAAGGAGACCAATGATGTTCTCTAAGTAACGGTTGTTAACGTTCACTTTCCCCATCTCCTAATCCCCTACTGGTCCATTAAAATAAAGTGAATACTAAGAAATATGTAATGCTGGCCTACTATAATGGTGCCAGGGTGAGAAAGAAGAATTTCCTGATTTATGATCAAGCTTTGGCTGCCCATATGCTCCCAGTAAAACTCAATAATATTTTTAGTTTTGAAAACTGTAATCAACACATTTTATAAATGGCATTAATATGGATGTTCCCCAAATGTTCTCTGTGTTAAACTTGGATATTCCATGGATCCTGAGTATTAAAACTTGAGCTAAAATTATTAGTTGCTAATATTAATGCTCAGAATGACAACTTTTCTTTACTATCTTGGGGAGGCATTAATTAGAACAATCCATTATATAGAAGGAAGAAAAGACATGATGGTTAGGTAGGTTAGGTAAACCAATGAATTTGGAAACTATATAAGGAGGCAGACTCTAGGAGAGGTAAAAAGAAAAAAAAGTAAACAAAAATAAAGAGAGAAAGGAAAACAGTGAGATATTTGCCCAATTTTAACCACAAAAGTGAAGGTAGCTCAATTCGTATAGGAGGAAATAGTCAGGTAGATGAAAGGGCTCAACCAAAGTTTCATGGCACAAACTGCATTCATATGTCTTGCCAATTGAACTGGCTGTATAATAATGGCATTAGAGGAAAAGAAATAAAAGCAGAAGTGGAAATGAGTCTTCAGTAATTAAGGGCAGGAAATCTCAATGAGCTCCATTCTGGGGTAAACTTGCAAGGAGTGTGTTGGGGGTCAGGGCAATTTGGAAAGAATTTCTCAGGACACTAAAAATGAGGTCAAGAATGAGGAAGAATTTGATGTAACCATAGAAAGGTTAATTTGAGTCTGCCTGTGTCAGAAAGTGAAGATATTCTCTGGTAAACTAGTCTATTATCCCTCGGATTGTTACCATCATTTTATATGAATAGAAATGATGTACATGTATTGATACTCATACATTTGTATCTATCTACATATGGTCTTATTCACTAATTAGCTGCTTCACCTAAACAAGGCTCAGCCTTTTGGAAAAATAAAAGATGAAGTGCTTTTCAGTTATAGAAGTGTTATCCTTATGTTAATTTTTTAAAAGCCAATTAAAGACATTTTAGGAAGTTTAAAGACACAAAATATTTTCTTGGCCTAACTCTTATAAATTCCTTAATTATTTTGATATGAGATCATTAGTTTTATATGAGATCTTTGTTTTTTTTTCTTTTGATAATGAGATTATTTTTTCCCTTTCAAAATATGTATTTTCCAGATTCAAGGTATGTTTAATAAGGGAATTTTAGATGTTTTGGCAGTTAGATCTATGAGGCTTCTTTTAATTTTCATCATTATTTTTAAAGTCAAATTAAAAATTAGCAAACATATTCACTCTCTTGTATTTTCCATATTCCCAAACACAGACAAAATCAAAATGTTACATGTATTATCCTCTGAGATCGTGAACAAATCTGATTCTGAATATCAATTTGAATATACTTAATACTTAAAAATGGTTAAGATGGTAAAAAAAAACATTGTCCTAGAAATATAAAATTTACAGAAACAAGAAAACTGTAAAGAGCTTTTCCAGACATGATAGCATTAATCATTGTCTTCTCTTGACCATTACAAAATAAAACAAGAATATTAATACAAAATTACAGAATTAAGTGAAACATGCTTAAAAATTGTTGATTTATTTGATTCTGAAGGTAAATACAAGATCTGTATAAGCACTCTTAAAAATACACTCAATTTGTTTTTTTTGGCTTTTCAGTGTTTTTAGTTTAGCTTGCTTTGAAGAAGGCAGTGGCAACCGACTCCAGTGCTCTTGCCTGGAAAATCCCATGGATGGAGGAGCCCGGTAGGCTGCAATCCATGAGGTCACTGGGAGTCGGGCACGACTGAGTGACTTCACTTTCACTTTTCTCTTTCATGCACTGGAGAGGGAAATGGTAACTCACTCCAGTGTTCTTGCCTGGAGAGTCCCAGGGACAGGGGAGCCTGGTGGGCTGCCATCTATGTGTTCGCACAGAGTTGGACATGACTGACGTGACTTAGCAGCAGCAGCAGCAGCTCCTGTTTTAAGGTAATTTTGTAACATGTTACATAGCTACAGTGAATCAGTTTTGCAATGTTATTGTTGAGATGGGAGTGTGGGCAGTAGTAGGTTACATGTTTGTGGAGAGCGACGCAAGACTAACTCTGAAGAATTACTGTGAGGGCAAATCTGGCAGGCTTGGAAATAGCCTCGGATATTGAAGATCATCGTGACATCAGTTCAGCTTAGTTACTCAGTCATGTCTGACTCTATGCAACCGTATGGACTGCAGCACGCCAGGCCTCCCTCTCCATCACCAACTCCTGGAGTTTACTCAAACTAATGTCCAATGAGTCGGTGATGCCATTCAACCATCTCATCCTCTGTCATCCCCTTCTCCTCTTGCCTTCAATCTTGCCCTGCATCAGGGTCTTTTCTAAGGAGTCAGTTCTTCACATCAGATGGCCAAAGTATTGGAGTTTCAGCTTCAGCATCAGTCCTTCCAATGACCACCCAGAACTGACCTCCTTTAGGATGGACTGGTTGGATCTCCTTGCAGTCCACGGGACCCTCAAGAATCTTCTCCAACACCACAGTTCAAAAGCATCAATTCTTTGGTGCTCAGCTTTCGTCAAGGTCCAACTTTCACATCCATACGTGACCACTGGAAAAACCATAGCCTTGACTAGATGGACCTTTGTTGGCAAAGTAATGTCTCTGCTTTTTAATATGCTGTCTAGACTGGTATAACTTTCATGGCTGCAGTCACAATGTGCAGTGATTTTGGAGACCAAAAGATAAAGTCTGACACTGTTTCCATTGTCTCCCCATCTATTTGCCATGAAGTGACGGGACCGGATGCCATGATCTTAGTTTTCTGATTGTTGAGCTTAAAGCCAACTTTTTCACTCTCTTCTTTCACTTTCACCAAGAGGCTCTTTAGCTCTTTTTCACTTTTTGCCATAAGGGTGGTGTCATCTGCATATCTGAGGTTATTGGTGTTTCTCCTAGCAATCTTGATTCCAGCCCAGTGTTTCTCATGATGTACTCTGCATAGAAGTTAAATAAGCAAGGTGACAATGTACAGCCTTGATGTACTCCTTACCCTATTTGAATACAGTCTCTTGTTCCATGTCCATTTCTAACTGTTGCTTCTTGACCTGCATACAGATTTCTCAAGAGGCAGGTCAGGTGGTCTGGTATTCCCATCTCTTTCAGAATTTTCCAGAATTTGTTGTGGTCCACACAGTCAAAGGCTTTGGCATAGTCAATAAAGCAGAAATAGATGTTTTTCTGGAACTCTCTTATTTTTTTCGATGATCCAGTGGATGTTGGCAATTTGATCTCTGGTTCCCTCTGTCTTTTCTAAATCCAACTTGAACATCTGGAAGTTCACAGTTCATGTACTGTTGAAGCCTGGCTTAGAGAATTTTGACCTTACTTTACTAGCATGTGAGATGAGTACAATTGTGTGGTAGTTTGAGCATTCTTTGGCACTGCCTTTCTTTGGGATTGGAATGAAAACTGACCTTTTCCAGTCCTGTGGCCACTGCTGAGTTTTCCAAATTAGCTGGCATATTGTGTGCAGCACTTTCACAGCATCATCTTTTAGGATGTGAAATAGCTGAACTGGAATTTCATCATGTATACTAGCTTTATTCATAGTGATGCTTCCTAAGGCCCACTTGACTTCACTTTCCCTGATATCTGGCTCTAGATGAGTGTTCACACCAGTGTAATTATCTGGGTTATGAAGATCTTTTTGTAGAGTTCTGTGTATTCTTGCCACCTCTTCTTAATATCTTCTGCTTCTGTTAGCTCAGTTGGTAAAGAATCATGACATAGAAAGTGGATTAATAGTTTTTGTTTCCTGTTATAGATCAGAAGCAAATTACTTTCATTTTCACAACCACCCATCCAAATTCCTATTACCTTCTGATTCATGATAATGCTAGAACCAGAAAAGTTGGTAAACGTGTCTTGTGTGTTGAACAGTGGTAAAGTCAAGTTACATGGGTAGAGCTTAATGACACCACAGCCCATGCTCTGTCCCTCACATCCCTCACACAGCAGTCCAGAGAGGGAGTGCCTGCAGCCACAGGACACGAGGACATGGCCAGGAAGTAATGTGTAAAATGCTCAGTGTCAGTTCTTCAAAGCTGGCAGCAGGTTAGGAACGAGAGATTACTGCATAAGCCAATAATCTAGATAAAGAATCTTAATAGTGTTCTTCAAAATTATCTCAAATACCCTTCTTTCAGTGGAAGAATCAGTTCCCCAAATGGGATTGTCTAGAGTACTGGAGATAGAGGTGAGGAAGAGAGTTGCTGAGAAAGTATCTCAGTGTGGATAGATCCCAATGGACAAGATCATCATCACACATCCAATTATTTTGTAAACCCCTGACACTTCCCATGTTAGCTTCCTAATCCAACTATTGACACCATGGTCCAGAATACTCCAGCTTTCCTTCTGAACAACTTATTCCTTCATCTCTCAACTAATTGTTACATATCTATTACATGTCAGACACTGATGATGTAGTAATAATCTGCATGGACATGGTGCCTGCCCTCATAGAGTTTACAATCTATTCAGGGATGGATGGTGCAGCAGATAAATGGGGGATTATAACACAGTGGGCAAGTGAATGTTGGAACAGGGTGCCTTACTTTGTAAATTAATTTTTATTGGAGAATAGTTGCTTTACAGTGCAATGTTAGTTTCAGCTGTACAGCAAAGTGAATCATCTATTGTCATTCAGTCACTCAGTCTTCTCCAACTCCCTGCGACCCCATGAATTTCAGCATGCCTAAATCTCCTTTTGGATTCCCTTCCCATTTAGGTCACCAGAGAGCACTGAGTAGAGTTCCCTGCTATACAATAGGTTCTTATTAGTTACCTATTTTATATATAGTATCGATAGTGAATGGTTTTCCCTGGTGGCTCAGTGGAAGGAGCCTGCCTGCCAACAGGAGGATTGTCTGTTGGCGATTGCCTGTTGATTGTCTCCTGCCAGTCCACCTGCAAGAGATATGGGTTTGATCCTCGGGTCGGGAAGATCCCTGGAGAAGGAAATGGCAACCCTTTCCAGTATTCTTGCCTGGGAAATCTCATGGACGCAAGAGCCTGGTGGGCTACAGTCCATGGGATCGCAAAAGAATCTGACATGATTTAGTGACTAAACAACAACAAATAGTGTATATATGTCGATCCCAATCTCCCAATTCATCCCATCCACTCTTATGCCCTTGGAGTCCATGTTTGTTCTCTACATCTGTTTTTCAAATTTGTTCTCTACATCTGTTTTTGAAATTTCTGCTTTTCAAATAAGTTCATCTGAGGATATCTTACTTTTTAAATAATGAAATCAGCTGAAATTTGGAGCATTCTGTCAGGTTACTCATTGAGTATACTGAAGCAATGTTTTCTGTGATAAAGGTACATGATAGATACAAGATTAAAGGGTAGGAAGATTAAATAAAATGACAAATTGGTAGTCACTCAGGGTTTCACTTATCAATGTTTAATTTTGTGTATTATGCTATAGGAGACAAAGGAACATAGGAAATATAATCTTTGCTCTCAAGGAGCTTCCACTAGTTTCACAAAGGCGTTTTTAGCTTTGGTCATTTGTAGACTTCAGATGTTGAAAACAATGCATATAGTCAGACACTCCCAGTAGACACATGACTGTGGACAATATACTGTGAAAGGGTGTGCTAAAATAAAACCCTGAATTTCTTGATAAATGTGACAAAATGTTTAATGATACCTGAAAATGTTTACCACATATCAACAAGTAAAAATACAAACTTATTTATCTACATAAATGATCCCAGTTTTGTGAAAGACAGTGTTTGTTTGTGCAAGGAAGACCTCCAGAAGGCCAGCATGTAGAGCACATAGTAAGATTTTAGTAAGATTTGTTGAAAGTATAAATGAATGACCAAATGAAGTAAGGATATGTCAACAGTGATTTTCTTTGAGTATTTGAATTATGAGTCATTTAAAATTGTCTTTTTCCTACTTGATAGTCCAGACTTTTCATAAAATTTAATATATATGTAATATTTTATAATTTTAAAAATTTGTTTAAAATATATTTAAAAAGAGAATAACCACAGAAGATCAATTTAAGAGATATCTCCAGAACACGTCAAAGTAGGCATAATTTTGCTCTCTTCAAGATTAAGAAGGCAGGAAAAATATGAGTGCAATAATTTATGGGTTGATTATATGCAAAGCAGTCTCAAATCCTTTACAGGACTGGTTGTGGGAGGTAGGTGGTTATCTTACATCCATTACTTCTTATCCTGTAACTGTCAATAAATAATGGGGAGAATGAAAATCTTGCTTTACTTCACCCTAAAAACCTCTTTAACTATTAATTTAATAGCCTTCCATTCTTCACATATCAAGTCCAGCCTGCTGTACGCCATCCAGACAGCCTATGACATTTCTTTACTAGACCACAAATACTTTGAAATTAGATATTGTGTCTTGCTCACCTTTCAATTTCTGACACCCAGGGTTAGGCAAATACTGAGTATTTTTGAAAGGCCTGTTGGATTTTATTTGCACTGCTTTTATAGTGTTGGCTCTGAATTACTAAGCCTTTCCTTACTTTCTAGTTAGGATTCTGAGATTATCAAGAAATCCATAGACTAGCTGGCTTTTGGTGGTAGCTCCAGATGGTGGCCATGGAGCAAAAGGATGGGTGTTTTGAGCATCAGATGTACACAGTTAGTGTCATATCAATACGTTATAGGAGTGGAGAGGAGATGTGTGATTGGTGCCTATTCATTTGTGCTGTACATGCATGGGCGTGAACACACATGCATCCACTTGTGCCCAATCATAGGTTTTGCAGAGAGGGGTGCAAATTCTGTTATAATTAATCAGAAAACAATAGTCTGATATAAATGTAATTAGAAAACTTTAGCTGGTGAGCCAAAACATTATTGGAAGTCTTAAACCAGAAAATAAGTTTTCTCACACAGAGGAAGCTGACTTACAGTGTTCCTTTGACCCCTTGTTTGATGCATCATTACCTCCTGAAACTGGGTATCACTTCTGATTGTGTATCCTTTCTGTCTAAATTGTCTTTCTGTATCTTAAAGTCAATGATGCTACTTGACAGATGGTTGTTAACATTGCTTAACCTCCTGGGGGTTATCTCCACATCTCATTAACAACAAATTCATTTCTCCTGTTAAATCAACATTGGATCAAATGTAGATATGAACCTTATTCTTCAGTTAACCAAGTTCAGGAGCCTTCTGTTAGATGAGGTAGACAGTCTTACTTTTAATTCATCCTTCTTTTTTTCTTCTTTATTCCAAAACCTGTACCAGTTTCTTTTTCTTTTCTTAATCATTTCAGAGTAAGAATAATTCTCAGAGGCTTTCTTATTCTGCACCTCTGAAAATACACTTCAGATTCTATTTTTTTTCCTCATGGGGGAATTATAAATTTAAACTTACATGGAATTCTTATTTAGTGTTTTTTCCTAAAAAATTGAGAGTTACATTTGAAGTAAGATTTACATATGCATTAATCAGAGAATTAGTTAAAGGAGGCAAGAAAAAAGATGATGAGATTCTTGGACTTTTAATTAAACATTGGAAGATATTTTAACTTTTTAGTCTTTGCTTTTTTATATTCAGTAATGTAGAAAATAGGGGTTTATTGGTTAATTGTGGATTTATTTCCCACATGTGTAAAATTCTCTCATTTTCATTACCATTAGTCCATTGAAAAAAATGCTATAAATTAAGACAGAGGCTTCATAAAGTGGCAGTTAGTAAAATCATGGAAATGGCTTAATGGCCACAAGAGGTTTAGAGAGGCCTCCTGGTTATAATATTGAAATAGTGATAAAGAGGAGATTTCTAGTTTGAGTTTTGCTACATGGGATAGCTTTTATTTTTAGAGTTCTCCATATTCTCACATATAAAATAAGAGCAATGGAAGAAAGATTCTACCGACCGTAGTATGAGATTAGGATTCTAAATCTGGGGATTGTATAAATGTTATTGACTATGATTATTTATAATGTCATATTTTATTTTTATAAAACTTTTTGTTTAAGTAATATGGGAGTAATATGTTGTTAGCACATGGCTCAGTAGTAAAGAATCTGCCTGAAATGCAAGAGACACAGCAGATGGGGGTTTGATCCCTGGGTCAGGAAGATCCCTTGGAGGAGGAAATGGGAACCCAGTCCAGTATTCTTGCCAGGGAAAATCCCATGAACAGAGGAACCTGGGTGGCCACAGTCCCTAGCATCACAAAGAGTAGTACTCACTGAGTAACTGAATACACAACACACAGCACAAAATGTTAGGTAATGGTTCATGCTAGATTTAGAGGAGGGAAGCAAAATACCTGCCAGATAATCCACTCCCCCTTTTCAGCTTTGTGGTATAAATATAAATAAATATCATTTATTTGATTCCCAAGGCTGGGCTTGAGGCTAAATACTCAAGCATCCCCTGCCTATAGATGATAAAACCAAAGTTCAGAGTGATATAAGGTCATTTAAGATTTCATGTAGATGATGGATTCTGGAGCTAAGGCTTGAGCTAAAGTTGCTAGAATTCTCACATTTAACAAGTAAAATCCAATTACTTATGGATTAATGTTTCTTAATATTTTCATCCTATTTCCGGTGGCAACAGGTAACACATAACCAGGCAACAGAATGTAAAATAACAAGTAAGCTTAAGAGAAAACACACATACACACACAGACACAAAATCACATGATATGCATCAGTTAGCTATTGTCACAGTAATGCCGTGTAACAAACAGTAGCAGAAAATTCTCAGTGATATTCATACATGTGAGAGATAAAAAGGGGGGAATCTTATTTAGAGAGCAACGGGTGTGCCTCTGCTTATCTCATCTGGGCTCTCTTACATGTCTCTGGCTTAGCTAACTTAAGTTATAACAGCCACAGAGGTTTTGTTTCATGATCCAGCACTTTGAGTCTGTTGTGTTTATCCTTAATCTTGGAACAACAGATTGTCCAGGTATATTCTTCCAGTAGCAATGACAAAAATATAAGAATGCATGTCAAAATGGATAAAACCTATTAAGGGCTAGGTATGGGCTTCCTTGGTGCTCAGATGGTAAAGAATCTGCCAGCAGTACAAGAGACCCAGGTTCAATCCCTGGGTCAGAAAGATCCCCTAGAGAAGGGGAAAGGCTACCCACTCCAGTACTCTTGTCTGGAGAATCCCAAAGACAGAGGAGCCTGGTGGGTCCATGGATAGCAAAAAGTCACACATGAGTGAGTAACTAAGATTTTCATAGTCTTCTGAACTGACACACTTCATATCTGCCTCAGTCAACTGGCCAAAGTCAGTCACATGGCTAAACCCAAAGTCAAGGGGAAGAACCCCAAAGTCACATGTCAAAAGTTATGAATGCAGGAAGGAATAAATAATTGGGGTCAATAATGCAATCTATCATATTATATGGAGAAGGCAATGGCACCCCACTCCAGTACTCTTGCCTGGAAAATCCCAGGGATGGAGGAGCCTGGTGGACTGCAGTCCATGGGGTTGCTAAGAGTCAGACACGACTGAGCAGCTTCACTTTCACTTTTCACTTTCATGCATTGGAGAAGGAAATGGCAACCCACTCCAGTTTTCTTGCCTGGAGAATCCCAGGAACGAGGGAGCCTTGTGGGCTGCCGTCTATGGGGTCGCACAGAGTTGGACACGACTGAAGCGACTTAGCAGCAGCAGCATCGTATTATATAGTTCTAAATATATTCCAAAAATTATTTGTAACTCTTCAGAGATATTCAAGAATTTTAAAATGGTGGTGATAATGAGATAACTGACTGTGGAGATAAAAATACAAGTAGAAAATAAAAATGAAGGTGACATTCAAATACAATATGCATAAGATATGATTTTCTGCAAATGTTGAAAGAAGGACACATTTGGCCTTGCACTTCACAATGTCCAAAATAACTAAAGAAATATGTTGCAACGTCAAAAAATGGATTATATTAGGGGAAATATAGATGTTCCATAAAGTATGTATCCTCTTATGAATGTGTGTTCTTTTCCCGGGGAAGGCTTTCTATAAAATGTAAAATACAGTTTCATCACTGCACTTCTGCATTTAAAGGAGAGAAAAATCTTCAGAAATTATTGAATTCTGTTTCTTCTTGATTGTAAGTTCACTACCAGTAGTCCCTTAAGATAGGTTGAATGAAGATTATTTCAATCAATTAAAAAAATGAAAACAATCTTAAAGATTATTAACTTCTCCTGGTGTATAGAATAGCAAGTAGCAGAATGTTTGATTGTTTTGTCCAATAGAAAAAGATAGGTTTTGATTCACTGGATTTGAGCAAATTCTGCTTATTACCCTTAATATTTCCCTTTCCACATATAATTAGATAATGATTTCACATACGATTTCTGCCTCACTTTAGCCAGTTGTTTGGAGAAGGCAATGGCACCCCACTCCAGTACTCTTGCCTGGATGGAGGAGCCCGATAGGCTGTGGTCCATGGGTCACTAAGAGTTGGACACAACTGAGCAACTTCACTTTCACTTTTCACTTTCATGCATTGGAGAAGGAAATAGCAACCCACTCCAGTGTTCTTGCCTGGAGAGTCCCAGGGGTGGGGGAGCCTCATGGGTTGATGTCTATGGGGTCACACAGAGTTGGACACGATGGAAGTGGCTTAGCAGCAGCAGCAGCAGCCAGTTGTTTGGAGGACATGAATAATTTTTAATTTGACAGTTCATCTTCTGTGTTAGTCATCAAGCATTAATGAAGTTTTACTGCTTAAAGTCAACTGTGGATTTGTCTGGGTAATAGTCATTTGAAATAGCAATTCATTAGCCAAATTACTATTATTTAGACTTTCTATTTTTCCTAGTCACTTCCAAGTTGGTTAGCATTAACAATAGACATTTGTTTAAAGATCAAATTTAGTATCACACAGAAAAGTGTTAGTTTTATTGATTTGTCTCCTGAGTTGCTGTTTCCTTCTCCAGGAGATCTTCCCAACCCAGGGATCAAACCCAGGTCTCCTGCATTGCAGGCAGACGCTTTACCATCTGAGCCACCAGGGAAGACTCCCTGAGATGTATAGCTCTATACAAAATTAAAGCCCCTAGAATGTATTTTAAAAAGAGACAGAGACATGATAGGTGA
Organism: Nanger dama; assembly: GCA_917880005.1. Lineage (NCBI taxonomy): Eukaryota > Metazoa > Chordata > Mammalia > Artiodactyla > Bovidae > Nanger > Nanger dama. The sequence continues at coordinate 773,926 of CAKJTW010000116.1, forward strand.
ATATTATCTTTATTTTTGTTCAGTCGCTAAGTCACGTCCAACTCTTTGTGACCCCATGAACTGTACCAGGCCAGGCTTTCCTGTCCTTCACTGCCCCTTGGAGTTTGCTTAAACTCATGTCCATTGAGTCTGTGATGCCATCCAATCATCTTATCCCCTGTTGCCCTCTTCTCCTGCCCTCAGTCTTTCCCAGCATCAGGGTCTTTTCCAGTAAGTTGGCACTTCTCATCAGACGGTCAAAGTATTGGAATTTTAGCTTCAGCATCAGTCCTTCCAATCAATATTCAGGGTTATATTACTACATTATTTATTTAACAATTTAGGGAGTTAATAATAGATCAAACAGTGATCTGGTTGTATCTGTCCCATTTAAGTGAGGAATGCATTCTTGAACATAGTTCCTCTACATCTTGATATGGTTCTGGAAAAACTTTTATACAAATACTTAGATTTATAATGGTGTATGTTACATCTATTTTTAAAATTTTAAAATTGAAAATACTCATATCAATGGGAGCAATCAAAATATGATAAAGCCATACATGGACTATCTTACAGCAATTAAAAATGTGAGAATATATGTGTACTTGTGTGGTGGCTTCCCAAAGTACTTTATAATATCATTTCTTTCTTTTTACTTTTTTAATGGGAAAATAATTGCTTTACAATGTTGTATTGGTTTCTGCATTACAACAACATTTGCTTCTAAACACACATACACACATACATGTAATTACAAAATCCTAGGCTACACAAATGGATGTGTGCCTATAAATAATCTTCTAACACACATAGACTAATGCAGGAAAATACTTTGAAAAAGATCTGGGAGCCATATATACCTAACTGATAATAGTAGCTAACTTGGTGGAAGCAAGTAAAATTTGAGTGTAGTTATCATGGAGGCTCTTTGCCTTATCTGCATTTTCTGTATTTTACTAGCATAAACAATAAATATTTTCATAGAAAATCAAACTGAAATTTATTTTTCAGGTGAGTGATGACTGATGCACAGTAAATTCATATAAAGTTTACCATTTGATGAGTTTTGCCATACATGTACTTTCGTAAACCATTATCACAAAAGAGACAGCAAACTTTTCCCTGTCCCTAATTTCCTTGTGCCCATTTGCAATCCTCTCCTTCCTCTTACACTGTCCTTTTACATCCACCACTCTGCTTTCTGTTATTGCAGATTCGTTTTAATTTTCTACAAATTTACATAGATAGAATCATATATATGCTTTTTAGTCTGGCTTTTTTCAGAGTAATGATTCTGAGATTTAATCAAGTTGTTGAACGTATCAATAGTGCATTCCTTTTTATTATTAGTAGTATTTCATTTTAGTATTCCATATCATGGCCATTTGGATTGTTTCTACTTTTGTTGTTCAGTCACTCAGTCATGTCCAACTCTTTGCTACCCCCATAAACTGCAGCATGACAGGCTTCGCTGTCCTTCACCATCTCCCAGAGCTTGCTCAGACTCATGTCCATTAAGTCAGTGATGCCATCCAGCCGTCTTGTCTCTGTTGTCCCCTTCTCCTCCTGCCTTCAGTCTTTCCTTATATCAGGATCTTTTCCAGTGAGTCAGTTCTTGGCATCAGGTGGCCAAAGTATTGGAGCTTCAGCTTCAGCATCAGTCCTTTCAATGAATATTCAGGACTGATTTCCTTTAGGACTGATTGGTTTGATCTCCTTGCTGTCCAAGGGACCCTCAAGAGTCTTCTCCAACATCACAGTTCAAAAGCATCGATTCTTCAGCACTCAGCTTTCTTTATAGTCTGATTCTCACATCAATACTTAACTACTGGAAAAACCATAGCTTCAACTAGATGGACCTTTGTTGACAAAGTAATGTCTCTGCTTTTTAATATGCTGTCTAGGTTGGTCAAAGCTTTTCTTCCAAGGAGCAAGCGTCTTTTAATTTCATAGCTGCAGTGATTTTGGAGCTCAAGAAAATAAAATATGTCACTGTTTCCACAAAGTAGCTATAGATATTCACATGCAAGACTTTTGGTGACTATATGCTTTTTCCCCCTTAGGAATAAATATCTAGGAATGGAGTGAGGTCATATGATATGTTTGTTTAAATTTTTAAGAAAATACCTAAATGCTTTCCAAAGTTTTTGTACTATCTGACATTCCCTCTGGCAGAATGAGAGTTTCCCTGTAACCTAACACCCTTGATCCCTTGGAGGTCTTTATTTGTCTCTTTGTTTTTTCACCCATTCTAGTGGATAGGATGTAGTAGTATCTCATTTTGAATGTAATTTGCATTTCTGTAATAAATAAGAATATTGAACATCTTTTTATGTGTGTATTAGCCATTCATACATATTCTTTGGAGAAGTATCATTATCTTTTTGCCCTATTTCTTGGTTGTCTTCTTTTATGGATTTCAAATATGTATAATTTAATATTTATTTTATGATATTAAATATGTACCTATATAATGATTAATTATTATAGTAAATATATTATATATTAAATACATGACTCAGATAATTAAATAAATAAATAAATAAATAAATATATATATATATATATATATATATATATATATACACACACACACACATATATTTAAAATCCACAAGAAGCCATCCAGTAAAAATGGCAACAGATTTGAACTTTTGGGTAAAATATGAATATAAGCTCTTTTGTGGATATCTATTTTGTATATATTTCTCTTTAGTCTATAGCTTGCCTTTCTATTTTTTAACAGTGTCATTTGAAAAATGACATTTTAATGATGCTGGTCAGTTTATAATTTTTAATTAAACTTGAATTTCATGCCTTTTATGAATTCTTTGCCTACCTGATTGCAATTACATATTTTCTCATAGACATCCCATAATTTTATCTATAGCTGATCTAGCTGCCTTGGCCTCCTCTGTCTCTGAATTCTATATTCTGACCTCAAGAGACCATAGTCTGTTACTGTTTCTTCCTTTGTGCCCTGAGGCCTGGGGACACTTCAGGAGTGGACTCAGACAATTTCATGGTTCAACTCAGCTTCTTCCTTTCAGGAATTACTCTCTTGATGTTCAATGTCTGAAAAGCATAATTTCATGTATTTTGTCTGGTCCTTTAGTTGTTTAAGGTGAGAAGGTAAATTCAGTCCTTGTTGCTACATCATGGGAGAAAGCTGAAGTCTTCAAATGGCTTTTGAAGGTTTAACATATTTTGTATTTCAACAGACTTTTGTATTTTTTCCTTGCTTTGAAAAATGAGTTTCATATTTCATTAGAGAGATGGCTAGGATTTTTCTAATCCTATCTTTGGAGCCATTCCACTTATACTGAAGATGAAGCTTCAGTATTTAATAAAATCATAATGGTGGTGTTGGTTATTATTACTGAGTTCTCATGTCAGAGCTAGTTCAAAGTGCATTACATGTGTTAGCTCATTTACCACAATACCCTGTGAGATAGAGAATATTATAATTTCTATTTTGCATGCAGAACCAGATAACCTGACTCTCTTAACCATATTGTTTTATGGTTTCCAAATTTTATTTATTTCAGATTTGTTCTCGAAACTAGAGATTCTGCAGTGAATAGTACACATAAACTCTCTTAACTTGTTTGAATTTGCTTATAAGTCCTTCCCGTCATATTGGTGAATTTTTCAGGTTCTGGTGAATGTAAAGACATGGTTCTTGATCCTATGGACTTTAAATTCTGGTGAGCAAAACAGGATAAGAAGAGTACTTTTGTAGACTTTAGTAGATAAAGAGCATTCTGAGAGCTTGGCAAGCAACAGAATGTTGAGGGGTAACCTGGGAATATGGACAAAAGAGGAGGACTGTTAAGCATAGAGGGAGATGATTTTGTTAGATACTTGGTATAAGAGCTGTATTGTTATATTGACAACCAAGGAATATTGCTTTGATTGCAGGTTATAAGAGTAACTTGCTTTTTTTCAGTGATAGTGGTGGAGACTATGACCATGATAACAGTCATACCTAAAATATGTTGAGCAGTTGACTAAATGCTGAACATAGTTCTAAAAATTATAAGGGTATTGATTAATTCCCATGCCAATCTATTGAAGTGGATATCACTATTATCACATATTCTGGTTAAGGAAATTGAGATTTAACAAGGTATAGGCAGAAAAATAGGCAGAAAAATGCAGAAAGTGAAAGTGAAATAGAAAGTCATTCAGTCATGTCCCACTCTTTGTAACTCCATGGATTATACAGTCCATGGGCTTCTCCAGGCCAGAATACTGGAGTGGGTAGTTGTTCCCTTCTCCAAGAGATCTTCCCAACCTAGGGATCAAACCCAGGCCTGCACTGTAGGTGAATACTTTACCGACTGAGCCAACAGAGACAAATGCAGAGACTCCAACCAAATCAGGTAGTCTGACTCCAGAATGTACAATCTTCAACACTAGAAGCAAGTTTAATGTTAGGAAGTTTAATGCAGAAATTAAGAAATGTTTTAGAAGGGAAAGACTCTGGCTGGAGTTGGATGGACAGAAACCTTTAGAAGTTAAAGACTAGAAAATTCAAGTGTCTTTGACACCTTGTTTTGCTTTGGTGGGTGTTGAAATTGCATTGGGACTAGGTATAGAGTGGAAAAATGTCTTAAAATATTAAATTCTTGATAAATTAAAGAAGAATATGTCCTGTGCAAAATACTGTGATTTAAAGCCCCTTTGAATTAATAAGTATGCCCTCAGTGCTCAGTGTTAAAATAGATTTTGACATAGAGTTATGGCTGTCTGTCGAATTACATATGTATCTTTGGGTTAGATTAACATTTCTCATAACTTTTATCTCTACAATTACATGTTGTTATAATAAACATCTTATATCCTACTAATTTTATTGCTTCAATATAACACACATACCCACACGTAAACCATACACACGCACACACACACACACACACACACACATATGTATATAAAAGTCAATGTGTTAGACACTCAGTTGTGTCCAACCCTTTGCACTTGTGTGCACACACACATATAGCAAAGCCTGTCAAAGCAGAATGGGCTTATGTAATGTTGTGATGTCAGGTCAACAATTCAGAAAATCTATAGGTTTCATGAAGATACATAAGAGTTTTTGAGTATATAAGGTAGTGTAAGTAAGGTACTCAAAAGATCTATTTATTAAAAGTATTTTCTAACTAAAATTTTTTATTTTTAATTTTTATACAGTTTTTAATGGTTACTTTTGACTTACAGTTATTCTGAAACATTTGCTATATTCTCTGTGTTGTACAATACATCCTTGAGCCTAACTTATACCCAATCGTTCATACCTCCCACTTCCCTACCCACGTATTGCCCCCTCCCAACCACTGGTTACCACTGGTGTGTTCTCTATATCTGTGAGTCTACTTCTTTTTCTTATATTCAGTGTTTTTGTTTCTTTTGTTTGTTTGTTTTTGTATTTTTAGATTCCACATATAAATGATATTATACAGTATTTGTCAAGAACTATACTTAAATGATGGTAAAGGGACATAAAGTTAAAAAAGTAATGTTAAATATGAATTCTATTGAATTCTATTGCCTTTGCCACCAGTATTCATTAGTATCAGATACATAAATGATGAAGGAAGGACCATTGCACAATGCTACTGGTTTTAATAATGCTGTATCCAAGATAGAAATTTAGGAAGGGAAGGAAATTACAGCAGAAGGCATCCGAATACCCTTGCTTAGGTTTCTGAGCTTCGGTACATGAAGGATTAAATTTGGGAATACCACTAAACTGAAGCATACATAAATGCTTCCAGTGTTTATACAAAAACACATGAATGAGCCCAGTGTTTATAATTCAAACTCTTGGCCAACTCTGTCTCAGAGGAGACTGAGAGAGACTCACTGGGGTGAGTATAGGTTAAGAGATGTAAATGTATCAACCTCACAGTGAAGTCTTGGTTTTAGAGTCTCTCATAGAAATCGGGGATGCTGAATATGATTAAGAATACAGTGCACAATAAGGTTCTTAAATACAAACCAAATATTTACTGCTGCAACTTGAACAAGAGGCATTATCTCTTTTAAGGATGGAGGACAATTTTGCTGTATTGAATTTTTTTAAAGAAAAAATTCAAACATACAGATTAACTACACCCATTAAACACCCATCAGTTCAGTTCAGTCACTCAGTCGTGTCCGACTCTTTGCGACCCCATGAATCACAGCACGCCAGGCCTCTCTGTTCATTACCATCTCTTGGAGTTCACTCAGACTCACATCCATCAAGTCAGTGATGCCATCCGGCCATCTTATCCTCAGTCGTCCCCTTCTCCTCCTGCTCCCAATCCCTCCCAGCATCAGAGTCTTTTCCAATGAGTCAACTCTTCACATGAGGTGGCCAAAGTATTGGAGTTTCAGCTTCAGCATCATTCCTTCCAAAGAAATCCCAGGGTTGATCTCTTTCAGAATAGACTGGTTGGATCTCCTTGCAGTCCAAGGGACTGTCAAGAGTCTTCTCCAACACCACAGCTCAAACGCATCAATTCTTTGGCACTCAGCCTTCTTCACAGTCCAACTCTCACATCCATACATGACCACTGGAAAAACCATAGCCTTGACTAGACAGATCTTAGTCAACAAAGTAACGTCTCTGCTTTTGAATATACTATCTAGATTGGTCATAACTTTTCTTCCAAGGAGTAAGTATCTTCTAATTTCATGGCTGCAGTCACCATCTGCAGTGATTTTGGAGCCCCCCAAATAAAGTCTGACACTGTTTCCACTGTTTCCCCATCTATTTCCCATGAAGTGATGGGACCAGATGCCATGATCTTCGTTTTCTGAATGTTGAGCTTGAAGCCAACTTTTTCACTCTCCTCTTTCACTTTCATCAAGAGGTTTTTCTGCTCCTCTTTACTTTCTGCCGTAAGGGTGGTGTCATCTGCATAATTGAGATTATTGATATTTCTCCCGGCAATCTTGATTCCAGCTTATGTTTCTTCCAGTCCAGCGTTTCTCATGCTGTACTCTGCATAGAATTTAAATAAGCAGGGTGACAGTATACAGCCTTGACTTATTCCTTTTCCTATTTGGAACCAGTCTGTTGTTCCATGTCCAGTTCTTTTTTTTTTTTTTAATTTATTTTATTTATTTATTTAATTACAATACTGTATTTGTTTTGCCATACATTGACACGAATCAGCCATAGGTGAACACAACCTCCCAATGCCGAAGCCCCTCCCACTTCCCATCCCACATCCTCTACTTGAATCATCCTGTGCATCAGCCCCATGCATCCTGCATCCTACATTGAACATAGATCCAATAAAAAAATGGGCCAAAGAACTAAATAGGCATTTCTCCATGTCCAGTTCTAACTGTTGCTTCCTGACCTGCATACAGATTTCTCATGAGGCAGGTTAGGTGATCTGGTATTCCCATCTGTTTCAGAATTTTCCACAGTTTATTGTGATCCACACAGTCTATGAAATTTTAACATTTCCAGATACGATGCTCCTTTTTTCTACATCCCAAGAAATCCCTGCCTTACATTTAGTGTTTCACATGCCCTTTTTACCACTTTGAAGTTATCCTGTGAAGTTATCTGTTATCTCTAAAGAAACATAAATAATGTCTTTATTTTCCATGTAATTATGAACATTGTACCATACATATATACTTCTACATGAAAACTTGATTTTTCATTTCACATTTTTTTGACACTTACCTTATTGAACATTGAATTAAAATTCATTCATTTACTTTGTGGCATCACATTACATAAATAATTGCAGCTTATATATCTAATCTTGTATAAATGAACCAAGTTTTTATTTTCAGTCTTTCACTATTGCAAGCAATGCTACAATGCATAGTATTATACAGGTTTCTTTGTTCAACTGATTTTATAAATTAATTATTGGATAATTAACATTAGCAAGATTTAATTTTTTTCCCCAAGAACATAAAAACTATTTAGGAATTATTTTGTATCTTTAGTAAAATAATAAAATTATTTCATATCTTTTTCTTCTTCATATAAGGTCTCTAAATACCTTTTGTTGTTGTTGTTGTTCTTAATAGTACTGTTTGTCTGTGTGTGTGTGCATGCTCAGTTGCTCAGTCATGTCCAACTCTTTGTGACTCCATAGACTGTAGCACACCAGACTCTTCTGTCCATGGGATTTCCCAGACAAGAATACTAAGGTGGGTTTCCATTTCCTACTCCAGGGAATCTCCCAACCCAGGGACTGAACCTGTGTCTCTTGTGTCTCCTGCTTTGGTAGGCAAACTCTTTACCACCTGGGAAGCCAACAATACTATTCACTTAAATCTGTTTTAATTAGAAGTTCTAATCAATTGTTGCTAAATACAGAAAAATGATTTTTCCATTTTTAAATAATTGCTAAGCTTTTATTGATTCCAAATATGTAACTGTAGACTCACTTGAATTTTTATGGAATCATAATATAGTGAACAAAGTTGACAATTTTTCTATGTATTCTAATGTTGTTTTATATCTCTTGTTCTGATATAAAAAATGTTGAATTAGAACAGTGAGGGAAGCATCCTTCTCTTGATCCTAAATTGTGTAGAGGTGTAAAACTGTACAGTTCTATGGTAAATACTTGAATTATATCTTTTCTTAATATCTTTTTCATAACTTTGCTTTAAAGAAGTGTGTTAATTAGTATTTTTGTATAAGTTAAGTCACAATTTTGTATAAGAAGTCACAATTTTTTTTTTTGTATAAGTTAAGTCACTATTTCTCTTATGTTGAGTATGGCTATGCATAAATAAAATCAGAGGGCACAATTCTTTAAAAATAAAGTTTATTAAAAATAATTATTGCATTAATTAAATTGATCTCAGTTTCCACAATAACAGAAAATTTTAAAAAGTTTCTGAAAGTCAGTCATTTAAGGTCAGAATGACTTAAGCTTGAAAGTAATTTTGAGTATTCATGTAGTGTTTGTATATGCATAAAAATGAATGTGAAATAGTATGTGACTATTAATAATATTACTTCAAAGTATTGATTTCATAAGGAAGTGTGGACTTATGCAGATTATTAAGTTTATACTTTGAATTATTTGTCTTGCCTAAGTAAGCAAGAATTACCTTCATGGTTTAAAACATCAAATAAAGTGAAATGAATATGGTATCACACACAGGTGAACCTTAAAAAAAAATAGTTGAACCAATAAAACCACAGTAGTAAGTCATTGCCAAGGGCTTCATGGTGGGGAAAATAGGTAGAAGTTTGTAAAAGAGTAAAAATGTTCAGTTATAATATGAAGAAGTCATGAGGATTTACCATATAACGTGGTGACATGACTACAATCAATAACGCTGTTTTCTATAAATGAAAGGAGTAGAGGTTAAATGCTGTCTCCAAAAAATGATACATATGTGAGGGGCTAGATTTGTTTATTCACTTGATGGGAGGGAATTGTTTCACAATGCATACATGCATCCAATTATCTTGATACAGACTTTAAAAATATTTGTCAATTATAACTAAATTTTAAAAATCTAGCAAAAAATAAATAGTAATAATGATAAGCCATGAGTGATTGGAATAAACTTAGTGTACATTTCCTTCAGACTCTTGAATCATAAAATTCCTAATAGGATGACACTAATTTCTCTTGCATTTGCTGTACCCAACTTGTATTTAATTTCCCTACTTGGAGTGAAGTTTGTTGAACTCCAGAGTCTGGACTTCTACTGATATCTTACTCTCTTAGGTGTACATGGCATAAGGGAAAGGTCACATCAAAACAGTCATAAGGAGATCAGGTAATTTCTCAGATATTCCCAAAAGCAGGGAGTCTGGAAGGAAGTCACAAAAACTCATGAGTTTAAACATCAAACTATGCATGGCAATCACTGTGAATTTATCCTTCCTTAAGACAAAATGAGAAAGAGGCAGCAGAGGATGAGATGGTTAGATAGCTTCGCTGACTCAGTGTACACGAATCTGAGCAAACTCCAGGAAACAGTGAAGGACCGAGGAGCCTGGGGTGCTGCAGTCCACGGGATCGCAAAGAGCTGGACACAACTTAGAGACTAAACAACAATAACAAAAGTAAACAAGTAAAAGTTGACTTTTAAGTGATATTTTGGAAACAACATTTAAGTTAACTGCAAGTGATCAATAATTTTTTAATATAAAAATACCTAATCTTAAACGTATATCAAAGGTCTCCTGCTTGTGGGAATATAAAATATAAAATAGTACAACCCCTTTGAAGCGTAGTTTGGCAGTTTCTTAGAAAGTTAAACATACTAAAACTTTGATGCTGAGCAAGATTGAAGGCAGGAAAAGGGAATGATAGAGGACGACATGGTTGGATGTCATTGCCATCTCAGTGGACATGGAGGATGCTCTGGGAGATGGTGAAGGACATGGAAGCCTGGCGTGCTGCAGTCCATGGGGTTGCAGAGTTGGACATGAATGAAAGACTAAACAACAGCAACAACAATCATATGACCCAGATTTCATTCTTAGTTTTCTGTCCAAGAGAAATGAAAAGATATACAAAGACTTGTACGTGAGGATTCACTGCAGCGGAATTTTTCAGTTCAATTCAATTATTCAGTTGTGTCTGACTTTGCAACCTCAAGGACTGCAGCACGCCAGGCTACCCTGTCCATCACCAACTCCCGGAGCTTGCTCAGACTCATGTCCATTGAATCAGTGATGCCATCCAACTATCTCATCCTCTGTCATCCCCTTCTTCTCCTGACTTCAATCTTGCCCAGTATCAGGGTCTTTTCCAATGAGTGAGTTCTTCACATCAGATGATGTGATGCCCAAGTATTAGAGTTTCAGCTTCAGCATCAGTCCTTCCACTGAGCACTCAGGACTGATTTCTTTTAGGACTGACTGGTTTGATCTCCTTGCAGTCCAAGGGGCTCTCAAGAGTCTTCTCCAACACCACAGTTCAAAAGCATCAGTTCTTCTGTGCTCAGCTTCTTTATAGTCCAACTCTCACATCCATATGTAACTACTGCAAAAACCATAGCCTTGACTAGATGGACCTTTGTTGGCAAAGTAATGTCTTTGATTTTTATGTGCTGTCTAGATTGGCATAACTTTTTTTCCAAGGAGAAAGTGTGTTTTAATTTCATGGCTGCAGTCACCATCTGGAGTGATTTTGGAGCCCCCCAAAATAAAGTCTGATGCTGTTTCCACTGTTTCCCCATCTATTTCCCATGAAGTGATGGGACCAGATGCCATGATCTTAGTTTTCTGAATGTTGAGCTATAAGCCAACTTTTTCACTCTCCTCTTTCACTCTCATCAAGAGGCTTTTTAGTTCCTCTTCACTTTCTGCCATAAGGGTGGTATCATCTGCATATCTGAGGTTATTGATATTTCTCCCAGCAAACTTGATTCCAGCTTGTGAATCATCCAGCCCAGCATTTCTCATGATGTACTCTGTATAGAATTTAAATAAACAGGTGACAATACATAGCCTTGATGTACTCCTTTTCCTATTTGGAATCAGTCTGTTGTTCCATGTCCAGTTCTAACTGTTGCTTCCTGACCTGCCTACAGATTTCTCAGGAGGCAGGTAAAGTGGTCTGGTATTCCCATCTTGTTAAGAATTTTCCACAGTTTCTTGTGATCCACACAGTCAAAGGCTTTGACATAGTCAGTAAAGCAGAAGTATACATTTTTCTGGAACCCATTTTTAAAATGAAGGTATTAATTTTATGTTTTACCAAAGTTTTACTCATTCATGAGGTAAAAAGGAAACATAGCAAAAATGTAAAACTCTTCAAACTTCTGACACCCAAAATTCCTTCAGCTTCTCACAATAATGAATCTGAACTTGCTTAATTTTCAAAAATGAATAAATGTATACACAATTGTTTTAATATATGAACAAGAATTGTTCAGACCTAATTTTATTAGACAGTTTTTCTAGTAATCCAGGTTTCCTGCCTCTTTCTTATGAGAAATAATTAACTAAAACAAGGTCCCATCCAGGTGCTAGATTTAAAATATTACTATTGTTTCAGCTTTTCCAAGGTACATTGATCCTTTTAAGTCTTCCTGGAATGAGAATGATAACTATTTACCAAAAGTAATTTTTTTGTAAGCTTAATGAATTTCAATGATTTGAAGACCAGTTATTATTTCTATCCACTTAGTTCAAAATAAAGTATGTACTTTTATGGTGAAGCAGAGAATGGTCAAATTAAACCAGCAATTTTTTTTTTAACTTGGGTATTCATTTGTGTTTGCCATAATAAATTGGAAGGAAGAAAATAATTTCCACTGCTAGAGCATAAAACAAATTAGACATAGTGGTACATAAAAGGCAAACCGTAAGCACTCTCTTGAAGAAAATTAATGCCTTTTACAGGATATGAAGTCATTAACCAAAAACCTGTCACAACATTTTTAACCTATTCTAGTTTCCGTGTTCCAGCAACATATCCACTTTCTGTTGACCATATTCTGTGAAACCCAGTGCCAATAATTAAATAAATTGCATTGTACAAAACTTACAGTCATGTGATATGGCATGAAGCCAACTCTTTCCTTTCATTAAAAAAATTCAATTAGTATTTTATTTCTTGACTCTAGAAATTTCTTTTAAATAAAAAAAATAAAAAAATAAAAATCCTCTTTAAAATAAAAAAATAAAAAATAAAAAAATGATTTTATTACAGGATTCATTTTTCTCAGTGGAATATGTGACCTCTCCTCTGTCAAAACTAGCTTATGTTCACAAAAATATGAGCATAAACTATTATGCTGCTAATCATGTTTTTGGAGCAAGGGCATAATACATTAGGCCTCAGGTATCCATAAAATGGGATTATTAGATTTGCACATAATCAGAGTCTCATGTAATTGTATTAGAGATTCTAATGTGGATTTCCTAGAATTTCAGGTGAGGGCATTGCTCTAAGTCTTAAGCCAGGTCACCTTTGTGCTGGGTATTTGTGAGTGATGCCAACTGATACAGGTGCAGTCTCACTGTCTTGTTATAAATATTACCTTCAGGTTTTAAACCTGGCTGAGATTTATTTCTTTTTATGTGCAGTGGCTCAGATGGTAAAGAATCTGCCTGCAATGCAGGAGATCTGGGTTAAAGAAGAGACATATAGGGTGGAAAAAAATGATGCACATAATACAAATATTTTATGTAAATAGAAAACACACAAAAGTATTATATGTATACATATATATGCATACATACATATATATGAATATATAACATTACTATTTATTTAGATAAAGCTTTTGTAAATACATAAGTAGGAAAGATCTGAAAGAGTCACATACAGTGGAGGTCACCTCTGGTAAGAATAGCAACAGACACTTTGACTTTATTTGTGTTACTTGAATTTTTAACTATGTGAAAACACTGATACATTATTTGGCTAGCTAAAAATACAAACATTCACTTTGAAAATAAGTCTAGTCTACATTTCTAACCATTACCATTTTCCTTATGAATTATTTTTTAGATGCACGTGTTGGATTTGAAAAGGAGGACCAGTGGAGTTCAAAACAAACGAGATGGCAGTACAAACGACGTCTAGACTACAATTGCCATTCTCTCCTATGCTGAGTTTATACGGCAGAACAGAGGCTTAGATTTTGAAACCTAAGATTAAAATGTCTGTTTATTATAGCCAGAGTTAGAGCTTTGTGTTAATTAAACTGTGTCCACAGAGACTACCATTTACAATAAGTTCAAAGAGTGTGTGTGTGCGCGTGTGTGTGTGCGTGTGCATGCATGTGTATTAAGTTGTTATAGTTGTGTCCAGCTCTTTGCAATCCTATGGACTGTAACCTGCCAGGTACCTCTGTTGGTGAGATTTTCCAGGCAAGAATACTGAAGTGGGTTGTCATTTCCTCCTCCAGGGGATTTTCCAGACCCAGGGATCAAACCTGCATCTCTTATGTCTCCTTGTTGGCATGCAGGTTCCTTACTACTAGCGCAAACTGGGAAGCCCATAAAACCTCTTTATTCTAGGAGTCACAAGTCTTTGGGATGCTGCTCTTCTTTGTCTATGAATGTAATTTATATTATCTGGAAAGAAAGTGAAACAAATTTATATAGTCAGAGAGTGGAAGGCCTGTCAGAGAATTCCATATACCTTTATCAAATGTGATGTCCAAATATTTGACTGTCATCTGCATTTCTTCCTGTTCTCTGCTTGAGGTTGAGTGTATTAGGATTAATTTGGCTGCAAATAACCAGAAACCTACAAATATCTTCATTTTAAGAATATTTAATACAGTAAAAAAAAAAAGTATTGTTGTTGTTTTTCAGCTGCTAAGTCATGTCTGAGACTTTGCAACCATATGAACTGCAGCACACCAGGCTTCCCTGTCCTTCACCGTCTTCCTGAGTTTGCTCATATCAAATATTTGGACATCACATTTGGTAAAGGTATATGGAATTCTCTGACAGGCCTTCCATTCTCTGACTATATAAATTTGTTTCACTTTCTTTCATAATATAAATTACATTCATAGACAAAGAAGAGCAGCATCCCAAAGATATGTGACTCCTAGAATAATGCTGAATATACATTGCTCATGTATATTCAGATTTATTTCAGAGGTTCAACAATGTCAAGAATGCAGGATTTCCACGGTTCTGCTCTACAATACTCAAAGTGTTGACTTTTCATTCTTTTGCCTTATTGCCTCAGTGTTGCAAGATAGTTACCACAGCTCCAGGCATCACTTATCCATCCTGACATTTTAAGCTAAAAAGAAAGATCTAGGAAAAATGAGTTTTCTTTCTGAAAGTTATGGCTGTTTATTGGCAGAAATAATCTCTCCTCAAAATTCCCCAATAGAACAAGGAAGTTCTTGTCATGTCATTTTACCTGGAACCTGAGTTCCATGGTTACACATACTATCAAAAGAGGCTGGGAAAATACATGGAAAAGAGGAGTACCGGTATCATGATAGGCTTTGATGAATCTTGATTTATTTACTGGAACCAGTGAAGGGACATAATTTCCCTCAATCTAAAGGACCGACTTCCCTGGTGGCTCAGATGGTAAAGCGTCTGCCTACAATGTGGGAGACCGGGGTTCCAACCCCTGGGTCAGAAAGATCTCCTGGAGAAGGAAGTGGTAACCCACTCCAGTATTCTTGCCTGGGAAAATCCCATGGACGGAGAAGCCTGGTAGGCTACAGTCCATGGGGTGGAAAAGAGCTGGACAGGATTGAGCCACTTCATTTTCAAAGGACTGACTGCTGCTTCCGTGAGTGAGTCAGAGATCCTTAAGTAAAGAGAAGGTAGGGGTAGGGGATGACAGCTGCATAGGCCCTGAACAATAGGAATATTTGGTTCATGTAATCTTGGTCCCCAAAGTGGCATTGTTCTGTCATGGCAAAGAATTAAGATGGAAGTTAAGATGGAATTAAGATGTATGTGAAGCCTCTACCTTCAGACCTATTGCTAAGTCACTTCAGTCGTGTCCAACTCCGTGCCACCCCATATTTAGCAGCCCACCAGGCTCCCCGTCCCTGGGATCCTCCAGGCAAGAACACTGGAGTGGGTTGCCATTTCCTTCTCCAATGCATGAAAGTGAAAAGTGAAAGTGAAGTCGCACAGGTATGTCCAATTTAGCGACCCCGTGGACTGCAGCCTTCCATGCTCCTCCATCCATGGGATTTTCCAGGCAAGAGTATTGGAGTGGGGTGTCATTGCCTTCAGACCTAATTGTAGATAAAAAGGAGTACAGATCTTCTAATCTTTTTTTTTTTTTTTTTCACTTCATACTGAGAGAGCTAATCCTTAGGTAGGTTGATAAGGAGTTCCAGGGACCTTGTGGAGAAGAAAGGGATCTGGGGCTCTCAAGGAGGAGAAAAGGACAAACTTTTTTTCTGCATTGCTTTGATTTCGTCAGTGTAACAACATATCTTGCTCGAGGACATGTTTCTCCTTAAGATTAGAACCTCTGATTAATCTTGTTATTTTAAGATGCATATTGTGGGAGTGAGTCTGGTAATATCTTTCTACAGTTCATTCTAATCTTATTAATTTAAGATGTATGTTGTGGGGATGGGTCTGGTAAAAGGATATAAGGTCTTGATAAGACTAACTGGTGGGGGCCCTCTCTGTCCCCCTTCAGATGTTTATGTCAGAAGCTTTCTCTGACTCTTTTCATACTTTACTAAAACTCTGCTATCCAAAAGCTCTTGAGTGATCAAGCCTAGTCCCTGGTCCCAAAGCTAAATTTCCTTCAGCAATCACGAATCTGACACTGTTCACTGTGAGCTATCAACAGGACAGAATTGTATTGAATAAGTCAAGCTGAGATCTCAGTTGTGCCATCTTTTACCTTATATGGGGTAAAATTGTCTTGCTGCTAGGTTAACCTACAAACTCTAGATTAAGGGATTCCTAATTATAGCAGTGAGTGCCAGGTGCTATGAGAAGGGCACTTTCTCTACTATCTCCAGTAATCCTAATGAGAAACCAAGGAGGTGGCAATGGTGGAAGGTTTGCAAGGCATTCCTAGAGTAAATGTTCACTGATCAGTAGATTGCTTACTGAATAGAAAATCAGAGCAGTTCAAGGGGCTCTTTCCATGACTCATAAAAAAAAAAAAAAAAAGGACATTTTTCTGTCTCAGAGGAGACTTTAGACATTTAAGGATAAGAATATTCTTGTTTCCAGTTCCACTGTTATTTAGATAGGCTAAATAAATATTGGTATATTCTTCTTCTGAACCCCTTGAACTTCTAATCTTCATAAGGTCTATGTTTTCTTTGTTAGTAGTCTATATGAACTCAATTATACCTTGTATTAGATTTTGCTTTATTAGCTAGAATATTTAAATCCTGCTTCTGCTCAGAACCTTTGGTGATTTTGATTGGATATGGGAAGTCCTGAATTTTCTAAGCCTTATATTTATAGACAAGCAACGAGTTAAATACATGTCTGGGAAAATGTGCTATTTTAAAATTACCTGTATTCACTCTTAGAAGTTAAGCTTATTTTCATGCTTCAGATGTGATTTAATGAATTTGATGTTCTGACATGTCTTAAAATAAGTTTTGTTAGTTGTGGAGTGGGAAGAGAGAAGTGAACAGGGGTAAGATCCCTTGTTAAACAGCCTAGCCTATCAAACAGGACTATAAGTAGTTATGTATTAATTCCAGCAGTAGAGTTCAGAGATTTTTGTCCCAGCGTTTCTTAATTACAGGTAATTTTTGCTCTCTGAATCTTCAATATGAGGGCTCACAGAATTGTATCACTTTCTGAATAAATGACCTACTATAACAAATGCACAAGCCAGCCTAGCCAAAGCATTCCAGTTGTACACAACCATCTGCCTCAGATTCCTTCCCTATATAACCACATCTTATTTAAACATGTTCACATCCTTGATTTCCTTTCCATTCCTTATTAAGTGAAAATGTCTTCTACGAAAGTCACCTGAGGAGAAAATGAAACTTTAAAGGCATAACCCCTCCCACCTACATATTAAAAGAAAAAAAAAAGTAAGACAAAGAAATGGAGAGAGAATTCATAAAAGTTATTAGTTATTAGTAGAGTCACTCAGACACTCCCATGAAAACTGACAAAAGCAGAAAAACGTAGAATGTACTAAGAAGTCTAGATTCAGTGAAATCAGGGAAAACATAAATAGCCAATAGTTTCACACAGCAAAGAATCTATTACTAAAGGAATTGATAAATTTTGTTGTTGCTGTTGTTGTTTAGACGAAGAGAATGAGCCCCAAATATTTACTGCCAAAGATTTAAAAGTTATTTCATCTTATGCAGATAAAATGGGCCGAGTGACGTGTGCAGGATCACAGTATAAGCAGCTTTGTTGTCATTCAGTCCACAAGTCATGTCTGAAAATTGTGACTCGATGGACTGCAGCTTCCAGGCTTCCCTGTGCTTCACTATCTCCCAGGGTTTGTTCCAACTCATGTCCATTGAGTCAGTGATGTCATTCAATCATCTCATCTTCTGTCACCCACTTCTCCTGCCCTCAATCTTTCCTGGCATCAGGGTCTTTTACAGTGAGTCAGCTCTTCATATCAATTGGCCAAAGTATTGGAGTTTCAGTTTCAGCATCAGTCCTTCCGATGAATAGTCAGGGTTGATTTCCTTTAGGATTGACAGGTTTGATCTCAATGTTGAAGGGACTCTCAAGAGTCTTCTGTAGCACCACAATTTAAAAGCATAAAATTCTTTGGCACTCAACCTTTTTTTAAAAAAAAATTATTTATTTTAATTGGAGGCTAATTACTTTACAATATTGTGGTGGTTTTTGCCATACACTGACATGTATCAGCCATGGCTGTACATGTGTCCCCCATCCTGAACCCTCCCTCCCACCTTCCTACTCATCCCATCCCTCAGGGTCATCCCAGTGCACTCGCGCTGAGCACCCTGTCTCATGCATCAAACCTTGACTGGCGATCTATTTCACATATGATAATATATATGTTTCAATAATATTTTCTTGAATCATCCCACCCTCACCTTCTCCCACAGAGTCCAAAAGTCTGTTCTTTACATCTGTGTCTCTTTAGCTGTCTCACATATAGGGTCATCATTACCATCTTTCTAAATTCCATATATATGTGTTTATATACTGTATTGGTGTTTTTCTTTCTGACTTACTTCACTCTGTATAATAGACTCCAGTTTCATCCACCTCATTAGAACTGATTCAAATGCATTCTTTTTAATAACTGAGTAATATTCCATTGTGTATATGTACCACAGCTTTCTTATCCATTCATCTGCCAATAGACATCTAGGTTGCTTCCATGTCCTAGCTATTGTAAACAGTACTGTGATGGACATTGGGGTACATGTCTCTTTCAATTCTGGTTTCCTCAGTGTGTATATCCAGCAGTGGGATTACTGGTTCATATGGCAGAGTCCCAGAAGAAGAAGACACAAAGAAAGGCCATGAGAAAATACTTGAGGAGATAATAGTTGAAAAATTCCCTAAAATTGGGAAGGAAATAGCCACCCATGTCCAAGAAACCCAGAGAGTCCCAAACAGGATAAACCCAAGGCAAAACACCCCAAGACACATATTAATCAGATTAACGAAGATCAAACACAAAGAGCAAATATTAAAAGCAGCAAGGGAAAAACAACAAATAACACACAAAGGGATTCCCATAAGACTAACAGCTGATAACATCTGATCTTTCAATAGAAACTCTTCAGGCCAGAAGGGAATGGCAGGACATATTTAAAGTGATGAAAGAGAAAAACCTGCAACCCAGATTACTGTACCCAGCAAGGATCTCATTCAAATATGAGGGAGAAATCAAAAGCTTTACAGACAAGCAAAAGCTGAGAGAATTCAGCACCACCAAACCAACTCTTTAACAAATGTTAAAGGAACTTCTCTAGACAGGAAACACAGAAAAGGTTTATAACTCAAACCCAAAACAACAAAGTAAATGCCAATGGGATCATACTTATCAATAATTAACTTAAATGTAAATGGGTTGAATGCCCCAACCAAAAGACAAAGACTGGCTGAACGGATACAAAAACAAGACCCCTATACATGCTGTCTACAAGAAACCCATCTCAAAACAAGGGACACATACAGACTGAATGTGAAGGGCTGGAAAAATATACTTCATGCAAATGTAGACCAAAAGAAAGCAGGAATAGCAATACTCGTATCATATAAAATAGACTTTGAAATAAGGCCAGCAAAAGAGACAAAGAAGGGCACTACATAATGATCAAAGGATCAATCCAAGAGGAAGATATAACAATTATAAATATATATGCACTCAGCATAGGAACACCACAATATGTAAGGCAAATAAGTATGAAAGGGGAAATTAACAGTAACACAATAATAGTGGGAGACTTTAATACCCCACTTGACACCTGTGGATAGATCAGCTAAACAGAAAATAAGCAAGGAAACACAAACTTTAAATGTACAATGGACCAGTTAGGCCTAATTGATATGTATAGGACATTTCACTCCAAAATAATGAATTTCACCTTTTTCTCAAGTGTACACAGAACATTCTCCAAGATAGATTACATTCTGGGCCATAAATCTGCTGCTGCTGCTAAGTCGCTTTAGTCATGTCTGACTCTGTGCAACCCTATAGACGGCGGCCCACCAGGCTCCCCGTCCCTGGGATTCTCCAGGCAAGAACACTGGAGTGGGTTGCCATTTCCTTCTCCAATGCATGAAAGTGAAACGTGAAAGTGAAGTTGTTCAGTCATGTTTGACTCTTTGCAACCCCATGGATGGTAGCCCACCAGGCTCCTCCATCCATGGGATTTTCCAGGCAAGAGTACTGGAGTGGGGTGCCATTGCCTTCTCCAGGGCCATAAATCTAGCCTTGGTAAATTAAAAAAAAAAAAATTGAAATCATTTCAAGCATCTTTTTTGATCACAGTGGAGTAAGATTAGATGTCAACTACAGGAAAAAAGCTATTAAAAATACAAACATATGGAGACTAAATAACATGCTTCTGATTAACCAACAAATCACAGAAGAAATAAAAAAAAAAAGAAAGCAAATTACTCATAGAAATGAATGACAATGAAAACATGACAACCCCAAACCTATGGGATTCAGTAAAAAGCAGTGCGAAGGGGAGGGTTCATACCAATACAAGCCTACCTCAAGAAACAAGAGAAAAATCAAATAAATAATCTAACTCTACACCTTAAGTGACCAGAAAAGAAGAATAACCCCAGGGTTAGTAGAAGGAAAGAAATCATAAAAATTAGGGCAGAAATAAATGAAAGAGAAACAAAGGAGACTATAGCAAAAATCAACAAAACTAAAAGCTAGTTCTTTGAGAAGATAAATAAAATAGAGAAACCATTAGCCAGACTCATCAAAAAAAAGGGGGGAGATGAATCAAAACAACATAATTAGAAATGAAAATGAAGAAATCAAACAGACAACACAGAAATACAAAGCAACTATATGCCAATAAAATGGACAGCTTGGAAGAAATGGATAAATTCTTAGAAAAGTATAACCTTCCAAAACTGAAACAGGAAGAAATAAAATCTTAACAGATCCATCACAAACATGGAGATTGAAACTATAATCAAAAATCTTCCAACCAAAAAGCCCAGGACCAGATGGCTTCACAGGTGAATTCAACCAAAAATTTAGGGAAGACTTAACACCTAACTAATACTACTCAAACTCTTCCAGAAAATTGCAGAGGAAGGTAAACTTCCAAACTCATTCTATGAGGCCACCATCACCCTAATACCAAAACCAGAAAACAATACCACCAAAAAGAAAACTACAGGCCAATATCACTGATGAACATAGACGCAAAAATCCTCAACAAAATTCTAGCAAACAGAATCCACCAATATATTAAAAAGATCATACATCATGACCAGTGGGCTTTATCCCAGGGATGCAAGGTTTCCTCAGTATTTGCAAACCAATCAATGTGATACATCACATTAACAAATTGAAAGATAAAAACCATATGATTATCTCAATAGATACAGCCTTTGACAAAATTTAACATCCAACTATGAAGGCTATCTTTTTACCTTGCTTATAGTTTCCTTCATTGTGCAAAAGCTTTTAAGTTTAATTAGGTCCCATTTGCTGTTTTTATTTCTGTTACTCTGGGAGGTGGGTCATAGAGGATCCTGCTGTGATTTATGTCAGAGAGTGTTTTGCCTATGTTTTCCTCTAGGAGTTTCATTCTTCTGACATTTAGATCTTTAAGCTATTTTGAGTTTATTTTTGTTTATGGTATTAGAAAGTGTTCTAGTTTCATACTTTTATAAGTGGTTGACCAGTTTTCCAAGCACCGCTTGTTAAAGAGATTGTCTTTTCTCCATTGTATATTCTTGTCTCCTTTGTCAAAGACAAAGTGTCCATAGATGCATGGGTCTATTTCTGGCCTTTCTATTTTGTTCTATTGATCTATATTTCTGTCTCTGTGCCAGTACCATACCATCTTGATGACTGCAGCCTTCCCTTTCTTTATGGTCCAATTCTCATGCCCATATATGACTACTCTAAGATCCATAGCTTTGAATAGATGGACCTTTGTCAGCAAAGTGATGTCTCTGTTTTTTAATAGGCAATCTAGAATTGTCATTGCTTTCCTTCCAAAGAGCAAGCACCTGTTAATTTCATGATTTCAGTAAATATCTGCACTGATTTCAGAGCCCATGGAAGGGGGAGGAGACTGCTGCCACTTTTCCCCCATCTATTTGTCATGAAATGATGGGACTGGATGCCATGATCTTAGTTTTCTGAATGTTGAGTTTTAAGCCAGCTCACTCTCCTCTTTCCTCTTCATCAAAAGGCTCTTTTGTTCCTTTTCACTTTCTACCATTAGAGTGGTATCATTCACTTATCTGAGGTTGATAATGTTTCTCCCAGCAGTCTTGATTCTAACCTATGATTCATCCAGCCTGGAATTTCACATGATGTACTCTGCATAGAAATTAAATAATAAAAGTGACAGTATACAGCTTTGACATATGTCTTTCCAAAATTTGAATCAATCAGTTGTTCCATGTTTGGTTCTAGCTGTTGCTTCTTGACCTGCATACAGATTTCTCAGGAGGCAGCTAAGGTTGTCTGGTACTCCCATCTCCTGAAGAATTTTCCACAGTTTGTTGTGATCCACACAGTCAAAGGCTTTAGCGTAGTCAATGAAGCATAAGTAGATGATTTTCTGGAATTCCTTTGCTTTCTCTATGATCCAGGGAATGTTGGCAATTTGATCTCTGGTTTTTATGCCTTTTATAAACACAGCTTGCACATCTGGAAGACCTCAGTTCATGTCCTGCTGAAGCCTAACTTAAAGGATTTTGAGCATTACCTTGCTAGCATGTGAAAAGAGTGCAATTGTACAGTAGTTTGAACATTCTTTGGCATTGTTCTTCTTTGAGATTGAAATGAAAACTGACCTCTTCCAATCCTGTGGCCACTGCTTAGTTTTCTAAATTTGCTACATATTTAATGTAGTACTTTAACAGCATCATTTTTTGAGGATATGAAATAACTCAGCTGAAATTCTATCACCTGGACTAGCTTTGTTTGTAGTAATGCTTCCTAAGGCCTACTTGACTTCACACTCCAGGATGTATAGCTCTAGGTAAGCAACCTAGTATACGCGGCTATATGACATTAAAACTGCAATTACAGGCACTGCCTCCACTGAGAACCGCGAAATCCCAGTACTCATTTTCCACACTAGGAGTTTCCATCCCATTGATCCTTCTACAGTTTTCGATAATGGGATATTCTATGTTGTACACAGTACCTAGTAGTGGTAGCAACATCTGATAGTTTGAAAAGATTAAAGTTGACTTTAGAAGTGGCCTAAAGTCAGTGCGGTTGAAATGTTGTAACCTCCCTTGTAGAACACAGGAAGGAATCCGAATGTTCAAGGCAATGGGAATATTGAATCTATCATCTACTTCTTCTGCCTTTTCCTAATTATACCCAAATTTGGAAGGGCCTAAAGAAACTTCCTTCACTCAGCATAAGGATAAGTGCTGGTGAAGAGCATCAATATCTTTGAAAATCTGCCAAGTAGCATGCAGTCAGTAGGCTTGAGACAATGATGGGTGATGCTGTACTAGGAATGAGGTTTTTGAAATTTGGGGCTTAACAGATCCCAAGGTTGTAGAGGCCAGTGTCAACATTTCACTATCAGTGATATGATATGTTTAGTACAACCTAAGGACAGA
This sequence comes from Nanger dama, assembly GCA_917880005.1. Classification (NCBI taxonomy): domain Eukaryota; kingdom Metazoa; phylum Chordata; class Mammalia; order Artiodactyla; family Bovidae; genus Nanger; species Nanger dama. The sequence goes on from CAKJTW010000116.1 coordinate 797,585, forward strand.
AAATTTGACCTACAGGAAGAGGTAAACATTTTTAATTTATCATTAATTCCTTAGGGTAGAAAAGGAGACCGCTTATAGTATACTGTGCTTGACATATATGAGAAAAACCTAAATATTAGGAGTTTCCAGATGAATTGGTATACAGAACTGGGGTCCTTTAACGTGTGTCATACAGCCATTAATAACATTACCATATGACCCAACAATGCCACCACTGGGCATTCAGTTCAGTTGCTCAGTCGTGCCCGACTTCTTGTGACACCATGAATCACAGCACGCCAGGCTTCCCTGTCCATCACCATCTCCAGGAGTTCACCCAGACTCATGTCCATTGAGTCAGTGATGCCATCCAGACATCTCATCCTCTGTTATCCGCTTCTCCCTTCTCCTCCTGCCTCCAGTCCCTCCCAGCATCAGGGTCTTTTCCAATGTGTCAACTCTTCACACGAGGTGGCCAAAGTATTGGAGTTTCAGCTTCAGCATCAGTCCTTCCAATGAACACCCAGGACTGATCTCCTTTAGGATGGACTGGTTGGATCTCTTTGCAGTAAAAGGGACTCTCAAGAGTCTTCTCCGACACCACAGTTCAAAAGCATCAGTTCTTTGGTGCTCAGCTTTCTTCACAGTCCAACTCTCACATCCATACATGACCACTGGGAAAACCATAGCCTTGACAAGACAGACCTTAGTCGGCAAAGTAATGTCTCTGCTTTTGAATATGCTATCTAGGTTGGTCATAACTTTTCTTCCAAGGAGTAAGTGTCTTTTAATTTCATGGCTGTAGTCACCATCTGCAGTGATTTTGAAGCCCAGAAAAATAAAGTCTGACACTATTTCTCCTATTTCTCCATCTATTTCCCATGAAGTGATGGGACCACATGCCATGATCTTCGTTTTCTTTTAAAGTTGAGCTTTAAACCAACTTTTTCATTCTCCTCTTTCACTTTCATCAAGAGGTTTTTTAGTTCCTCTTCATTTTCTGCCATAAGGGTGGTGTCATCTGCATATCTGAGATTATTCATATTTCTCCTAGAAATAGTTTTTCAACTTGAGAAAACCATAATTGAGGCTCATCTCATGTGGTCTGGGCAAGGAGATTTCTCCCCACTACTGTAGCACCAGGTTGGCATTTTTGGGGGTTTTGTGGCTTTGGCACCTGGAACACAAGGCCTCTCACCACTGTATCATGTGCTCCACCACACCCTCTGCCTCTGGGGCAGCAAGCATCCCTGCTCTTGCCACATTTCTAAGGGTGAGTTCCACAGAAGGAAGGCTTCTGTCTTCCTAGACTTCATATCCCTTGTTCTGGGGGCAGTCCAGCCCAGGCCTCCATGTCCAGCTCAGGTAGAGCACCAGCCGCCTCATAAGAACATTTTCAGCCAGGGTCCCAGGGTGTTTCTTTATCCACCTGGGTCACAGAATGAGGATGATGCAGAGGAGAGCCACAGCTGACTCTGACAATCATGTTGCAAGGGTGAGAAAACATCCTTTGTGAGATCAAACCCTGACCTTTGGAGTGGGAGCACTGACTCCAAGATCCTAGACTACCAGAGAACTAATCCTAGGGAGTATCAGATAGTGAGAACTCACAAAAAGGACACCTCTTGAATACAAGACCCAACATCACCCAACCACCAGTAGCACCCTGTGCAGGATGCCTCATCTAAACCACAAACAAAACTAAAATACAAACCCAATCACCAGCACACAGGATTACCACCTCACTCAGCCTTGCCCATCAGAGGAAAAACAAACAAACAAACAAAAAGAAGCCAGGAAGCCATCTTGAGGAATCCCGCCCATGACAAGGTCATGAGGAAGGAAGCCTGACAAAATGCAAGGATGTGATCGGGCTTCAGGGGTTTCCCCTGGAATTTCCTGAGCTTGTACCCCCAAAACCAAAAATCTGCCAGCCTTTGTGCTCTACTTCTCCACTCTCTGACACACTCTGGAAAAAGTCAACTCAGGGCTTTAGTCTTATGCTTTTAAAAGGGATGTTTCAGTTAAACCCCCTCTGATAGCTCTCTAGCTTGCCTAACAGGTTCCCCTAGACCTCTTACAGCTTGTGAATTGCTTATAGCTCCCCAACTGCAAGAGGCACAAAGCTTAAAATCATCTTAAAGATACAGAGCCTTTTCTAGAGAGTTAAAAATCATATTGGTGATGGATTTTCACTGTTGACTCAATGATTGCTGCCAGGCCTCCGTATTCTTTATCTTTTAGGCACCTGGGAGGATGTTAATCCATGTAACTGGGATGTAGAAAAAGATGTATAGTAGTTTTGATGTTAGCAACACTAGACTTTTGAGTTAATTACCTTTCTTTCGTTATAAATCACTGTACTCCTTTTACTTGTTATAAATTGCTGTATCTTTGCTATGTAAAAATGTAACTTTATTTAGTGCTTTCTGAGAGTGGCACCAGACTTTGGGAAGATCAACACAAATAAGTCTTCTGGTTAACAAACCCTTATCAGAAAAAGGCTATAAAATGTTAATTGGCCCTTTTGGCCAGAAGATGATGTAAATCACCTAAGATCTGTGTATACAACTAGGTATGCAGAGAGAAAAGCCTGGTTTTGATCAGAGTCTGTCTGCTAATGCTGCATAACTTTGTGTTACCCATTGATCTCCATGTTTTATCAAAAGTATAAAAGGCCTTCTGAACAATAAAGGATGGACCGTTTCTTGGACTAGTCTCTCAGCCTAGTTTCTTGGGAATCTGGCTCCCCCCATGTCTCTCTCTCTCTCTTCTCCCTCTCCCTCCCTCTCCTCTTTACTCTAATTTCAGGCTGAATTCCCATCTGGATCGGGGCTGCTCACCAAGTCTACTTACTTGTCCTGGCTTCTAAGACTCACGCAAAAGGTAGCCTAAGGTGGGGGCACCCTTAGATATTTAAGTGGGCGCCGGTGGCCCAACGTAGATGGTGCAAATCTCTTGTCCTGAGATTTTATTGGTCTTCCCCGTAAGCCAAGTTATTCAGGATCCTTTCTCCACCTAATTTTTCTACTATACTATTATTTCTTAATCTAATCTTATATTAATTAATAAATAAGTTTTTTTCCTTGCCTATCCGTCTCCCCTTCGAAATACCCTGGATCCACCGAGGCAGGACCCTGACACTCAGCACAAAACTCACAAAGCTTACACAAACCACTGGATCAACCTTAGAAGGGCAGAAACCAAAAGGACAAAATTCAACCTTTATGCCTGGTAAAAGGAGATCTCAATCACAATAGTTTAAAAAAATGATGAAAAGGCAGAGAAATACTATATAATGAAGGAGCAAACTGGAAAAACAAGTCCAAATAAATGAAGAGGAAATAGGCAAAGTATCTGAAAAATAATTCAGAATAATGATAGTAAAAATGATTAAAAATCTTGAAAAAAAGGGGGGGGGGATGCTAGAATCAATTAACAAAGACCTAGAAGAATTAAAGAATAAATATACAGAGACAACTCAATTACTGAAATTAAAAATACTCTAGAAGTAATCATGGGAAAATATCTGAAGCAGATGAATCAGTGAGCTGGAAGATAAAATGGTGGAAATAACTTCTGAAGAGAATGAAGTAAAAAGAATGAAAAGAACTGAGGATAGTCTCAGAGACCTCTGTGACTATATCAAATGCATCAACAGTTGAATTCTAGGGGTCCCTTAAGAAGAAGAGAAAAAGAAAAGGTATGAGAAAATGAAGATAGGAGAAAATCTCTTCTCTATAATGAAGAGATTGTAGTTGAAAATTACCCAACATGAAAAGGAAATAGTCAATCAAGTCCAAGAGGCACAAAGAATTCCATAATGGATAAACCCAAGAAGAAACATGTTAAGGCATATACCAATAAAACTAACAAAGACTAAATGCAAAGAAAGAATATTAAAAGCAACAAGGGAGAAGCAACATGTAACATACAAGGGAAACCCCATATGCTTAACAACTGGCATTTCAGGAGAAACTCTGCAGACCAGAAGGGAATTGCAAGGTATATTTAAAGTTCTGAAAGAGAAAAAATCTACAAGCAAGACTACAGTACCCAAAAGGATCTCATTCAAAATTTATGGAGAAATCAAAAGCTTTTCAGACAAGCAAAAGTTAAGAGAATTCAGTAACACCAAACCAGATTTACAAGTGTAAAATGGAGTTATATAGTCAAGAAATACAAGAGGAAAAAAAAGATCTACAAAATCAACCCCAAACAATTAAGAAAATGGCAATAGGAACATATATATCAATAATCACTTTAAATGTAAATGGATTAAATGCTCCAACCAAAAGACACAGACTGGCTGAATGGATACAACACCCAAATATATACTGTCTACAAGAAACCCACTTCAGATCTCAAGATACATAGGAAGTAGGAGGATGGAAAAATATATTCCATGCATGTGGGAAGCAAAAGAAAGCTGGAGTAGCAATCCTCATATCAGACAAAATAGACCTTAAAATGAAGATTACAAGAGATAAGGAAGGATACTACATAGTGATGAAGGGATCAATCCAGGAGGAAGATATAACAATTGTAAATATCTATGCACCCTACACAGAAGCACCTCAATACATAAGACGAACACTAAGAGACATAAAAGAAGAAATTGACAGTAACACAATGATAGTAGGAGACTTTAACTTCCCACTCACACTAATGGACAGATCATCAAAGCAGAAAAGTAATACGGAAACACAAGTCTTAAATGATACATTAGATGAGATGGATCTCACTGATATCTTCAGGACATTCCATCCAAATGCAGAAGAATACACCTTCTCAAGGGCACATGGAACGTTCTTCAGGATAGGTCACATCTTGGGTCACAAATCAAACCTCAGTAAATTTGAGAAAGTTGAAATCATATCAGTATCTTCTCTGCCCACAATGCTATGAGATTAGATATTAATTACAAGGGGAAAAAAATAAACTGTAAGAAACACAGACACAAGGAGATTAAAAACATGTTTCTAAATAACCAACAAGTTACTGAAGAAATCAAAAGGAAATTTAAAAAATTTCTAGAAACAAGTGACAATGAGAAAATGACAACTCAAAACCTATTGGATGCAGCAAAAGCAGTCCTAAGAGGGAAGTTTATAGCAATAAAATCCTACCTCAAGAAACAGGAAAAAACATCAAATAGACAACCTAATTACACCTGAAACAACTGGGAAAAGAAGAACAAAATACCCCAAAATTAGTAGAAGGAAAGAAATAAAAAAGATCTGAGAAGAAATAACTGAAGAGGAAGTGAAAGAAAAATAGTAAAGGTTAATAAAACTTAAATCTGGTTCTTTGAGAAGATAAACAAAATTGACAAACATTTAGCCAGACTCATCAAGAAAAAAGAGAGAAGAAACAAATCAACACAATTAGAAATGAAAAAGGAGAGGTTATAACAGACAATGCAGAAATACAAAAGATTATAAGAGACTATTATGAACAACTATATGGCAATAAAATGGATAACCTGAAAGAAATGGACAGGTTCTTAGACAAATTTGGTCTTCCAAGACTGAACCAGGAAGAAATAGAAATCATAAACAACCCAATTGCAAGCACTGAAATTGAAGCTGTGATCAAAAATCCCCCAAACAACAGAGGCCCAGGACCAGATGGCTTCACAGGAGAATTCTGTCAAATGCTCAGAGAACAGCTAATGGCTATCCTAAAACTCTTTCAAAAAATTGCAGAGGAAGAAACACTTCCAAACTCATTTTTACAAGGCCACCATCACCCTGACACAAAAACCAGACAAAGACAACACAAAAAAGACTACCAGCCACTATCAGTGATGAAAATAGATGCAAAATCTTCAACAGAATTTTAGCAAACGTAATTTAGCAACACATCAAAAGCTCATACACCATGATCAAGTTAGGTTTATTCCAGAGAGGCAAGGATTCTTCAGTATATACAAATCAATCAATGTGATACACCATATTAACAAACTGAATGGTAAAAACCATATAATAATTTCAATCGATGCAGAAAAAGCCTTTGAAAAATTCAGCACCTATTTATGATTAAAACTCTTCAAAAAATGGACCTAGAAGGAACCTACCTCAACATAGTAAAGACCATATATGTAGCACTTTGCATGTGAGATGGAGATCCATTTTAAGATAAGAAAAGAGATGAGGAAGGATGTTTGAATCTGGAACTTGAAGATAAATTTAACAATTCTAAACTATTCATATGAAGTCTTGGTGAGCCAGTTCTTTACTTTTAAGTTGTAGTACACATGATATATTTGTCAAGAATTTTTCTGCAGACACTTGCTTTTTCAGGGTTGATTCTGGCTATTTCATTGGCTTTATCAAGTGACAAATTTATTTATTTATATTGCTCTAAAGACTTTATTCAAAGTTCAGGGATTTAAATCCTTAATTTATGATAAATTGGTGATAATTTTGCAGACATATATAGAGATAATGAAGTTTTAATGAAAGGAAATGAAGAGAAGATAATGAAGTAATTACTTGCTAATTGCAGGTTTATGACTCATAAGTCACTATCCACCATCCTATCTCTGAGATGAATATGTGTGTGTATGTATATATATATACATATATTTATTTATTTACTGTAGAAGGGGTATAAGAGAGTGCTCAGGAAACACATAACGTATAGTAAGAAAGCAGCAATGAGAGGTGGACAACAACAACAAAAAAGGGAAATCCAGGAAGTGAAGCAAATAACTAACTAACGCAGAGATCTTAAGTTAAAACTGTATGCAAGCAAGTTTTGTCTCATCCATGGATTAAAATGAGGTCCTGGTAGATCTCACAGATCCTAGCATGTATGTATCTATTAGATATAAATAATCATTGTTTAGGCAAAGCACACTAATATCTAATCCTAGACAAAGAAGAAGAACAGAGTACTAGAAAATCAGAATATGTGTGTGTTAGTTGCTTAATCATGTCCAATTCTTTGCGACCCCATGGACTATAGCCTGCCAGGCTCCCCTGTCCATGGGATTTCCCAGGCAAGAATACTAGAGTGGGTTGCCATTTATCAGAATACTTCGGAATAAGTCATGAATTTGCCACATACTATTTGTGTGACCTGGGGAAAGGTAATTCATTGCTCTGTGCCTAATAATTTCATCCACTACACAGAGATGAAAATAATGTACACCTCATAGCATTGGTTTGAGGATTAAATGAAACAATGCATGCAAAGTAGTTTGCAAGTCTCTGAGACTTAACTGGAGCTGATTATACAGAGTGAAGTAAGCCAGAAAGAAAAACACCAATACAGTATACTGACACATATATATGGGATTTAGAAAGATAGTAATGATGACCCTCTATGTGAGACAACAAAAGAGACACAGAGGTATAGAACGGACTTTTGGACTCAGGGAGAGGGAGAGGGTAGGATGATTTTGGAGAATGACATTGAAACATGTATACTATCATGTAAGAAACGAAGCGCCAGTCTATGTTCAATACAGGATACAGGATGCTTGGGGCTGGTGCACGGGATGATCCAGGGAGATGATATGGGGTGGGAGGTGGGAGGGGCTTCGGCATTGGGAGATCGTGTACACCTGTGGCTGATTCATGTCAATATGTGGCAAAACAAATACAGTATTGTAATGTAGAATAAAGTATTTAAAAAAATAAATAAAATAAAATGCTAAAAAAAGACTCAATATGGATAAGGATCAACTCTTTTATTCTAGAGAAAGTGTAGAATCCAAGAATCTCTGCTTATAAAAACATTGTGCCAAGTCAAGGGGCGTATCAGTGTGCACACTGTTGTCAGAGAACACCCCATTTACACTTGGTTTGGGTATGTTGTGAGTATAAAGAGTGACAGCCTTTCAGCCAATGTTTTTTTTTTTTTTTTTTGTACAAAACTTTTTGTTTTGTATTGAGATATAGCCAATTAACAATGTTGTGGTAGTTTAGGTGAAGAGCCAAGGGACTTGGCCTTACATATACATGTATACAATCTTCCCCAAGCTCCTCTCCCATCAAGGCTGGCACATAACATTGAGCAGAGTTCCCTGTGCTACACAAAAGGTCCTTGTTGGTTATCCATTTTACATATAGCAGTCTGTACATAACCTTCCCAAAGTCCCTGACTATCCTTTCCCCCTGTAACCATAAGCTCATTTTATGTCTGTGAGTCTTTTTCTGTTTTGTTAGTAAGTTCATTTATATCATTTCTTTTAAAATTCCATGTGTAAGGGATGCCATATGAATTTTCTCCTTCTCTGTCTGACTTACTTCACTCAGTATGACACTCTCTAGATCCATCCATGTCTCAGCCAATATCTTTTGAGAAGATGACAATTATCCATGTCTTCACAATTAATCCTTGTAACATGCAATACAGGAATCAAAAATAAAGTAACCAATTAATGATCCAGATCCCCAAACTTGATGTATAAGCCTCTTTCATTGGTGACTTAGCAATGATGATTACATTGTAATATATTGTAATGGACATAAAATAATATACAATGTAATAAAGCAGTGGCTGATAAATGTGATGTTGGTTTGAATCTATCCTCTTATTCCTTCTCTTTAGTCTTCTTTTCTTGTCATAAACCTCTTGCTTTAAAAGGTTAGAAAGATCAGTACATCACTAAGCAGCTAGGAAATATATCACAGGTACTTCTTCAGAAATGGAAAGTGCAAGAACTCAGGCTTTTCTGAGATTCTGCAATTCAGTGACTTCACCTGGCCTGTTCAGGGTTAAGAGGAAGAAAGAGAAGACAATATGGTCTAAAAAAATAAAAATGGTGTCAGGAAATCTGGAATCTTGTTCCACCTCTTACAGTCACTTGCCTGATAATACTGGTCTACTCTCCAGGCCCCTCAGTTTTTTATTGTTGTTGTTGTTGTTTGTTTGATTGGTTTGGTTTTGTAAACAAGAAATGAGGTCAGTTTACTCTTCTTAGAAAGGGTAACATAGATTTGAACTCTTGCATGTATGTTACATATTGGGGAAGAGAAGGGAAGGTAAATAGAGGTTGTATGTTATGAAGTAGTACTCAAGTTTGATTATCTATGTGTGTATGTGTGTGTACATTATATTATATGCATATATAATTACTTATATATTTTATACAAATATCTATATAATCTTATTCAGACTTCACACTTCAGAGGTTTGAATACTCTGATTGGGCTGAAGTTAACATAGATTGCAAGATCAATAATGATAACACATTGTATGGTTCTTCAGAATAATGAAGATGACAGTTTCCAAGAGCCCTCAACTACTTTTGAGGCATCTTCTATTTAAAATAATAGATGTGCTTCTATAAATACTGAGCTTTGTAGAGTTATCAAGTCAGTCTAATGTGAAAAATGAGAATAAATTTAATCAATCTGAAATATTTGCAGACATTTGCAACTTATAAATGTTAACCAAATCAAGTAGCCCTCTTCAATAACCACCCATGTTTCACTGAACTTAAAACAATAATAATATCTAAAATACATTGTCTGGGACCCACAGCAAGCCACTCTGAAACTTGGCCCAGACCACCAGTGGGCTGCCACCAGCCCCAGGACCCCATCAGCCATGCAGGCAGCTGTACTGGTGCCTGGTTCCACCCATCAGTGGGCCAGCAGTCATTGAATGAGGCAGGACATGGCCGCCAACTAGGGCAGAAGGTAGACTCACCTACCAGTGTGCCTACAGTAGTTTGCCCCTCCACATTGGAAGGGCTCATGCAGCCTACACAGAGGAAAGCCCTAGAGGATATACCTCGGAGACCGAGGGGAATTCACTGCTGGACCCCAAAGGATGTCTTCTACATCTTATAACTTCGCCATGATTAAGAAACATAATCAACCTACCTAATTCATAGAAATAAACACAGAGAATTAGAAAAACTGAGAAGGCAAAGCAATATGTTATAAACAAAGGAGCAATACAAAAGTCTCAGAAAGAGAACTGAACAAAGAGGAGATAAGTGATCTACCAAATAAATGGTTCAAGGTAAATATTATAAAGATATTCAATAATTTTGGGAGATGAATGGATGAACGAAGCGAGAATTTTAACAAAGAATTAGGAAATACAAAGAAGAACAAAATAAGGCTGAAGAATAACAAATTAGTACACAGGAAGCAAATCAACAGTAGATTATAAGATTCAGAAGAATGGATCAGCTACCTGGAAGACTGAGATATGGAAATTAACCAAGCTGAATAGAAAAATAAATAAAGAAATGAGGATAGTTTGAGATCTCTGGGATAACATCAAGGTTGCTAACATTCACATTACAGGGTCCCAGAAGGGAAAAAAAAACCCAAAAACACACAAAAACACCTTATTTGAATAATAGTCAAAAACTCCCCTAACCTGGGAAAGGAAACAGATATCCAGGTCCAGGTACTATAGAGAGTCCCAAACAAGATCAGCTCAAGGAGGTTCACACCAAGATACCTTATAATTATAATGGCAGAAGTTCAAGATAAAGAGCCTTAAGAGTGGCAGAGAAAGATAAATAAGTTTGTTCAAGAAACCACCCATAAGACCATCAGCTAACTTTTCTGCAAAAACTTTGAGGCCAGAAGGGAATGACATGATATATTCAAAGTGATGAAATAAGAAGTATCTTCAGACAATGATATTCTACCTGGTAAGGCTATTTTTCAGATTTGAAAGGGAGTTAAAAGTTTTACAGATAAGCAAAAGCTAAAAGAGTTCAGCACCAATAAAATGTTTTACAAAAAAATGTTAAAGAAATCTCTCTAAATGGAAAAGACTACAAGTAGAAATAAGAAAATTATACAAGGAAACATCTCCTTGGTAAAGGCAAACATACAGTAAAGATAGTAGACCGATCACTAATAAAGCTAATAGGAAGGTTAGAAGAAAAAATAGTAAAATTGTCTATATCCACAATAAGCAGTTAAGGGATACACAAAACAAAAAGATATAAACTATGTCAAAAACTTTAAATGTGGTCAGAGAGGAGAAAAAAAAGTAAGATCAAGAAATTATATCAAGCATCTTTTATGACCACAACACTGTGAGACTGGAAATCAATTACAAGCATAAAAGTTCAAAAACACAAATATGTGGAGGCTAAACGATATGCTATTAAATGACCAAAGGATCACTGAAGAAATCGACAAAATTTAAAAATATCTGGAGACAAATGAGAGCAAAGCACAATGTTCTAAAATTTGTGGGACATGGCAAAAGTAGTCCTAAAAGGAAATTTACAGAAATTCAATTTTACTTCAGGAAATAAAGAAAATCTCAAACAATCTAACTTTACACCTAGAAGAACTTGAAAAATAACAAACAAAACCCACTATTAGTAGAAGAAAAGAAATCATAAAGGTCAGAGTAGAAATAAATGAAATAAAGAATAAAAAATTAATCCCTTAATAAGATCAAAGAAACTAAAAGGTGGTTCTTTGAAAAGATAAATTGATAAACCTTTAGCCAGTCTCATCAAGAAAAAAGAGAAGGTACAAATCAACAATATCAGAAAAGAAAGATAAGTTAAACTGACACCACAGAAAAGCAAAAGATCATAAGATATTACTTTGAACAATATACACCAATTTAATGGACAACGTAGAGATAAATTCCTAGAACTGTATGTTCTCATGAGAATGAATTAGAAATAAATAAAAATATGAACAGACCAATTACCAGTGATTAAATTGAATAAGTAATAGTAAAACTCCCAACAAGCAAAAGTCTAAGGCCAGATGGCTTTGCAGGTAAATTCTACCAAATATTTAAAGAAGAGTTAGCCCAAATATTTCTCAAAATATTCTAAAAACTTGAAGAGGAATAAACATTTTCAGTCATCTTACTGGGCTGGTGTCACCTTGACACCAAAGCCAGACAAAGACACCATATGAAAGAAAATTACAGGCCAATTTCACTTATGAACACAGATGCAAAACTCTTCAAAAATATATTACCAAACTGAATTTAACAATATATTAAAAAGATCATGCCACATGATCCCTGGGTCAAGAAAATCCCCTGGAGAAGGAAATGGCAATCCACTCCAGTACTACTGCCTGGAAAATCCCATGGACAGAGGAGCCTGGTAGGCTCCTCTGTCCATGGGGTGGCAAAGAGTCAGACATGACTGAGTGACTTTACTTTACCACAAGATCAAGTGTGATTTACCCCAAAAAGATAAATATGATTTGATGATTTATTTTTGAGATGAGGATTTGATATCTTCAAATTAATCAACATGATCTACTACATTCAAAAATAAAGAATAAAAATTATCTGATCATCTCAATAAATGCAGAATAAATTGTGACAAAATTCATTATACACTTATGATTAAAAAAAAATTCAACAAAATGAGTATAAAGGGAACATACATCCACGTAATATAGATCATATGTGACAAACTCACAGTCAACAGTATTCTCTAATGTGAAAATCTAGAAGCATTGCTACTTTCATTCAACATAGTATTGAAAGTCACAGGAATCAGACAAGAAAAATAAAAAGAATTCAAATTGAAAAGGGAGATAGATCTCACTGCATATGACAGAGTATTATACAAAGGAAATCCTAAAGCTACCATCAAAAAGCTGTGAAAATAATAAATTCGGTAAAGTTGGAGGCTACACAGTTAATACAGAAATCTGTTGCACTTTTATAAATTGACAACAAACTATCAGAAAGACAAATAAGGAAGACAATCCAATATACAATTGTTTTAAAAATAATAAAATATTTAGGAATAAACCAAACCAAAGATGTTAAAGACCTGTACTCAGAAATCTATAAGACACTGATGAAAGAAACTAAAGATGATGCAAACAAATGGAAAGATACATTGTGCTTATGGATTAAAAGAATTAATATTGTTAAACTGACTACACTATCCTAGGCAATATATAGATTCAACACAAGGGTGTAGAGAAAAGGGAACGCTTATGTACTGTTGGTGGGAATGTAAATTGTTGTAGCCACTTTGGAAACTTCTCAAAAAATTAAAAATGGAGTCATCATAAGATTCAGAAATTCCATGTATGTGTATTTTTTTCTGAAGAAAATAAAAACATTACTTAGAAAAAGAGACAAGCAAACCTATGTTCATTGCACCATTATTTACAATAGCCAAGATAAGCAATCTAAATGTGTACAGATAGATGTATGGATAAATATGTAATGCATACATACACACAAGCACACACATCATGGAATATTATTTGCCATAATAAGACTACAATCTTGCTATTTGCAATCATGTAGATGGACTAGAGAGTATTTACTATGCTAACTGAATGAAGTCAGACAGAGCAAGACAAATACCCTACAGTTTCAATTGTATATGGAATCTACAAAGTAAAACAAATGAACAGACATGAAAATACGAAAATTGATGTGTAGATGCAGAGTACAAACTGGTGTTTGCTAGAGGGGAGGGTTGTGTGGGGATGGCCGAATTAGCTGAGGGAGATTAAGGGGTACATACTTGCAGTTATAAAATAGGTAAGTCACAGGGATGGAAAGTACAGCAGAGGAATATTTTCAATAATATTATTAATAAATTTGGTGACAGATGATAGCTAGGCTTTCATGGTGATCCTTTGTAATGTATAAAAATACTGAATCACTCTGTTGTGCACCTATAACTAATATTTTAAGTATGTTATAGTTTAATAAACAACTAAAAACAGTGTTAAAGAGTAAAACTGTTTATGTAGTAGAATAAAATTATGATAAATGGCCTCTCTTTTTAAACCAGATGTGCTTTAACAAATTATGATGAAAATCTGTATTTGTAATGTATTGCCTTTTTCCTCTGAAACTTTTATTACATGCGGGAGGCGGGGGGGCAGCGTGAGGAATCCCGCCCGTGACAAGGTCATGCAGAAGGAAGCCTGACAAAATGCAAGGACGTGATCAGGCTTCAGGGGTTCCCCCTGGAATTTCCTGAACATCCACCCCCAAGACCAGAGTCTGCCTGCTTTACTGTGTTATGCTTTCCACCTACTCTTCTATTATTAACAGGGGCTGTCCCCCACCACCTTTTCTGGAAAAAATTAGAGATTTTAGATAATAAATCTCCTGGGCATAATACAAGTGTTTCAATCCAAAAACTCCTCTGATGGATTTCTAGCCTGCCTGCAGAACTCATACAGATGCGCATGTGATTGTTTGAGGACTCCTGACCTCGGGAGGCACAGGAAGCTTAAAACATCCTAGGAATGTAGGGGCTTCCGAGGAGTCAAAATCATTAGAATAGGACTGATTAAATGTTTTATTTGTTGAGCCAATACTTGCTGCCAAATTTTCATATCTTTTATTTGTTGATATAGTCGGTATATAGAAAAAACAAGTAGCAATATTAGATCTTTGAATTAAGTACCTTCTTTATTATAACCCACTGTGCCTTTGTTCTATAGAGATGTAACTTTAGCGCTTTAAGGAGATGTAGATTAAAGAAAAGCACTTCAGGGGAAACGAGATTAACATTCATTGAGAAAGAGAGCCAAAAAGTGTTAGCAAGCCTCCTGGCCAGAAGATAATGTAAATCACCTGGGACCTTTTGTATACAAAAGATACACAGAAAGGGTCAGGACTGCTGCCTCTGCATAACTCTGCATATTCCATTATGTACAACTTGGGGTATATAAGCTGATTTTGAAAAATAGTTTTTGAGTCTTGCACCTATGCTGGGCTTCCCCATGTTGTTCTTTTCTCCCTTTTTCGGCTGGATTCCCTTCAAATGTGGAGGCTCACCATGTCTACTTACTTGTCCCAGCTTCTAAGATCCTTAAGAAAGAGAGCCTAAGGTGGGGCACTGTCCGATATTCAAACGGGCACTGGCGGCCTAACATAGATGGTGCAAGTTCCTTGTGTGGAACTTTATTGGTTTTCCACGTAGACCAAGTTAATCAGCCTCTTTTCTCCACTAAATTTTCCTACTACACTATTTCTTCCTAATCTAATCTTATATTGATAAATAAATAAATTTTCCTCGCCAATGCCATCCCTGCTTTGAATTCCCTGGAACCACTGGGGCTGGACCCCGGCACATAAACATCTTCTTTCATGAAGAAAAAAACCCATATAGGGGCACCACCTCATACTTGCCAGAATGGTTATCATCAAAATGACATAAATTAACAAATATTACTGAGGATGTGAAGGAAAGGAAATCCTTGTGGACTCCTGGTATGGTTGTAAATTGGTACAACCATCATAAAAACAGTATGGGGGTTCCTCAAAAAATGAAAAATAAAACTACCATAATATTCAGCATTTCCACTTCTGAATGTAAACCTGAAGAAAATGAAGCACTAATTCAAAGGATATATGCACTCCTATGTTCACTGCTGCACTGTTATCAACAGCTAAGATATGGAAGCAAGTGTCCACTGATAGATGAATGGATAAAGAAGACGTGGTATACATAGGCAGTGGAATATTATTCAGCCATAAAGAACAAATGAAATATTGTCATCTGAGACAATATGGGTTGATCTAGAGGGTGCTATGCTTAGTGAAATAAACCAGAGAGAGAAAAAGACTGCATGAAATCATTTATATGTGAAATCTAAGAAACAAAACAAACTCAAATGAAATCAGTCTCATAGATGTAGAGAAAGAATAGGTGGTTGTCAGAAAAATGGGGGATGGGAGAGTGGGCAAAATAGGTAAAAGGGACTAAGAAATAGAAACCTCTACTTATATCTTAAATAAGTCATGGGAATTAATATGTAACATAAAGAATATGGTCAGTAATATTGTAATAACTTTGTATGGTGACAAATGGTTCCTACATTATGCTGGTGATGCAAGCATAATTTATGCAAGTATCAAATCATCATGTAGCACTCCAAAACTAACATAATATTGTACTTCAACTGTATTTTAATAAAAATATTGCTTGTTTACTATAGTGACAGGTATTGTTCCAAGTGCTTATTTATTTAGGTTTCTGAGGTGGCTCAGAGTCAAGAATCTGTCTGCAATGCAGGATATTCAAATTCTATCCCTGGGTTGGGAAGATTTCTCTGGAGAAGGAAATGGCAACCCACTCCAGGATTCTTGTCTGGAGAATCCAATGGACAGAGGAGCCTGGCAGCCTACAGTCCAGGGGGTCACAAAGAATCAGACATGACTGAGCAACTAACAATTTTCTTTTAAAGATACTATCATTATTTGTGGTATCTTTTTAAGAAAAATGAGTTCAAGTTACCCAAGTCACATAGTTAGTACAAGCTATCTGATTTTACAACTTAACTAACTTTTCAATAGTATGATACTTTATTGTTAGGGCTCTTAAAACTTATGCTTAAATAGATAAGATATTTACATATTTCTTGGTCAAGATGATCAAGATTGAATGACCTTTGAACAGTGTGAGTTAGTGACCCTTACCCTCTGCACATTTGATTATGCTTTATAATTTATGGAGCCCTGTGTATATGTGATTCTACCTTATTTGCGGTTTTACATTCACCAATTTAATTAACCTCCAATAGTGTAGTGATGTAATATTTACTACTAAAATATCCTTCAGGGGTCAACTGTATAAGAAAAAAATTGCTCTCACTCTCCAGTCTTCCAAACACCAGTTACCTTACTGTTACTTTTTTACTTTATAATGTATACTTTCCAGGTATAGCAATGTATTAATTCCATTGTTATTGGATTAGAGTTACTTTACAATGTTGTGTTAGTTCCTGCTGTACAGCAAAGTGAATCAGCTATACATGTACATACATACACTCCTTTGAATTTTCTTCCCATTCGGTTCACCGCAGAGCATTAAGTAGAGTTTCCTGAGCTACACAGTATGTTCTCATTAGTTATCTGTTTCTACATAGTAGTGTATATATGTCAGTCCTTTTTTTTTTTTTTGATACCAAAAGCAGAGACATAAAATATATATTGCTCTAAATTTCTTCATATTGTGTTTTGAGAAGTGTGTATCTACCTGTGTTTGTGTGTATTCTTAATAATCAGTCATGGAGATTGCATCACAATCATGCATAGAAATACCTGTTTTCTGCCCACAGAGCTGGAGGAGCATAATTTAACAAATCGCTTTTTCTAGACACTTAGGTTGCATTGAATTTATTGCTTTAATTCTTATGTACAATAACCTTGTACACATGTCATCTGGCATTTGATTTTCAGTGTAGTTGTGTGTATTGGTAACAGCTTTACTGAGAAATAACTGACATACAATAAACTGCCCATGCTGAAGCCATCATTTGATGCCTTGTAACATATGTGTATGACCATGAAACCATCACCATGAGGTTTCCTTAGGCCTCTTTGTAATCCCTTTCTTTCTCCTTTCTCTCCCTTCTCTCACTCCCAAGCAGCTACTGACTTGCTTTCTGTCACTATGGATTGTTTTCATTTTCCAGAATTGTATATGAATGGAATCATAAAGTTTGTCCTTTGTTTCCCACTTTCTTTTAGTCAGCATTATTATTTTGAGATTCATTTGTATAGTATTTATTAATAATAGTTTATTGCTTTTTTCCATTTTATTGATTCTTTGTTGTTTTATATTTTCTGTTTAATTCATTTATGTCTTAAATTTTCAGCATTTCTTTTCTTCTAATTACTTTGCAGTTTTCCCATGTTATCCTACTTTCTTAAGGTAGAGGCTAAGACCATTAACTTGATAACTTTGTTCTTTTTTAATTAATGGGGTTCAGTGCTATAAATTTCCTCTTAAATAGTATGTTAAAGCATTGTATAAAATTGGTATTTAAAAATTTTTATTTAATTCAAAGTTACTTTAAAAATTCTTTTTGACTTATTTTGACCTATGGCTTATTTATAAATGTGTTATTTAGTTTCAAAATATTGAGGGATTTTCTTGTTATTTACTTCTAATTTAGCTCCTTTTGTGGTTATAGGGCATATTGTATGTGGCTTATATCCTTTAAAAGTGGAAGTGGAAAGTAAAAGTCGCTCAGTTGTATCTGACTCTTGGCAACCCCATGGACTGTACAGTCCATGGAATTCTCCAGTACAGAATACTGCAGTGGGTAGCCTTTCCCTTCTCCAGGGGATCTTCCCAACCCAGGGATCGAACCCAGGTCTCTCGCATTGCAGGTAGATTCTTCAAAGATTTGTTGAAACTTGTTTTATGGTCCAAAATATAGTCTAAATTGTTACAGGTTTATTGTGTACCTAATGTTGTGTAAATAATAGTTGGATCATCTTGGCTAGTTGTATTATTTAAATTTCTGCCTTTATTGATCTTGTATCTATTTTTCTGCCAATTAGTGGTACAAATCTCTAATTATAATTGTGGATTTGCTGTTTCCCTGTGGAATTCTGTTGTGTATTTTGAGATTCAGTTATTAAGTACATAAATAGTATTGCTATGTTCTCTTAATAAAATTACCAACTTATAAAATTACCTTTTAAAAAGTCTTTGATAATATTTATTACTCTGAAATATGTTTTCTGATGTTAATATATCCATTCCATATTTCTCTCCATTAATGTGAGGATGGTATACATTTTTAAAAATTCTTTAATCCATTTGAATCTTGTATTTAAAGTTCTTTTCCTGGAGGCTGCATATATTTGCACCCTACATTTAATTAACTTGACAACCTCTATTTTTTAATTGGGGTATTTAGGCCAAATTTAATGTAATCATTAACATGATTTGCTTTAAATCCGTGTTATAGCTAGTTTTTATTTGCTCCAGTCTTCTTAATTTCATCCTTTTGATTTTCTCCTTCTCTGAAAGTGAAAAAGTGAAAGTGAAAGTCGCTCAATCCTGTCCAACTCTTTGCGACCCTATAGACTATACAGTCCATGGAATTCTCCAGGCCAGAGTACTGGAATGGGTAGCCTTTCCCTTCTCCAGGGGATGTTCCCAAACCAGGCAGGTCTCCCACATTTCAGGCAGGTTCTTTACCAGCTAAGCCACATGAATCAAATATTTTAATGACTTTATCTCCTTTTTTGGCTTATTATCTAGAGCTCTGTTTTCTGTGTGACTGCTTTAAGGTTTATTGTTTACATAATTGTAAACTATATGCATCTACTTGCAGCTGATATTATGAGACTCTACATGTAGTCATAGAACCCTGCGATAGTAAACTTCCACGTCTCTCTTCCCAATCTTTGTGCCATTGTAGATTTATTACATTTATATAGGTTAAAATTTCACATTACATTGTTAATTTTTTTAAACAGTTATATTTTAATTAGCTTTTTAAAATGAGAAACTTTTATATATTTGTATATGTAGTTGCCCTTTCTGATGCTCTTCATTTCTTTTATGAGAGTCTTTGCTGATGAATCTTTTCAGCTTTTGTATTTATGAAAAAGTATTTCAGCTTTGTTTCTCACAGATATTTTGCTTATCACAGAATTCTAGGTTATCAGTTCTTGTTTTCTTTTCAGAACTTTTAAGTTCATGTAAGGAATATCCAAGGCCAGGAAAGATCCATTCCACAGAGTTAGAGGAAACAATTTCTGACACACAGCACCAGGAATAGTGTCTGTTCCTATCAGTCTTGAAAATGTATCAGATTGGTGCAAATGTAATTATAGCTTCAGACCATGAATTTTAAATCATTATAACTAGGCTCAAACAAATCTTAATAAATCAAAATAGGAACCATTAAAATCAATACAGTTTTGCCAACAAGAAATAAGTTTGCTAATTCTTGTAGCATAAAAGTCTGTGTTTTAGAATTCAACGAACTCTTGGAAAGAATTTTCTGCCTCTTGCTGGTTGTGGAAGCATTTTCTCTGCAAAAAAATTGTTGAGATGCTTGAAGAAGTGGTAGTCGGTTGATGAGAGGCCAGGTGAATATAGCAGATGAAGCAAAATTTTGTAGCCCAGTTTGTTAAACTTTTGAAGCCTTGGTTATGCGATGCGTGGTTGGGCACTGTTGTAGAGAGTAATTGGGCCCTTTCTGTTGATGAATGCTGGCTGCAGGCATTGCAGTTTCCAGTGCATCTTGTTGATTTGCTGAGCACACTTCTCAGATGTAATTGTTTCGCTGGGATTCAGAAAGCTGTAGCGGATCAAATTACCAAACAGTGACCACGACCCTTTTTGGTGCAAGTTTGGTTTTGGCAAGTTCTTTGGAGCTTCTTCTCAGTCAAACCACTGAGCTGGTCATCCCTGGTGTTGTATCAGATTCATTTTTCATCACACATCTTAGTCTGATCAAGAAATGGTTCTTATTGCACAGAATAAGAGAAGATGACACTCCAAAAAAATGGTTATTTTTTATTTCCAGTTGACTCATGAGTCACCAACCTATCAAGCTTTTTCATCTTTCCAATTAGCTTTAATTGCTGAACTACTATAGAATGAATGGTCAACACTGAGTTCCTTGGCAACTTCTTGTGTGGGTGTAGGAGGGTCGGCTTTGATGGTTGCTCTCAGTGGTTGTCACCTCTGATGGCCAGCCATTATGCTCCTTGTCTTCAAGGTTCTTGTCTCCTTTGCAAAACTTCTTGAATCACAACTGCACTGTACATTCATTAGCCATTCCTGGGTCCAACGTGTTGTTGATGTTGTGAGTTGTCTGAACTGCTTTATGACTCACTTGAAATTCAAATTAGAAAGTCGCTTGAATTTGCTTTTTGAATAACATAATCTCCCTAGTCTAAAATAAACATAAATACAAAGCAAGTAATAGAAAAATCGTAAAGTGAGAAATGTGCATTAAAATGATATAACATAACAACATTTATTTAGAATGTATTATAATAACAAATGGCAAATTTCAGCATTGCAAAAATCACAGTTACTTTTGCACCAACTTAATATGCTTATGATGGTATGATCACTCATCTAGAGCCAGACATCCTGGAATGTGAAGTCAAGTGGGCCTTAGAAAGCATCACTATGAACAAAGCTAGTGGAAGTGATGGAATTCCAGTTGAGCTGTTTCAAATCCTGAAAGATGATGCTGTGAAAGTGTTGCACTCAATATGCCAGCAAATTTGGAAACCTTAGCAGTGGCCACAGGACTGGAAAAGGTCAGTTTTCATTCCAATCGCAAAGAAAGGCAATGCCAAAGAATGCTCAAATTACCACACAATTGCGCTCATCTCACATACTAGTAGAGTAATGCTCAAAATTCTCCAAGCCAGGCTTCAGCAATATGTGAACTGTGAACTTCCAGATGTTCAAGCTGGTTTTAGAAAAGGCAGAGGAACCAGAGATCAAATTGCCAACATCCACTGGATCATGAAAAAAGCAAGAGAGTTCCAGAAAAACATCTCTTTCTGCTTTATTGACTATGCCAAAGCCTTTGACTGTGTGGATCACAATAAACTATGGAAAATTCTGAGAGAGATGGGAATACCAGACCACCTGACCTGCCTCTTGAGAAACCTATATGCAGGTCAGGAAGCAACAGTTAGAACTGGACATGGAACAACAGACTGGTTCCAAATAGGAAAAGGAGTCCGTCAAGGCTGTATATTGTCACCCTGCTTATTTAACTTCTATGCAGAGTACAGCATGAGAAACGCTGGGCTGGAAGAAGCACAAGCTGGAATCAAGATTGCTGGGAGAAATATCAATAACCTCAGATATGCAGATGATACCACCCTTATGGCAGAAAGTGAAGAGGAACTAAAAAGCCTCTTGATGAAAGTGAAAGAGGAGAATGAAAAAGTTGGCTTAAAACTCAACATTCAGAAAACGAAGATCATGGCATCTGGTCCCATCACTTCATGGGAAATAGATGGGGAAACAGTAGAAACAGTGTCAGACTTTCTTTTGGGGGCTCCAAAATCACTGCAGATGGTGATTGCAGCCATGAAATTAAAAGACGCTTATTCCTTGAAAGAAAAGTTATGCCCAATCTAGATAGCATATTGAAAAGCAGAGACATTACTTTGCCAACAAAGGTCCATCTAGTCAAGGCTATGGTTTTTCCTGTGGTAGTGTATGGATGTGAGAGTTGGACTGTGAAGAAGGCTGAGCACCAAAGAATTGATGCTTTTGAACTGTGTTGTTGGAGAAGACTCTTGACAGTCCCTTGGACTACAAGGAGATCCAACCAGTTCATTCTAGAGGAGATCAGCCCTGGGATTTCTTTGGAAGAAATGATGCTGAAGCTGAAACTCCAGTACTTTGCCCACCTCATGGGAAGAGTTGACACATTGGAAAAGACTCTGATGCTGGGAGGGATTGGGGGCAGGAGGAGAAGAGGACAACGGAGGATAAGTTGGCTGGATGGCATCACCAATTCGATGGACGTGAGTTTGAGTGAATTCCTGGAGATGGTGATGGACAAGGAGGCCTGGCATACTGAGATTCATGGGGTCGCAAAGAATTGGTCACACTGAGCGACTGAACTGAACTGAATACACTCAGGGGGCATTCAATACAGGAACAGAAGGATCTTTGTCATCATTTGGAAGTAATTAACCCTAGTCTGAGAACTGCTCTAGTCTCACTTAACATCTTAAAAGCAAGACTAAAAAGAAACTGTCTTTGAAGTGACAACCACATCAGAATAAAGCTCAAGAGTATTTATAGGAATGAAAAAAGTATCTAGCACCCAGCAAAGTAAAATGCACTAAATTAGGCATACAGTCCAAAATGACTAGATATACAAACAAGCAACAAAATATAGTCCATATAATTAAAAGAAATCAATGTAACCTTACCCAAAAACATGAAAATTCAGTTTTCAGATGTAACTAGGTTTACATTTATTCTTGACTCCTGACTCTTCCTGCCTTCCTGGAGATGTATCCTGGATCCCTCATTGTCCTTGCTATCACACATCTTTGGTTATTCCAGTTCATCTTGATCCATTCTAATGTTTTATTACCTTTAGGTAGAATAGATGATATCTATTGGGAGAAGTTGAGACTCCAGAAAAAGACTCTTGAAAACATATAAAATCTGTATGTCTCCTCTCAGTAGACTTTAGGTCTTGCATTCCAATTATTTCTCTAAAGGTAGAAGAAATATTACCAGAAATCCTACCACATGGGAAAAAAAAAATGACTACTGTTTAACTCTAAAACTTGTAGGTTTTATTTTATTGTATATATTTGACATTTATATTTTAAACATTGATTATCTTTTTTAAAATAGTGCTTAGTATATATGTTAAAATGGATCATAATTTAAGATAATTATTTGATGAACATTTGTTTAGTTTCCAGATGTTCTTCTAAGATAGGTATAAGGTATCTTGTCTGCAATTCTGAAACCCAGAAAGCACTTAAAATTGAAATTGATGATTGAAAGCAAGTAAAAGGTTTTGCAGGTATTTAAAAATTGCTCTTGAAAAAAATCAGCCTTCTGATACTGAATTTTATGATTTTATTAAGCTTTCATCAGACTTAAAAGTTGAAAAAATAGCTACTGAATTCTTTAATGATTAAGAATGTTGAGAACTTTATAGTCTTATTGAGCATTTATATTCATTCTCATATGAGTTAACCTCTTGAAAGTGAAAGTGAAGTCACTCAGTCATGTCCAACTCTTTGCGACCCCGTGGACTTTAGCCCACAAGGCTCCTCCGTCTGTGGGATTCTCCAGGCAAGAACATTGGAGTGGGTTGCCATTTCCTTCTCCAATGCAGGAAAGTGGAAAGTCAAAGTGAAGTCGCTCCTTCACGTCCAACTCTTTGCGACTCCATGGACTGCAGCCTACCAGGCTCCTCTGTCCATGGGATTTCCAGGCAGGAGTACTGGAGTGGGTCACCATTGCCTCATACTTTTACCCAGTTTTCTACTAGGTTGAAAGTTTTATTGAATGTCGTTGTTGTTCAGTTGCTCACCCATATCCAACTGTTTGCAACCCCCATGGGCTATAGCCCAGCAGGCTTCTCTCTCCTGGGATTTCCCGGGTAAGAATACTGAACTAGGTTGCTGTTTCCTATCCTTGCTTAATGTATGTCTTTGAAATTAACTACAGATGATCTTCTGATATTGTTAATGGTAGAGTTTTTTATTTACTTTTTTGTGGTTGAACTTCATCAAATTTTAAAGTTTACTTTACATGATCAAATTTATAAATCCTTATGGTTCCTACACAGTTAGTTTTATTATTGAAATTTTTTCCCACTACAGGATTAGACCATTCAAGAAATATGACAGTCTGATCTTTCAGTGCTTTAAGAATGCCAGAGAATGAATTAAGATTGGTACAAAAATGTGGGAAAAAGGATTATTATACATGAAGTGTTAACTTATTTAAGTAAAATCAGGAACATGACTAGAAATTAAGCTGTTGATTTACACAGAAGCATCTCAGGTCACTGTCCTTAATGAGCATTTGACAAGCATAGTACTTGTAGAAATAACTTATACAATTTGTAAGTGACTCATATTATGAAAGTGATTTGCTGAAGATCTCACAGCTTACAATTTTTCTTCCTTCCTTGTTCCTTATATAGAGCCTGTTAGTGCTAATACAACTATCAGTTGAATTGAATGAATTAATTAATAGTTTATTATGACATTTTAAGTACCAATATAATTTCTTGAGTACTCAGGACAACTAACTTCTAAGCGAATTTTACAATCAACTTATTACACTGTTATTAATACTTCAGTTTGGTGCATCTTGATCCAGACTTTGAGTTACCCAGTATCACCTTCTTACCATCTTCTAATCATCAACTACTACAAAGATCAAATTATAAAAAATGTTGCATAGAACAACAAAAACCTTTATCTTTTTCTCTTTTAGTCAGTAATCCCTCCAAGTTAACTGCTGTTTTGACTGTATTACATCTATTTGTTTAACTTGTTTTAAGATATTTATGTAAATGAAATCATAGTGTATGTATCCTTTTGTGTACCTACTCAAGATTGTAGTTTTTAAGATTCACCCATGTTGAGCCCTGAGGCCACTTCAGGGTTTGAAATTGAGTGTGAGCTCTGTAGGAACTGTCTTTCATAAAAGAGCAGAAAATTCATAAGATATGATTCCTTCTTACCAGGGGTGAGGTAAGGTACCCCTTAGAGAAGAGAACATAAAATTTGGGGTGGTCAACACCATTCTCTCTGTTCACTGACTTAACATCCTTCAGTAAACTCCTGCCTAAAATTGCTGAGACCCTGCTCTAGAGTCCTTAATCCCTCAGGATCATTGGAAAAGGAGTAAATGCTGAGTGAAGAGAGGCAGAGGTGAGTGGTGGTGGTGCATTCTTTTCTTTTTTTCTGGCTTGCAGATTCTCTATGGGCTGAATGGAGGTTTCAAGAGTAACTTTGTCAGCCCTTCTCCAAGACTGTCATTGTTTGGTTGCTCAGTCATGTTCAACTATTTATGATCCTGCAAACTGCAGCATGCCAGGCTTCCCTGTCCTTCACCATCTCCTGGAGATGGCTCAAACTCATGTCCATTGAGTCAGTGATGCCATCCAACCATCTTGTCCTCTGTCATCCCCTTCTCCTCCTGCCTTCTGTTTTTCCCAGCATCAGGGTCTTTTCCAATGAGTCAGCTCTTCACATCAGGTAGCCAAAGTATTAGAAATTCAGCATCAGTTCTTCCAATGAATATTCATGGTTGATTTCCTTTAGGACTGATGGTTTGCTTTCCTTGCAGTCCTAGGGACTCTTAAGAGTTGTCGCCAACACCCCAGTTTGAAAGCATCGATTCTTTGGTGTTCAGCCTTCTTTATGATCCAACTCTCACATCCATATGTGACTATTGGAAAAACCGTAGCTTTGACTAGTTGGACTTTGTCAGCAAAGTATTGTCTCTGCTTTTCAATATACTGCCTAGGTTTGTCATAGCTTTTCTTCCAAGGAGCAAACATCTTTAAATTTTCCACAAGGTATCAGTGGACAAAGGAATTTTAAACAACAGGGGACATATAGATAGTCCACATTGAGTGAAGGCTAGGAGGCATAAAGGGACTGATCCCAAGAAGGTAGAGCGCTGATACAGAAAGTATATTAGTTTGCTCCGAGGTTTCAGAAGGAAAAAGACACAAACTGGGTGGCTTCAACAACAGGAATTTATTTTCTCACAGTTTCAGAGAATAGAAGTTCAAGATCAAGGTGTTGACAATGTTGTTTCTTCTGAGGCTTCTTACCTTGGTTTGTACTGGCTGTGTTCTTGTTGGGTCCTCTTATGGTTGCCCTTGGTCATTGTGTTGTCTGTCTCCTAATCTCTTCCTGTTATAAGGACACAAGGCATATCAGATTAGGGCCAACTCATGTGTTTTAAGCTCATTACCACTTCATATTATTATTATTATTATTATGCCATGCCCTTAGGCATGTGGGATCTTAGTCCCTCTATCAGGGATTGAACCCATGCCCTGTGCAGTGGAAGCTCAGAGTCTTAATCACTGGATCACCAGGGAAGTCACCTTAAACACCTCTTTAAAGACACTATCTGTAAAGGTAGTCACTTTCTGGGGTATTGAGGGTTATGACTTCAGTATGTGAAATTTCAGGGGACACAGTTCAGCCCCTAGCAAAGGATAATCTCATAAGGCTTTTTGTAGAGCCCATCCCTACCCACGCGCCACATAGAAGTAAGTGATTTCCAGAGAAGCAGAAAGAGAAAAAAATAAATGTAGAAAGGTGAAAGTACAAACACATTCTCCTCTCGCCTGCCCATCTCTCTCCTCTCTAAGCTGCTACTACTCTGTCCTAACCTGTGCTGGGGAGGAGAGGCAAAGAGGTGCTTCGGGACACTGGCTCTTTAAGTTAGCATTGAGATTTCAGGAACCAGGATGAACATTTTAATGACTAAACAAATTTAGATATTTATGAAAAGCGACTGAATGTTTTTTTAAGGTATGGCAAGACCTATTGGATGCCCTTAACCCAGAATTAGAATCTCTAGGAGTGGTCCAGACAAAGTAATTTTGAAAACTCCCTATGGGATTCTAGTGAGCACCTGGCATTGAGAAACAGTACTTCGGGTATTAATCTTCTGCCCACTGGGATCGTCATCATCAGTGAATTCATCACTGCTGCTATATGAGGTCTCTGGTGACTCCAAGCGAATGCCTCTCTGGCCCCTGCCTGCTTTCCCAGCCATAATTCATAAACCAGAGTAGAGTTGTTCATACAGAAGGACTCTGTGACAAAATGCCCATTCACATTAAAACTTTCACACCTGATAGAAAATGTTTGGTTCTTCAGGTTTTTCAGAGCATATTCGATTTGTCCTGGAGACCTGCAGGAAACGGGTATGTTGGCATTCACGTGTATTCTGTTTGTGACTAAATCTTGTACCCTGTCAATACCTTAAAATGTTGGGGGTCAACTAGAAGTGATTAGTGTCACAAGCTTGCTCTGGAAATTTTGACTTGCTTCCCATTTGATCTCAAGGTTCCTGGGTCAAACTTTCAGTATCATTCTTGACTCATGATCTTTACCTGTTATAATTCTTCCACACTCATCTGCCTTCAGATCCTTGCACATGTAAGGTTGAGGCTCCTTTCTATCTCAGGAAATCACATCTTTCACACTGACTTTATTATCTAATTCTACTCCTAGTATTCCATTCAGGATATTTAGATCACTGTATTTTTTGGACAAGCAGCATCAACAAAAACTAGACGTTTTTAGGAATATGAAATGTTTTTTCTCACTTTTCAGAATCTCTGTGGAGGTCACCCAAAAACCTATGTTTTAACAAGATATTCAGAGAATTTTTATGTCCTCCCAAGTTTCAGAAGCATTGTTATAGGTCATCCTATAATGTTTCAAATAAATCTTGAAATCTCAATGCCTTAACAGAATAAATGTTTATTTTTGGCAGTGGTTCACCAATATAGATCAAGTGACTTCATTTAGGGGCTGTCCCCCAAGTTCAAAGATCCAAGCTCCTTTAATTTTTTTCTCAGAAACACATCATCTCAATGGTCAGTGTAAATAGAAAATGAATGATTGAATGGGTTTTCCAAGATAAAGCTTTAGAATAGCATATATCATTTATGCCCATGTGTCATATTCTAGAACTCAGTCACAGTGCACCAACTGAACTGCAAAGGAGGCTGGAAAATTAGAGAAATGTGGGATTTATGAGCATGGACAGTTTATGCCCTGATTGGTCTTTGCGTGGTTCAGTCTGTTACTTCTTCAGGTTACAGTAAATGTGTTACCTCCTCATGCAGATTTGATGCTGACAGCCATATTTGCTCCTTGCTAGACTTGAAGATATCTAAGGTTTAATTCTGATTAAAATAATTTGCATCCTTTTGATACCTAGTAGTAACCAATTACCTACCATTTAACTCAGACTTTTAATTCTCACACTATTAAAAAGCTATTTACCACCCTAATTTGAATCTCAGTTAAATTCTTAGAAAAATTTTACATATTCGGATGACTTTGTTTCTGAGATTTTCAGCCTTGTTCTTAATCTAACTTGCTGAGGCATTCCTTTGTCTATCCTTTTTTGGTAAGGACTTTGCCATTTCTGAAGATATTTAGTTTTTCCTGAAATGATGATTGTTTAAAAAATTTTTTTTTTTGACTGATGGAGGGTTTTCAAGTTAGTTATGGTGTGGGATATGTCATGATTTGTATTTGCCATATTTCATCATTTTGTGCTTATTTAGTTGCCTGTCAGACTAAGGAAGGCCTTCATTACTCGAACATCCTGAAGAGGTTCTCTGTATTTCTCTACAACCACCAGGGTTGAAGAAAAAAAAAAAAAATCATAGGAACTAAAGACAATCTGATGGATATTAGGGAATAATAAATCTGAGAAAAGAACATCCTTTTAAAAGAGTTAAAATGACTGGTTTTATGAAAGGCCAAAAGAAAAAGTGGCAGCATCATTGACACATGAGTCCTTCAATAAGACAACCTACTATTTGTGAGCTGTTGGCACAGGGGATGCTTAAGAGAAATAAGGCTCATCTTACAGTTTTGTCCTTCAGAGCACAGGGTGTTTATCTGATTCAGTCTCAGAGCCAGAAAAATTGACTGCTTAGTTTTCTAGTTATGTACCTCTAAAAATGGGGTTCTATTAAATAGCTTCTCAGCAGTCAATAGAACTCATATCTGAGAGTTTTCTCTCCAGTACACCTTATGGTTTTATACCCAGCAGGTATAAAATTTTAGGATTTTATACCCTAAATTGAATTTAAAATTAGATTAAAAACCTTACACTAGGTTACATAATGCTGTTGCTTCCCTATCATCACTGTAATCACTTAGAGAGCCTCTATTAGAAATTCACAATTCCTTTTTGCAGCTTCTTTATCATTCTACCAAGGATGCTTGCTTGTTTGTCTCTATCATCTCCAGAAGATGCCGTAACAACCTCCTGCTTCATCCTGCTCTGTCTCTAGCCTGTTCATCACCTAATCTGTCTTAGTCTTCTTTTACAAAGAAAAGGATTTGGCTAAATTCTTTACTTTTTACTCTGTCCGTTTTCAAACTCTACTTGATCAAGCTTGATTGCACATCAAAGCTCCACCCAAGCCCAAAGAAATAGGTCTCAGTGTAAAATTCATTTAACTTTTAACAAATTACTATGATACTGTCAGATAATCTACTAATTTCAAGTATTTTCATTCTCCGCTTTTTTTTAAATTAATTTTTATTTTTTATAGTTGCTTTGTTTTTCTCTATTTCTTTCAGTTGATTGCTGAGGAAGGCCTTTTTATCTCTCCCTGCTATTCTTTGGAACTCTGCATTCAGATGCTTATATCTTTCCTTTTCTCTTTTGCTTTTCACTTCCCTTCTTTTCATAGCTATTTGTAAGGCCTCCTCAGACAACCATTTTGCATTTTTGTATTTCTTTTTCTTGGGGATGGTCTTGATCCCTGTCTCCTGAACAATGTCACGAACCTCCATCCATAGTTCATCAGGCACTCTGTCTATCAGATCTAGCCCCTTAAATCTATTTCTCACTTCCACTGTATAATTATAAGGGATTTGATTTGGGTCATACTTGAATGGTCTAGAGGTTTTCCCAACTTTCTCTTCAATTTTAGTCTGAATTTGGCAATAAGGAGTTCATGATCTGAGCCACAGTCAGCTCCCAATCATTTTTATTGACTATGCCAAAGCCTTTGACTATGTGGATCACGATAAACTGTGGAAAATTCTTCAAGAGATGGGAAAACCAGACCACTTGACCTGCCTCTTAAGAAACCTATAGGCAGGTCAGGAAGCAACAGTTAGAACTGGACATGGAACAACAGACTGGTTCCAAATAGAAAATGGAGTACGTCAAGGCTGTATATTGTCACTCTGCTTATTTAACTTCTATGCAGAGTACATCATGAGAAACACTGGGCTGGAAGAAGCACAAGCTGGAATCAAGATTGCTGGGAGAAATATCAATAACCTCAGATATGCAGATGATACCACCCTTATGGCAGAAAGTGAAGAGGAACTAAAAAGCCTCTTGATGAAAGTAAAAGAGGAAAATGAAAAAGTTGGTTTAAAGCTCAACATTCAGAAAACAAAGATCATGGCATCAGGTCCCATCACTTCATGGGAAATAGATGGGAAACAGTGGAAACAGTGTCAGACTTTGTTTTTGGGGGCTCCAAAATTACTGCAGATGGTGATTGCAGCCATGAAGTTAAAAGATACTCCTTAGAAGAAAAGTTATGACCAATCTAGATAGCATATTGAAAAGCAGAGACTACTTTGCCGACTAAGGTCTGTCTAGTCAAGGCTATGTTTTTTCCAGTGGTCATGTATGGATGTGAGAGTTGGACTGTGAAGAAGGCTGAGCACCAAAGAATTGATGCTTTTGAACTGTGGTGTTGGAGAAGACTCTTGAGAGTCCCTTGGTCTGCAAGGAGATCCTACCAGTCCATTCTGAAGGAGATCAACCCTGGGATTTCTTTGGAAGGAATGATGTTAAAGCTGAAACTCCAGTACTTTGGCCATCTCATGAGAAGAGTTGACTCATTGGAAAAGACTTTGATGCTGGAAGGGATTGGAGACAGGAGCAGAAGAGGACCACAGAGGATGAGATGGCTGGATGGCATCGCTGACTTGATGGACAGGAGTCTGAGTGAACTCCGGGAGATGGTGATAGACAGGGTGGCTCGGTGTGCTGCGATTCATGGGGTCGCAAAGAGTTGGACACGACTGAGCAGCTGAACTGAATTGAACTGAAGCGACTTCACTTTCACTTTTCACTTTCATGTATTGAGGAGGAAATGGCAACCCACTCTAGTTCTTGCCTGGAAAATCCCAGGGACGGGGGAGCCTGGTGGGCTGCCATCTATGAGGTGGCACAGAGTCGGACACGACTGACACGACTTAGCAGCAGCAGCAGCGGCATGGCAGAATTATGCCATGCCTGTTGCTCCTTTCTCCCCTGAGTTCCAGTGTAGAACTCTTTTTTAATATTTTTGTCTTTCAGAATTAGAGGTACATGAGATATCTTTCAAACTGAAAATCATCAGGTACCTTAAACTGAGTTAGAAAGAATGTAATTGATGGGTTAAATATAAATCAGAAGATCACTGAGCCCAAACCATTCACTGCCAGAAAGCGAAAAGGGCAAGGGAATTGTTGATATATTTGGAGGAAACCTGGGTGAGGAAAGCAGTCAACTGAGAGTCACACATATGCTTCTTACAGGAATTCTTTACATTCATCAATTTAGTTTTAACTACTTGTTATCCCAAAGTCCTGTTAAAGAGAGACAGAAGAAAAGGAAAGGTGAGCAGGAGGGGGCCATAAGAGTCAAGTCCCACACAGAAGTAACCCCGGAAAACAAACTTAATCATCACATTTTGGATTCCTAGGAAATGCATGCCCTCAGTTCAGCACAGACAGCAGAGATCAAATAACACATCTCTAGTTTCAGCTGCCTCCTTGTTTTTATCTGTTCTGTGCATATTTCCAGAGCTTTCTTGTGAGCTCAGCTATGCTTTTTAAAATGATCTTTGTAATTTATCCACTATCAGCATTTGTATTGGAGGCTTTTTCAGAAAGTTTAGTTAGCCATAAAATGTGGAAGTAGAAGTTCCTCCGATTTCTTTTTTAGTCATTGTTATTCAAGTAGACCAAATAAGTGGACCCTGGGGTTTCTTTGGAAGGAATGATGCTAAAGCTGAAACTCCAGTACTTTGGCCACCTCATGCGAAGAGTTGACTCATTGGAAAAGACTCTGATGCTGGGAGGGATTGGGGGCAGGAGGAGAAGGGGACGACCGAGGATGAGATGGCTGGATTGCATCATGGACTCGATGGACGTGAGTCTGAGTGAACTCCAGCAGTTGGTGATGGAGAGGGAGGCCTGGTGTGCTGCGATTCATGGAGTCACAAAGAGTCAGATACGACTGAGTGACTGAACTGAACTGAACTGATTCAAGTAGACATATGGAAAAGTACAAAAATCCTAAATTCAATTTTATGAATTTCAAAGTGAGCAGAAAATGTAACTAACAGCATACCAGGAGACAATACCACCAGCATCTTTGGAGCCCCAGCCTGCTTCCTCTCTGTCCTCATGCCAGTCCCCACAAGGATAACCGCCATGTTGGCTTCCAACACCATAGGGTAGTCCTCTCCGTGTTTTGTAGAAGTGGAATCTAGTAGAATATGCTCTTTGTGTCACACTTCTCAGACTCCATGTTAAGTTCATGAGAAGTACATATACTATATATATGGGTGCAGCTGTTTATTCTTATGGCTGCATAGCATTCTATTATATGTGTGCATGAGAATTTACCATTTTGATA
The DNA here is from genome assembly GCA_917880005.1 of Nanger dama. Taxonomy (NCBI): domain Eukaryota; kingdom Metazoa; phylum Chordata; class Mammalia; order Artiodactyla; family Bovidae; genus Nanger; species Nanger dama. The sequence goes on from CAKJTW010000116.1 coordinate 830,172, forward strand.
AACATTTGGTTGATATGTGTACTCTAAACATCCTTCGACATGTCTTTTGGTGAACATATGTACATGGTTTTTATTATATGTATCTCTCAGTATAATTTCTGTATTGTTAATGTGCATGTTTTTACCCTACTTTCTATTGAGTTGTCTGTGTTTTATTAACTTGCAGAGTTCTTTATATTTTTGGATATATGTACTTTTTTCAGACATAAGTATTGGACATTTCTTATTTTTGTCTATAACTTTTTAAAATTTTTATTTATTTATTTTAATTGGAGGCTAATTACTTTACAATATTGTAGTGATTTTTGCCATACATTGACATGAATCAGTGTTTTTGGTGAAAAATAATATTTAATTTTAATAGCCTGAGTTTTCAAAATTTCCCCTTATAATAAGCATTCTTTTGTGCCTCTGTAAGAAATATTTGCCTACCCAAGGTCACAAATACACCTTATGTTTTTCTCTGAAAATTTTATTTGCTCTTTACATTTAGATCTACAGTCTATCTAGAATTGATTTTTGTATGCTCCGATTTAGTTCAACAGAGCCAAATGATGCATTTCCATCATTGTTCTGCTAAAACTGCGGTGCTTTTGTGTAGGTTATTACAAAACTCTGTATGGTCATATCAGTCTGCTCATGGAAAATATTTTATGGGTTCCATGGAAACCACAAATTTCAAACTCATTAGCAAGGCTATGAAACACTTCACAGTTGTACCCCACATTAATTTTCAAGCATCATGACCTGTAACCCTGTGTTCTTCCACAGTGAATTAGCCATGTCCTTGCTATCTCTGTATTAGTGTATTAGTCTGTGTTTCTCTCTGTATTTACTCTTCTCTATTGTGTAAAACCCTATTGTTTCCTGGCCCAGAAATAAAAAGAAGCAAACATTCCCCATATCCAGACAAAGAATCAAACATTCTTCATATTCACCCCACATATCCCCTAGTCCAATATTTCCCAAGGCAAATTTATCACTCCCTCAGCTGTTCTTGAACCTATTCTAATACTTCTTAGATTCTATTCTCAATGAAATAGATATTATTAGTATTCTCATTTTGTAGATGAGAAAACCTAAAACCAGAGTTAAATTTTCCAATAATTAATGTAAACAACATTTAAATAAACATGGAGACTCATATACTCTTCTCTAATGGTTTATGATAGCAGATTTCCCAGCACTCAACATCATTTCAAGAGCATTGGTATTTTCCAAAATGTTATGAGAAAGGAACCAAAGGACTCTGCCAGAGTTGTAAAGAAAGCTCCTTGTGAGGTTTGCTCGAGCCAAAGTGAAAATCTGTCTTGATACTCAATTCATATTAAATGAAGTTAGAGAGGAGGAATTTGGTATGGTCTTCATTCCTGAAGCCCGGGATCTATGCAGGGTTCCCTCTCAGTGGGTCCTGATTAGCCAAGTGGAGGGATGTCTTGACATTTGGAGAGGTTAACAAATATAGTGACTGAATCTTCTCCATTTCATCCTTATAATGGGGATGTCATAAGGGATAACAAATTGAATGAGTTTAAGAAATATGATTCATATTATGACACCTAGAATTTTATGAAAGAACAAATTATTCAAATGAACTTAGTTATAAAATAGAAACAGACTCAGACATAGAAAACAAACTTGGCTACCAAAGGGAAAAGAAGGGATAGGGGTAAATTAGTAATATGGGGCTGACATATACATGCTGTGATATATAAAGTAGAAAAGCATCAAGGATCTATCATATAGCACAGGGAACAGTACTCAATCTCTTGTAATAACCTGCATGAGAAAACAATTTGAAGAAGAATATATACATATATACCAAAGAATATATAAGAAAACAAAACCAAGTTCTCAGAGCAAGTCAAAAGCCCTAAAAGACAGTCCTAAAAGACTGTATTGTGCGTGAAAGAGTAATATTTCATCCTGCAGTGAGATTTTTATTAATATTATTATCACCATTATTATTGACAGCATCATATGATTTCTCACTCATGATAATTAAAATTGCTTCTGGAGTCATTTAAAAATCAGTTTGATACTGAACTGCCATTCTCTTACAGTGCTCTGTAATTTTATATAGCCAGTAAACTGCTTCTCAGTGTGGCTTATATTTACATTCTTAGGTCTTTTTTAAGAAAGTGAGGCTTAATGAGTATGGATTTTGCTGTTCTAAGGAGTGGCAAATAATGATTTGAAATAACTTGGGGGCAAGAAAATGGATGACTATAACCTGGGGAAAAAAACAATGGGCCCAGCTTCTCCGTAACTTCAGGAGGTATTCTGATCCTTTTATTTTCTTTCAGGTACTCTCAGGCTACAGACCTTTAAGTCAAATCTTGCCTTTCGCAGGGCCCTCTCCTCTGTGTTTAAACATTTTTCCATTCCTGTTTCATGTAATTAGGTTTCTTATTAATCCCCTATTAAGTGCTTGGCACAAGTTTATAATGGGTTCTTTCTTTTTGAATTGTAATTATTCAAAGGGAACTGTCTACTGAGTGTTTGTGGGGTGACTTAGTTTATGGTGTGAATTGCCACCTAGATACATGAATTGCCACTTATATTTTTATAGTAAGATATATATTGCTTTGTAACAGTGCTTATTTCAACTTTTTCAGGTCTTTCTTACTCCAAAATTTATATTTTGTTTTATAATTTTTCTGGTCCTGTCATATCTGTTCTCTGAAATATGAGTGATAGAACCGTGGTATATAACATGTTATTAGAACTAGATAATGTTGAATTGTGAATTTGGAAAATTGAGAGCGCTTTTTTCTTTCTTTTTTTTTTTTTTAAATACTTTATTCTACACTACAATACTGTATTTGTTATAAAAAGCCCCTCAACTTAGGTCAACTAGAATTATGAGTACTCTGTGAAGATAATTTCCAACTCCTATTTTAGAGTTGGTTTCCATATGGAAAGAAGAAAGGCTTATGTGGCTAGTGTGGTAAAGAATCTGTCCACAATGCAGGAGACCCGGGTTTGATCCCTGGGTCAGGAAGATCTCCTGGAGAAGGAAATGGTAACCCATTTCCTTGCCTGGGAAATCCCATGGACAGAGAAGCCTGGCAGGCTACAGTCCATGGGATCACAAAGAGTTGGACAAGACTGAGTGACTAACACTTTGATTTTTAATGGTCAAAAGGCCAAATATAGTTTGTTTCTTGTTGGAAATGCTATACTAAGAATGGGAGCTTAAATAATTTCTTACTGAATCCTTATAAGTACTTTAACCTCTGAAAATTCTGTCTTTAGTAAGGTGATGCTTCGACTTGAAATCCAGGAATTCTCTATTCAAACCAACTTAAATGTTATTTTCCTATATCACTTTTTTAGTTACAGCTGTCATACAGTAATAGCTTCTGAAACCATAAAACTCCTAAAAGAAAACATAAGCAATAACCTCTTTGGCATGGATCTTAGCAATATTTTTTTGGATGTCTCCTCAAGCAAAACTAAGCCAATGGAATTACATAAAACTCACAAGCTTATTCAGGGAAAAGGAATCCATAAATAAAATGAGCAGGCAACCTACTGAATGGGAGATGTTTGCAAATGATATGGCCATCAGTGGCTGATATTGAAAACATACACATAAGTCATATAGCTCAACCTCCAAAAGAGAAGAAGCACTATTGAAAATTGGCAGATGACCGGAATAGAAATTTTTCCAGAGAAGTGATACAGGTGACCGACAAGCACATGAAAATGTGCTCAACAAAACTAATCATTAGGAAAATGTAAATCAAAACTGCAAATCAAAATTGATCATAGCTATCAGAATGGCTGTTATCAAAAAGATAAGAAACAAGTGTTGGGGAGAATGTAGAGAGAAGGGAACACTTGTCTACTATTGTAAGTTGGTGCAAGTGCTATGAAACACAGTAGGAAGTTTTCTCAAGAAACTAAAACTAGAACTAACATATGGTCTAGCTATTTCACTTCTATTTTTTATCTGAATAACCCAAAAACACTAGTTAAAAAGATACATGTACCCATATGTTCATTGCAACACTATGTATTGTATAACCAAGATATGGAACCAAACTAAGTCTTCACCAAGGGATGAATGAATAAAGATGTAATATATACATATTGGAATATTTGTTGTTCAGTCACTAAATAGTGTCTGACTTTTTGTGATCCCATAGACTCCAGTACTGTTGCCTGGAAAATCCTATGGATGGAGGAGCCTGGTGGGTTGGTAAGAGTTGGACCCGACTGAGTGACTTCACTTTCACTTTTCACTTTCATGCATTGGAGAAGGAAATGGCAATCCACTCCAGTGTTCTTGCCTGGAGAATCCCAGGGACAGGGAAGCCTGGTGGGCTCCCATCTCTGGGGTCGCACAGAGTTGGACATGACTGAAGTGACTTACCAGCAGCAGCAGATCGCAGCATGCCAGTTTCCTTCACTGTCTCCTGGAGTTTGCTCAGATTCATGTCCATTGAGTTGGTGATGCTGTCTAACCATCTCATCCTCTGTTCCTGCCCTTCTTCTTTTGCCTTCAATCTTTCCCAGCATCAGGGTCTTTTCTAATGAATCAGTTCTTCACATCAGGTGGCCAAAGTATTGGAGTTTCAGCTTCAGCATTAGTCCTTTCAATGAACACTCAGGACTGATATCCTTTAGGATGGACTGGTTGGACCTTCTTGTAGTCCAAGAGACTCTCAAGAGTCTTCTCCAACACCACAGTTCAAAAGCATAATTTCTTTGGTGCTCAGCTTTCTTTATAGTCCAACTCTCACATCCATACATGATTACTGGAAAAACCATAGCTTTGACTAGACAGACCTTTGTTGGCATCATTAATTTAGAACATCTAATTTATGATTAACAGGAAGGATACACATAAATAATCAAGAAAATTTAAGTTGAAGTAATTAATGACTGGCTCCTACAAATCTCAGAACCTGGACCCATGCTTTCTCTAGTGGTCCACTCTAATGCCAGTCATTGCTAACCTCAAAATAACAAAACACACATTTTACTCACTGAATCTTCAAGAAGTGTTAATGAAGAATTTTAGAATTTTTCTGTAACAACTTTAATAGTAGATCAATAAAAAGGCACAAAGTTGTTCAATATTTTAAGCCAGGAGTTGGCAAACAACAACTTGTTGTCTAATGGAGCCATACTCATTCATCTGCATGTTACCTACAAGTGCTTGAATATTACAACAGAGCTGAAAAATTGCAAAAGAGACTAAATGTCCCACAAATCCTAAATTACTTTCTGACCCTTCACAGAAAACATTTTATTGACCCCAGACTGGGGCTCCTGCACATAGGGATGGGGGGAACTGCTTGTATATTTCTTACCTTGCACTATTTGACATATAGTTAATTGTCCAACTGGTGTAATTTTAGTATAACACATATCCAAGAAATGAATTGGTGTTAAATTTTATAATCACTGGATCAAACCAACTCAAAACCAGACATATGTTGTTACCAGCCCACTAACTTTGAAATCAGTTAGTGACACAAAGGATAGATCCATTTTCACATTTCCCCAATTAAAAACTTATTCATAGGTTCATCTTATAGTAAAGAAGGAATAAGTACACTCCATTCTATCTCTCCCATTGACTTCAGCTAAAACTTTAGACAAACTTCATAAGTCAACAATTGGAGATCTCTGAAAATTAAGTAAGAGCAGGTGGAATTGGTGGAGATCCCAAAGCCTGAAGAAGGATCACATTTTGGAGACCTGTTTTAAATTGTATTTACTACTTATTTTGTCTTCCATTCCTGAAGGCAAAAGGAGAAGGGGGCAATAGAGGATGAAATGTTTAGATAGCATCACCAACTCAATGGACATGAATTTGGGCAAATACGAGAAGATAGTGGAGGACAGAGGAGCCTGTCATGCTGCAGCTCATGGGGTTGCAAAGAATTGGATGTGACTTATTGACTGAAAAATGACAAGAACCTCTTTGCTGAGACATCTGTATCTTCTGGAGCTGTGAATAGTCACAGGCTGCAAAGGCTAGTTAGTTAGAGGACCAGGAAGGGGGTACACTGAAGATCAGGGCTCTTTAGACTTTCCTTGCCTGCATCCTAGAAGAGTGTCAGTAATGGAACTGCAACCCTATTGCAAGAGTGGTGGTATGAGCATCAGAACGGGGGAAGTGATGGTGGCCATGGAGGCCTTCTCAGGCTCTTGCCTCCTGTGACTTTATCCATAGATAGATGCAGTCCTGAATGTACCAGTGTCAAAGATTCTGTTCTTTAGTAGAGCATTAGGAGAGGGGGCCCTGGGAACATGATCTGCTCAACTTCTTTAGAGTCAGAATAACTAAACACAACTCTTTCCAAAATACTTGGGAAAAATATGTCAGGAGCCAGGCAAATTATCATATTGTTTGATTCTTTGATATAATTATTAAATTTTTATACTTTATTCTACATTACAATACTGTATTTGTTTTGCCATACATTGACATGAATCAGCCACAGGTGTACACGATCTCCCAATACCGAAGCCCCCTCCCACCTCCCACCCCATATCATCTCCCTGGATCATCAGAAGGATATATCCTTAGGGAAAAATTCAAATAATTTTTTTTTAACCATAAAAATATCCTATTTTATTAACACATTTCATATCAAAAAGTATATAGGTAACAATATGCTTTCTTTGTTGTTGTGTCAATGACATATTAAGTCACAAACTGATTTTTTTAAGGGAAAGTTAGCTGTTTGTTATTTTATGATTTTATTTTATTTTATTTAATCCAAATATGTTGTTTTATTTTTCTTTCTTTCTTTCCTTTTTTTAATACTTTATTCTACATTACAATACTGTATTTGTTTTGCCATACATTGACATGAATCAGCCACAGGTGTCCACGATCTCCCAATGCCAAAGCCCCCCTCCCACCTCCCACCCCACATCCTCTCCCTGAATCATCCCGTGCACCAGCCCCATGAGTCCTGCATCCTGTATTGAACATAGACTGGCGCTTCATTCTTACAAGATAGTATACATGTTTCAATGCCGTTCTCCCAAATCATCCCACCCTCTCCCTCTCCCTCAGAGTCCAAAAGTCCGTTCTATACCTCTGAGTCTCTTTTGTTGTCTCACATAGAGGGTCTTCATTACTATCCTTCTAAATATTGGAGCTTTATTATATGAATGAAGCAATGTCATTACATAATCAAATAACTTAGGCTAACAACAGAAGATGTCAACTTGGATTGTATTCAGCCATTCAGGGGATTATTATGGAAACTAGGGAAGAAATTATATAGCAAAGAAAGTGGCCCAGTCAGTAAAGAATCTGCTTTGATGCAGGAGACCTGGGTTCAAGCCCTGTGTCAGGAAGATCCCCTGGGGAAGGAAGTGGCAACCCTCTCCAGTATTTTTGCCTGGGAATTCCATGTACAGAAGCATGTTGAACTACAGTCCATGGGGTCACAAAGAGTCAGACACAACTGAGCAACTACACAGGGAAGAAATTAAAATTCATATAAAACAGTATTATGTGAAAAAACTGCTTCAAATTTGGATCTGAGATATGAGTAAACTACTTGAACAATGCAAAGGTAATTTTAAAGACTATCTTTAAAAATAAATTTTTAGTGTTAATATATTAATGTATTTTGATGCTGAAAAACACATAGTGACTTAGTCTTCATTTGGGGTGTAGTGATTGGCTTAAAAAAACATTTCTAAAGAATCATATATATTGGATAAAATCTTTTAGTGTCAGAGATGTTTACAAACAAAATAATTTGAGTTGCAACCATGGCAAATATTTTGGTATAAGTATCAAAATTCTTAGTATTTTCAGTCGATGAGAGCTTGGAGATATATTCCAAGAAAACTGACAGTATGTCTTCCAATTTTTATTCCTGAAATTATTCCCTGACACATTTCTTTTTCTATTCTTTTTAATTTGGCAGAATATCTTCCTTGTTATAAACCATGTTGATAAGGTTGTTGGGATGAAAATAATCAAATGGTTCATACACCTAAAACCTCTGGACTGTGATTTCTTTCTTTCTTTCTTTTTTTTTTTTTTCAATTTCACACAGCTTTGCACTGTCTCGTAGCTGGGGATGGAAGTAAAAGAGAGTGACAGGAGCAAAGCATGTCAGTTCCAGTCATGTTCTCCACTCCTGTTGGGTTGGGTGGAGTGAAATGAGACACTCAAAATATTGCTAACAGCCTGGAATTCAATTCAGTTACTCAAGCATTGATTGACTGACTGCCTGCTCTATGCATGGACCAAATCCTTGGAATTCAAAGAGATGATAAACCTTATGGTTGCCCTTCAGAAGAGATAATCACAATATAAATAATAGAGTAATACAAAGACTATGATAAAGGAGTATTCATAGGTATGGTATTTGTATTGGTATAGTGAAAGACAGGAAGCCTGGTGGGCTGCCAGGGATCACAAAGAATCAGATACAACTTAGTGACCGAATAGCAACAGCACTGGTATGGAAATGCAGGGAACCAGAATAGTCAACCCTTCATAGGCTTGGGGAGCAGATCAGATGGACTGCCATACCACGACACTGAATTGATCTTCAAAGCACTGAGTAAAGAACATCAAGATGAAAAGACTGAAGCATGAAAAACCTCATATTTACCTGAGAGAGAATAGAGAGAACATTCCAGATCCCACTGAAATCACTAAGATAAGAGGCAAGGAAAGTCCAAGTCAAGGTATCTCTGATGGAGATAGATGTGGACGGACAAATTTTGTGTATTATTTGTAAATTATAGTCTATAGTAGTTGTTGATTAAATAAGAAAATGAAGGATGGCTCTAATTTCCTAGTTGGGGTATTGGTCAAATGTTGATTCCATTAATTTAAGCCCTTCAAACTTGAATTTGACTCTTGGCTTGGGAAACAACTTCCATGCAACATTACATTTACTGCCATGTTTCAAATTATATTTTGTATTTGAGATTCATTACAATAATTTTTGAAACTCTAATGAAACTCACTGAAAGTCTGATACCTAGACAAATGAGTACTATCACTAAGAATTCTAGAGGTCAAAATGTAATGAAAGTAAATAGATGAAAAAAGTTTTGCTAGCATGAATTTAATCAAATTTAAATAATGGACTCTTTTAAGATTTGGATAAATATACACTTTAGTAGAAAGAATAAATAATAATTATATCAGTTTGGTTTATATGATTAACGTAATTCTGGTTATCTTACTTGGTAACTTTAATATTTTATATGAAAATTAGCAAACATAAAGAAAAATTTTAAGTGAATACTTGAATATCTGTTATCTGTATTCTGTTACTAACTTGATTTATCACATACCCATCAACGCTTTGTGTTTTTTGATATATTTTAGATTTAATTGTGAATTTCCCATTTATGGCAAAGGATTAAGTTTACCTATCTACCTGAAACAATACCACCAAAAGAAAAGCAGACCAAACATATGAAATAACAGTTTTCATGAAACCAAGATCAGGAAAAACACTGTACTACAATTGCTTGAGTTTACTGCCTTGAGAAAAATACTAGGCTGTGGTGGATTACTGAGGGTAGGTTAAAATGAGGGGCTGGGGAATCAATCCAGGTGAAATTCCTTGAAAGGCCTTCATGGCCAAAGCTCATTCAAGAAGGAATAGATAGCCCTATATCCTTAAATAAAATGAATTTGTAGGTAAATATCTCCATGAAAGGAAAGTATTTCTCCACAGATATTGTCAGTAATGAATTCTACCAAACACTTAAGGAAGAAATACCAATTCTGTGCCAACTCTTAGGCAAAATTAAAGAAGAGAGACCCTTTCCCAAATTACTTAATGAGATCAGCATTACTCGAGTATGAAAAAAAGGAAAAATAGATTAAGAAAAGAAATCAAGTCAATAACCCTCATAGCCCTTATTGTCTGGAACAATAACCCTCATAAACACATATGCAGAAAACTCTGGAAAGAATATTTTAGTACATCAAATAGAATAATATAACAAATACAAAGGATACTACATCATGACCAAGTGAAATATATTATAAAAATACAGTTTGTGTCATATCTCAAAATTAATCAATATCATTATCATAAATATAGCTAAAAAGGAAAAGCCATATGATTATTTCACTAAATGCAGAAAACATTTGACAAAATCCAAGACCTTTTTTTTTTCTTTGAATAAACCACTAAGAAAACTGGGCAGGAAAGAGATTTTCCTCACACCAATTGAAAAGCATCTTCATAACAGACCTTGCAACTAACATATTTAATGCTGACAAACTGAATGCTTTCACTTTAAGATTAGAAGTAAATAAAGAATGTCTACTTTTGCTACTTCTACTCCACATGTTGGAAGTGCTAGCTCATAAAATGAAGCAAGGAATAAAATAGATAAAAATGTCTTTTGCAGCAGACATGATGATCTCATGGATTCTTAAAAAGGCTAATGAGTATGTTTAACAATGTTTTATGATGGGTTATTAATATGCAAAGTTATATTTCTATACTAGCAACAAAAGTAGAGGCAACATATATGAAACACATAAGCATAAATCTGCCAAAAGATATCACAAACTTGAATTTAAAAAAATATGTCACCAACTTGTACACTGAAAATGACAAATTTTTAGGTACTGAGAGGCATTAAGACCTAAATAGAGACATACTCTGTTCATGAACATGATCACTCCAATTTACTAAGATGTCAGTTCTCTCCAAATTGATTTATAAAATGCAAATAAATTCCAGAAAGATTTAGCAAATAAATTCTAGTAGAGTTTTAGCTTATTCTAAAATGTAAAGTAATTTTAAGAAAATCTAAACTACTAAATAGCCAAAATAGCTTCGAAGAAGAACAGAGTTGGAGAACTAACACTATCTGATTTCAAGACTTACTATAAATGTGTACTGACCAAGAATATGAGCTTCCCTCATAGCTCAGTGGGTAAAGAATCTGCCTGCAATGTGGGAGACCTGATTTGATCCTTGGGTTTGGAAGATCCCCTGGAGAAGGGAAAGGCTACTCACTCTAGTATTCTAGCCTGGAGAATTCCATGGACAGTCCATGGGGTTGTAAAGAGTCTGACACGATTGAGCAACTTTCATTTTCACTTACTTTCATACTCAGCAAGAGAAAATGGTATCAATATAAAAGCAGACTAATATATCAATGGGATATACAACAGAACAGGCCAAAAATATGCTCCCCTCTTATACAGCGATAGAGTTCCACAAAATGTACAAAAGTAATTCAGTGGAGGATTTTTTTTTTTAATCAAATAGTGCCAAAACAACTGAAACCTCATAGCCAAAAAAAAAAAAGAAATCCATCCCTTACACCATATACAAAAATTAACTACAAATGGGTCTGTATTTAATTAATTATTAGGTGGTTCTACAGAGATAATCTGCAACCAATGAGTCCTAAATGTGGTTTTAAAGAACTAGCCCTTTCCTGGATGTGGGGCAGCTTCAGAGCTCCTAGTCGATTAGGCTGAGTCCTTTCTTGCAACAGAATCCCAGTTCAGCTTCTCCATTCCCCCAATCACGCTTCCTTTACCCCATGGAATTGTTCTTGAAAATACTCTCAAAAAATCTTCCTGCACTACAATAGCAGATTTCAGAGTCGGTTTCCCAAAGAACTCAGCCTGTATCAGTAAATGATTGGGACAACATTTTTAACATGCTGAACATGTTAAAATTGAGCAACATAATTAAGAAGTCAGGTAAAGCCACTGTGGAAAACAGTATGGAAATTCCTTAAAAAACTAAATATAGAGGTACCATACGACCCAGCAATCCCACTACTAGGCATTTACCCTGAGAAATCCATAACTCAAAGAGACACATATACCCCAGTGTTCACTGCAGTACTATTTACAATTGCCAGGGCATGGAATCAGCCTAGATATCCATCAACAGACAAAAGAGTAAAGATGTGCTATACATATACTGTGGAATATTACTAAGCCATAAAAAGGAACAAAATTGAGTCAGTTGAAGTGATGTGGATGACCCTAGGGCCTGTATTACAGGGTGAAATAAGTCAGAAAATGAAAAGTGAATACATTAACACATATATATGGAACTGAGAAAATGGTACTCATGAACCTACTTGCAGGGTAGGAATAGAGGTGCAGAGAGAATGGGCTTGTGGGCATGGGAGGGAAGACCAACAAAGGAGAAAACAAGAAAACAATATTGGAAGATGTGAAACAGTAAAGTGTTGACTATCAGACTCTACAAAAATAAATAATACATTATTGGTGGGGAAACACATTTCCAGACCTACACTGCATTAAAAAAAAAAAAAAAGTGCAAGAAGAGGCAGATCCAGCTGTTTCTGGACCTAGTGGTGATAGGTGGAAATTTTAAAAAATATTTAAAAAGCAAATTGATGAATAGATAAATAAATTATGGTACATATATATAATGGAATATTACTCAGCTATACAAGGAACACGTATGAGTCAGCACTAATGAGGTGGATGAACCTAGAGCCTCTTATACAGAGTGGAGTAAGTCAGAAAGACAAATATCATATATTAATGCAAATATATGCAATCTAGAAAGATGGTACTGATGAACCTGTTTGCAAGGCAGCAATGGAGATGCAGATATAGAAAATAGACTTGTGGACACACTAAGGGAAGGAGAGGGTGGGACAAATAGAGAAAGTGGCATTGAAACATATGTATTACCGTATGCAAACTAGCCAGTGAGAATTGCTGTATGATGCAAGGAACTCAAGCATGGTGCTCTGTGACCACCTGGAAGGGTGGGATGAGGTGGGAGGTGGGAGGGACGTTCAAAGGGAGGTGACATATATATGCCTATGACTGATTCATGTTTATATATGGCAAAAACCAATACAATATTATAAAGTGATTATCCTCCAATTAAAAATGAATAATTAAAAAAAAATAGCTCAGTGGTTCTCAGTCATGACGGTATGTCAGGCTTGGAATCACCTAACGGGTTTTATAGACTTCGACCCCTGAGTCCTATACCCAGAGATTCTGAATTAATTGGTACCCAAGTAATTCTAATGTATTTAGATTGAGAGACTCTCAGCTTGGATTGGAGAAGTGTGATCAAGATTCTGGCCTGTTGAGAGGAAAAATAACGCAAGGCTTCGGACATTGCCTTGACTTTTGAATTTGACATAACTATTGAAGGATGGATAGGCTCTATCAAAACAAGAGAGTAATCCAAGAAAGATGAAGCTATGGATTTAAGAAAATAGGCATTCAAACCAAGAGGAATACAACAAGAACTGTGAATATCCAAGAAGAGGTAATACCCAGATCAATTCAGTCAGTTCAGTTCAGTCGCTCAGCCGTGTCCAACTCTTTGTGACCCCATGAATCGCAGCACGCCAAGCCTCCCTGTCCATCACCAACTCCCGGAGTTCACTCAGACTCATGTTTATCAAGTCAGTGATGCCATCCAACCATCTCATCCTCTGTTGTCCCCTTTTCCTCCTGCCCCCCAATCCCTCCTAGCATCAGGGTCTTTTCCAGTGAGTCAACTCTTCGCATGAGGTGGCCAAAGGACTGAGGTTTCAGCTTTAGCATCATTCCTTCCAAAGAAATCCCAGGGCTGATCTCCTTCAGAATGAACTGGTTGGCTCTCCTTGCAGTCCAAGGGACTCTCAAGAGTCTTCTCCAACACCACAGTTCAAAAGCATCAATTCTTCAGTGCTCAGCCTTCTTCACAGTCCAACTCTCACATCCATATATGACCACAGGAAAAACCATAGCCTTGACTAGATGGACCTTTGCTGGCAAAGTAATGTCTCTGCTTTTCAATATGCTACCTCAGTTGCCCAGATAATGGTCATGAAGGAGAGAGAAGCCAATCCAAATAGTAAGACAACCAAAAACGTCTATTTATCTTTCTCTATATGATGTACTTAACTTAGTATGATGATCTCTAGGTCCACCTATGTTGCTTCAAGAGGCATAATTTCATACTTTTTAATGGCTGGGTAATATTCCATTGTATATATATATACCTCATCTTCTTTATCCATTCATCTGTGGATAGATGTTTAGATCACTTTCATGTCCTGGTAACAGTGCTTTACAAAGACTGGGGTGCATGTATCATTTCAGATTTTAATTTTCCCTGATTATATGCCTAGGAATGGGGTTGCTAGTTTGTATGATAATACTATTTTTAGTTATTATTATTATTTTTTTTTAGGAACTTCCATATTGTTCTCCAAAGTGGCTGCCCAAATTTACATTCCCAGTAGCAGTATAGGAGGGTTCCTTTTTCTCCAGAATTCATTATTTGTAGACTTTTTGCTGATGGCTGTTCTGACTGGTGTGAGATGATATCTCATTGTACTTTTGACTTGCATTTCTCTCATAATTAACTCTGTTGAACATCTTTTCATGTGCCTGTGAGCCATCTGTACATCTTCTTTGGAGAAATGTCTATTTGGGTCTTCTTTTTAACAACATTTAGTTGTAAATTATAGTTTACAAATCTCTAATGAGTGATTTTATATGCATGATTGAGCGGGTAGTCCTGGATGCACAGAAATATGTAAGACCTTATCACTGATTTCAGGTTACTTGCAAACCTATCTAGACATTTGACAAAAACAACAATAATATAATTATGGAGGTGTTTTGGAGTCAGAGGAAAATGTTCTCAATTCCCAGCTTTCCTCGAACATTAGCGCACCATGAGATGTGTCTGGCACATAATACCCAACAATGTGATTTTCAGTTGCCCTTCTTCCCCAAACCTTTCTCAGTTCTATGACTGTGAGAATGGATATGACCTATGTTTAACTGAATTGTACAAACAATTGTGCTATTTGTATTTCAAGGAAGAAGCATCTCAGCTATGGAAGAGTGGGGGGAATATTCTAAAGAGCTGCAGGTGCTCAAATGGGTACAAATAGGGCAGGTGTATCTTTGGTCCTTAGGTCTACGTCAGCAAAGATTCTTGTGTTAATGGAAAAGAGAAAGAATAATCTCCCCACACTATAGCCAGTGTAAACCGCTGATGGAGTTATCCTAATGTTTATATTGCCATCATGACAGATAGTCTGTCTCTGACCTTATGGTATTTGTATAGTACAAAATTCAACATCAAAACAGTTTGGCTGGAACTGATTGTAAGGTTCTGGGAATAAATTTCGTCATCGAGTTTATCAAGATTGTTGGTTTTTAACAAATGCAAAGAATTACATAAACAGATTTGCAGTTCAGTGGATAAGAATTAAGATGCCTTTAAAACCTAGGTATAAATGTGACTGTAGGTAGTAATTCTATTAAGTCAGACAGCCTGGATATACTTTCTCTTGATAAACCTTTTCAGGATAATTGCTTTTTCCCAGCAGAATAATGTTCTTTACCCCAAATCAGTTTTGTTGCAGTTAATGTTATTATTTATTAGTACAGGTAGAACCAAGGGCATTTTCATATGGTGTGAAGTAGATTTTTATTTTTTAAACCTAAGAACAGACTTAAGTTTGCTAGTGAAACAGCTTTAGTAAATACCATCAATTCTGATGACAGATTATTTGCAATAATCCCAGGCAATTTCGTTACACTGCCATTATGTTTAGGTGATAGCAAATTAAAATGATAAAATGTCTTTATCTCTTTCCTGCAGCTGTTTTAGCAGTCCCATAAAATGAGTTTATACCATCAGCTGTACCTGTCCAGAAATATATAAATACAGGTGGCATTGTTCCTTAAGTATTCCACTAGTCACCACGCTGTGTAGACAATCTAATGGTCCATTTCTAAAGAAAATGTTGCAGTGTCTGTTTTTCAATTATTTGAGAAATAGACACGTCCCTTGCTTTGCTCAGCATCAGGGTCATCTCAGCATATATATTATAGTAAATTACTATAATAGGAGCACTTGGCATGTTGCATTAGAGTGAAAAGAAAAACAGATTGGATGGAAATAAGAATTCATTCTTCCTCCTCTCTAGTGTGCATGCCCTGGCTGCCACTAGGGGAGCTTATTAACCTTCCATTGTCAGTGTTTCTAGAAAGCAGAACCAGATTGAACAAGCTGTGCAGTCAAAAAACCTTTCTGTCACTCCCTACTGAAGATAAATGTTTATTTTATGCTAGCTAAAAGCAACAATTTAAATATAAACTTGTTTTTTATGAATATGAACATATATAGTATTTATCTTCAAAAATAGATTATCTAAAAAATTATTGAAGTATATTTGACTTACAATATTGTGTTAATATCTGCTGTATAACAAAGTAACTCAGTTATACATATATATGTACATGTATTCTTTTCCATATTCTTTTCCATTATGATTTGTCACAAGATATTGAATATAGCTCCCTGTGTTAGCAGGACCTTGTTTATCCATTTTGTATATGCCTTGTTTTTAGATTCTTTAAAAATAGAAACACTGTTATAGTTATTCTTATAAGTAGATTCTTATGAATATATTAAAATATTCATAATCAATAAGAATGTATTAATGGTATAACCATTGAATATATCTATAATCATGAAGAAAGATTCCATAAAGAATTTTTCATGAGAAAATTGCTTATGAAGTCATTTTAAAAATGTGTACATGAAGAGTTTTGGAAGAAGAACATTTTTAAAATTTTGGAGTTAGCTTTATTCTCCTCAATACACATGCACACACACACACATATATATTTAGATATATATATATATATGAAAAGTTTGTTTTCCTGTATGTATTAATATGTACATTTTTATTTATTGTTTTCTGTTTAGAAACCCTGTGAGACCTTTTGTTCTGAACTTGAACAAAATTTCTGAAATTTCATTCCTTTCACAACTTTTTACTTCTTATCAGGAGCATCACACTTGACTCTGGCCTGAGCAAGTAGCTGAGTAGACCGAGTCCATCAGAAATCAAGTTTCACCATCGCTGGTCGCTTTGTGCCTGAGGTCTGGCTCTTTTTCCACTGTACACGCTAGACGCTTTCCAGCATTCACTTTTATGCAGGTAAGTTTCCTGGACTGTTTCTGCTTCTTGTCCACCTTTGTTTAGTCTGAATCACAGCTGCACATGATGGATTGGTGTGCCACCTCGTTTTTTTTTACCACTCTTTCCTGAATATCTGAACCACATTGAGACTATCATTATTCTGGAAAATAGGGCAGGCTGCCTGTTTCTGTGATTTGGACCTAGCTAGTTGGGTTCTCAGAGAAGGCAATGGCACCACACTCCAGTACTCTTGCCTGGAAAATCCATGGACGGAGGAGCCTGGTGGGCTGCAGTCCACGGGGTCGCTAAGAGTCAGACACGACTGAGCGACTTCACTTTCACTTTTCACTTTCATGCATTGGAGGAGGAAATGGCAACCCACTCCAGTGTTCTTGCCTGGAGAATCCCAGGGATGGGGGAGCCTGGTGGGCTGCTGTCTATGGGGTCACACAGAGTCGAACACAACTGAAGCAACTTAGCAGCAGCAGCAGCAGTTGGGATCTGGCTTTGCTTCTATCAGACACTTCCTTATAGCCCAAGGAAGTTCATTACTTTCTGCTGGATACCCCAGCTAGTTCTGTTTGGAAACAATGTACCTCAGCATGTCTCTGTTATCATGGCCAGAGGATGTCTGGTGATGGATATTTATGTTAACAAATGAATGAACAACTGGGAGCAGTTTGGTTTCAGGTCAGGTCAGTGTCCCCAATCAAGATGCATGAAGTTCAGGAAGGAAATATGACACACCCCTAAGCATCACAAGTCCAATTTAGAAAGCAACCATAATGAGGAAAGAAATGACTTAACCACTAAAAGCAGAGGACACAGTCATAGGAAGTTTATAATAAATCCCTTACCCACCACTCTCTCTTAGCAAGTTATTTTATCTCATGTAGTCCTTGTGAAAGAGAAAAATTTAAAGAGCTGTTTAAAGCTATTATCACATTTCTTGGTGTATGTTAAAATTTTTTTTTTAATTGAAAAGAAAGAAAAATAACATACTGCATAAATATCACTTTGGTACATTTTTACTTCAAAAACAATGCCTTTTGAGGATCTCTGAAAACAGTCTAGCTTCCTAAAGACCTCTATGCCTGTACTGAAATGGGCAGAACCTTTTATCTTGGGGAAGATCCCAGTTTAGACCTATCTATGGTCTTCAAGTCCTTCAAAGAAAGTGAAAATTAGAGCCACTCATTGTCATAATTTGGCATGATGGTGACTGTGTTTTCTTGGGAAAACTAAAAATTGTTCTTCTGTGCTTTGAAACTTACCAATACAAGTGATGAAAATGATTCTTCAAAAGTCTTAGAAAAAATGCATTAGCATTCAAGATTTCAGAAATCGCTGTTAACCAAAAGCAAACACTATGTTGCTTTCTGAAAATATAAAAACATCAGACACCTCTTGTATTGTAGCTAAGATAGTGTTTTGGTATTTTGATTAGCTTTTGGCTTTGTTTTTATTGAAGAAGTAAATCAGAAAAATCTCATTATAATGATTTGATCTCTACTTTTATTCAATGACTTAGAACCTAAGTGAAGCATTGAAGCTACAAGATACCAGGAATTTTGACAGTCACTTAAAATATGCATCTAGGGATACTTTTAAAGAACGCTTGCCTTTGTGTTAATGTAAAGCACTTATATCTAGATGAATATAACTGTTTTCTGTGGGTTTGTGGAGATAAGATGCTATTTTCTTGGTTGATAATAGGCAGTTATTTGTAAACATACCCAGTGTTCTTGTTGTGTAAAATGATACTGTTATCCATCCAGTTTGGAGTGCATATCATAGATCCTGACTGAGCCAATTTTTGGGAAGGAAGTCAGTATGAAATGGTATTTCATTAACTTGCCTGCAGGCATCCAAAGGAGACAAAGCAAATGAAGGAATTATTTGCCAAAAATGGGGCTACATACATGCCCCAGATAATTAGGATTTGGACCTAGAGCCATTATTCCCAATCAGCATTGATGTGTTGGCCTTATAGTCAAGCAAAGAGATATTAGTTTGTGTCCTTATTAGCCATATGCAACGGTCTCTTGGCTGGTGGTATCTTAATCCTTCAAATCTATTTGCTTATCTAAAGAGTAGGGAGATAATAGAATATTATTTATAGGGATGTCTTGTAAATTAAATATGATAATATACATAAAACACTTAGCAAAATGAATAACATAGTATATGCTTTAAAAATGTAAGCTCCTTCTCCAAACAGCATTATACCTCTACTACCATTAATATTATCATTAGGAAAATTATTTGGTTACCTCTAATTTTTCCTTTCCTTATTCTTGTTTCTGTTTGTGGTATAAAGCCACTGCCTGAGATGTGAAATCTCCAAGGTTATACTTACATATAAAAACAGGAAAGTCAGGTAGATTTAGTGTTTGATATAAATTTATTTATATCAAGGGCAAAAGAAACACTAATCCAATCTGTCTCACACACATATATCAAAGTCATCACAGTTTGTAGCATGTAAATTTTTCAAGCCTAAAGACTTCTTTCCCATGAGTTATTGGCCTCAGAGTCTCCAGCCCTCCCATGTACTGCGTGGTAGTCATTGCAGGATAAGAATCCACACCTGAGTGATTCAGAGAGTCCTGTACAAGGGGAGTTTTTAGTCTGTAGTGAAAGTCTGTAGTTCCAACTCCCCTTCCTGCCTCTTTTTCTGAATGTCTTCCAGGAAGTAACTCTTTGAACAGGATTAAAAATTTTCTGAGAAGCCTAGAAAAATGTAAAATATAAATTATATTTCATATCCTCTGTGGGCATTTTTTCATTTATTTATTCATTCATAAACCCAATAAGAGCTCACTCATTGGAAAAGACGCTAATGCTGGGAAAGATTGAAAGCAGGAGAAGAAGGGGATGACAGGTGGTAAGGCGGTTAGATGGCATCACAGACTCAGTGGGCATGAGTTTGAGCAAACTCTGGGAGATGGTGAAGGACAGGGAAGCCTGGTGTGCTGCAGTCCATGGGGTCACAAAGAGTCAGACACGACTGAGCAACTGAACAACAACCACAAAACCCATGTGGGGTGTTTTGCAGGAGGTTGGAGAAACTGTGACATATAGGACAAAAATTGACTTTATCCCTGTGAAGCTTAGATGAGTGATAGAGAAGAAAGATCTTGAACTTCTAATGAAAGTGTGATGAGTGAGATGAAAGAACAAGGAAACATGTCATGGTCACATGTAGGAGGGGATATCTAAACTGAAAGGAGAGGTAGGAAAGTTGATGTAAATTACACTGTAAAATAAAATATTTGTATCAATTGGATAAGTGGAATCAAATGAGAGCATGGGCTCAAGATAATGTTCCAAAAGAGAGAAAAACAAGTTTAAATACCTAAAATAATAAATTCAAAGAGACAAATAAACAAAAACCCATCCTATTACTAAAAATGCTGTGTAATAGAAGCTTTTATAGGGAAGATAATCCATATAGTAGCTGTTGTGATGTCATACCATTTTTCAATGTTATTAATACAAACAGAACATACATTTCACAAAGTCGTTAGGCAGTGGGGCAGTGTATAGACCTGTGGTGGGGAAAAGTTAGAGAAAGGGTGACTGGGAACTAATGCTGGTGCATTAAGAAAGATGCCGTTGGCTGCAGATGGGGCCCAGAAGCATAGACACCATGGATTCAGGGATTTGGTTTTCATCCATCATATCCTATTTAACTAAATGCTTTTATGCACAGTCCAAGTTGTGGTAGATACTAAGAGGAAAAAGGCATGATTTTTGCTCCAGGGAAATCAGGAGGGAGAGAGGGACTGACTGCAGAAAAAATGAAGATGTTTGATAACTTAGTAGCTTTAAAACCATATTTTCCTGTTTTTTGAACAAAGGGCTCAATTTCTTTTCTTTTCTTTTTTTCTTTTTTTTTACACTAGACCCTGATCAAAGTTAGGGGTTATGAAGAACTGTCTTCTGAGATTCATCTATCAAAGTGGAAGTTAACAAAGAAAATTCCACTTATGCATCACACTTTTCAGAATCAGCTAACTTTTTGTAGTGCTTGAGTAATAATAGGAATCATTAGCTGAGAGGAGGGGAGAGAGTGAGAGAAGATGAGGAGGGAGGTAGGTACATAGACAGACAGAGTGAAAGAAAGAGAAAGGAGAGAGAGGAGGGAGGGGAGGGCAACTGAGATTGTAGTTTGACATTCCTTGGGTTACAGTTGGTGTGGCAAAGTGATCAATTTGCAGAAAACAAGTTTATATACATTATCTTAATTAGTTCTCATTACCACTCAATAAATACAGAGTCTGAAGGCTCTATATTTGACACTATTTTCCAGATGTGAAAATTGAGACACCAAGAGGTTTAAGAGCTTGAGTAAAGTCCCTTGGGTAGGATAGAGTGACTCTTGAATTTAATCTGCCTGACTTTTGAGGGAGTTAATAATTTAATTATTAGGATGAGATGTCTGGATGGTATCACCAACTCGATGGACATGAGTTTGAGTGAACTCCAGGAGTTGGTGATAGACAGGGAGGCCTGGTGTGCTGCGATTCATGGGGTTGCAAAGAGTGAGACACAACTGAGCAACTGAACTGAGCTTGTACATGTCACCGAGAATCCCTGTGTGTCCACCTCCTCACTTTTAGAACTGGAAAAATAGTGTCCATCTCACATATTTGTCATGAAAAGTAATTAACCATGCATGTCAGCATCCAGCCAACACCATGGCATAGAAATAGCCCTGTTAGGAGATGAATATGATGATCACATGGAAAATATATGTAAAGAGAGGGGCATCACCAAGATATTGCTTCTGCTGCACCTAAGTCGTTTCAGTCATGTCAGACTCTGTGCGACCCCATAGACGGCAGCCCACCAGGCTCCCCCGTCCCTTGATTCTCCAGGCAAGAACACTGGAGTGCGTTGCCATTTCCTTCTCCAGTGCATGAAAGTGAAAAGTGAGAGTGAAGTCGCTCAATCGTGTCTGACTCTTTGCAACCCCATGGACTGCAGCCTACCATCCATCCTCTTTCCATGGGATTTTCCAGGCAAGAGCTCTGGAGTGGGGTGTCGTTGCCTCTTCTGTCACCAAGATGTTAGAAGAGTCATATTGAATGGTGCTGAAATTGCAGGCAATTAATGTCATGGAAATGTTCACTTTCCAACTCAAGACACATAGAGGGGAGGAATATATACATCTAATCAGTAGTAAATAGGTAGCCACAACTTCAGGGTTAATTGTACACAGATATGAAACTCAACTGAAGATTGTCAAATAGTTAATTCTGTACAATGCATCATGAAGAAAACATTGCTTCCTGGATTAAGGAAAAATGAAGGTGTCCAATGTCAGCCACGGACTTGTCTTGCCATGAAAGTGTTAGATCTCTAAGAAGCAGATAAATTCTTTCTATGAAAATGTATCTATATTAGAATAGTGGGCTTCAGTGTAAAAGGTATCTAATATCACAAGTATATTATTGATAAAATAATGTAATTTTTTTGTTTTTGAATGATGGACATTTTTATGTCTTAAAAGCATCCATATGTATATAACTATATATGCTGATAAATTCTTTTATTCAAATCTTCAGTGAAAAAGTTCCCCATGAAGTTAGTGAATTTATGTAGAATCACTTTTCATAGAACACATAGGAATAGGCAGTAAGGAGTGAGAAAATGAAGATTACTCAGCATATACATCAAAATTATCTTTTATGAATAATTGAAATTAGTGTTCATTTATGGATATTTTCCACAATCATTATTGATTTAGTAATTGAATTAGCATTGCTAAATTATCTGCAACAGTGGGGACATCAATTGCAACACTAATTACATTTTGGCACTGGGTTGTTTCTGAGATCTATGCTCAAAGATATTTTTTCATTGAATAGTCCATGATACAATAGTCACTTAACTAGATTTCCTTGGTTTTTCTGAAATATTTATTCAAATGTTCCACTGACTGAATGTTTCAGTAAATAACTATTACAGAGTCTACTTACATAATTCATTAATATGGAAACATTTTCAGATTCAGTTTAGTTTAGTTCAGTTCAGTCAATCAGTCATGTCTGACACTTTGGGACCCCATGAATCACAGCACACCAGACCTCCCTGTCCATCACCAGTTCCTGGAGTATACTCAAACTCATGACCATCAAGTCAGTGATGCCATCCAGACATCTCATCTTCTGTCATCCCCTTCTCCTCCTGCACCCAATCCCTCCCAGCATCAGAGTCTTTTCCAGTGAGTCAACTGTTCACATGAGGTGGCCAAAGTACTGGAGTTTCAGCTTCCGCATCTGTCCCTCCAAAGAAATCCCAGGGCTAATCTCCTTCAGAATGGACTGGTTGGATCTCCTTGCAGTCCAAGGGACTGTCAAGAGTCTTCTCCAACACCACAGTTCAGAAGCATCAATTCTTTGGCACTCAGCTTTCTTCACAGTACAACTCTCACATCCATACATGACCACTGGAAAAACCATAGCCTTGACTAGACGGACCTTTGTTGGCTAAGTAATGTCTCTGCTTTTCAATATGCTATCTAGGTTGGTCATAACTTTTCTTCTAAGGAGTAAGCGTCTTTTAATTTCATGGCTGAAGTCAACACCTGCAGTGATTTTGGAGCCCAAGGAAACAAAGTCTGACACTGTTTCCACTGTTTCCCCGTCTGTTTCCCATGAAGTCATAAGACTAGATGCCATGATCATCGTTTTCTGAATGTTGAGCTTTAAGCCAATTTTTTCACTCTCCTCTTTCACTTTCATCAAGAGGCTCTTTAGCTCCTCTTCACTTTCTGCCATAAGGGTGGTATCATCTGCATATCTGAGGTTATTGATATTTCTCCCTGCAATCTTGATTCCAGCTTGTGCTTCTTCCAGTCCAGCATTTCTCATGATGTACTCTGCATATAAGTTAAATAAGCAAGGTGACAATATACAGCCTTGACGTACTCCTTTTCCTATTTGGAACCAGTCTGTTGTTCCATGTCCAGTTCTAACTGTTGCTTCCTGACCTGCATACAGGTTTCTCAAGAGGCAGGTCAGGTGGTCTGGTATTCCCATCTCTTTCAGAATCTTCCACAGTTTATTGTGATCCACACCGTCAAAGGCTTTGGCGTAATAAATAAAGCAGAAATATATATTTTTCTGGACATCTCTTTTTCGATGATCCAGCGGATGTTGGCAATTTGATCTCTTGCTCCTCTGCCTTTTCTAAAACGATTAGATTTTATATATTCAATAATAGCCAATGATACTTAGTGCTGGTCTTTTGCTCTCCGTTTCTCACCAGTGTTCGGTTGCATTAAGCGCCTATATTAACTCGCTGACCTTTAAAACTTCAAGGTCTATATAAAAAAAAAAAATCATTCAGGAAGTGCTATTCCCCACTTTCCACACAGAAATCTAGACTGATGGAAGCACTATTCCTTGGTGCAAGTGTAACTGCATGTTGGGATCACTTGTGATGTCTGGGTCCCTCTTAAGAAAGTCTAGTTTATTAGGTACATGGTCCAACCTGGATGTGGGGTCCAGCTTGGGTATGAAGGTTCATTTTTAAATCCAAGATTATTTTAATAAGCAGCAAAATTTGAAAACTACTGAATTAGAGTGTACTCCTCTGTAAGCAAGGGATCCAAGAACAGCTGACTTCCCTGCACTCTCTTTTTCCATCTTTCCTGGAAGCTTTTTAACATTTACTGGACTTTGACTATGTGTCAGAAAATGTGCCAGGCAGTAAAAATACAAGGCCCACAGAACAGCCCCTGTTCCACTGTTTATTAAGTTAGTTCTGGCCTCTGTCTTTGACTCTGGCCTCACCTGCCCACAAAGCCCCCGCTGTGCTGAACCTAGCCACAGTAACCTGCCTTTAGTCCTCAGTGTGCCCTGCTCTGTACTTCTAGAACTGTTTCTCACAGATGGTTGCTTCATCCGTGTTGAATTACTCACTTCCACCTCTTGTGATCTCAGTTTAACACCCACTGCCTTGACTATCATCCCTGGCCTCATCTCCTTATCATCCATACACCCCCTTTAGTTGCACATATTATTATCTGTGTGTTGAAACATGTTTATGTGTTTGACGTTTCTTTTCCAACTAGACAGAAATCACCAGCAAGAAGTCTACTGAGCTCCTTAATGCCAGATAAAACACTTATTGAATAAATGGAATCATTATGAATTTGAGTATATAAAAGGATATCATGGTTGTTTTTTGCTGTATATCCTAAAACTTGGTAGCTTAAAGCAATAACTATTTGTTGACCTCTTGTGATCCTGAGGGTTGAGCGGGCTCACCTGGGTGTATCGTCTATTTCACATGATGTCAGCTGGGACTACAGCCACCTGGAGATGCAGCTGGGTGGAATATTCAAGATGGCTATCTCCCATGGCCAGTGTCCTGAGAGGATGGGATTGGAGGGCTGGTTTCAGTTGGATTGTTAGGGCTACTTGACTTCTCTCCCATATAGTATAAGGTTCTTTCCTTTCTACACAGACTCTGCACTTGGTCTCTCCAACAGGAAGCTGGATTTCTTAGTAGCTCAGGGCTTCCAAAACAAGCATTCCAAGGGAGATGCAGAAGCTGCCAGATCTCTTAAAGGCTGAATGGAAAGCTGGTCCAGTGCCAGTTTTTCCATATTTTATTAGTCACAGAAGTCACAGGCCTATTCCATAATTGTTGAGAAAAATGTGAAAACTAAAAGAAAATATCCCTTCTTTGTGGTAGAGGTGTAAAGAATTTGAGACCATCCTTAATCCATCATAGAAATTTAAGCAAAAATATGGTTAAATGTAAAACATTTCTTCATTTTCATTTTTGGGGGCAGGGGAGGATCAACTCAAAGGATCTTTTTATTTTAGTTTCCATTTTATTGTGGTAAGAATACTTAACAAGGGGTCTACCCTCTTAACAGATTTTTTAGTGTACAATATAGTATTGTTAGTCTAGGCACAACGTTGTACCACAACTCCTATAACTTCATCTTGTGTAACTGAAACGTTATACTCATTAATTAACAGCCTCACACTTCCCCCTCTCTCTCCCCCCACCCCAGTCTCTAGAAACTAACATTGTACTCTCTGTTTCTATGACTTTGACTTTCAGTTCAGTCGCTCAGTCGTGTCCAACTCTTTGCAACTCCATGAATCGCAGCACGCCAGGCCTCCCTGTCCATCACCATCTCCCGGAGTTCACTCAGACTCATGTCCATCAAGTCCAACCTCATATAAATGTAGTCATGTAGTATTTGTCCTTCTGAAACTGGTTTATTTCACTTACCACGATGTCCTAAAGACTCATCCATGTTGTCACATATTGTAGGACTGCATTCTTCTTTAAGGAGGAATAGCATGCCATCATTGTGTATGCCACATATTCTTGGTCCATTCATTCATCAATGAACAGTTATGTTATTTTTGCATCTTGGCTGTTGTAAAGTGTGGCAAGAACATGGAGTCTGAAATATCTCTCTAGATCTTGATAGCATGTTTAGATAAATATATAGAATTGGGATTGCTGGATCTTTGGGTAATTTATTTTTACATTTTTTAGAAACCTTTACACTATTTATCATAGTACCTATACCATTTTGCATTCTCACCAACAGGGTAGGATCTTGACATCCTCACCACTGCTTGGAAAAGGAAACAATCAAGAGTGAAAAGCCACCCTACAGAATTGGAGAAAAATATTTCCTAACCATGTATCTGATAAAGGGTTAATATCTAAAATAAGTAAGGAACTTCTATAATTTAGTAGCAACAAAATAAAATTAAGTACTCAACTGAAACATGGGCTTGGATTTAAAAGAATGAAATAATGCCATTTGCAGCAACATGGATGGACCTAGAGATTGTCGTGCTTAGTAAATTAAGCCAAACAGAGAAGGAAAAATGCCGTATGGAATTCCTAATATGCAGCATCTGAAAAAAAATGATACAAATGAAGTTATTTATGAAACAGACTCACAGGCTTAGAGAATGAACTTATAGTTGCCAGGGGGAAGAATGGTGGGGAGAAGTAGTTAGGGAACTTGGGATCTCTATGTTCACTGTGCTATATTTAAAATGGATAACCAACAAGGACCTTCTGTACAGCACAGGGAACTCTGCTTAATGTTATTTGACAGCCTGGATGGGAAGAGAGTTTGGGGGAGAATGGATACATGTATTTGTATGAGTCCCTTTGCTGTCTACTTGAAACTAGCACAACATTGTTAATTAGCTAGACTCCAATACAAAATAAAAATTTTAATATAAACAAACATGAACTAAGGACTTGAATATACATTTCTCCAAAGAAGATATACAAATAGTCAACAGGGATATGAAAAGATGCTCAACATTACTAACCGTTGTTGTTGTTCAGTTGCTAAGTCATGTCTGACTTTGCCAACCCCATGAACTGCAGCACACCAGTCCTCCCTGTCCTTCAGTATCTTCCTGAGTTTGCTCAAGGATGGCTATTATCAGAAACAAAACAAAAAATCAAGTGTTTGCAAAGACTGGAAAAATTGGAACTCCTTATTTACTTAAGAAAACCCTAACCCTTTGCCATGCTGCTGAAACCATGAATATCAGCCATACTCAGGGATCTCACTAGCATGGTTGAGTGTTAGGGGTGAGGTGCTGAGGGTATCTTTGAGTAGCATCAGGCAGTCCTCACTGTTGACAGGAAGAGTACTCATTGTGACAACAAGTCTGGTCCCTCAGGGCAGCTGTTTCATAGTTTTTTGCTTTTGGGGGATGGACATGGGGTTAGGGGGACCATATGTCAATGGACATGCTCAGACCTTGCTTTCCTTGGAGCCTCTCGCATAATAATCAAAATTGGAGCATTAACATTGATACATAGTTAGAGTTTTTCATTTGTCCCAGTATCCTTTACAGAGAAAGACAATTTCCAAATTCCAATTCCTGTGGTAGAACTCTACCGAGTACTCTACAATTACTCTGCTCCAACCTGAGATCTTTCCATTCCTGGCTTTTTCTAGAATAGAAAATAACCTCTGGTAGGAGTTGGCATCATTGGCTGTTGATCGAATGCTTTCATTTCATAATCTTTGGTTTACTTCTGGTCGAGGACTAGTTTTTGTTGTTGTTGTTGTTCTGCCATAGTTCTCCTTTGCCCAAGCCTCTCTTCCTTTTCATTACCCGTGGTTTCCCTTTTTATTTTGACATGACTTCAGA
This sequence comes from Nanger dama, assembly GCA_917880005.1. Lineage (NCBI taxonomy): Eukaryota > Metazoa > Chordata > Mammalia > Artiodactyla > Bovidae > Nanger > Nanger dama. The sequence goes on from CAKJTW010000116.1 coordinate 858,278, forward strand.
AAAATGTCAATAGTAGTACACACTAATTCTATACTACTTCATCAGGATTCTCTGAGGGTCAAGACTTGCTCTTGTCACTCTTTTTCTGTGTCATCCATGTTACACAATTCACCTCATTTTAAGCAGAACAGTTCATGTTCCCTTATGTGATACAGTTCACTGTGCACTAAAAGCAAGGGCATTCCCTTACATAACCACATAATAATCAAAATTGGAGCATTAACATTGATGCATATTTAGAGTTTTTCATTTGTCTTTGTATCCTTTACAGAGAAAGACAATTCCAAACCATGCCTTGTATTCAGAAATCAGGTCTTTTTAGCATCCTTTATTCTGGAACAGTTTCTTGTTTTCTTGTATCTTTAGTGACATTGGCATATTTGAAGCATGCTGGCCTGATATTTCCTGGAATGACAGTCCATTTAGGCTTGTCTAATGCTTCATCCTGATCGAAATCATATATTTAGCTTTGACAGGAATACATTTATGTTCTCAGTTCATCATATTAGGAAGAATTACTGATAACATTAGCTCTTCTCAGTTGGGTTTTCTGCCAAGTTACTGCATTTGAAGTTACTATTTTCTTTTGCTATTAATATATACATATACAGTGATTAATAAATACTTTGAGATGATAAATATCTTATTCATCATTGCACTTTCACTTTTTAACATCTATTGATGTTTTTGTTTGAATCAGTTTTTATGTGATGATTGCCAAATGGTGATGCCTCTTTGTTCACACTACCAGTGCCCAAGGGGACATTGTCCTGAGCTGAAAATGAGCAGTTCATTGTGAAAATTCTCTTATAAACAAGACTAATGGATCCTGAGTCAAATTTTAACTGATGTTCTATATCTTTATCTTGTGTGTTTATGTGGATATAGCTATAGATATATCAACAGGTATAATGTATGGATATGCATATATATATATATATATATATAATTTTATGGTGTTTAATTTCTATCTTTTACCAGAAGCCATTTATACTTAGTAATTAAGAAGAGCAAGAGGACAAAAAGGAAAGAACAAACATCTAATTTAGTGGCTTAACTGTGTGCTAAATTGCTTCAGTTGTGTCCTACTCTGTGCAACTCCATGGACTATGGCTTACTAAGCTCCTCTGTCCATGGAATTCTCCAGGCAAGAATACTGGAATGGGTTGCCATGCCCTCCTCCAGAGAATCTTGCTGACCCAGGGATCAAACCCTTGTCTCTTATATATCCTGCATTGTCAGGCAGATTCTTTACCTCTAATACCAATTGGGACATCCCAGTTGCTTAGTTACATAGCATTATATATGGCTTCATATATTGCATAAAACTTAGGAATATATGCTCCACCTTGAATCAGGAGATTTGCTAACATAGGGATCATCAGTTCAGTTCAGTCACACAGTTGTGTCTGACTCTTTGTGACCCCATGGGCAGCCGCATGCCCAGCTTCCCTGTCCATCACCAACTCCCAGTGCTTGCTCAAACTCATGTCCATTGAGTCAGTGATGCCATCCAACCATCTCATCCTCAGTCATCCCCTTCTTCTCCTGCCTTCAATCATTCCCAGCATCAGAGTCTTTTCCAATGAGTCAGTTCTTCGCATCAAATGGCCAAATTATTGGAATTTCAGCTTCAGTATAAGTCCTTCCAATGAATATTCAGAGTTGATTTCCTTTAGAATTGACTGGTTTGATCGTCTTGCAGTCAGTCCAAGGGACTCTCCTCCAACACCATAGTTCAAAAGCATCAATTCTTTGGTGCTCAGCTTTATGGTCCACCTCTCACATCCATACAGTTCAGTTCAGTCGCTCAGTCATGCCCGACTCTTTGTGACCCCATGGGCAGCAGCACGCCAGGCCTCCCTGTCCATCACCAAATCCTAGAGTCCACCCAAACCCATGTCCATTGAGTCAGTGATGCCATCCAACCATCTCATCCTCTGTTGTCCCCTTCTCCTCCTGCCCTCAATCTTTCCCAGCATCAGGGTCTTTTCCAATGAGTCAGCTCTTCACATAAAGTGGCCAAAGTACTGGAGTTTCAGCTTTAGCATCAGTCCTACCAATGAACACTCCGGACTGATCTCCTTTAGTATGGACTGGTTGGATTTCCTTGCAGTCCAAGGGACTTTCAAGAGTCTTCAACATCACTGTTCAAAAGCATCAGTGGTTGGATTTCCTTGCAGTCCAAGGGACTTTCAAGAGTCTTCAACATCACTGTTCAAAAGCATCAGTTCTTTGACACTCAGCCTTCTTTATAGTCCAACTCTCACATGTATTTGTGACCACTAGAAAAACCATAACCTTGACTAGACGGACCTTTGTTGACAAAGTAATGTCTCTGCTTTTTAATATGCTGTCTAGAGATCATTCAGTATTATAAATTAGCACTGTAGCTCTGTAGTAACATTTAGAAGTCATTTAATGACATTAAATAATTTTCAGATGAAGAAGTTGAAGCCATTGTTTTTCAATAAGGCTTTTTCTAAAAGGAGAAATAGAGGTCCTTTTCTTAATAGAAATTAGTTTTCCTTTGTAAGATGTTTATAAATTCAAATATTTTGCATATTGATATAAAATAGTTTAAAAATAATTGAAAATTTGCCTATGATGAGGAATTACTTCACGATTTCTTCAAGTAAGCAATTACCCTTTTGACTTGATAATGTGATCTGAGTTCACAAAATGACAACAGTTTTCAAAATTTAATCGATTTCTCTCTGTCTGCCTCCACGCTCCCCTCCCCCATACATTCTCTACCCTGCCTCTCTGCCCCCAGGGCTGGCCCTACAGATGCATCACCAGGGCTTCTTTAAATTTACATTTCTAGCTGAGTTTGGCCAGCGGCGGACCAGAGTAAGGCGGAGACAGGATGGGTTAGTTCTCCCTTCCCCCCAAGGCCCTGGCTCTCTGACTTTGGTCTTATTCACCCTCAAAAATTATAGTTCCTTTCAGGAATTTCTGTGGCTCCAATTTTCATCAGACTCCTACTGTTTCCTCTCCTGCTCTTTCAGACCTAGATCTTCTTTTATTTTTCCCTGTATAAGAATGTATGCTTATTGCAAAGAGAGAGAGAGAAAGAGAGTCCAAGAGAGCTTATAAGCCTAGTATATAAGGTTAAGAATTTAAAAGCATCTTACATTTTGCCCTAGTGGCAACAGATTTAATAGGAACAAAGACTTGTGTTACTGTCTGGTATTAGCTCTCTGTAGACTTGATGAGAAAATTTTGTGAAATATAGTATGGAGGAAGGACGCTTGATGGGTCTTCACTGCAGATCATGCAGGCACCACTACATGTGACTCCTAACATGGGGATTGGTCAGTGGCTGGGCCAGAAGATAACTTCCCTTCTGACTGGATGGGCACTTTAAGATTTCCATATTGTCTCTAATATAACAAATGAGTTGCATGAAATCTGCCTTGCATATCAAGTGGCCTCCCCAGATATAATACCATTGATGAGACTGCATTGCATTGCTGCTTTTACAGTCTCACCCTAGGCAGGGAAATCTGAGGCTGGAATTTGATCCTGATGGTTCTAGTCTATACCTTCCACTGTGCTTTCTTAGTGTGCTTCAATATTCCTTTTGGTTTCTTTCCTTATCTTTGTAATTTCTTTCTTCACTAAATAATTTTTAAAACCTCACCTTAATTCCTTGCATTTTCTAGCAGGAATCTAATGAATGCAGTAACACAACTCAGGAATGGAATCAGAGAGATGAAGTTTCTATTAAACAGCTAATGAGTGATAGCCAGTAGAAACAGACGTGGGGCAAGTGTAGCTATATTTGTTTATTTTATCTTCATTCTGTGAGGCCCTTGCTATAGACTTTCTGATAAAACCTGACAGTTCAGTTCAGTTCAGTCGCTCAGTCGTGAATGACTCTTTGCAACCCCATGAATCGCAGCACGCCAGGCCTCCCTGTCCATCACCAACTCCCGGAGTTCACTCAGACTCAGGTCCACTGAGTCCGTGATGCCATCCAGCCATCTCATCCTCTGTCATCCCCTTCTCCTCCTACCCCCAATCCCTCCCAGCATCAAAGTCTTTTCCAATGAGTCAACTCTTTGCATGAGATGGCCAAAGTCCTGGAGTTTCAGCTTTAGCATCATTCCTTCCAAAGAAATCCCAGGGCCGATCTCCTTCCAAATGGACTGGTTGGATCTCCTTGCAGTCCAAGGGACTCTCGAGAGTCTTCTCCAACACCACAGTTCAAAAGCATAGTTCCTGATTATTCTCCTGGAAGCCTGTAGATACATGTTTTTCTCTTTTATAGAAAAGTAATTATTTTTTTAGTTATGAAAAATTATTTTCCAAATATTGTTGGAAGAGAAATGGAGGGTAGGAGGCTTAGGTAACATTTTAATACTTAAAAAAATTATGTGACTTTTGCTTTGCAGATTCTTCCACACATGAGCTTACTTCGCTAAAATGTGAGTCAAATAAAATGCTTCTAGATTAAGTACAGGAGTGTTTTTGGAGAGAAATAGAAGAGGGAATAGAGCCTTTCAGAGACAATCTTCTTTAGATAAGTGCTTAAGCACTAGAATGGGCATCATAGACAGAGTCTAGCCTCGTTTGTTTTACTGATGCTGCTTCATTTAGGCAAAATGCCTCTTTATATCTTAGGCAATTAGGTCATGAGTTAGAAGAAGAGCTAAAAGGAGAAAATACATATTATAGAGTCATTCCAGTGAAACTGGGGAATGAATAGATATTTAAGATACTCTCAGATTCATTAGTCTTAGTATCTATTACTATAAAGTTCAGAATCACCATCATGTAGTCACGTAAATACATTTGTTATGCTTAAATAAATCAAGAAAGGTTCATTTTCAAAAGTGCCAGATGTTCTGTATTTCCCCAGTGGCAATATAAATCTGAAGTTGATCTAGGCTAAACATCTGTCAAAAATACATACTTGTTTAACTGAATCACCAGTAGTTCAGAAATGAAGTGTTTTGAATAACACATCAGCAAGCAGAAAGATTATTCATTCTATTTAAAGATACACTAAGTGCTCCACAAAATACTATACATTTTTATAAATGTTTATTATGAGATTAAATGTCATAGTAAAATCTGTCTTATAGATGGAACTAAAAAATCCCCAAAATGTCAAATGAAAGTGGAAAGCACTAATTTCCTTTCATTATCCTATCATCTAATTTAGAAGCTATTCACAAACATAAAAATGACAATCAGCTAATAGTTTCACTCTTTAATTTTTGCTTATTTATTTTTGGCTGCGCCGGGTCTTCATTGCTGCACGGACTTTTCTCTGGTTATGGTAATCAGGGTCACTGTCTAGCTGCAGTGAGCAGTCTTCTCAGTGCAGCGGCTTATCTTGTGGAGCGTGGGCTCTAGGTGCACAGGCTTCAGTACGTAGGGCCCAAAGGCTCAGTAGTTGCAGCTCCCAGGCTTTTTGCTGCTCCATGGCATGTGGGATCTTCCTGGACAAGGGACTGAACACTTGTCTTCTGTACTGGTACATGGATTCTTTACCACTGAGCCACCAGGGAAACCCAGTAGTTTTTAACTACATTGAATTCTAACTAACTACATTCATGGAAAATATTGAAAACTCACATCTCCAAGGAAATCTTCAAGGAAAAAAGGGGACTAGAAACTTATTTGACCAGAGGATTTGTTACATTTTCCTTAGGTTAAAAGAAAAACATTGCAGAAATTAAGTTGAAAACGTAATTTAGCTTTCCCAAAATGTGTTTTCATTGTGTTTTTCTACTTTAGAATTCTATAGATTTGCTTTTGAGGTTTTGCTAAAGAAATACACAAACTTGAAAAATATAACCACATAGATTCTTTCATCACTGTTTTCTTTCTAGCACTGAAAATTTTTCTTCCTGAATGTCAGTAGCGAAAGATTATGACTGTAACCTGCTGCGGTAAACACAGTATATTGTATATAAGATGCTATCAGTTCAGTGGTTATGAATATTCATTTTCTACCCCGCACTTAACCACAGCATCAAAATGTATGACACCACAAAATGCTCATCTCTCACTCTGTGCACTGTTTAAGATTTTCAGTGCTTATTTTAGAAACAGCAAGAGTTTTTGGAGCCTACTTAACATATGGTATGATGAAGTGGTAGCCTGGGATTGTTTTTATTTCCATTTTAGACTAATTTTCTGGTAGTTGCTTTGCTGGTTTTTTTTTTTTCTCAGCAGTCAATTTATTCAATAAGGCATGTGAAGATAACTTTCTTGGTTTCTCTTTTTGATTGTTTCATTATCTATTTATTTTTATTTTGCTTAAGAAAATTAAAAAAAAACTCTTTTGACTGTATTGCATGGCATGTGTTATCTTAGTTCTCCATCCAGGGATTGAACGCATGCACCCCCACCTGACAGCACAGAGTCTTATCACCAGGGAAGTCCCAAGAAATATTTTTTGAAGTATGACATTGAAATAGCAATGGAAAGTATTACCGGTGGTATCACACTTAGAAGTCTGCAACAATTTAGCTGCCATAGCTGAATCTCTCAAGTTGGAGAGCTATGAAAGATCAAAAGATGGGTATCAGGAGTCTATAGTGAGAAAAGAAAGAACTTGATGGGGTGTTCTAAAGATTCTCCTAAGTTGTGTTTCCTCATTATAAGAAAGTTTCCTGTCTGTAGTTAGGGTCAATTATTTTGACTAGAAAACTGATGGTACAACATGAGCTGAGACTCAAAAATATATATTAATGTCATGAAATATGCATTTTATGTATGAATTGATTTATTTTTAAATATCTATGTTAAATCCACTACAAGTCACCCTAGATGGATGAGGAGTATTAAGGGGTACAGACTCAGTCAATCAGTCAGTTCAGTTGCTCAGTCATGTCCGACTCTTTGCAACCCAATGGACTGCAGCACGCCAGGCCTCCCTGTCAATCACCAACTCCTGGAGTTTATTCACACTGATGTCTATTGAGTCGATGATGCCATCCAACCATCTCATCCTCTTGTCCTCCCCTTATCCTCCTGCCTTCAGTCTTTCCCAGGATCAGGGTCTTTTCAAATGAGTTAGTTCTTCACATCAGGTGGCCAAAGTATTGGAGCTTCAGCTTCAGCATCAGTCATTTCAACAAATATTCAAGACTGATTTCCTTTAGGATGGACTGGTACAAACTGCTAAGTGTAAAATACCCAAGTTACAAGGTTATAATTTACAGCACAGGGATTATAGCCATTGTCTTGTAATAACTTTATATGGAATATAATCTATAAAGATATTACAAAACTATGTTGTACACCTGAAATGAATGTAATATTGTAAGTCAGTTACATGTAAAACAATGTATACATAGTCATCCTTTAAAAATTGCCCTAAATGGCAAATTTCATGAAAAATGCCATCTTTAAAAAATTTTACTGAAATATAATTTATTTACAATGCCGTGTTTCAAGTATACAGCAAAGTGATTAATATATATATATATATAAATATTTTTTAAAAGAAAAAAGTTAGTTAGAAGTGAAATTGTTTTATATATTGCAAATATCTATAATGCCTGTCAATAAAAGACAGCTGAATACTTACATCAACTTTTCTGTGTTCTTTATGCTGCAATGTATTATTTCAGTGTGTGAAAAATGAAGCCTCACTCAGATATGAATGAAAGATAGAAAAAGAGAAATACTAAAAATCATTCATATAATTGAGAATATCCTTCCCTGATGTTATACCAAAACTTGACTAGTGGTATTTGTTGAAGGTTAGTCACAATATGGAATCTGAAACCATATCAATGGATTTTTCATACACTGTTTCATGAAAATCCCTCCATATCTCTTTTCCTTTGAATAAATCTTTTACCTGCGCATGATTTTCACCATTTGGAAATTACTGATTCACTGAATTATACAGCTCATCCAAACGTTGACACATTTAATTTTATAGTATCAAAAAAATCACATTAATATCACCACTGATCTCATCAGAAAGTTCTGAAGTATTGCCTTGTTCAATTCACTGTGACAGACACAAGTTTTCCAAAATCCTAAGTTTTGTCTGAAATCTTCAATTATATTTTTGGTAACAAATACTCATCAGTTGCTTTTCTTGAAGTGATAAGTTCCTCTTGCTCATTTTCCAAGAAATAACAAATACTTAAGCTTTGAAAATCATATTTGTCTGGTAGTAATTCTTTTAAATAAAAGACTCGATGGACATGAGTTTGAGTAGACTCTGGGAGTTGGTGATGGACAGGGAGGCCTGGCGTGCTGCGATTCATGGGGTCGCAAAGAGTCAGACACGACTGAGCGGCTGAACTGAACTGAACTGAATGTTCCACAGGAAAAAAAAGGAACTAGTTTACTTTTCAGCTCAAACTATTGCAGAAATATTCTTCCTTGAGACATCATACTTCAGAAAGCAGAAGTTCTCACTTTATGCATTTTCTCATTTGGTTACATCATGAATTCTTCGCGATCAGTGCAAATGCCAACAGAGTAAACAATATCTTAATATTGTTATGAGAATAGCTTAGCTTTACTGGATTTAGTTGAAAGTATCTTTGGGGACCCATAGAGCTCTGTGGACCACCCTTGGGGACCCACTGTATTAGAAAGTATATGAAACCTTTGCAGACATTATTGCATGTTATCTTTGCAGGAATTGCATATGAGGGAAACATTTTCCTCATATTAAAAATTTCCCTTTATTTTACAGATAAGAATTAGGAATTTTCAGTAACTAGGTCACTCCATTAATCTACATCCCCCAACGTGAGATGAGTTTCAGAACAGAAGCTGTATTTTTCGATTTGTTTTTAATAATCGAAACTTGGCATATCATAAAAGGCTTCTCTGGTGGATCAGATGGTAAAAATTCTGCCTGCAATGCAGGATACCTGGGTCCTAGATTGGGAAGATCTCCTGGAGATGGAAATGGCAACCCACTCCAGTATTCTTGCCAAGAGAATCCCCATGGATAGAGGAGCCTGGTGGGCTACAGTCCACGGCGTCATAACTGGACACGACTGGATATACACACACACATCATAAAAAACAAGTGGCTTTGAAAATTGACACAACTGACTTAGAAAACTGATAAAAATCCTGGGAAGAGTGGAGATTTCTGCTTCTGTCCCTGATAGAATAAGAGGAATGGTATCTAACTTTCTTGTCCTAACTATTAAAAAACAAAGTGAAATATATGAAACAATTTTCAGATATTGAACATGCTAGTTGAGATTTCTGAAAAAGAGAAACCAGTGAATGCTCTACTTTTCCCTGGAGGGAGGGAGGCTGGTGGTCTTATGGGGTGAAGAGGTAGATTTGCAAGTTTAAGGAACCCTATTTGGCTTAGTGTGTGCAAGGAAATTATCATCGAGGACAGCTGTACAAAGTTAAATCTCCAGAGATGGGTGGAGGGTTCCCTCATGTTCTCAGTTGAGTATTAGCATGTGAAACTTGAGGGATAACAATTCTAAAGGAGAAGGAACAACTTCTGGCGCTTGCGCAGGGCTAGGAATAGATCACTTACCCCAAAATCAGAGTGGAACAACCTCTTGATACGTAAGACATTTGGAAGAGTATTCAGAAGGGTGCTCCCTGAGAAGATGGCCTGTCAGACCTTGATTGAAGTGTGCTTTCATATAATTAACAAAGCTCAAAATCCAGTCTTGAAAAATAACACTGCTGTCGAGTGTCTTAGCTGCATCCAGAAACATTCTGTCAATAGGCCTAATGATGATATTTAGCTCATAGTATTATTGGAGAAGGAAATGGCAGCCTTCTCCTGCGTTCTTGCCTGGAGAATCCCAGGGATGCGGGAGCCTGGTGGGCTGCCGTCTATGGGGTCTCACAGAGTCGGACACAACTGAAACAACTTAGCAGCAGCAGCTGATAGTATTATAGTGAGTATAAAATGAGCTAAGGAATATGTGTAATGAATTCAGAATAGTGCCTGGTACAGGCAAGGGAAAATAAAATGCTCTGCTTCATACTCACTAGGATGGCTACTGCAAAAATACACAGAAAATAATTGTTGCAAAGTTGTGGAGAAATTGGAACCTTTATATACTGTTCGTTGTTGTTTAGTTGCTAAGTCATGTCCAGCTCTTTGTGACTCCATGGACTGTAGCCCTCCAGGCTCTTCTGTCCTAGAAAAATGTAAATGGTGTAGGTGCTATGGAAAACATAAGACAGTTCCTCAAAATATTGAAAATAGGATTACCATATGATCCAGCAATTCTAGTGCTAGGGATAGAGCCCAAACAAGTGAAAGCAGAGTCTCAAAGACATACTGGACCATCCATGTTCATAGCAACATTATTCACAATAGTCAAAAAATGGAAGCAACCCACGTGTCCATCATTAGGAATGGTGAAACAGATTTGCTGTGTATACAATGGAATATCACACAAGCTTAAAAAGGAAGGAAACGTTGACACATGCTACAGCATGAATGAACCGAATGAACCTTGAGGAACTTCCTAAGGAAAACGAGCCGGTCACCCAAGGACAAATACTATATGATTCTACATATATGAATAGTCAAACTTATATAGAGAAAAATTAGAATGTGGTGGTCAGGATGTGGGGATAGGAGGGAAGGAGAAGTTCATTACATATGGATTTTTAGTTTTGGCAAGATCTAAATAGCTCTGCGGATTGGTTACTTGTGGAGGTACTCAACACTGCTGAACTGCATACTTCAAAATGGTTAAGATGGTTTTTACATTATGTGCTTTTAACCACAATTAAAAAAAGAACATTAACAAGTTACAGCAAGACTGTTGTATAAGATAAGAAAATAGAAATCACAAATATTATGAAATGAAATATGGCAATGTATTTATCAGTAAGATGAAGTGAATTTCTTGTAAAACAAAATTTATCTATACTGACACAAGATAAATAGAAAATCTGATTAGCTCTACATTTATTAAAGAAATTTAATTCATTATCAACATAGTCCCAAAATGAGAACTCTTATGTCCAGTTTCATTAGTGAATTCTCTCAAATTTTAAGACAGCTATAACCATGTTTTAAAAGGTTTTCTGAAAATAGAACAAAGAAAAAAAAAGTTCCCTTTTTTGAGGCATGCATATTGGTGATTACAAAACCAGGCTAAGATAAAATTTCCAACCAATATCACTTGTAAACACAGTTCAAAAATCTTTAGGATATATTGTCAGTTATTCTTTTATATGGAAAAAAAAATGTTACTATTTCTCTTCCATAGATTTGTTATGATTATATTAAAAGTCAAGGATGGGTTGGTTCTTTGAATATTTGAATATTCATTTTGGATATTCTGATTAATCTTGCTCCTAGGGCTTCCCTGGTGGCTTAGAGGGTAAAGCGTCCGCCTGCAGTTCGGCAGACTTGCGTTCAATCCCTGAGTCGGGAAGATCCCCTGGGGAAGGAAATGGCAACCCACTCCAGTACTCTTGCCTGGAAAATCACATGGACGGAGGAGCCTGGGAGCCTGCAGTCTATGGGGTCGCAAAGAGTCGGACATGACTGAGCGACTTCACTTTCCTTGGCTACATGAAGAAAACAAATGAGAAATTATTTCCCTCCCTTTTACGAACAGTACTCACACACTACTTCCAATAGGTGGCGCTAAGATTCAGAAGCGGGTCTGAGGTGGGTGGTTGGAGCAGCTTGGAAGTGTGAGACAGACCTGTCTCCAAGAAACCCACTCCAGCAAATTGTGTCTGACAAACTATTTGAGCAATCCCCAGGTGGCAGGGAAGCCCAAACATGGAGTGTCTATGGATCGGGAGAATCCAGTAACAAGGAACCCAGAAGCAAGGAGTTCTCACATCAGGGAAGATTGTTCAGTTCAGTTCAGTCGCTCAGTCGTGTCCGACTCTTTGCGACCTCATGAATCGCAGCCCACCAGGCCTCCCTGTTCATCACCAACTCCCGGAGTTCATTCAGACTCACGTCCATTGAGTCTGTGATGCCATCCAGCCATCTCATCCTCTGTTGTCCCCTTCTCCTCCTGCCCCCAATCCCTCCCAGCATCACAGTCTTTTCCAATGAGTCAACTCTTCTCATGAGGTGGCCAAAGTACTGGAGTTTCAGCTTCAGCAACATTCCCTCCAAAGAAATCCCAGGGCTGATCTCCTTCAGAATGGACTGTGATCTCCTTGCAGTCCAAGGGACTCTCAAGAGTCTTCTCCAACACAGTTCCCAAGTCTTCTTGGTGGTAGAGGTTAAGCTGCAGAGACTGGAACTGTAATGAGGAAAGGTGATTGAGAAATAAAATAAACCATCAGGAGGCAGCAGGACTCCAGGTCTGAAGGAAAATACTGGGCATAAATTTCAATTGAAAGTGAAAGTGAAGTTGCTCAGTCGTGTCCAATTCTTTGCAACACCATGGACTGTAGCCTACCAGGCTCCTCTGTTCATGGAATTTTCCAGGCAAGAATACTGGAGTGGGGTGCCATTTCCTTAAAGTAGTGTTCATGACAATATTGCAATACTATTACTGTTTATTGATGACGTGCATGCTAAGTCACTTTTGTTGTGTCTGATTCTGTGTGATCCTATGGACTGGAGCTGGCCAGACTCCTCTGTCCTTGGGAGTCTCCAGACAAGAATACTGGAGTGGGTTGCCATGACCTCCTTTCAGGGCATCGGATCCAGGTCTCTTGCTGCTAACCTTCATTGGCAGGCAAGTTTATTACCATGAGCGCCACCTGGGAAGCCCATTGATGATGTACTGAGCTTCAAATACTGTGCAGAGCACTTTATAAACATTTTCTCACCTTTATTTATAGAATAAACAGTGTGTCTGTTATTAAACTGTGTTTCCTAAAAACACACAGCTGTTGATTAATGGGGCTAAGAAATAGACCTTTTGGTGCGCCTATCTTCCTAACTTCCTGCCGTATTGTTGGATGGAGGAGCCTGGTAGGCTGCAGTCCATGGGGTCGTGAAGAGTCGGACATGACTGAGAAGCTTCACTCTCATGCACTGGAGAAGGAAATGGCAACCCACTCCAGTGTTCTTGCCTGGAGATGCGGGCAGCCTCGTGGGCTGCCTTCTATGGGGTTGCAGAGTCGGACATGACTGACGCGACTTAGCAGCCGCAGCAGCAGCAGCATGAATCTGGTTCTATAGTGGAAGATCTTCTGAAGTACATAGTGAAAATTAGGCAGCAGAAGGGGGAGTCGAGTCAAAATGTTTCAGTTTCATTCATCAAATCCTCATACCCTACCCTTAAAATTTTAATGGGGTAGAATTAATTAAAATCCAGAACATAATCAAAATGCTTTTAATTTTTTAAATGTAATAAGCAGGGCTTTTGAGTAATGTGAAATACTTATGCTTATATATATATATATATATATATATATATGTTGCATGCATTTTTAATTTTATTTTTAAAATTAATTTATTTATTTTAATTGGAGGCTAATTACTTTACAATATTGTAGTGGTTTTTGCCATACACTGATATGAATCAGCCATGGTTGTACATGTGTCCCCCATCCTGAAGCCCCCCCTCCCACCTCCCTCCCCATCCCATCCTTCTGGGTCATCCCAGTGCACAGTCCCTCAGCACCCTGTCTCATGCATTGAACCTGGACTGGCGATCTATTTCATATATGGTAATATACATGTTTCAATTGCATGCATTTTTAAACACAATTATATGTGAGTAGAAAATAGCACATGTTAAAATTGTGCTTGTTCTCAGGAATGAATTGAAATTCTGTTGCATAAAAATGGAGGATCAATTTTTTTTTTAAGTGACTGACTTCTGGGGAAAATGCAGCCTTAGTAATTTCCCATTTTGGACAAGTTGAGGAGGTTCTGACAAAATTTCATGTTCATGCTTCTTATAGGGAAGCAATAAACAGGGTTTATACCAGAGAAAAATATAAAGCTTCAGACAAAAAGCACAAGAAAATGTGTCTTGGAGTGACAACAGCATCCTATGTCAATAAAGAAGCATTAAATTCAAGAAGAATACTCAGTTTGCCAAGTCACAATATTGTGTTTTAGAAAAATCATACACACAGAAAGACTTGTCTTTCAGTAAATAATCAAATTTGAAATTACCAAATCAATATTTTCCATTATTTGCAAAGTCTTCTAAATCCATAGTGTATAAAAATATGTGAACTACTTATATTAAGGCACAGAGAACTCAAAACACTCATTTTCACAAATGCAGCTCAGAGTCAAGGTTAATCAGAATTTGAAATAAATTACACAGCTCCTTTAGAAAGTCAGCTAAATAAAAGAAATGAACCATACATTCTTTCCTTTTTTTTAATCTTTCAATAAGATTCAAAGTGGTCAGTTCAAAATAAGATTAATTCTTTACCATTTGGGAAAATAGAATACCACTAAATCATGTTACCTGTTAGCATTTCAGTTCAGTTCAGTTCACTTCAGTAGCTCAGTCATGTCCAACTCTTTGCGACCCCATGGACTGCAGCAGGCCAGGCCTCCCTGTCCATCACCAACTCCCGGAGTTCACTCAAACTCATGTCCATTGAGTCAGTGGCGTCATTCAACTATCTCATCCTCTGTCATCCCTTTCTCCTCCCACCCTCTACCTTTCCCAGCAACAGGGTCTTTTCAAATGAGTCACTTCTTTGCATCAGGTGGCCAAAATATTGGAGTTTCACCATCAGCATCAGTCCTTCCAATGTATATTCAGGACTGATTTCCTTTAGGATGGACTGATTGGATCTCCTTGCAGTCCAAGGGACTCTCCAACACCACAGTTGGAGAAGACTCTCCAACACCACAGTTCAAAAGCATCAATTTCTTCGGCGCTCAGCTCTCTTCACAATCCAACTCTCACATCCATACATGACCACTGGAAAAACCATAGCCTTGACTAGACAGACCTTTGTTGGCAAAGTAATGGCTCTGCTTTTTAATATACTGTCTAGGTTGGTCATAACTTTTCTTCCAAGGAGTAAGCATCCTTTAATTTCATGGCTGCAATCACCCCAAAATAGTCTGTCACTGCTTCCTTTGTTTCCCCATCTATTTGCCTTGAAGTGATGGGACCAGATGCCATAATGTTAGTTTTCTGAATGTTGAGCTTTAAGCCAACTTTTTCACCCTCCTCTTTCACTTTCAAGAGGCTCTTTAGTTCTTCACTTTCTGCTGTAAGGGTGGTGTCATCTGCATATCTGAGTTTATTGATGATATTTCTCCTGAGAATCTTGATTCCAGGTTGTGCTTCTTCCAGCCCAGCATTTCTCATAATGTACTCTGCATATAAGTTAAATAAGCAGGGCAACAATATACAGCCTTGACCTACTCCTTTTCCTATTTGGAACCAGTCTATTGTTCTATGTCCAGTTCTAACTGTTGTGTCCTGACCTGCATGCAGATTTCTCAAGAGGCAAGTGAGGTGGTCTGATATTCCCATCTCTTTCAGAATTTCCCACAGTTTATTGTGATCCATACCGTCAAAGGCTTTGGCATAGTCAATAAAGCAGAAAAAGTTGTTTTTCTGGAACTATCTTGTTTTTTTTGATGGTCCAGTACATGTTGGCAATTTGATCTCTGGTTCCTCTGCCTTTTCTAAAACCAGCTTGAATATATGGAAATTCATGGTCCATGTATTGCTGAAGCCTGGCTTGGAGAATTTTGAGCATTACTTTACTAGCATAGGAGATGAGTGCAATTGTGCTGTAGTTTGAGCCTTCTTTAGCATTGCCTTTATTACAGATTGGAATGAAAACTGACCTTTTCCAGTACTGTGGCCACTGCTGAGTTTTCATATTAGCTGGCATATTGAGTGCAGCACCTTTACAGCATCATCTTTCAGGCTTTGAAATAGCTCAACTAGAATTCCATCACCTCTCCTAGCTTTGCTCCTAGTGATCCTTCCTAAGGCCCACATGACTTCACATTCCAGGATGTCTGATCTAGGTGAATGATCACACCATCATGATTATGTGGGTCATGAAGAATTTTTTTGTACAGTTCTTCTGTGTATTCTTGCAACCTCTTCTTAATATCTTCTGCCTCTGTTAGGTCCATACCATTTCTGTCCTTAATGTGACCATCTTTGCATGAAATGTTCCCTTGGTATCTCTAATTTTCTTGAAGAGACCTCTAGTCTTTCCCATTCTATTGTTTTCCTATATTTCTTTCCACTGATCACTGAGGAAGGCTTTCTTATCTCTTCTTGCTATTCTTTGGAACTCTGCATTCAGATGGGTATATTTTTCCTTTTCTCCTTTGCTTTTGGCTTCTCTTCTTTTCACAGCTATTTCTAAGGCCTCCTCAGACAGCCATTTTGCCTTTTTGCATTTCCTTTTTCTTGGGGATGGTCTTGCTCCCTGTCTCCTGTACAGTGTCATGAACTTCCATCCATAGTTCATCAGGCACTTTATCTATCAGATCTAGTCACTTAAATCTATTTCTCACTTCCACTGTATAATTGTAAATGATTTGATTTAGATCATACCTGAATGGTCTAGTGGTTTACCCACTTCAATTTAAGTCTGAATTTGGCAATAAGGAGTTCATGATCTGAGCCACAGTCAGTTCCCAGTCTTGTTTTTGCTGACTGTGTAGAGCTTCTCCACCTTTGGGTGCAAAGAATATAATCGATCTGATTTCACTGTTGACCATCTGGTGATGTCTAGGTGTAGAGTCTTCTCTTGTGTTGCTAGAAAAGGATGTTTGCTATGAGCAGTGATTTCTTTTGGCAAAACACTATTAGCCTTTGCCCTGCTTCATTCTGTACTCCAAGGCCAAATTTGCCTGTTACTCCAGATGTTTCTTGACTTCCTACTTTTGATTTCCTGTCCCCTATAACACTCTTTTTGGGTGTTAGTTCTAGAAGATCTTGTAGGTGTTCATAGAACCATTCAACTTCAGCTTCTTCACTGGTTGGGGCATAGAGTTGGAATACCATGATATTGCATGGTTTGCCTTGGAAACAAACAGAGGTCATTCTGTTGTTTTGAGATTGCATCCAAGTACTGCATTTTGGACTCTTTTGTTGACTATGATGGATACTCCATGTCTTCCAAAGGATTCTTGGCCACAGTAGTAGATATAATGGTGATTTGAGTTAGTTCGCTTGTTCCTAAAATTTTGACATTCACTCTAGCCATCTCTTGTTTGACCGTTTCCAATTTGCCTTGATTCATGGACCTAACATTCCAGGTTCCTATGCAATGTTGCTCTTTATAGCATAGGACCTTGCTTCCATCACCAGTCACATCCACAACTGGGTGTTGTTTTTGCTTTAGCTCCACCTCTTCATTCTTTTCTTTTGGAGTTATTTCTCCACTGATCTTTAGTAGCATACTAGGCACCTACCAACCTTGGGAGTTTATCTTTCAGTGTCCTAATTTTTTGCATTTTCATACTGTTCATTAGCCTTTAATATATATTAAATATACAGAGCAACTAATTTCATTTCTGTTATTTGATTTGACTTGAGTGCATTGTTCCTCTGTCTTGTTTCAGTTATTCCATGGTGTAAACGCCAGTTTCAGAGTGAACCATTTTAATCTTTTGGAGAAATTTGAATGCTGGGCTTTTTCTACTTTCTTTGGATTTTTTTGATTATTTCAGAAACTTATTTGCAGGATGTTTTTGGCAGGAAAATCTCAATGTAAGTTCTTGTTCACTCATTTAATAAATGCATTTTTATCATTCACCTCCTATATGCCAGCACTGTGCTAATCAGTGATGCTGTATCTGTGAATAACAGAGATGTTCTTCCTTCATAATCCCATAAGTATCTGTTTCAGTAAGAAAAACTAATAATTAAACAAGCTCTTTCTGTAGTCATTTATGTTACAAAACACAAATTCAGGGCGTTGTTGGAGCATCTGTCATAAAGATTCACCTTTGTCTTATGGGAGTTGGATTCAAGTGATTGTTGGAATTACAAGATAAGATTTCAGAAAGAATTCTGCATAAAATCTTTGAAGGCAAGATAGAATATGTGCATGTGAGTGCTTAGTCGCTCAGTCATGTCCGACTCTGCGACCCCATGGACTATAGTCCACCTCGCTCTTCTGTCCTTGGGAATTCTCCAGGGAAGAATACTAGAGTGGGTTGCCATACCCTTCCCCAGAGGATCTTCTCAACCCAGGGATAGAACTGAGATCTCCCACATTGCAGGTGGATTCTTTACCATGTGAGCCACCAGGGAAGGCCAAGATAGAGTATATTTCAGGACAAATGAAATTTGAGGTACCTGAGACTTTTCAGTTGACAGTCTGTCTTAAAAACAATTCTAGCAAGATTGAATTTTATCCTGAAGCCTGTGAGAACTTATTAAAAGACATTAAATATAAGAATAATAGAGTTAAAATGTAATTTTGGAAAGACTATGTATTTCTTGGATGTAAAATGGAGAATGATTTGAGCTGTGGTGGAGTATGTAGATGTAAGTGAAGAGGAATAGAAGGTCATTTCACTTATCTGAGTGATGGAACACGGTGACTTAGACTGGCCTGATAGTACTTCATATAGTGAGGTCCATGCTTCAAACAACTCAACTTTTTATATAAAACTCAAGAAATGTGATTTTCTTGGAAGTCCCTTATGAGTCCTTCACATTACAAAAAGAAGATCTAATCATAAATGCCCTGGAAACTTATTTCTCTTTTAACATTTAGTCCTAAGCTATACTTTGAAATAAAATATTGTCTACTGAAGACTTTGTGGCATTTGCTTCTGTTTCTCTTACTGAAGCAATAATTTTAAGATGCTTAGAGAAGCTTAATAGTATCAAATAAAATTTGATATTTAAACATGTTTTATTCCATTTTGTTTGTGTTTTATTTGCATACTCTCCCTGTGATTAATGAAGACCCTGCTTTAGTAGAATCAGTAGATAGATTGAGTGTTAGTCAGTTGTGTCTGACTCTTGTGATCCCAGGGATTGTAGCCCACCAGGCTCCCTGTACTTAGAATTCTCCAGGCAAGAATACTAGAGTGGGTAGCCATTCTCTTCTCCAGGGGACCTTCCCGGCCCAGGGATCAAACCCAGCTCTCCAGTATTGCAGGCAGATTCTTTACCGTCTGAACCACCAGAGAAGCCCAGGGAAGATAAATAGATAGATAGATGTATATATGTATATATTATTTGTAAGTAAGGAAGTATTTTTAACAAATGACAAGATTTTAGCACCAGGGAAATTATTTTATAAATCAATATCTTACATGATCAGAAAGTGTTACAGGAAGCAAAGCACTTTGCAGTTACCATCTTATTAGGTATATGGAATAGCTATTTCATCTTTTCCTACTTTTTATATTAGTAGACTTCCTTTAACTTAAACAGTAAAGCTTGAAAGACAGCTGGTTAAATTAATAATACCTTTTTGGGGCATATTTGGTATTAATTATAAGGAAAATGGTAATTTTAGATACTTTTTCATGAGGGAAAACTTAGAATCACTGAAAAAGAGTATAGAGGAGAAATGTATTTTTAATAATTTGATTAGCATTCAGAGATCTAACAAATATCAAAATAAAAGAGGCAAATGATATATACCTTTGAGAAGGTAAAAATTTACCAAAATAAACTTTTATCATTGTAAAATTCTTTTTTAATTCATCCCATTAATCACAAACACACAGCTTTTCATGCATACATTTATGACGGGATATAATTTCATTTTAAATTGATTCAAGCACAGTCACGGGCAAATGAGAAGTAAAGCACTTGGTCAGATTGTCAGAGGCAAGCTGACATGTGGTAAAGAATGGCACTGGAGTCTGGATGTGTAGACACTGGCTCCTAAGAGAAATGAGTAGAGCTTGCCCAAGTCACACACATACTTCTGTCCTCTCCCTCACCATGAAAAGATTTTGAGACCAAATACTAAGGTTGTTAGTAAACTAATTAAAGGGAGACAGATCCAAACCATGGTTCTAAGCAACATCTAGCCTCCTCGTCTCTCAGGAGGGATTAATCAAAAATAGCTAATTATGAAACAGATGCTCATTGAAATAATTATGATATTGATTTTCTTTTTATCCCCAATTATATACTAACTAAATGTGAATATAATGTAGTGTTATTTTAATTTGAATAATCTAATTTCTAATTATGTTCTAATTCTAAAATATTTCTAATAATTTATTTTATATAAACACATGTATACATATTATTTTAAATAGAGGAATTTATTTTTTAAATTTTTATTGGATTATAGTTGTGCTATATATAGTTGCTTTATAATATATTATTTTCTGCTATTCAATAAAGTGAATTGATTATACATGTATATATGTATACCCTTGGTTAATTTGATAGTCACAACATTAAGTCTTTGTTCTGGTCATATATACCCCAATGGAAAATATATATATATATATATATATATATATATATATATATGTATCTTAACCTGGAGGGCTGATACAAAAATGCATTAGTTGGCTAGCCACTATTAAGGTTGAATAGTTGTGTGATCACACTAGGTCATTAAGAAGAGCTTATGAAGTACATTGCACAATTTTCTACCCAAGGAATTAAAGGAGGAAACATTTGTTAATTGAATCCTATCCACTAATGATCAAAGGCGACTCCATGGGGCATTAATTCCCCTCACATAAGAGTTGAGTATGCAGGAATGCCCAGATGGTTTCTCTGAATGCTCCAAGTTGCCCAGTGGAAAAGCCCCAGGCCAGAATTCAGGAGACATACACGTTAATATAATTCAATATACTATTAAGTTGTACATACATGAAACTAGACAGTCAGTAGATGACTTGCCACTACAGCACTGGTTAGAATAAGAGTTGGGGCTGGGAAGATGGGTAGGATGCTTGAGAAATGTCTGAGGTAAATCTTGTCATCACCATTGTATGGATGATGACCTACAGACTGAGGAAGCTTGTTACCCAAAGCCACATGTTGGAAAGTAGCAGAGCCAGATTTCTGTACAGTTCTTGAGCCTCTCCTTGCTGTCCCTAAGCAGCCTTTTAACCACCTTGGAGCCCTCTCCCCAAATCGTGGACCAAATGGAAATAAAGATTTTTGCAGGAAAACAAAATGTTCAATGTTCTGTTATAATGTTCAATATTCAATGTTAGGATTGATAACAAAACAACTGTGAACAGGTTTCACAACATTTGAATGTAAGAAGGTTGTTGTTCAGTTGCTAAGTTGTATCCAATTCTTTGTGACACCATGGACTGCAGGATGACAGGCTTCCCTGTCCTTCACTATGTCCCAGAGTTTGCTCAAATTCATGTCCATTGAACTGGTTATGCTATTTAACCATCTCATCCTCTGCCATCCTCTTCTCCTTTTGCCTTAAATCTTTCCCAGCATCAAGGTCTTTTCTAAAAAATCAGCTCTTTGCATCATATGGCCAAAGTATTGGAGTTCCAGCTTCAGCATCAGTCCTTCCCATGGATATTTAGGGTTGATTTCCTTTAGCGTGACTTCCTGGTGGCTCAGATGATAAACTGTCTGCCTATATTGCAGGAGACCCAGATTCAATCCCTGAGTCAAGAAGATTCCCTGGAGAGGAAATGGCAACCCTCTCCAGTCTTCTTGCCTGGAAAATCCCATGGATGGAGGAACCTGGTAGGCTACAGTCCATGGGGTTACAAAGAGTCAGACGCTACTGAGCAACTTCACTTTCACTTCGTTTAAGATTGACTAATTTCACTTTGTGTGTAGGTATCTACTTGGATGAGTGATAGGATGACCTTGTACTTCTCTGAGAAGACCTTAAGATTCTAACCACAAACCAGTAACCGGAAAGATGAATATATTTTATTTGTTCCTGGGCTAGGGAGAAAAGAATTGTCTTTGAAGCAGTCAAAGGTTTCCTCAGTGAGCAAATCTGGCCCAGTTCTAGGTCTGTATCCCGATTTCCCCTAGTTGGCCTGCTAAGAGGACAACTGGTCACCAGACACCAATGAGACAATGTAGGCACTGCCTAAGTGAAACAGAGGTTGGTCCTGCCATGCTGGAGGGGTCATGTTTCCACTGCCTCCAGAGCTATTGCATGACTAATCCTGGAAAACCTTTGCTGCCTGATATTCTGGGTCCTTGGAATTTTAGTCTGACTGCAGAGATGAGGTCAAACTATTCTTTCCATTGAATTCACTTTTCTTCTGAGCTTAAAAATTACCCCTTGGACCTTCAACATGCACTTACTGATCTTCTTTTTTATTATTTATTTATTTGGCTGTGTCAGGTCTTAGTTGCAGCACATGGGATCTTTCATCATGTTACACAGAGCTAACTGTGGCAGGCCAGCTTAGTTGCTCCAAGTCATGGGGGATCTCAGTTCCCTCACCATGGGTTGAACTCATATTGTCTGCATTGGAAGGCAGATTCTTAACCACTGGACCCCCAGGAAAATCTCATATTTGCTGGTCTTATGAAATATTATTAATGCTAAAATTTATAATTTCCTATATCAGATAGCTTCAGTCTGAACCCAAGTTATTGACTCACAGGAACAGTATAAAAAATAAGTTTCTATTAATTCAGGACAGGAATTACTCACAGTAGCAGTCCTGACAGTCACATGTATGCTCATGACTTAATATTGATATTTTGTTCCTCTACATCTATTAAATTGACTTTGTCCCAACAACCTCAAAACAAACAAATGAGCAACCATTGATTTTACACATCAAGTATATCTTTGTCTATTAATATAAAATTCTCATCATCTTAATTACAATCTACAATGTCAGAAAAATATATCCTTTTACTTTATCTAGGCTAAATGTGGAAGACCTTTGTTTTAGTTCAGTTTAGTCGCTCAGTCATGTCCAACTCTTTGTGACCCCATGGACTTCCCTGTTCATCATCAACTCCTGGGGTTTACTCAAACTCATGTCTGTTGAGTTGGTGATGCTATCCAACTGTCTCATTCTCTGTCATCCCCTTCTCTTCCTGCCTTCAATCATTCCCAGCATCAGTGTCTTTTCCAGTGGGTTAGTTCTTCTCATCAGGTGGCCAAAGCACTGGAGTTTCAACTTCAGCATCAGACCTTCCAATGAATATTTAGGCCTGATTTCCTTTAGGCTGACTGGTTTGACCTCCTTGCAGTTCAAGTGACTCTGAATGTTGAAGGCCTTAGGGCTATAATTAAAATGCAAAGGAAAATTATTACTATAATATAAAAGCCTTTGCAAAACAGTTAGTATATATTTTTTCAAGTCTCCTATTCTTTTTTCCCATTTTCTCTACATGAATTGGTGTCATCAGTATAGTTTCATTTATGTTAAATAGAAGAGATATATTGTGTCTAAACAGGTGGTTGTCAAAGCAGTATTTTATAACTAAGAATGTTTCTTATTTTATTCAAAGATATGTAAATATAGAAAAGACATGTATATCAACTAAATATTTTTATATCTAGTAGAATTCCTCTTTCTCCCTCTCAGCCCTAGATCTATTAATATTAAAGACAGAATGCCTATTTTTCTATGTTCCTCCAACTTGGGCAAAAATGAAGATGATGACCCTGTGTGTGTATGTGTGTTTTTGGAAAGGGATGTTTGTATTCAGGCAATTATTTTCTAACTTACCAATTAAGTTTTCAAATATTCCTTTCTCTTTTCAGAGTGAGAGTGCCTTTCTCACACGGTTTCCTACATGCATTCCCAAAGTCTCCTTAGCAATGCACAGAGATGGAGATATTTTGTTGTTGTTCACTCTCTGGCCATTCTTCTACCTTTTCCATATAATGGGTTTGAAGTTGTGTCCTAATTTATGGTTGTTTCTTGTTATTGCTTAGTCACTATATTGTGTCTAATTCTTTGTGACTCCATGAACTGTAGCCTGCCAGGCTCCTCTACCTATGGGATTTCCCAGGCAAAAATGCTGGAGTGGGTTGCCATTTCCTTCCCCAAGGAATCTTCCTGAACCAGGGATCGAACTTATATCTCTTGAATTGGCAGGCAGATTCTTTGCCACTGAACAACCAGGAAGCCCCCAATTTATAGTTTAAGTACATTTTAATTTGTTCAGCCCAACATTTTTTATTTTATATATGTAAATTCATTCATTCATACACATGTAATGAATGAATTCATAAATTTGGCTAATATTTATTACTTTTACAGTTGATTTGCAATGTTGTGTTATTTCCAGGTGTATAGCAGAGTGATTCAGTTTTATATATCTATATATATTAATATATATATTACTTTCAGATTTCTTCCATTATAGGTTATAACAAGATATTGAATATAGTTCCTTGTGCTATACAGTAGGTCCTTGCTGTTCACCTATTTTATATATAGTAGTGTGTATCTGTTAATTCCAAACTTCTGATTCATCTTCCACTCTGCCCCCAGTTTCCCATTTGATAACTGTAAGTTTGTTTTCTCAATGAGTCTGTTTCTTCTGTTTTATAAATAAGTTCATTTATATAACATTTTTAAATTCCACATGTGAGTAGTATCATGTGATATTTGTCTTTCTCTGACTTACTTCACTTAATTTGATAATCTCTAGATTCATTTTATTGCTTTTTAATAAAATATGTGATGCAGGTACTATAATAAGTAAATGGATCTCACAAATAAAAGTAGAAAGAAGCTTCTGCCCTTAAAGATCTTCCAGTAAGGTATAAAACCAATTGGCCCTTTGTTTTAAATCTTTGCAGTGGAAAGATGCCATGCATGGTTAGGGAGGTATATGCAGAGTATAAAGGAGCAAAGAGAGACACCCAGAGGACTGAGGTGAGGTGTTATTTAGCTGAATCTTAAAGGCCCAGGTAACAGCTCTGAGTACTTTTAAAATATATCATCAGGCTGCCTGTCCTGGACTTGACTAAAAGTTAAGGTTGTTGATCTTTAAAAATCATAGTCCCAGCTTTAAAGAGAATAGAAATTTAACACACATTTAGGGTAATAAATCCTGTCTCTTAGAATCTCATTCCTGAACATGTATAGCCTCTGGATACCTAAAAAGAGATGCCACATATTGACTGCTTTATCCTGTGTTGACCTCTGTTTGTTTTGAATACAACCTATAACCCATTGATTTCCCTGGAAACATAATGCAATCAAACTGATTCTACAGAAACCTAAATCACCCTATTAAGGGCAAATACAGACCTTGCGTCCATTAAGAGGGGTGGGACTCCAGTGTCAAAGGAGTGTACTGCTTAACAGCCTAAAAGCAAACTGACAGTACACATATTTCTATTCCCCCTTAATTCAACATTTTGATATGACTCATTAGTTTGTATGTGACTAGGATAAGTTTATCATGCTAAAAACTTGAGATCAAGACTCTAACTTATTTGTCTCAAAAGACACAGAACATACTAAATTAACATGCTAGAGATTTTGCCTTGAGAACCCCATGAACAGTATAAAAGGCAAAATGATAGGATACCAAAGAGGAACTCCCCAGGTCATTAGGTGCCCAATATACTACTGGAGATCAGTGGAGAAATAACTCCAGAAAGAATGAAGGGATGGAGCCAAAGCAAAAACAACATCGAGTTGTGCATGTGACTGGTGATAGAAGCAAGATCTGATGCTGTAAAAGCAATATTGCATAGGAACCTGGAATGTCAGGTCCATAAATCAAGGCGAGGTGGAAGTGGTCAAACAAGAGATGGCAAGGGTGAACATCGACATTCTAGGAATCAGTGAACTAAAATGGACTGGAATGGGTGAATTTAACTCAGATGAACATTATATCTACTACTGTGGGCAGGAATCCCTCAGAAGAAATGGAGTAGCCATCATGGTCAACAAAAGAGTCTGAAATGCAGTACTTCGATGCAATCTCAAAAACGACAGAATGATCTCTGTTCGTTTCCAAGGCAAACAATTCAATATCACAGTAATCCAAGTCTATGCCCCAACCAGTAATGCTGAAGAAGCTGAAGTTGAATGGTTTTATGAAGACCTACAAGATCTTTTAGGACTAACACCCAAAAAAGATGTCCTTTTCATTATAGGGGACTGGAATGCTAAAGTAGGAAGTCAAGAAACACCTGGAGTAACAGGCAAATTTGGCCTTGGAATGCAGAATGAAGCAGGGCAAAGACTAATAGAGTCTTGCCAAGAAAATGCACTGGTCATAGCAAACACCCTCTTCCAACAACACAAGAGAAGACTCTACACATGGGCATCACCAGATGGTCAACAGTGAAATCAGATTGATTATATTCTATGCAGCCAAAGATGGAGAAGCTCTATACAGTCAACAAAAACAAGACCAGGAGCTGACTGTGGCTCAGATCATGAACTCCTTATTACTAAATTCAGACTTAAATTGAAGAAAGTAGGGAAAACAGCTAGACCATTCAGGTATGACCTAAATCAAATCCCTTATGATTATACAGTGGAAGTGAGAAATAGATTTAAGAGCCTAGATCTGATAGATAGAGTTCCTGATGAACTATGGAATGAGGTTCAGGACATTGTACAGGAGACAGGGATCAAGACCATCCCCAAGGAAAAGAAATGCAAAAGGCAAAATGGCTGTCTGGGGAGGCCGTACAAATAGCTGAGAAAAGGAGAGGCAAAAAGCAAAGGAGAAAAGGAAAGATATAAGCATCTGAATGCAGAGTTCCAAAGAATAGCAAGGAGAGATAAGAAAGCCTTCCTCAGTGATCAATGCAAAAAAATAGAGGAAAACAACAGAATGAGAAAAACTAGAGATCTCTTCAAGAACATCAGAGATACCAAGGGAACATTTCATGCAAAGATGGGCTCGATAAAGGACAGAAACAGTATGGACCTAAAAGAAGCAGAAGGTATTAAGAAGAGATGGCAAGAATACACAGAAGAACTGTACAAAAAGATCTTCATGACCCAGATAATCATGAGGATATGATCACTAATCTAGAGCCAGACATCTTGGAATGTGAAGTCAAGTGGGCCTTAGAAAGCACCACAATGAACAAAGCTAGTGGAGGTGATGGAATTCCAGTTGAGCTGTTTCAAATCCTGAAAGATGATGCTGTGAAAGTGCTGCACTCAGTATGCCAGCAAATTTGGAAAACTCAGCAGTGGCCACAGGACTGGAAAAGGTCAGTTTTCATTCCAATTCCAAAGAAAGGCAATGCCAAAGAATACTCAAACTACCACACAATTGCACTCATCTCACATTCTAGTAAAGTAATGCTCAAAATTCTCCAAGCCAGGCTTCAGCAATATGTGAATCATGAACTCCCTGATGTTCAAGCTGGTTTTAGAAAAGGCAGAGGAACTAGAGAACAAATTGCCAACATCCACTGGATCATGGGAAAAGCAAGAGAGTTCCAGAAAAACATCTATTTCTGCTTTATTGACTATGCCAAAGCCTTTGACTGTGTGGATCACAAGAAACTGGAAAATTCTGAAAGACATGGGAATACCAGACCACCTAACTTGCCTCTTGAGAAAGCTGTATGCAGGTCAGGAAGCAACAGTTAGAACTGGACATGGAACAACAGACTGGTTCCAAATAGGAAAAGGAATACATCAAGGCTATATATCATCACCCTGCCTATTTAACTTATATGCAAAGTACATCATGCGAAACGCTGGAATGGAAGAAGCACAAGCTGGAATCAAGATTGCAGGGAGAAATATCAGCAACCTCAGATGTGCAGATGACACCACCCTTATGGCATAAAGTGAAGAGGAGCTAAAAGCCTCTTGATGAAAGTGAAAGAGGAGAGTGAAAAAGTTGGCTTAAAGCTCAACATTCAGAAAACGAAGATAGTATATTCAAAAGCAGAGGCATTATTTTGTCTACTAAGGTCCATCTAGTCAAGGCTATGATTTTTCCTGTGGTCATGTATGGATGTGAGAGTTGGACTGTGAAGAAGAAAAATTGATGTTTTTGAACTGTGGTGTTGGAGAAGACTCTTGAGAGTCCCTTGGACTGCAAGGATATCCAACCAGTCCATTCTGAAGGAGATCAACTCTGGGATTTCTTTGGAAGGAATGATGCTGAAGCTGAAGTTCCAGTACTATGGCCACATCATGCGAAGAGTTGACTTATTGGAAAAGACTCTGATGCTGAGAGGGATTGGGAGCAGGAGGAAAAGAGGACAACTGAGGATGAGATGGCTGGATGCCATCACGGTCTCGATGGACGTGAGTCTGAGTGTACTCCAGGAGTTGGTGATGGACAGGGAGGCCTGGCGTGCTGCGATTCATGGGCTCGCAAAGAGTCGGACACGACTGAGTGACTGAACTGAACTGAACTGAGAGATATTGACTTTAAAATTTTTATTTATTTTAACATAAATTTATTTATTTTACTTGGAGGCTTATTACTTTAAAATATTGTATTGGTTTTGCCATACACTGACATGAAACCACCAGGGGTGTACATGTGTTCCCTATCCTGAACCCCACTTCCTCCTCTCTCCCCATCCCATCTTTCTGGGTCATCCCAGTGTACCTGCCCCTGAACATCCTGTATCATGAATTGAACCTGGACTGGCTATTCATTTCACATATGATCATATACATGTTTCAATGCCATTCTCCCAAACCATGCCACCCTCACCCTCTGCCACAGAGTCCAAAAGACTGTTCTATACATCTGTGTCTCTTTTGCTGTCTCACATACAGGGTTATCTTTACCATCTTTCTAAATTCCATATATATGCATTAGTGTACTGTATTGGTATTTTTCTTTCTGGCTTAGTTCATTCTGTATAATAGGCTCCAATTCCATCCACCTCATTAGAACTGATTCAAATGTATTCTTTTAAATGGCTGAATAATACTCCATTGTATATATGTGCCACAGCTTTCTTATCCATTCGTCTGCTGATGGACATCTAGGTTGTTTCCATTTCCTGGCTATTATAAACAGTGCTCCAATGAACACTAGGGTATAGGTATCTCTTTCAATTCTGGTTTCCTCAGAGTGTATGCCCAGCAGTGGGATTGCTGGGTCATAAGGCAGTTCTATTTCCAGTTTTTTAAGGAATCTCCATACTGTTCTTCATAGTGGCTGTTGCTGCTGCTAAGTTGCTTCAGTCGTGTCCGACTCTGTGTGACCCCAGAGACGGCAGCCCACCAGGTTCCTCCATCCCTGGGATTCTCCAGGCAAGAACACTGGAGTGGGCTGCCATTTTCTTCTCCAATGCATAAAACTGAAAAGTGAAAGTGAAGTCGTTCAGTCATGTCTGACTCTTCGCGATCCCATGGGATGCAGCCCACAAGGTTCCTTTATCCATGGGATTCTCCAAGCAAGAGTACTGGAGTGGGGTACTAGTTTGCATTTAGGGGTCCCTTTTTCTTCCACATCCTCTCCAGCATTTATTGTTTGTAGACTTTTGGATAACAACCATTCTGCCTGGTGTAAGATGGTACCTCATTGTGGTTTTGATTTACTGTTCTCTGATATTGAGTGATGTTAAGCATCTTTTCATATGTTTGTTGGCTATCTGTATGTCTATGTCTGTTTAGTTCTTTGGTCTATTTTTTTGAAGGGTCGTTTATTTTTCTGGAATTGAGTTGCAGGAGTGTCTTGTATATTTTGAGATTAATTCTTTGTTCGTTGCTTCATTTGCTATTATTTTCTCCCACTCTGAAGGCTGTCTTTTCACCTTGCTTATAGTTTCCTTTGTTGTGCAGAAGCTTTTAGTTTTAATTAGGTCCCACTTGTTTATTTTTGCTTTTATTTCCAATATTCTGGGAGGTGGGTCATAGAGGATCCTGCTATGGTTTATGTCGGATAGTGTTTTGCCTATGTTTTCCTTTAGGAGTTCTACAGTTTCTGGTCTTATGTTTAGATCTTTAATCATTTTGAGTTTATTTTTGTGTATGGTGTTAAAAAATGTTCTAGTTTCATTCTTTTACAAGTGGTTGACCAGTTTTTCCAGCACCACTTGTTAAAGAGATTGTCTTTTCTTCATTGTATATTCTTGCCTCCTTTTTCAAAGATTAGGTGTCCATAGGTGCATGCATTTATCTCTGGGCTTTCCATTTTGTTCCATTGATCTATATTTCTGTCTTTGTGCCAGTACCATACTGTCTTGATGACTATGGCTTTGTAGTAGAGCCTGAAGTCAGGCAGGTTGATTCCTCCAATTCCATTCTTCTTTCTCAAGATTGCTTTGGCTATTTGAAGTTTTTTGTATTTCCATACAAACTGTGAAATTATTTGTTCTAACTCTGTGAAAAATACCATTGGTAGCTTGATAGGGATTGCATTGAATCTGTAGATTGCTTTGGGTAGTATACTCATTTTCTCTATATTGACTCTTCTGATCCATGAACATGGTACATTTCTCTGTCTGTTAGTGTCCTCTTTGATTTCTTTCACCAGTGTTTTATAGTTTTGTATATATAGGTCTGAGTAGCTGGTGTGTAACTCTTATGGTTGTAAGGTTAATGTTAAAGGCTTCTGTGAAGCTAGGGCTTCCCAGATAGCACTAGTGGTAAAGAAGCTGCTTGTCAATACAGGAGACATAAGAGACCTGTGTTCTATCCCTGGGTTGGGAAGATCCCCTGAAGGTAGAAATGGCTACCCACTCTGGTATTCTTGCCTGGGAAATTCCATAGAAGTGGAGCCTGGTGGGCTACCGTCCATAGGGTCACAAACAGTTGGATTCAGCTGAAGCGACTTAACATGCACACATATGGATCTGGGGAGCAGGGATGAGAATGGTACAGATTAAATCCTATGAAGCTCTCTGTTCTTGTAAAACTCAATCATTTTTCTGATGTGTTCATTGGGAGACCATGAGTGTGAGAGTTTGAACAGATTGTTCCTTGTATTGTTGCCTTTGGTTAATTTACAGTATTTTGAAAAAGTTGATTTTAATCATTTCTGCCAGCATTCTCATTACTTTTATAGATGAAGTGAATTTTGAACATCTTTACTCTGCTGTCCCAGCAGTGCCTCAGTGTGTGTGCATGTTCTTATGGACTACTGCTTTTATTTTTATGGGTTAGAATTCTAAAAGCAGGATTGCTGGGTTGAGGGATATAACTGTATTTGGTTATATTAATTTTTACAGTTTGCTTTGTACAGTAGCTCCAAAAATTCATATTTTATGAAAAACATTGAGGCTAATATTACACTCTTTTTTTTTTAATCTAAGAGATTCAAAGTCTTATTAAACTTATTGAAATTTAAATTCTTTTCACAGGTTCATTGAATATTTGGGTTTGAGTCATCATAGATTTCTTTTGCCTATTCATCTAGTAAACTTTTTTAAGTATATTAAATACTTTTAAATTAAATATTTATCTGTATTTATCTATATTAGTGGATTAGAGGGAAATTTTTTTATAGTGAAAGAATTTCATATGCTTATACATTTCATGGAATTTTTCTAACAAAAGAAGACAGGACAGGTGGAAGGAGGTCTGGGAGGCAGGGGATATATGGATACATATAACTGATTTACTTCATCACACGGGAGAAACTAACATAACATTGTATAGCAATTATACTTCAATGAAAAGAAGAGTAACTGTTAAAAAAGCTGGTGAGAATACAATTTGGTATGGAGAAGAAAATAAAAACAAGAAAAAAATTACATGATGTTAATTTCAGAGCAAGCTTCTCTTACAAGAAAGTGTTTAAAATGCAGTGTTTGATTTCTCCATATTCTGAGTTGCAGAGAGGCAACTCAGGGAAAGGCATTTTTTTTTTTTTTTCCTCTACATTTCAATACCTACTGCCTTGAACTTATCAGGATGTATGCCACTACGTCATATCAGACAGTAAATGATACCTGGATTTCCTAGTCACCCTTCTCTTACTATGGCCTAATCTTCATAAAGTACTACAGACCTCCTATTCTTTCTTCTTTCAACACATCCCACTAGCACTCTCTCGTGATTGCTGTTTCTTCCTCTGTCCTTCCCTGAGACTTGCAGAGCTTCTCTTTCTCGTCTCTTGCATCCTTGGCTTTGAATCTCAAGCATCAGATTTGATCACACACTCTGTGTTCCATCAACCCCTGTGTTCCATCAGCTGTCTATAATAGTAGCTTCTGGTTCCCTGTCACTCTCTCCAGTGATCATCTCTTGAATGATCTTGCCTTCTACCCTACATCCTGCCTACATACTACTCTGAATGCCACCTCCTGACTTCTCGCTTACTCTGTTTAGTACCCTAGCTCTTATAATCCATTGGCTTTTTCCAGGATTTCCAGTGCATTGGTCCTAACACCTTTTTACTTTTCCTCGCAACCAAGATATCCTCCTTTTCCTCTAAGCCCAGAGTAAATCTCATGATTAATCATAATAAAAGCAATCTGTGTATACCTCAACTCTCTTTTCCCATGGTCCTTCGTTATATTTGCTCTTGGAAAAAGAGTATGGAGGTTCCCAAAAAATTAAAAATAGAACTACGGAATGATCTAGCCATCCACTTCTGAATATGTATCCAAAAGAACTGAAATCAAGGTCTCAAAGAGAAAATAATTTAATTTTCTTAAGAGACTGAATTTAATTTCTTGAATTGTCTGGTTAAATACAACCATCCATCTCTAGTCTACCTTTTATACTTGTGTAGCTAAATACTGCTAGAAAAGAACATACCATCACACTGACTAATCCTTCACAAGATAGATTTAGTGCTATCAAAAATTCATATATTCCGCCTACATTTGACTGGCTGATTAATTTCCATGTATCCCTAAGTTCACAATGCTTTTTCTTCCATCCTTACTCCCACTTGATGGTTGATCTATATTTATACATCCCTGAGAAAATGTATGAAATCAACAGAAAACATCCACATACAGACCTATCAATATCTGACCGCAAACTCTTTTCTCCTGCCTATTACCAGAGACAGACTGTTGATGTGTCTATCCAAATCCAATTACAGTACTCATATAGTAGATGCTTGTCTGCTTTCCTGTACCAGGGTGCTATTCCAGCAAGCCTTTTTTCTCATATATGATTCTACTGCATTCATGTGTGCTGTTAACAATCTCATCACCCTAAAAAAATTCAAAATATCTATCTTGACCTACCTTCAAATGCCTGCAAGTCTGTTTATTTTCTATCATTTGTGGAAAAATTCCTGTAAACAGTTTCAACACTTTAAATCCTATTCCACTTGTTCATACATTTCCTATCAATACTTGGCCTCCTAAATTCCCTAGAATATTTCCATTCACATGTAATGAATACTGTCATGCAAAACCCAATGTCTATTGGGTTTTTAAAAGTTTATCACTCATTCCTATTTTTTGTAATTTATTAACTTGGTTTATATTACATAGCACTCTCAGTTTTCTTATGGTTGCTGATTATTTCTTTGTCTCTTCTCCTGGCTCCCTCACAAATCCTTGGTTTCATGATGTTAGGATGCCAGTGGTCCCTTACTTAGCCTTTGCCCATCTTTCTCTGCACAGACCACATTGGTGATATTATTCAGTTTCATGCTTTCAATACCTGTATATCAGCTCCATGTTGATAATTTTTAATTTATATCTCCAGCTTAGACATCTCTCCCAAACTCCATATATATGTGTGTGTTTGTATGTATATGCTTGTAAGCACATGCATACATACCTGCATCTTTCTGTTCAACACCTCCACTGAAATGTCTAATACCACATCAGTAGACATGTCTGTGGAACATGGGAAGATATGCAATTTCATATAGTCCCTGAGTTAGAAAGGATAACTAGGCCCAGGGCAGATGCTATGAGAGGGTGGAAAACATTTGGTTTGGTCAATGGTTACTAACCCAGTTGGGCAGGAATTTTTAAATATTGATAACAACAGATTCTTACCAAAGGAAGAACCAGTTACTTCTTCCCTCATCTCTTATCCCTAAACCCAAAGTATAGCATTCTTAGGATGAGTCCAGCTATTGATGAAAGCTTTATAATTACCCCTTTGAGATAAGAATTTAATTGCATCAAAACCACTTATTCCTCCAGAATGGAATATGCCTCAGTGCCTCTTAGCAAGAAGAATGTATTTGTGGTATCCAGGCCAGGGTTTAGTCACCTCATTTTGTGTGTTACACACCATTTGTTCACCATCCTAACCAACCCCTAATCATGTACTCATTTCTCAAAGTGCAATCATCGAAAATAGTACCTGATTTTCAGGGAACTATCTTCCTTGAGGTTATCAGCTCCAATTGATTATTTATTAATTGAAATTCAAATGTATTCATAGTGGTGGACAAATGATTGTTGCCTAAGACTCTTTCTCTTGTTTATGGCTCAAAATTTATTTATGTTAGATATTGAAAGATTTTTATAGTTAGGTTGGCTGGCCTGTATAACTTCTCATTTCTAGAAATGGAGAAGTAGGGGAGGGAAATCTATAGACACTATATTGTACAGCACATCTCTAGAATTTATTCATCTGGCATAACAAACTTTCTACCTTTTGGTCAATAGCTCTCTATTTTCTCCTCCCCTGAGCCCCTGGAAACTACTATTATACTCTCTGCTTCTATAAGTTTGACAGTTTTAAGTACCTAATATGAGTTGGGCTAATGGTAAAGAATCTGCCTGCCAATGCAGGAGACACAGGTTCAGTCCCTGGGTTCGGAAAATCCCCTGAAGAAGGGGGAATGACTACCCATTCTAGTATTCTTGCCTGGGAAATCCCATGGACAGAGGAACCTGGTGGGCTACCATCTGTGGTGTCGCAAAGAATTGGACAGGACTGAGAGACTGAGAACCATTATGCATATATCACATTTTCTTTATTCATTCATTTATTGATGGATATTTAGATTATTTCTTTACCTTGGATAGTGTGAATATTGCTGAAGTAAATACAGGATTTCGGATTTTGGCCTTGCAGTGACTTATTGGGTATAACATCAAAGCACAGGAAACAATTAGGTAAGTAGAGCTACATCAAACTAAATAAAATAAAAGCTTCTGCCTAGCAAACAAAACAAAAGAAACAAAACAAAACTGGAAACCCTATCAACAAAACTAAGAGGCAACCTATAAAACAGGAGAAAATATGTCTAAACTGTATGTCTTATAAAGAGATTAATGTACAAAATATATAGGAAACTCCTATAAGTCAGTAACAAAAAGAAAACAAAAGACCTGATTAAGAAAATAGATAAAGGACTTGAATAGCATTTCTCTAAAGAAAATATACAAATGACCAACATGTACATGGAAAATACAAGTCAAATCCACAATGAGATATCACCTGATACATATTTGTTAGCCAGTCTCAAAGATTAAAAAGTAAAGATACACATTGGTGATGATTGGGGAAACTGAAACCATGTGCTCTGGTGACTCAGACAGTAAAGAATCTGCTTGCAATGCAGGAGACCTGGGTTCGATCCCTGGGTTGGGAAGATCCCTTGGAGGAGGGCATGGCAACCCACTTCAGTTTTCTTGCCTGAAGAATTCCTATGGACAGAGGAGCCTGGCTGGCTATAGTCCACAGTGTTGCAAAGAGTCGGACACGACTGAGCAACTGAGCACAAAACAGCACTGTTGGTGGGAATGCAAAATGTTGAAGCTGCTATGGAAAACAGTACAGAGGTTTCTCAAAAAATTAAAAATAGGAAAACCTATGATCTAGCCATCCACTTCTGAATATATATCCAAAAGAATTGAAATTAAGGTCTCAAAGAGAAAGTAATTTAATTTTCTTAAGAGACTGAATTTAATTTCTTGAGTTGCTAGCTTACCAGGGAGGAAAGCAAGATACTCTTTAGAGAGATGCCCATGGAGCTGATATTAAACTATACTTTACAAGAATCAGTGTGTAGCTCAGTAGGTCATGATCAATATGAGTGACAAAGATAAGATTTCTTCAGTAGCCTCTGCAGATACCTGAGATGTACATATTCATTAAGATCTCTGTATATATATCATTATGCTTTGGTTTTGCTTTTGCCTTTTGGCAGTACATTTGTTTATTTTCAACATGTAAACTGGTAGAGCTAGCACCATATTTGAAATAAAAGAATATATATAGTTAAAATATGATTATACCTTTAGAGAGATATCAATAAAATGTTAATACAGGTTATCTCCAGATATTGAAATTATGAATTAGTTTTCATTTCTCTGTGTTTTCTTTTGTTATTCTAGTTTCTATAGTTAGCAGGTACAATTTATATAAACATACAGTATGAAAAATTATTTATACTAATGAGATATTTACATAGTTGGTAAGAAAAACAGATTAACTGAAAAACTTAATCCCACTCTCAGAAAATTCCCTTGATACAGTAACATTCCATAACTTTGATGAGAAACAAAATGATAATTTCAAGATTAATTTCACTCATTTAGATTGATAGGGTTATATGGAATATGGAATGCAGTGCATATGGCACATCTTTCAGCAGATTATTTCTGACAATATCCCTAAAGACTTGATTGGGAAGTGTTGGCAGGATTTCAGTATGATTAGGTGGAGTCATAGTTTTTAAGTGATCACCAGAAAGTAGGTAGATTGATGTTTAATGTCAACCCAAGGGAGTTTCTGTGGTAGAGTTCTAAATCTGACTATATTTTATTTAACAATTTCATTAGTTAAAGCAGATGACATGATTATCATAATTTAAGTAATAAGGTACCCAACCAGCTGACATCAGACCAAAGAAGACAAGGTCTGATATCTAACAAGCATTATGTGGTTTTAGATAGAGCAAGAAGTTGAAAAGTGATTGCATTTCTTCAAGCCTATAGACATGGGTATTAAAAGTCGTTGCCCAACAAAAAGTTGTTGGCTTCAAGTCTAGGAAAGCTAGTTGCTTATAAAGACACTGAAGAGATGATGTCATGAAACTTGATGTATAATGTATAAAGTCAACAAATCATGTATACATGGACATAAAATATATAAAACCTGACATGTTTTGAGTATGAGTTTTTCTGAGAACAGTTAGGAACCCATTTTAAGACTACACAGTTCATATGTGTGTGTTTACATTTCTGAGTCTCAGTGTGACTTAGCAGTGAGATGTGTGCATTATTACTGCACGTGTCCTTCTTGCCAAGTGCTCATAAATTCTGTGTAGGTTCACTGAGAGGCTTCTGTATAAATTTATGGGGGTATCAATTTTCTGGTTAATTGATCTTGTATTTGATGATTCCAAACATGTTCAGCTCCATTAAATGTAATGTCACTCTTTTCCCAGGGGCCAGTTGATTTCAGTGTGAGTAAAAGGTTGCTATATAAAAAAGAAAGTTTCTCTATAATGCTTTGCTCTACTACCACACACAAATTACAAAAAATCATATCATCTTGGGAGTAGGAATTTTTTTCAAAGCATGACTTAAAGCCTACGGATCATAAAGGGAAAAAAGCAAATGCACTTTATAACACATGCACATGAGCACAATAAATAAAGCAATAAGGGAAAATGTACTTGCAAAGACATTTGAAAAGGGCTAATATTGTCTATAAACATTGATGTGATCTGTAAAAGGAAAACTGGAAAGGTATAGACAAAACGATTCTCAAGAATTATGCAAAGAGAAACAGAAATATTTGACTTTTACTTCCTACACTGTCGTATTTTTAGCAAATCATTTGCATTATTTTGCAATAAAATGAACTTTCAGGCTGAAGTCTTGTCACCCTCTCTACATTTTTTTGGTCTATTTACTCTTTTTCTATTTTAATAATTTATAAAGAAGAAAACAATCTATATGGAAAAATGTTCTATCTATTCATGTGATTCCTCAGGGAATGTGCTTATCTATGAGCATTTTGTGGGGACTCAGTTTTTATTTCCTGTTTTCCCATTGCACACTTACTCAATGCATGAATAGCTTAAAATAAAGAGAATATTTATTGGCCCTAGATCAAGAATCCAGAGATTTGCTTGACCTTGCAGAAGATTTCCAGCACAGAAATGGGTGAGAATGGGGGGTGGAAATATTCAGATGTGAGAAAAGACAATGGCCATGAGTCTGTTCACCCTGATGGGTGATAGACATCGCTGATCAGAGACCACAAGACTGGGGTGTTCTGGGATCAACATACTTCCATGGGAATATCAGTCACATGGATCTGACCAATATCTAGATTATAAGAAGAGGTTGGAAAAGGTATTCACAGCTGGAGGATTTGTCCTGCAACATGCTGTTGGCAAGAGAATGCAAGTGCAAATGCCTGTGGCAAGTAGAGGATGTGGGTGGGCAGTGACAGCAGCAGATGGGGTTAGAGCTGTAACTGGGGATGGAGGGTGGGTAAGAGGAAGTAAATCATGGTGTGACTCAGGGACTGAGGTGTCTCCTGTAGGTTCATTGCATGCTGGTTGCTGTTCTTGGAGAATTCCTCACATCTGAAGAACGTTCACTTATTTTCTTCACTTTTTTTAAATTGTTATTTAAATATAGTTGCTTTACAATGTAGTGTTAGTTTCTGGTGTACAGCAAAGCAAATCAGCCATATGTCTCTATATATCCTCTATTTCTTGGATTTCCTTCCCATTTAGGACACTACAGAGGATTGAGCAGAGATTCCTGTGTTATACAGTAGGTTCTCATTAGTTATCTATCTCATACATAGTACTGTGTTTGTGCGTGTGCGTGTGTGTGTGTGTGTGTGTGTGTGTGTGTGTGTGTGTGTGTGTGTGTAGGCTTCCCAGGTGGCACAGGGGTAAAGAACCCACCTGCCAATGTGGGAGACACAAGAGACATGGGTTCGATTCCTCGGTGGGGAAGAGCTCCTGGAGTAGGAAATGGCAATCCACGCCAGTATTCTTGCCTGGAGAATCCCACAGACAGAGGAGCCTGGAGGAGTACAGTCCCTGGGATTGCAAGGAGTTGGACACTATTGAGCGTGAGTACTAATGAGATAAGCATAAATGTGTCAATCCCAACCTCCTTTTCATCTCACCTCCCTTCCCCCTTTTTGTATCCATACAAAGGACAGAATTTGTTCTCTACATCTGTATCTCTATTTCTGCTTTGCAAATAGGTTCATCTGTACCATTTTTTCTAGATTCCACATAATCACATTTAACACAATATTTGAGTAATAACAGGAAGTGACATCACAACTAGAAGGGCAAGAGGGAAATTTGGGTGTTCTTTTATGTGTGACTTATTTCACTCTGCATAAAGCTTTCAGAGTTTATCCACAGGTAACAAGGAGGCACACCTCATTTCTTCATCCTTGCAGTATCCTCATTGATGAAAACAAAGACTCAGTCTGATCTGAGAACTTCAATTGGTTGAACTTCTTCAGTTCTTCTGGTCCTCAGTGTAGCTGATGGAATGGACTGAAGAAGTTCACCTTTACACTGTTCCAAATCACCATCCAAAGACAACAACAAAAGTGCATAATGCCTTTCTCTTCCTTTTAAAATAAATCATATGAGAAATTATTTTTATTATAATTTTGTTGATAACATAATTATTTTTAAAAACTCCATTTAGAGATAGTTCCATAAGAGAACTCAAATTTGCATTGTATTCAATTCTTGGCCTTTTCTGATGATGCTAACAATGATAGAAATGGAAAGTCTACATAGAAAATGCGAAATACTTGTTTTCTGGTAAGTTGAGATCTGAGATTCCTCAGAGTGCTGAGGTAAGAGATGTGATCTAGGTGTGCTGGGATAAGTGAAACATGTTCATATTCAAAAGGGTGTTTTGGCAAATAAAAGGAAAAGTATAGAAGTATTCAGTGTTTAGGAAAAAATACAGAACAGAGTATTGGGTGTGATACCAATTTTGGAAAGAGGAAAAGCTACTTCTACAAACATATCTGTGTGTGTGTGTGTGTGTGTGTGTGTGTGTGTGTGTGTGTGTGTGTGTGTGTTTATGTAAACAGAGAGAGAATGTGTATGTATACAGACATACATGTGTGTGTATGTAGGTACAAAACTGACATAGATCTATTTCCTCTGGGAAATAAGATAGTAATACTGGGGGAAAAAGATGATCTCATGATTTATTTTAACTGTATGGTTTTAGTTTTTCTTTAAAAAGTGCCTTTATTTCATTATTATGGAGGAAAAGTGTATGTAGTAAACTTATGCTATGTCAAGTGAAAGCACAAATTTATTAAACACACTTTCAATACTTGAAAATATACTTGGTAGCTGAGTTTTCAGGGAGAAGTATTAAAATTAAATATTAAACCTTATGGAAGCATTCATATACTATCGACAGCAATGTATGCATGTATAGGCTTCTGGGAAAATAGTTTGACATTAAATATTAAACACTTAAATTTTTTTAAATTATTCTAGATCCTCCTTCTAAGGAGACTAAATAGAAAGTTCCTCAAACATATATGTAGTTGGTGTTAATGCTAGGATTTAAATTCAGAAGAGTCATAAATATTTCCTGTAGTATTATTTATTATAACCAAAGATGTAAACAATCAAAATTTCCTGCAAGATGCATATGGTTAAATAAATTGTAGTTAAGTCCTCACAATGTCTTTTAAACCAATATTTATTAATATAGGAATGTGGTCATGATATAGCGATTTTGTTTTTCACAAACTTGCAAATGGAATTCACATAATATTATCTTTTATAAATATATACTCATATATAGGAAAATAAGATAAGGATATATAATAAATTGCTACTTGATCTTATCCCTGGGTGATGAGGCATTGTATATGGTTTTTAATTTTGTTTGAAAAGAAATCTATACTCTCTAATTGAAGAAAATGAGATTGCATTTCCTTTGTCATAAAAAATGAAATGAGAGAAGAATATTTTTTTAAAAGGGAAATTATATTTCCTATAGGATTTATTTTCAATTCATAAAGATTAATGAGGCTTTCTAAGTTGTTTATTGGCCTTGAGTTTCCGGCAGTTCTTAAAGATAGATACTGTTTTTCATATTCATCAAGAAGATGAATGCTGTGAGTGATAATATTTATGTAGAAAAATAATTTTTCTTTACTATTTAGCAAAGAGGAGCTATTTCTCACCATCCACAGAAGAGAAGGACAGTAAATCTCTAGTATTTTACAATGATCAGGTCAATTCAGCACATTTTTCTATCAAAGAACGTGCCAAACTGTGAGGATGTATAATCCCTGCAAATGCTTCTATAGAAACATGCCAATAGCTTCTCCCCATAAACAGAGAGAGAAGGATGCATTGTCATGAATGATGAGGAGAGGAAAGCACTATGTCAATAAAGTGACATTTTTAGAATTTCAACTGCATGAGAAAAGAGATGTCAGGGTGAATTTTTTTGGTCACGTTAAGAATTTATAGTCTTAGATGTCACTTATATATTGCTATTATTTTACCATACTAATTCTTTTAAGCCCATTCATATAATCGGAAACCATTTAGTAATACTTTTTAATAACTGCCTGTGCCAGGCATTGTTCTAAACCTTGGGAATACAAATTTAATTGGCTCCAGAGAAACTCACAGTCAAGGAGACCTCATTGCACCTACATCCAAAAAGGATTCGAAGCAATTACAGAGAAAATGCAAGACAATTATAATGTCTGTGCCTGCCTTTGTTACCAGAAAACAATTAGATTTAAAGCACCATAAATATCCCCATATCCTGGGTCAGGTCCCGTTCCTTCTCCTTTCATTTAATCCGATATCTTGATGTACACAGATTTGTTAACACAAAACAATAAGCAAGTTAAACTTAATTTTGTGGCTGCTACGTGAAGCAGGCAATTCCCACTGCACCCATCCAAATATTGGAATGTCCATCACCTCAATCACAAATGTCAGAAGAGTGGGCTCCATGGGTGACTTGGTGACTTATTGACTTAACAGCATGTCCATTTGAAACCTGCCTCAAGGGAGCATAGTGGAATCTCATTTAATGTCAATTATGATTATTGTAATATTTACTGTCAATTCTTTTTACCAATTTACAGAGAAATAAATATACATTATCAATAAATGTATGAAAATTTTCTCTAGCCCGTAAGTAAAAAAATAAAGCAAAATGAGATTATAAACATCTTCACTTCAGTTCAGTCGCTCAGTCGTGTCCAACTCTTTGCGACGCCATGAATCGCAGCACCCCAGGCCTCCCTGTCTATCACCAACTCCCAGAGTTCACTCAGACTCACGTCCATCGAGTCAGTGATGCCATCCAGCCATCTCATCCTCTGTCGTCCCCTTCTCCTCCTGGCCCCAATCCCTCCCAGCATCAGGGTCTTTTCCAATGAGTCCACTGATCTCCAGTAGCATGTTGGGCACCTTCTGACCTGGGGAGTTCCTCTTTCAGTATCCTATCATTTTGCCTTTTCATACTGGTCATGCAGTTCTCAAGGTAAGAATATTGAAGTGGCTTGCCATTCCCTTCTCTAGTGGACCACATTCTGTCAGACCTCTCCACCATGACCCTCCCCGTCCTGGGTTGCCCCGTGGGCATGGCTTAGCTTCATTGAGTTAGACAAAGCTGTGGTCCTAGTGTGATTAGATTGATTAGTTTTCTCTGAGTATGGGTTCAGTGTGTCTGACATCTTAGTGAACATTTAAAACACATAAATACAGTTTAGGTGAAGGTAGGAGAATCATTGACTCTCATACACTAATCACAGATTTGCAAATTTATGCAAGTTTTTTTTTTTTTTTTTTTTGGCAGAGCACTTTGACAGTGGCTCTTGTGTTAAGGTGGAACTTCTACCCAGTCTACCACTGGCGTACCTACCATAAAAGGCTTTGTTTTCCTTGTGCTCTCTTCTCAGGTCTCTCATCCTTGCTATTCTGCCTGCCTTGCTTCTTTCAGTGGCCAAAAGGTTGACAACTTTCTTATTTATCCATGTAGGACAGAGTACCGTTAATAACTTTTGCTTGGAGGAAGACAATGAAACCCATTCCAGTGTTCTTGCCTAGAGAATACCATGGATAGAGGAGTGTGGCAGGCTATAGTCCATAAGGTCGCGAAGAGTCAGACATGACTGAAGCAACTTATCATACACACGTAATACATTATTGGACTGGCCAAAGAGTTTGTTCAGGTTTTTCCATAACATCTTACGAAAAAACATACTTTGGGGCTGACTCAGTATAATACATATTATATATACAAAAACAAACAAACAAACAAAACTGCTGCTGGAGTAGCTTTCCTCACAACAGGATGTTATTGATCTCCATCATTTGGAGCATATTCATAGCGTCTCTTATATTATCTCTTTATATCCCAAATGATGCACTTGGAATATATTTCCTAGGTATATCATGCATATATTTCTGCTACTCTTTACCATGGTTAGATTAGATTTCAGTGGGAGAAAGCGTCTTTTCTTATCTCCAGCTCTAGGCCATTTTGGTGTTTCAAAGACGAGACATTGACATTACTATACTTGGTCCTAGGTTTAGGCTGAAGTTATTTCCTATGTGACATTGTCATTCTACATCTGGTATCTGTACCCCATCTTCATGTTAGGAAGTGCTTATAGAGAATGGGACACTAAGGGGGTTAGAATGAGTCGTCTGCTCTAAGTCTTTGCTGTACTATTGGTCAGAACGCTTCTGTGCTTGTGAGCCCCTGCAGAAAGAAAGAAATTCAGTACTTCATGGAAAGAGAATCTTAGCAGACCCCTGAGGACTAGCAATAAATAATCCAAGGTAAAGAGGAATAAGCGAATCCAGCACATTTACTGAGGGAGGTCCCAGAGTATCCTTGGCTGAGAGTATATT
Source organism: Nanger dama (assembly GCA_917880005.1). NCBI lineage: Eukaryota > Metazoa > Chordata > Mammalia > Artiodactyla > Bovidae > Nanger > Nanger dama. The sequence goes on from CAKJTW010000116.1 coordinate 901,741, forward strand.
ATGATCTGATCTCATATGCAGAGTAATATAAATACAGGGGAAAACAGTAGTGGTATTTAGAAACAAAGAGTACATTTCTCTCAATGCTTTTCAGAAACCTATCTTGTGATAAAGATGGATCTAATTGTTAATAGCAGAAGGGCTGATGTAATTTTGACAATCTCTGAATTGTATCAGAGATAAAAGCATTATTCATTATTATGGTGAGGTTTGTATGCAAACTTAGTATCATTAAAAGTCAATGAGTATTTTTCAGTCAGTCTCAGTTCAGTGATCAGGATCATTTTAAGTAAAATTAGGGACTATTACATACTACCAAAGAATCAAGTAGTTCCACTATGTTCTTGTAGGTCCTATCTCTGAGAAATACTATTTTTAAAAGGTACTGACATAGTTCTTTATTAAAGTGAAAGAGGAGAGTGAAAAAGTTGGCTTAAAACTCAACATCCAGAAAACTAAGATCATGGCATCTGGTCCCATCACTTCATGGAAAATAGATGGGGACACAATGGAAACAATGACAGACTTTATTTTTTGGGCTCCCAAATCACTGAAGATGGTGACTACAGCCATGAAATTAAAAAAAAAACAAAACAAAACAAAAAAACAAAAAAAAAACCTTCCTTTTTGGAAGAAAAGCTATGACCAACCTAGACAGCATATTAAAAAGCAGAGACATTATTTTGCCAACAAAGGTCCATCTAGTCAAAGCTATGGTTTTTGCAGTGGTCATGTATGGATGTGACAGTTGGACCATAAAGAAAGCTGAGCACTAAAGAACAGATGCTTTTGAACTGTGGTGTTAGAGAAGATTCTTGAGAGTCTCTTGGACAGCAAGGAGACCCAGCCAGTCCATTCTAAGGGAAATCAGTCCTGAATATTCATTGGAAGGACTGATGCTGAAGCTGAACCTCCAAAACTTTGGCTACTTGATTCAAATAACTGACTTATTGGAAAAGACACTGATGCTGGAAAAGATAGAAGGCAGCAGGAGAAGGGGACAACAGAGGATGAGATGGTTGGAAGGCATCATTGACTCAATGGACATGAGTTTGATTAAACTGTGGGAGTTGGTGATGGACAGGGAGGCCTGGCATGCTGCAGTCCATGGGGTTGCAAAGAGTCAGAAATGACTGAGTGACTGAACTGAACTGAACTGACCTGAACTGAATTGACATAGCACTCTGTATCTAGAAGGGCCAACAGGGAGTAAGTGGGGTGTAGATTTATCATCATGTGGCATATGGTTATGGGCTAGAGGAAGTTTAGGCAACAGTATCATACAGATAACGGCTTGATAGTGTTAAGCAGATAAGAGCTGTTATGTAAAATTCTAGCAAACAGAATCTAACAACATATTAACAAATCATACATCATGACCAAGTGGGCTTTTTCCCAGAGATGCAAGGATTCTTTAGTAGCTGCAAATCAAACAATGTGATACACCACATTAACAAATTGAAAGATAAAAACCATATGAGTGTCTCAATAGATGCAGAGAAAGCTTTTGACATAATTCAACATCCATTTATGATAAAAAAAAAAAAACTTCCAGAACACAGGAATAGAAGAAACATACCTCAACATAATAAAAGCCATATATGATAAACCCACAGCAAACATTATCCTCAGTGGTGAAAAATAGAAAGCATTTCCCCTAAAGTCAGCAACAAGACAAAGGTGCCTACTCTCACCACTTCTATTCAACATAGTTTTGGAAGTTTTAGCCACAGCAGTCAGAGAAGAAAAAGAAATAAAAGGAATCCAGATTGGAAAAGAAGAAGTAAAACTCTAACTGTTTGCAGATGACATGATCCTCTACATAGAAAGCCCTAAGACTCCATGAGAAAATTGCTAGAGCTAGTCAATGAATATAGTAAAGTTGTAGGATATAATATTAACACAGAATTCTCTTGCATTCCTATACATTAACAATGAGAAAACAGAAAGAGAAATTAAGGAAACAATTCCATTCACCATTGTGACAAAAAGAATAAAATACTTAGGAATAAATCTACCTAAAGAAACAAAAGACCTATATATAGAAAACTATAAAACACTGATGCAAGAAATCAAAGATGACACAAATGGAGAAATATACCATGTTCATGGATCAGAAGAGTCAATAGTGAAAATGGGTATACTACCTAAAGATTCAGTGCAATCCCTATCAAGCTACCAGTGGCATTTTTCAGAGAACTAGAACAAATAATTTCACAATTTGTATGAAAATACAAAAAACTTCAAATAGCCAAAGCAATCTTGAGAAAGAAGAATGGAAAAGAAGGAATCAACCTGCCTGACTTCAGACTATACTACAAAGCTACAGTCATCAAGACAGTATGTTGCTGGCACAAAGACAGAAATATAGATCAGTGGAACAAAATGGAAAGCCCAGAGATAAATGCATGCACCTATGGACACCTTATCTTTGACAAAATAGGCAAGAACATGCAATGGAGAAAAGGCAATTTCTACAACAGGTGGTGCTGGGAAAACTGGTCAACCACAGGTAAAAGAATGAAACTAGAACATTTTCTAACACCATACACAAAAATAAACTCTAAATGGTTTAAAGATCTAAATGTAAGACCAGAAACTGTAAAAGTCCTAGAGGATAATGTAGGCAAAATACTCTCTGACAGAAATCACAGCAGGACCCTCTATGACCCACTTCCAAGAGAAATGGAAATAAAAGCCAAAATAAACAAGTGGGACCTAATTAAACTTAAAAGCTTCTGCACAACAAAGGAAATTATATGCAAGGTGAAAAGACAGCCTTCAGAATGGGAGAAAATAATAGCAAACAAAGCAACTGACAAAGAATTAATCTCAAAAATATACAAGTAGCTCATGCAGCTCAATTCCCCAAAAACAAAAGACCCAATTAAAAAAAATGGGCCAAAGAACTAAACAGACATTTCTCCAGAGAAGATATACAGACGGCTGACAAACACATGAAAAGATGCTCAACATCACTCATTATCAGAGAAATGCAAATCAAGACAACAGTGAGGTACCACTTCACACCAGTCAGAATGGCTGCTATCAAAAAGTCTACAAGCAATAAATATTGGAGAGATTGTGGAGAAAAGGGAACCCTCTTACACTGTTGGTAGGAATGCAAACTGGTATAACCACTATGGAGAATAGTGTGGAGATTCGGTAAAAAAAATGGAACTAGAACTGCCATACGACCCAGCAATCCCACTGCTGGGCATATACACTGAGGAAACCGGAACTGAGAGACACATGTATTCCAATGTTCATCGCAGGACTGTTTATAATAGCTAGGAGATGGAAGCAACTTAGATGTCCATCGGCATATGAATGGATGTGAAAGCAGTGGCATATATACACAATGGAGTACACTCAGCTATTAAAACAAATGCATTTGAATCAGTTCTAATGAGGTGTATGAAACTGGAGCCTATTATACAGAGTGAAGTAAGTCAGCAAGAAAAACACCAATACAGTATACCAATGCATATATATGGAATTTAGAAAGATGGTAACAATGACTGAGAGACAGCAAAAGAGACACAGAAGTAAAGAACAGTCTTTTGGTCTCTGTGCAAGAAAGTGAGGGTGGGATGATTTGGGAGAATGGCATTGAAGCATGTATATTATCATATGTGAAAGAGATCACCAGTCCAGGTTTGATGTATGAGACAGGGTGTTCAGGGTGGTGCACTGGGATGACCTTGAGGGAGGGGATGGGGAGGGAGGGGGAGGGGGGTTCAGGATGGGGGACACATGTACACCCATGGCTGATTCATGTCAATGTATGGCAAAAAAACACTACAATATTGTAAAGTAATTAGCGTCCAACTAAAATAAATTATTTTTTTAAAAAGAACTGATATATAGAAGAGATGACCTTTGCATATACATAGTATATACATGTAAGTGTAGTCATATATAATACCTTTCCAGGTGGCGCAGTGGTAAAGGATCTGCTTGCCAATGCAAGAGAGGTAGGTTTGATCCCTGTCAGGAAGATCCCTTGAGTAGAAAGTGGCAAGCCACTCTAGTATTCTTTTCTGGATATTTCATTAACAGAGGGGTCTGGCAGGCTACAATCCATGAGGTTGCAAGAGTCTGACATGACTGAGCATGCACACAGACACACTGAGTCATATATGGAGATCCATGTATACTTGTGTATGTTATAATGTATAATATATGTAAACATAATGTCTAAACTTATCTAGGACCCACTCATCTTTACAATTCTGCATTAACTTGCTTTCTGGGTAGTCCCAGCTGTGAGGGGGCCAGAAAAGATATTTGGGTATAGGAAACTGATAATTCTAACCAATCATAGTTGACTCACCAAGACTGGCATTTTGATGCTTTTTAAATAGAATGTATCTGGAGCTTCCCTAGTGGCCCAGTAGTTAAGACTTCACCTTCCAATCCAAGGAGTGTGGGTTCAGTCCCTGGTCAGGGAGCTAAGATGCCACATGGTTTGAAGCCATAAAAACAGAATGTAAAACAGAACCATTATAACAAAATTAAATAAAAACTTTAAAAATGGTCCCTTTGAAAACAAAATCTTAAAGAAAAGAAGACTGTGTTCTGAGATGTAGGAAAAAGAAGGATCTCAGCTGGAGGGCTGCCCAAAATTAATGCTGCCTCATGTTGTTTTGCCTGATTTCCTGCTTTCTGATGCCTTGTAAAATTCCCAAAGGGAAAACATGGTTTTGGTAAATTTTTTGTCATCTGAGCCCAATGTGAAGTGCATGAACAGCCAGACTTGCATATCATATTTTATTGTGTGTCACTTTTTGTGCGTGTGCTTAGAATATATTGTGACTTTTACACACTGAAGGTTTGAGGCAAGTCTGTGTCAAGCAAGTCTATCAGTGCCATTTTCCAACAGCATTTGCTCACTTCTTGTTTCTGTGTCACATTTTCATAATTCTCAAAATATTTAAAACTTTTTCAGTATATGTTTGTTACAGTAAGCTAATGGCTCAGTGGTTAACACCTCTTTTTTGGCAATAAAGTTTTTAAATTAACATATGTACTTATTTTAGACATAATCCTATTGAACAGTTAATTGACTACAGTGTAAGTTTTATTTGCACTAAAAAACCAAAAAAATTCATTGGACTCACCTTAATAGTAGTAGTAGTTGCTCAGTCATGTGTGATTCCTTGTGACCCATAGATGATAGCCCTCCAGGCTTCTCTGTCAATGGAATTCTCCAAACAAGAATACTGGAGGGGGTAGCCATTTCCTTCTCCAGGGATTTTCCTGGCACAGGGATGGAACCTGAGTCTTCTCCATTACAGGCAGATTCTTCACTGTCTGAGTCAATTGCAATATTGTCTTTTTTTTTTTTTTAATACTTTATTCTACATTACAGTACTGTATTTGCTTTGCCATACATTGACATGAATCAGCCACAGGTGTCCACGATCTTCGAATGCCAAAGCCCCCTCCCACCTCCCACCCCACATCCTCTCCCTGAATCATCCCATGCACCAGCCCCATGCGTCCTGCATCCTGTATTGAACATAGACTGGTGCTTCATTCTTACAAAATAGTATAAGGCAGTTCTACTTGCAATTTTTAAGGAATCTCCACACTGTTTTCCATAGTGGCTGTACTAGTTTGCATTCCCACCAGCAGTGTAAGAGGGTTCCCTTTTCTCCACATCCTCTCCAGCATTTATTGCTTGTAGACTTTTGGATCTCAGCCATTCTGACTGGAGTGAAATGGTACCTCACTGTGGTCTTGATTTGCATTTCTCTGATAATGAGTGATGTTGAGCATCTTTTCATGTGTTTGTTAGCCATCCGTATGTCTTCTTTGGAGAAATGCCTATTTAGTTCTTTGGCCCATTTTTGATTGGTTCGTTTATTTTTCTGGAGTTGAGCTGCATAAGTTGCTTGTATATCTTTGAGATTAGTTGTTTGTCAGTTGTTTCATTTGCTATTGTTTTCTCCCATTCAGAAGGCTGTCTTTTCACCTTGCTTATAGTTTCCTTTGTTGTGCAGAAGCTTTTAATTTTTTTTTAATACTTTACTCTACATTACAATACTGTATTTGTTTTGCCATACATTGACATGAATCAGCCACAGGTGTCCACGATCTCCCAGTGCCAAAGCCCCCTCCCACCTCCCACCCCACATCTTCTCCCTGAATCATCCCGTGCACCAGCCCCATGCATCCTGCATCCTGTATTGAACATAGACTGGCGCTTCATTCTTACAAGATAGTATACATGTTTCAATGCCGTTCTCCCAAATCATCCCACCCTCTCCCTCTCCCTCAGAGTCCAAAAGTCCACTCCATACCTCTGAGTCTCTTTTGTTGTCTCACATAGAGGGTCATCATTACTATCCTTCTAAATTCCATATCTATGTGTCAGTATACTGTATTGGTATTTTTCTTTCTGGCTTACTTCACTCTGAATAATCGGCTCCAATTTCATCCATCTCATTAGAACTGAGTCGAATTTATGGAAAACAGTGTGGAGATTCCTTAAAAAATTGCAAATAGAGCTGCCTTATGACCCAGCAATCCCACTGCTGGGCATACACACTGAGGAAACCAGAATTGAAAGAGACACATGTACCCCAATGTTTATTGCAGCACTGTTTATAATAGCCAGGACATGGAAACAACCTAGATGTCCATCAGCAGATGAATGGATAAGAAAGCTGTGGTACATATATACAATGGGGTACTACTCAGCCCTTAAAAGAAGCTTTTAATTTTAATTAAATCCCATTTGTTTATTTTTGCTTTTATTTCCAGTATATTGGGAGGTGGATCATAGAGGATCCTGCTGTGATTTACGTCGGAGAGTGTTTTGCCTATGCTTTCCTCTAGGAGTTTTATAGTTTCTGGTCTTACATTTAGATCTTTAATCCATTTTGAGTTTATTTTTGTGTATGGTGTTAGAAAGAGATCTAGTTTCATTCTTTTACAAGTGGTTGACCAGTTTTCCCTGGCAATATTGTCTTTATTTCATTGGTCTAGAACTGAACCCACAATAGCATCAATAATATCTCTAATTGGCTGTTAAGTGAAATTAATAAACTGATAAGTTGATGTCAGGATTCTTTTCAAAACCTCTGAATCACCTCTATGAAAAGTTTGCAAGATGCCTGACCAGGAAGCTTTCCCACAAAGTCTAGTCTTTCCCCTGGCCATTCTCTCTGCTGGGATGCTTTTCCTTGCCAGGGTCTCAATTCTACCCAGTCTCTTCAGTAAGAGACTTATACCTCCTACACCACTGTATGTTGAGCTGGCTCTGGCTGACCCAGACAGAATACATGTCCTTTCTTTCCAGATTACTGTATTGCTTGTCCTTCCTGTGCTTTGCTGTGTCAGCGTATTTATCCTCTGCTAAACTCTGAGCTGTTTCAGTGAAAAGTTAGTTGTATCACTAACAGCATAGTGAGTGCCTGTCACAGAGTCAGTGTTTGATAATGGCATTTTATTTATAATTAATTTAATTTTTTGGAGAGTGGTTGCTTTACAATATTAGTTTCAAGTGTACAAAGCAGTGATTCAATATGTTTGTAGATTTTACTCCATTTAAACTTGCTATAAAATATTGGTTATCTTTCCTGTACTGTACATTATGTCCTTGTGTCTCATTCATTTTATACCTAGTAGTTTGTACCTTTAATATCTTTTCCTTATATCTCCTCCAACCCTTCTTTCCACTGGTAACCACTAGTTTATTCTCTATATTTGTGCATCTATTTCTGTTTAGTATGTTCATTCATTTTAGTTTTTCATATCCCACATATACATGAGCACATACAGTATTTATTTTTCTCTGTCCAATTTAATTCACTGAGTATAATACCATCAAAGTACATCCATGTTATTGAAAATGACAAAAGTTTATTATTTTTTATGGCTGAGTAATATTTTACCATATATGTATATACACATATGAAAAGGAATGTGTTAGTCATTCAGTTGTGTCTGACTCTTTGTGACCCCACGGACAGTAACCACCAGACTCCTCTGTCTATAGAATTCTCTAGGCAAGAATACTTGAATGGATTGTCATTCACCTCATCAGGGGATCTTCCTGACTCAGAGATTGAACTCAGGTCCCCTGAACTGCAGGCAGATTCTTTACTGTCTGAGTCACCATGTATATACATTATATATAATGTACATATATATGCCAAAGAACACACAAAGTACTGCACAGTTGCACTCATCTCACACGCTAGTAAAGCAGTGCTCAAAATTCTCCAAGTCAGGCTTCAACAGTACATGAACCATGAACTTCCAGATGTTCAAGCTGGATTTAGAAAAGGTAGAGGAACCAGAGATCAAATTGCCAACATCTGTTGGATCATCAAAAAATGAAGAGAGTTCCAGAAAAGCATCTACTTCTGCTTTATTGACTATCCCGAAACCTTTGACTGTGAGGACCACCACAATCTCTGCAAAGTTCTTAAAGAGATGGGAATACCGGACGACCTGACCTGCCTCTTGAGAAATCTGGATGCAGGTCAGGAAGCAACAGCTGGAACTGGACATGGAACAACAGACTGGTTCCAAATAGGAAAAGGAGTACGTCAAAGCTGTATATTGTCACTGTGCTTATTTAACTTATTTGCAGAGTAGATCATGAGAAATGCTGGGCTGGAAGAAACACAAGCTGGAATCAAGATTGCCGGGAGAAATATCAATAACCTCAGATATGCAGATGACACCACACTTATGGCAGAAAGTGAAGAACTAAAGAGCCTTTTGATGAAAGTGAAAGAGGAGAGTGAAAAAGTTGGCTTAAAGCTCAACATTCAGAAAACTAAGATCATGGCATGTGGTCCCATCACTTCACGGAAAATAGATGGGAAAACAATGGAAACAGTGACAGACTTTATCTTTTTGGGCTCCCAGATCACTGCAGATGGTGACTGCAGCCATGAAATTAAAAGATCCTTGCTCCTTGGAAGAAAAGTTATGACCAACCTAGGCAGCATATTAAAAGGTAGAGACATTACTTTGCCAACAAAGGTCCATCTAGTCAAGGCTATGGTTTTTTCCCAGTAGTTATGTATGGATGTAAGAGTTGGAATACAAAGAAAGCAGAGCACCGAAGAATTGATGCTTTTGAACTGTGGTGTTGGAGAAGACTCTTGAGAGTCCCTTGGACTGCAAGGAGATCCAACCAGTCCATCTAAAGGAAATCAGTCCTGAATATTCATGGGAAGGACAGATGCTGAAGGTGAAACTCCAATACTTTGGTCACCTGATGTGAAGAACTGACTCATTTGAAAAGACCCTGATGCCAGGAAAGACTGAAGGCAGGGGGAGAAGGGGATGACAGAGGATGAAATGGTTGGATGTCCTCACCGACTCAATGGACATGAATTTGAGTAAACTCTGGGAGTTGGTGATGGACAGGGAGGCCTGGCATGGGGTTGCAATGAGTTGGACACAACTGAGTGACTGAGCTGAACAGATACACATGCACACATATATCTACAGAAGAGGATTGTGACACACAATTGATAATCTCAGGGGTTTCTCTACATATACACAAAATCTAGTCTACATTTATTTTTGTTACAGTTCAACAGTTTCTCTTTAGCAAAATAACTTTAGTTTGGCATTATATATATATGTATATAATTTCTCACATCCTCTTTATCCATTTACCTTTGATCAATATTTAGGTGCTTTCCATATCTTGATTATTATAAATAAAGCTACTAAGAATATTGGTGAGCCTATATATATATTTTTTTGCATTAGCGCTTTTTGTTTCTTCAGATTTGTACCCAGGAGTGGAATTGCTGGATCAAATTATATTTTAAAATTTTTAATTTCTCCATCCTAAAGGAGACCAGTCCTGGGTGTTCACTGGAAGGACTGATGTTGAAGCTGAAACTCCAATACTTTGGCTACCTCATGAGAAGAGTTGACTCATTGGAAAACACTCTGATGCTGGGAGGGATTGGAGGCAGGAGGAGAAGGGGATGACAGAGGATGAGATGGCTGGATGGCATCACTGACTCGATGCACATGAGTTTGAATGAACACCAGGAGCTGGTGATGGACAAGGAGGCCTAGCGTGCTGCGACTCATGGGGTCACAAAGAGCTGGACACGACTGAGTGACTGAACTGAACTGATGGTTGTAAATGGGATTGTTTTCTTGTTTTCTCTCTCTGCTAGTTCATTATTAGTGTACAGAAAAACAAAATACTTTTGTATGTTAATCTTTTGTTCTGTAACTTTACTGAATCCATTTACTAATGGGGGAGACTGTAGGGTTTTCTATATGCAATATTATGTCATCTGCAAATAGTGACAGTTTCACTTCTTCGTTTCTAATTTGGATGCCTTTTATTTCTTTTTCTTCTATGATTGCTGTGGCTAGGACTTCCAACACTCCATTAAATATAAACAATGAGAGTGAGAATCCTTCCTCATTTTAGAGGAAAAGCTTCCAGTTTTTTATGATTGATAATGGTATTTTAAAATGACACACTCAGTTTGCTATGTAGTTCCTGTTTAAAAACTCTAAAAGAGACATCTGAGCACTGGGAAAGAAATGGTCAAACGATTTAGCTTCCCTCAAAAGACACAAGAGTAGCATATGATTTGTTGCCTTTTTCAAGTTTTTGTGATAATTGAGATATATTTCAATTTTCCCCTACTTTCAGACCTGGTCATCATCAAATGTATGTTTTTGAGAAACTAGGGTAACATTTGTGACGCTGAAATTTCCACCTTTAGCTTGAGTCAAATTTATGAGAAGCTTAATTGTCTTTGTTTTTACTTTTCCATGCTTATTTAAATTTATGAAGTTTTTTTTATTCTCTCATATTATCAAAGTCCAAACAACAATTTTTCTAAAGAGGAATGCCTCAGGGTCATTTGTTACAGCATTTATCAATTATATTTGGCTTCATTTAATTGTTTGCAAAATTAGCTTTTGAAAGTACCACTTAATTTTCTTTCCAGTCTCACTTCTCAAGAAGGTAATTAATGGACTAACTCTAATTAAACATGAATGATAAAGCACAGGGAACTTTTAAATTAAATCATCATTGAACTTCTTCTGTGATATCTATCAATTGGTACTCGGGTACTGAGGGCATCGAATACATTAGAGAACTCAGTGCTCTCCTACCCACACTACCCCATCCCATTTTATCACTGCCTGTAGTTATATGTATAATTTATTAATGTAATTAGAATGTCCCATCTGAGTTCATTTCTTAAATCTGTAAGCTATCAGAAATGTATTTAAAAATAACTCTAGTAGGAGCTGCAAAAAATAATGTCAACATTGATCTGTCTAATCCCTCTGAAATAAATAACTATGTCCCTGATGCTTAGGCCCTGGTAAGAAAAATATGTCCTGCTGCAAAAACCTGTGAGCATCCATTTTGTATTCTAGGTGGGAGCTATACTTGCAGCCACCACCTCCTATCTCATGTTGAGGTATGTGACTGAGAAGTACAAAAGGAACTTCTTCTCATCAGAAAACTTTGGGGCAACCCACTAAAAATAATCTCTGAATCTCATTTTTGGAAGTTTTTAGATATATAAAATACATCTGTTACCTTGATTGTGATAATGTTTTCACAGGTATATGCATATCTTCAAACTAGTATACATTTAAATATGGATAGTTTTCTGTATGTCAGTCTATACCTTAATAAAGTTGTTTTTAAAATAGCATTAGTCTCACAGTGGCTATTCGTTTGCTGTCCTTTTGAATACATTACCACAAGTTTGGCACCTTAGGACAAAACTCTTTTATTACCTCACAGTACTGTTGGGCAGACACCTGGGCTGAGGTGGCTGGGTTCCCTGCTCAGGTGCTTATAAGGCTGAAATCTGTGTGCTCTCATTCAGATTCCAAGGCTCTAAGTTGGGTTGGGTCAGAATTCACTTCCTTGCAGTTATAGAATTAGCATTCCTGTTTCCTTGATGATTGTCAGCTGGAGGCCACTGTCCATGTTCCCCTGTCATGTGACCTCTCAGTCTTCAAAACACTCAATGGAAAATCTTTTGACTCTGCTTTGGATGCCACAATGAACGCATTGCAGACTAGGTGGCTTAAACCACAGACATTCATTTTCTCACAGTTCTGGAGGCTATAAGTCCAAGATCAAGGTTGAGAGCCTCTGGGTTGGTTTCTGGTGAGAGCCTCTCTTCCTGGTTGGCAGATGTCTGCCCCCTTGCTTCGGCCTCTATGTGTGTGTAGAAAAGGGGCTGCACTCCAGTGTCTTTGCCTCTTACAAAGACACTAGTTATATTACATTAAGCCCCCACACTATGACCTCATGTAATGTTCACTGCCGTCTTACAGGCCTTGTCTCTAAAAACAGTCACACTGGCAGTTAGGGTCTCACCATATACATTTTGGTGGGAAGCAATTCAGTCTGTGATACTTCCTCATATCAAATTCTCTTGTGCTTTGAAACTCTCTCACCAGCCAGAGTCTTGCATCTTTTAAGGGCTCATACAGTCATATCAGATCCACAGAGAATCTCTGTCTCTCAAAGTCAGCTGATTTGGGACCTTATTTACTTCTGGAATACTCCTTCAGAGCACTGCCTAGACTTTAGTTTTAAACAGAATAATGCAAAGTTCATGGGGTGAATCGAAAAGGTGTGTCATATTTTGGGCAAGAATCTTGGGGTACATCTTAGAATGGGCCAGCCCCACCTGAGTCAAAGGATATGATGAATATTGCCATATAGCACTGGTGTAATATTTTATTTATTTGTGAATATTGCCATATAGCACTGGTGTAATATTTTATTTATTTTAAAAATGTATTTATTTTTGGCTGCACTGGGTCTTTTGTTGTTGTGGAGAGGCTTTCTCTAGTTGTGGCCAGCCAGGGCTACCCTTTGCTGGAGGTGCTCGGACTTCTCATCGTGGTAGCTTCTCTTGTTGCTGAGCATGGGCTCTAGGCTCACAGCCTTTAGTAGTTGTAGCATGTGGGCTCTGTAGTTATGGTTGGCAGGCTCCCAAGTGCATACTCAGTAGTTGTTGCACATGGGCTTAATTGCCTCATGGCATGTGGAATCATCCTGCACCAGGAATTGACCCTGTGTCTCCTGAATTGGCAGGCAGATCTTAACCCCTGGGCCACCATGGAAGTTCTGAACTGATACGTTAATTTTTAGGAGGCAAAAATTACCTTTTTGTTAGCTTAGCAGTTTTCCTTTCTTTTGCATTTTGTCTAAACTTGTCCATTTTGCTTGGCACTAACAACAGTAGTGGCACCCCACTCCAGTACTCTTGCCTGGAAAATCCCATGGACGGAGGAGCCTGGTAGGCTGCAGTCCATGGGGTCCCACAGAGTCAGACACGACTGAAGAGACTTAGCAGCAGCAGCAGCAACAACAACAACAGTGGTAATTTTCTCAAAGTTTAAGATAGGATAACAGCACAAAGGTAAAAACGGTATAGCTTAACTCTCCCCTTCTAAAAAGCCTCATGATGGAGAGCATTCCCAGGGTACTTTAGATAGCCTTCTGACTTGTAATCTGCCCCTGTGGGTCCTTTAGATGGTAGTAGCTCATGTCCACGAGGCTATATTTCAACACCAGGTGACAGGCATTTGGAGAGATTTTAGTATTTTTCAGTTTTGCCCTTGTCATTTAACAGGCTCCTTCAAAAGAGTGGTGCACAGCATGGTAGTTCAGAGTCCTGTGCTATGAATGTCTGATTTCCTGCTTTCATATTGCATGACTACCACCTAACTCTTGAGGATTCATGATGCTTATTTTCCCATTCTAATTTATCAGCACCACCTCTGCTTTTCTCTTCAGTGCTACTATTCTCCTGTGGTGCTCACCGATACATTGTCGACAGCCTTTCTTGAATTTACACAGTGCTACCAGTCATTCTGACTGCCCAAAGCAAAAGAAGAAGGAATTCACTTCCATCTTCATTCTTTGTCAGCTTGCAGCAATTTCTTTTAAACAACAGCAAACCTTTTAAGCTCTTCAAACAAAATGGATGTGAATCACCCATTGTTTTACATTGTCCACTTGTATATTTACATATGTTCTTCAAGGAATACAGGATGCTTGCATACTATTTCAGTGGTTTTTAAGTACTTGTCCATGTTTACAATCACTGCAAAGAAGTGTTCATGATACTTAACTGGCTCTATTCTTTGAGATAATGGCAGTTGATTATCCTAGTGGACAGCTGTAATTTCCATCTTAATATTGCATTATAGTCCTGGTTTCCTCCACCAGTGTAGCAGGTGATGATAATTGTGGTGTCTGCTAACTTCTGAGAGTCAGGTGCTGGACTAAGTACTTTATGCATCTCACTCTACATATATTGCAGACTCCTCATAAAAGCACAACTAAGTAGGTATTGTGATTATTCTATGTTCAGTTCAGTTCAGTCATTCAGTGATGTCCGACTCTTTGCGACCCCATGAATTGCAGCACACCAGGCCTCCCTGTCCATCACCAACCCCCGGAGTTCACTCAGACTCACATCCATAGAGTTGGTGATGCCATCCAGCCATCTCATCCTCTATCATCCCCTTCTCCTCCTACCCCCAATCCCTCCCAGCATCGGAGTCTTTTCCAATGAGTCAATGCTTTGCATGAGGTGGCCAAAATATTGGAGTTTCAGCTTTAGCATCATTCCTTCCAAAGAACACCCAGGGCTGATCTCCCTTAGAATGGACTGGTTGGATCTCCTTGCAGTCCAAGGGACTCTAAAGAGTCTTCTCCAACACCACAGTTCAAAACCATCAATTCTTTGGCGCTCAGCTGTCTTCACAGTCCAAATTTCACATCCATACATGACCACTGGATAAACCATAATCTTGAGTAGACGGACCTTTGTTGGCAAAGTAATGTCTCTGCTTTTGAATATGCTGTCTAGGTTGGTCATAACTTTCCTTCCAAGGAGTAAGCGTCTTTTAATTTCATGGCTGCAATCACCATCTGCAGTGATTTTTCGAGCCCAAAAGAGTAAAGTCTGACACTGTTTCCACTGTTTCCCCATCTATTTCCCATGAAGTGATGGGACCAGATGCCATGATCTTAGTTTTCTGAATGTTGAGCTTTAAGCCCACTTTTTCACTCTCCACTTTCACTTTCATCAAGAGGCTTTTTCATTCCTCTTCACTTTCTGCCATAAGGGTGGTGTTATCTGCATATCTGAGGTTATTGCTATTTCTCATAGCAATCTTGATTCCAGCTTGTGCTTCTTCCAGCCCAGTGTTTCTCATGATGTACTCTGCATATAAGTAAAATAAGCCAGGTGATGATATACAGCCCTGACATACTCCTTTTCCTATTCAGAACCAGTCTGTTGTTCCATATCCAGTTCTAATTATTGCTTCCTGGCCTGCATATAGGTTTCTAAAAACCACTAGTCCATTCAAGTATGACCTAAATCAAATCCCTTATGATTATACAGTGGAAGTGAGAAATAGATTTAAGGGACTAGATCTGATAGATAGAGTGCCTGATGAACTATGGATAGAGATTTGTGACATTATACAGCAGATAGGGATCAAGACCATCCCCATAGATAAGAAATAAAAAATAGCAAAACGGCTGTCTGAGGAGGCCTTACAAATAGCTGTGAAAGAATAGAAGCAAAAAGCAAAGGAGAAAAGGAAAGATATAAGCATCTGAATGCAGAGTTCCAAAGAATAGCAAGGAGAGATAAGAAAGCCTTCCTCAGTGATCAATGCAAAGAAATAGAGGAAAACAACAGAATGGGAAAGACTAGAGATCTCTTCAAGAACATTAGAGATACCAAGGGAACATTTCATGCAAAGATGGGCTCAATAAAGGACAGAAATGGTATGGACCTAAAAGAAGCAGAAGATATTAAGAAGAGATGGCAAGAATACACAGAAGAACTATACAAAAAGAACTACACGACCAAGATAATCACGATGGTGTGATCACTCACCTAGAGCCAGACATCCTGGAATGTGAAGTCAAGTGGGCCTTGAAAGCATCACTACGAACAAAGCTAGTGGACGTGATGGAACTCCACTTGAGCTATTTCAAATCCTGAAAGATGATACTGTGAAAGTGCTACACTCAATGTGCCAGCAAATTTGGAAAACTCAGCAGTGGCCACAGGACTGGAAAAGGTTAGTTTTCATTCCAATCCCAAAGAAAAGCAATGCCAAAGAATGCTCAAACTACTGCACAATTGCACTCATCTCCCACGCTAGTAAATATTCTATGTTACATATGAAGAAATTGAATTCAGAGAGCCAAAGTAATCATGTCCAGTCACAGAAACAATAGATTGCAAAGATAGTGGACGGACCAATTATTTCTCAAACCACAGAATATTCTCTGTTGGAACACATCATAACATATTTTAACACGTTTTAAAACCTTTTGCCTAGAAATATAATCTGGTAGGCTAGCCAGAGCAAAGGCTAAGGAGCCACACAGAACTGAATTCAAATTCCATTCCAGTCATTTACTAATTTTATGTCTGTGTCTAAAGTATTTACTCTTTAAACTTTTGTTTCCTTATTTCTCAAAGAGGAAATAAAACATTCCATGATTTATGTATGTGTATATATATATATATATATATATATATATATATTTCATAAGACATATGCAGAGATGGGAATACCAGACCATTTTACCTGTCTCCTGAGAAACCTGTACACGGGTCAATAAGCAACAGTTAGAACCCTGTATGGAACAACTGACTTGATCAGGATTGAGAAAGGAGTACAACAAGGCTGTCTGTTGTAACCCTGTTTATTTAACTTACATGCTGAACACGTCATGAGAAATGCTGGGCTGGCTGAGTTATAAGCTGGAATCAAGATAGGGAGGAGAAACATCAACAACCACAGATATGCAGATGATACCACTTTAATGGCAGAAAGTGAAGAGGAACTAAAGAACCTCTTGATGGGGGTGAAGGAGAGTAAAAAATCTGTCTTAAAACCTAAATATTAAAAAAATCTAAGGTCATGGTATGCAGCCCCATTGCGTCATGGCAAATAGAAGGGGAAAAAGTGAAAATAGTGACAGATTTCCTCTTCTTGGGCTCTAAAATCACTACAGATGATGACTGAAGCCATGAAATAAGAAGACTATTACTTCTTGGCAGGAAGCAATGACAAATATAGACAGAGTGTTGAAAAGCAGAGACATCACTCTGCTGACAAAGGTCTGTATAGTCAAGGCTATGGTCTTCCCAGTGGTCACATATAGTTTTGATAGCTGGATGGTACAGAAGGCAGAGGGGCAAAGAATTAACACCTTTGAACTGTGGTGCTGGAGAAGAGTCCTGAGAGTCCCTTGGACAGCAAGGAGATAAAATCAGTCAATCTTAAAGGAAATCAACCCTGAATACTCATTGGAAAGACTAATGCTGAAGCTGAAGCTCCAGTATTTTGGTCACCTGATGTGAACAACTGACTCATTGGAAAAGTCCCTGATGCTGGGAATGAGGGAGGGCAGAAGAAGAAGGTATCAGAGGATGAGATGGCTTGATGGCTTCACTAATGCAATGGACATGAACTTGGACAAATCCCAGGAGATGGTGAGGGACAGGGAGGCCTGGTGTGCTGCAGTCCATGGTGTCACAAGTAGTTGGACATGACTGAGTGACTGATAAACAACAACATGCAGTCAATTAAGAATGGCTAATGGATGCTGTTGACACTTCAATAGGAAACTATTGTGATGAATTCATGAAGTCAGCAAAGAGCACTTAGTTCTCTAGAGTCACCATGGGTACTCCATATTGGCTTTCCCTAGGTTGGTACCTAATGGAACCTAAGAGGTAAGAGATAAGGGTTCCCTTCTCCTGTTGACAGGTTTTCTAATTCTGCAACTGTATATTTAGAATGCAATTCAGCATTTAAGCTTTTTTTTTTCATTGTCAAACATTGAGTGAGCTGCTATGTGAAATAATATATGATCATTGGGTTTTAATAGTTCATGTTTAAGTCTAATTGTAGGATGGAAGAAGAAATTAAAAAAAAAAAGGCAGATAACAGCTAACTTTTCTTGGGTACCAAGCAAATTTTATGTACCATAAAAGTGCAAAAATTCTCTATTTTTATATCTGAGTAATTACTTGCACCATAAATCTAGAACTTTCATAGGAATTAGTAGGTAAAATGCAGCACCACCAAAGCATAATCTGACAGGTTAAAATTATTTTGCTTTCCTCTTTATATTCTCGGCATATGTAGACTCTTTAATATCTGCCTTCTCCTAATTTGTTTTAATTATTTATTTGGCTACATTGGGTCTTAGTTGCAGCACACAGAATCTATGGGCTCATGTGGAATCTTTTGTTGCAGCTCCTGGACTCTCTAGTTTTGGCACACAGGCTCAATAGTTGCTGCCCATTGGTTGGCTCCAGAGCACATAGGTTTCAGTAGGTGTGCATGGGCTCTCGCGTGTGGCACATGGGCTCTCGCGTTGTGGGGCATGGGCTCCAGAGCAAGCAGATTCAGCAGTTAGGGTACACAGGCTTAGTTGCTCCACAACGTGTTAGATCTATTTCCTGGACCAAGGATCAAACCCTCATCACCTGCAGTGCAAGGTTTCTTAACCACTAGACCATGAGGAAAGTCCCCTGTTCCCCTAATTTTTTCCCCTAGATGCTGTCCTATCCCCAACACTAGAGAAAGACTCAGACAAAAACACTCCTGAGTAAATACTTCTAGGGAATTTCATTTCGTTTGTCTCCAGGTCCAGACTGGTCCTAAAATAGACATCAGTCTTCCCAGTGGCCCAGCAGTAAAGACTTCCTCTAATGCAGGAGACCGAGGTTGGATCCTTGGGTTGGGAAGGTTCCCATGGGAAGGAAATGGCAACCCACTCCAGTATTCTGTCTGGGATGATCCTATAGATAGAGGAGCCTGGTGGGCTACAGACTACGGGATCACAAAGAGTCAGACACAACTGAGCACATAAGAGTGCTCTAGAACTCGATATTGCTGGGCACTTCTTGGTGTTCTGGTTAGCCATGTGCAGCTACCAGAGTCCCGGGAGGACAGCTGATGTAGATGGGCTGAGACTGAGCTATATTTCTCAGCATCCTCCAGAAGTGCTCACATAGCTGATGCCCCTCAGAACCCAATGCCCCATTTGCCATCTCCTCACCCTGGTGTGCCTGAGAACCAATTTGGCCTACTTTTCTCAAATGTGACTTTTTAAAGTGACATCAAGTTCATTGGGTGAATGTTCATGGGCTACATGGAAAAGGTCACATTCTATACCACAGATATCTTAGGAAAAGAAGGTATTGCCTTTTCTTCAAACTAGTATTTTATTTCCAAAGACTATTTGGGCACTAGATGTCCTTTCATGTCTACAGTGGTTTAACATAACCAGAGGTTCATAGGTGGATAAATTATCATTCACTGACTTTGGGAGCATTGGTTCATAGCCCTTATTTGCTAAGTCACTTCAGTCGTGTCCGACTCTGTGTGACCCCATAGATGGCAGCCAATTAGGCTCCACCATCCCTGGGATTCCCTAGGCAAGAACACCGGAGTGGGTTGCCATTTTCTTCTCCAATGCATGAAAGTGAAAATTGAAAGTGAAGTCACTCAGTCGTGTGCACCTCTTCACGACTCCATGGACTGCAGCCCATCAGGCTCCTCCATCCATTGGATTTTCCAGGAGAGCACTGGAGTGGGGGCGCCACTGCCTTCTCCAAAGATCTTGCTCAGTTCAGTCAGTTCAGTCACTCATTCCTGTCTGATTCTTTGGGTCCCCATGAATCACAGCACGCCAGGCCTCCCCATCCATCACCAACTCCCAGAGTTCATTCAGACTTGCGGCCATCGAGTTGGTGATGCCATCCAGCCATCTCACCCTCTGTGGTTCTCTTCTCCTCCTGCCCCCAATCCCCTCCAGCATCAGGGTCTTTCCCAATGAGACAACTTTTCGAATGAGGTGGCCAAAGTATTGGAGCTTCAGCTTCAGCATCATTCCTTCCAAAGAAATCCCAGGGCTGATCTCCTTCAGGATGGATTGGTTGGATCTCCTTGCTGTCCAAGGGACTCTCAAGAGTCTTCTCCAACACCACAGTTCAAAAACATCAATTCTTCGGTGCTCAGCCTTCTTCACAGTCCAACTCTCACATCCATACATGACCACTGGGAAAACCATAGCCTTGACTAGACGGACATTAGTTGACAAAGTAATGTCTCTGCTTTTGAATATGCTGTCTAGGTTTGTCATAACTTTCTATCCAAGGAGTAAGTGGCTTTTAATTTCATGGCTGTAATCACCATCTGCAGTGATTTTGGAGCCCAAAAAAGTAAAGTCTGACACTGTTTCCACTGTCTCCCCATCTATTTCCCATGAAGTGATGGGACCAGATGCCATGATCTTAGTTTTCTGAATGTTGAGCTTTAAGCCATCTTTTCACTCTCCTCTTTCACTTTCATCAAGAGTTTTTTTTTGTTCCTCTTCACTTTCTGCCATAAGGGTAGTGTCATCTGCATATCTGAGGTTATTGATATTTCTCTCGGCAGTCTTAATTCCAGCTTGTGCTTCTTCCAGCCCAGCGTTTCTCATGATGTGCTCTGCATATAAGTAAAATAAGCAGGGTGACGATATACAGCCTTGATGTACTCCTTTTCCTATTTGGAACCAGCCTGTTGTTCCATGTCCAGTTCTAACTGTTGCTTCCTGACCTGCATACAGATTTCTCAAGAGGCAGGTTAGGTGGTCTGGTATTCACATCTCTTTCAGAGTTTTCCTCCATTTCTTGTGATCCAAACAGTCAAAGGCTTTGGCATAGTCGATAAAGCAGAAATAGATGTTTTTTCTGGAACTCTCTTGCTTTTTCCATGATCCAGAGAATATTGGTAATTTGATCTCTGGTTCCTCTGCCTTTTCTAAAACCAGCTTGAACATCTCGAAGTTTGCGGTTTATGTGTTGCTGAAGCCTGGCTTGGAGAATTTTGAACATTACTTTACTAGTGTGTGAGATGAGTACAATTGTGTGGTAGTCTGAGCATTCTTTGCATTACCTGTCTTTGCGATTGGAATGAAAACTGACCTTTTCCAGTCCTGTGGCCACTGCCGAGTTTTCCAAATTTGCTGGCATACTGAGTGCAGCATTTTAAAGCATCATCTTTCAGGATTTGAAATAGCTTGACTGGAATTCCATCACTTCCACTAGCTTTGTTCATAGTGATGCTTTCTAAGGCCCACTTGACTTCACATTCCAGGATGTCTGGCTCTAGGTGAGTAATCACACCATCATGATTATCTTGGTCGTGTAGTTCTTTTTTTGTACAGTTCTTCTGTGTATTCTTGCCACTTCTTCTTAATATCTTCTGCTTCTGTTAGGTCCATACCATTTCTGTCCTTTATCGAGCCCATCTTTGCATGAAATGTTCCCTTGGTATCTCTAATGTTCTTGAAGAGATCTCTAGTCTTTCTCATTCTGTTCTTTTTCTCTATTTCTTTGCATTGATTGCAGAGGAAGGCTTTCTTATCTCTCCTTGCTATTCTTTGGAACTCTGCATTCAGATGCTTATATCTTTCCTTTTCTCCTTTGCTTTTCACTTCTCTTCTTTTCACAGCTATTTATAAGGCCTCCTCAGACATCCATTTTGCTTTTTTGCATTTCTCTTCCATGGGGATGGTCTTGATTCCTGTCTCCTGTATAATGTCACGAACCTCCATCCATATTTCAACAGGGACTCTGTCTATCAGATCTAGTCCCTTTAATCTACTTCTCACTTCTACTGTATAATCATAAGGGATTTGATTTGGGTCATACCTGAATGGTCTAGTGGCTTTCCCCACTTTCTTCAACTTAAGTCTGAATTTGGCAATAAGGAGTTCATGATCTGAGCCCCAGTCAGCTCCTGGTCTTGTTTTTGCTGGCTTATAGAGCTTCTCCATTTTTGGCTGCAAAGAATATAATCAATCTGATTTTGGTGACATCTGGTGATGTCCATGTGTAGAGTCTTCTCTTGTGTTGTTGGAAGAAGGTGTTTGCTATGACCAGTGCATTTTTTTGGCAAAACTCTATTAGCCTTTGCCTTGCTTCATCCTGTACTCCAAGGCCAAATTTGCCTGTTACTCCAGGTGTTTCTTGACTTCCTACTTTAGCATTCCAGTCCTCTATAATGAAAAGGACATCTTTTTTTGGGTGTTAGTTCTAAAAGATCTTGTAGGTCTTCATAAAACTGTTCAACTTCAGCTTCTTCAGCATTACTGTTTGGGGCATAGACTTGGATTACTGTGATATTGAATGGTTTGCCTTGGAAAGGAACGGAGATCATTCTGTCATTTTTGAGATTGTATCCAAGTACTACATTTCGGACTCTTGTTGACCATGATGGCTACTCCATTTCTTGTGAGGGATTCCTGCCCACAGTAGTAGATATGATGGTCATCTGAGTTAAATTCTCTCATCCAGTCCATTTTAGTTCACTGATTCCTAGAATGTTGATGTTCACTCTTCCCATCTCTGTTTGACCACTTCCAATTTGCCTTGATTTACGGACCTAACATTCCACGTTACTATGCAATACTGGTCTTTATAGCATCGGACCTTGCTTCTATCACCAGTCCCATCCACAGCTGGGTATTGTTTTTGCTTTGGCTCCATCCCTTCATTCTTTATGGAGTTATTTCTCCACTGATCTCCAGTAGCATATTGGGCACCTACCAACCCTGGGAGTTCCCCTTTCTGTATCCTATCATTATACCTTTTCATACTGTTTATGGGGTTCTTAAAGTGAGAATACTGAAGTGGTTTGCCATACCCTTCTCCAGTGGATTACATTCTGTCAGAACTCTCCACCATGACCCGTCTGTCTTGGGTGGCCCCACACGGCATGGCTTAGTTTCATTGAGTTAGACAAGGCTGTTTTCCGTGTGATCAGATTGGCTAGTTTTCTGTGATTATGGTTTCAGTTTGTCTGCCTTCTGATGCCGTCTTGCAACACCTACCATCTTACTTGGGTTTTTCTTACCTTCAGCATGGGGTATCTCTTCATCACTGCTCCAGCAAAGCGCAGCTGCTGCTCCTTACCTTGGATGAGGGGTATCTCCTCACAGCTGCCCCTCCTGACCTTGAACATGGAGTAGCTCCTCTCATCCCTCCTGTGCCCACACAGCCACTGCTCCTTGGATGAGGGGTAGCTCCTCTCGGCTGCCACCCTGACCTCGGGCATGCAGTAGCTTGTCTCGGCTGCCACCCTTGACCTCAGGCGTGCTTTTATCTTCCTGAACTATGTATTGGGCTTACCCAATAGCTCAGCAGTAAATAGTCCACCAGCATTGCAGGAGACAGAGGAGATACACATGAGATACAGGTTCGATCCTCAATTTGGGAAGATCCCCGGAAGGAGGAAATGACAATCCACTCCAGTATTGTTGCCTGAAAAATTCTGTAGATAGAGGAGCCTGGTGAGCTACAATCCAAAGCATCTCAAAGAGTCAGACATGACTGAAAATGCATGAGCTATGCATTACTTGAATCTAACATAAAAATACCAATATTTTCACTTCAGGATGGTTCTATCACATACACAAAATATATATTAACAATCTGATTATCCTTAGAATAATTTTTCCTAACTTTTAGGCTCTAAAGTAATTAGCAAATTTCATTAGTCAATTATTTATGCACTTCAATATATGTGCCAGTTTCTTCTCTAAGCATTAGAGATACTATGTAAGTAGCACACACACATAAACACACACCCTCAGTCACTGTTGAGCTGCCTGTATTAGATTTTTATTGCTACACTAACAAGTTACCATAAACTTTGTGGCTTAAAATACATTCATTATCTCAGTTTGTTTGAGCAAGGATATGAAGTGGCTCAGTTGATTCTTAGAATTTTTCAAGGTCAACCTAAGATGTCAGTTAGAATACTTTCCTATCTGGCAGCTCTGTGGGAGAATCTTCTTTCCAAGCTCATTCAGATTGTTGACCGAACTTGATTTTGTACTGATCTCATCTTCTGGGAACTGCTGGCATTCTTTGGTTCATGGTCCTCCTCAAAGCCAAAAAGGCAGAGAATTAGATTTCTAAGTTTACCTCCTACCTTGTTCTGCTGTTTCTCTGACTTTTACCTTTTTTCATCTACATTTGAGGGCTCATGCGATTACATTAGAGGTTCCCGGTGGTGCTAGTGGTAAAGAACCCAACTACCAATGCAGGTAAACTTTAAGAGACATGGGTTCAATCTGATCCCTGGGTCAGGAAGATCCCCTGGAGGAGGGCATGGAAGCCCCCTCCAGTATTCTCTGCTGCAGAATCTCATGGACAGAAAAGCCTGATGGGCTACAGTCCATAGGGTTGCAGAGTTGGACACAACTGAGGTGACTTAGCCATCATCACATGATTATATTAACACATCTGGATCCAGGATAGTCTTTTTAAAGATCAGCTTTAAGGCCTCAATCAGGCCTTAATCTCACCTACAGAGTCCCTTACAGCAATATCTAGCTTACCATTTGATTAAATCATCAGGGTATCAGAATCGTGGAAGGACATCAGACTTCTGTCTACAATTTACCTTTCTCTATGACATTTCTGAAGTTTTGTTTTGAGATAGTAGTTTTATCTA
This sequence comes from Nanger dama, assembly GCA_917880005.1. Taxonomy (NCBI): domain Eukaryota; kingdom Metazoa; phylum Chordata; class Mammalia; order Artiodactyla; family Bovidae; genus Nanger; species Nanger dama. The sequence goes on from CAKJTW010000116.1 coordinate 926,299, forward strand.
TAGCTTACAAAAGTGCAAGTAACAATGAGAAGTGAGAAGCAGTCTGTTTTCATTGCCATTTTTCAAGCATCAGGAAGTATCTTAAAGGTACACTGTGTTTCCTTGTAACAAGTATACCAATAATGGAGTTGTCAAAGCAAACTTGTCTTTTATTTTATTTTGTTCTCAATAATAATAGTAAGAAGTGCATAACAGTAAGTCAGCTTTCAAAAAATTAAAAGATAATGAATAAATATTGGAAATGCAATTTGCTGTAAAGTGATATCTGACTCAGACTGAGTCTTATTGTTCCAAAAGTATTCCAAGAGGAATTTTATTTGAATTGAACTAAAGGATATTTGGGGAATGCAAGAAAAGTACTCTGAATCATTGGAGAAGATATTTGACATAATCTCTCAGATATTCCTCTACTTCTTTAGAGTCAGGTAATGAGGGTCATTACCCAGGTCTGCTGAAAATGATCTCAAACTGTTCAAAATATTGTATCTCTGGTCATATGAATCATCTTGACATCCCTGATAAGTCAGATTCTGACTTATCTTTTCTGTAAACTTATATTTGAGGGTACATTGGGGTGGTAGAAGGGGCAGAGGTGATAATCAATGAGAGTGAAAGGGGAGGAGAATATCCATGCTGCTTGTGTGTGTATATGTTAGAATCTATATGTAATGAAATATTAGGACATTAGAAATGGAAAATATTTTGGATAAACCACATAATTATAATGTATAAGTTACTTAAGTTGCATAATTATTTATTTATAGTGATTCAAATCAATATGTGGTTGATTCTTTTTAATATTTTTATATTAGCTTCACATAAAATAATCTTCTGTATTTTCGAGTTTATAAAATGATACTAGCTCTTGTGTCAAGGACAACATGGATGCTAAATGCAGTTTCCTTTAGAGTTAAGTACATTCCACAGAGCTAAGTATATTCTATAGGGCTAAGTGTATTCTTAGCTCTATGACTATTCTTTCTCCTTTTAAAGCAATATTATTCAAGATTAAAAATAATTTTCATGTGTCCACAAAATTTGTTACTGTTATTTGAGATTTCTAGTAATGACGTTAGAATTGTGAAACAACCATTCAAAAGGGACAGTTTGTAGAAATAGCATAAATAATTGAAATTTAGCCTGTTGTTTTTGTAAATTACATAGAAAATAACCTGTGAGAGACAGGGATGATGTGTGTGTGTGTGTGTGTGTGTGTGTGTGTGTGTGTGTGTGAAGGAGAACCTAATACTTGAAATCAAATTACATACATATTCAACACTTAAGTTATCAAGTACCCAAACAGTGTATAGGTATAGGGGAAATCTTTTTGAAAGGGAGACATAATCCTGACCTTTGAAAGTTAAATTTTAACACGGCAAAAACTGGTTTAAAAAATAAAAAACCTGGGGAAGGATGTGTATGTGAAAGCTTATAAAATGAGCATTATAACTTAATAAGAAATAGCTTCATAATGTTCTTCCTCTCCATTTTTATTATTTAGATGCCTTTTATTTTCCCTTAAATGTAAGAAAAGAGTCTAAAATTCTTTGCAGGTGCTTGTTTATAGGGAGGATACACACACTCACACACATACACACACACATGCACGCACACACATGAAATAAATCCATTTACAGATGACCTTCAATTATTTTAACCAAGGCAATTATTTCAATTTACTTTTGAACAAATGTGCAATGGTCATAAAACCCAACAATGGTCTGTGCCTGTTACTGAAAGTTTCATTTGGTATTGGGAGATAATAATGAGAATCTGACTGAATGAGAATATAAAAGCCACTATTTCATTACAGTCCATCTACAAGTCCTTCCAGTTCTGTGCCTTCTATGCTTATCTAGTCTCTATGATGAATAGAACTTCTAACGAAAATAATGTGAATTAGTACAGAAGCTTAGATTGAATTAGCATCATAAAATGTTCCACTGATGAGCTTTCTAAGGAAAAAAAGAGAATGTGACACAAACAGCTTTAAGAATATCGTTTTCTGTTCCAGTGCTGAAATTCTGAGAGTAGATTCACATTATTTTCTCAAGCTTTGATGTCAAGAAGGGAAAATAGTTTATACTTGAAGATGGATTGGGAGCATTTGAAGGACCCCAAATAAATACATATCCTTCCATTGTATCTATGTAGAATTGCAGATTACATAATTGTAATGCAAGATTAACAAAGACCAACTGTCCACTGAAATTCCTTATTCCCTTATTTGAAAAGACAGTGTATACTCCCAAGGCTCCTTTGCTGTTAGGTGTGGCCGTATATGTAAGTTCTCCTCAGTGAGGGTGAATGCTAGTGATCTGAATCTCTCTCCTGCCTGGACCAGGAAACACTGGGATGGACTCTCCCTCATACTTTTCCTCCTCTGCCAACTGGATCCAGAGGGAGATGGGGCCAAGGAGATGGCACATCCAGAGATGGAAGAAAGTTGGATCCCTGAATTATTTTAGGGAGAAAGGCCCCCTACTGGAGAAAATATACACAAAATTGTTACATGAACAAAATAATGATTTTAATTGCTTTTAAACCACTAAAGTTTTCCAGTCTATTTACTGTCAGTGGAATATTACCAAGTAGACTACCATCACTCAATCCAGAAAAGTGTCTCTTTTTGAAGTCAATATTTATTGTTTCTATTATATCCAGAGACTGAGTCTTCACAAGATCCCAAGATCAGTAATCAAAAAGCAGCTCTAAATGGTGAGGAAATTTTTATTTAGTTAAGCCTAGATCTGCCTATTTGTAATAGTCACATTGGTTCCAAGTTAATCAATACAAATTGCTGTGATTAATTCAGTTATTCTTTTCCTTATTTTCTAGCCCTGTTTTCAGGCAGAACAGTATTTAACACTTTACCCATCAATTAATATACTTTGAGCAGATTTTCTACTAAGTGCTAGAAGCACAGGGTGACAAAGGCAAGCATGCCTTTATGATAAAATATGCATCCCTGTAGAAGAAAGATATTAAAACAAATAATTCCTATTTGTTCTATAGGAATCATACACAAAGAATGGTTAGGTTTCTAAAAGCACCTGTTCTCACCATAATAAAATCATAGATTACACAGACTAGAGTTATACATATTATCTAATCAACTACTGTGATTAATAAGCGAAGGAACCGCAGCATAATATATGTACTGGTTATCCTATATTCACTTATATTGTTAATCTTTCACTGAAAACTATATTTATACAATGAAATCACTCTGCCAAAGTTACATCAGTAAGAAAACTTGGATACACTTAATTGAAGCATGTATTTTATTTGAACTCTATTTTATTAACTTTGAGAATTTCTCTGTTCCTTAGTAATACCTAAATTTTATTAATAACTTGGTTATAACATATCTGAAATATCAAATATGTGGGATTTGACTCATAGTTGGTAGAATTGATTGGATAGTCCCTTGTTAACCAACTGTCTTTATCATCAGGCCAATATAGATCTAGCATTAATTGGTCTTGTTATTTTAGCCAATATAGATAACTCCTCTATGACTAGTTTTATTTTATTAATAATTTAGGCAGATATAAATTGCATCCATTAGAAATGATTCAGATGAAAGTGGAGAACATTAGAAGTCATCTCAAAGAAGAGGAGGCCTATTTATTTAGCTCACATACAGGAAGGTCAAGGTGACTGGCTGCTGACATCAGATCTGCATCCCCAGCAGTGATGTTAGGGCCAGCATGCCCCTGATTGCCTTCCTATCCCCATGCTCCAGTGCTTTGGCCACCTGATGCAGAGAGTCGACTCATTAGAAAAGACCCTCATGCTGGGAAAGACTGAAGGCAGGAGGAGAAGGGGACAGCAGAGCATAAGAAGGTTGGATGGCATCACTGATTCAATGGACATGAGTTTGAGCAAGCTCTGGGAGATGCGTGAAGGACAAGGAAGCCTGGAGTGCTGCAGTCCATAGGGTTGCAAATAGTCCGGCATGACAGTGACTGAACAGCCCCTGATAACCATTGTATCACTTGATGTTATTTCTACCTTTCATAGAAAGATGAGGAGAGAGTGAATGGCTTTGCTTATGTATCTATATATTTTTAAGGGATGCTTTTTCAGAGAATCCACGTTCCATAATTTAGCCTGAAGTTTTCCACTTGACTCCAAGTAGTTATTACATAGGGATAATGTAAGCTTTATATGCTGTTATCCCAGATGAAATCTCAGTTCTGTAAATCACATCGGTATTGAGGGAATGGATGTTGGAAAGGCAAGTAGCAGTGTCTGATAGAGCAGGGTACCTGCTGTATAGACCACTATGAGAATTCGCTGAGATGACAGAATCAAAGCCCTTACCAGAGGGCCTTGAACAGAGTAATCTAGCAGTACAGCAAGCTAGTAAATATTGTGATCTATCCAGGATCCCTGAGCTTATCAAAATGCTGCTGCTAAGTCGCTTCAGTCATGTCCGACTCTGTGCAACCCCATAGATGGCAGCCCACCAGGCTCCCCCGTCCCTGGGATTCTCCAGGCAAGAACACTGGAGTGGGTTGCCATTTCCTTCTCCAAATATCAAATGCTATGTGTATAAAATACAAGCTTCTAAGTATCCCTTGTAGCACATGATAGGATTATACTTCCCTGACCTCTTGTAATATGATTAATGAAATATGAGCAGAAGTAACTTGTGTTATGTCTAGGTTGAAGCTTTAATTTTTACTTTTTAAAAATTGGAGTATAATTTCTTTACAATGCTGTTATTAGTTTCTGCTGTACAACAAAGTGAATCAGCTACATCTATACATATATCCCTTCCTTCCTGAACATCCCTCCCACCCCACTAGGTCATCACAGAGCACAGAACTAAGTTCCCTGTGCTATTCAGCAGCTTCCCACTAGCTATCTAGTCTATTCTTGGAAGTATATATATATCGATGTTACTTTAAGGTCAATATGCAACTTGCCAGGTTTCCATTTCCTCCCTTGGCAGACTGGCAGTGTTCTAGGTGGATATGTGAACCTGTATCCTTGAGTGTCATGGTGGAGCAGAATGGGCAGTTGGCCAGCCATATCTGAAGATCAACTGGAGAAGCAAGTGTGCAGTTTTAAGCTGCAAATGTTTTGGAGTTGTTAATTGCCCATAGTATAGCTCGGAATGTCTTGATTGACACATATTTCATTAAATTCTGCTAAATAATCCTTGCTGTTTTTGTCAACTGCAAGTGGGTTTACAGAGTCAGAGGTTAATGATCTACCATGAATCACACAACTAGCAAGCGACAGAATCCAGATTTGTATTCTAGTTTTCATAGCTCATTCTGGTGAGCACTGCTGGCTGGCTTCAGGATAGTAATTGAAATGGAAGAGATGGCTTCAGTATATGCATTCTTACTTTATAGCCTTTTATCTGGATTTTTATCAGTCATGGACTCAATGTTTCATTTTGTCACTGACAAGTTTATGATGACAAAGACCTTTTCTATTTAACAGTAAGATAAAAATAATGAGAAATAAGTCAGCTTAGGATTTATGATTATTTTACAATAATTTTCTTTAACCTTTTTCTATATTTTTACCTAAAAATTAAGAGCTATAGTTCTTAATAAATAGGCTTTCATATCATATTAATGAGTTATATCAAATAAAATATTTTCTTAAGTTTGCACCTATTATTCTAATTTTTAAGTTATGTCCAAACATTATTATGTTCAAATAAATTATAGAACTAAAAAAAAATCCCACTGCATCTAAATAATCAAGTGTTACTTCTATAATCATCTTCTTTGGTGGTTCAATGGTAAGAATCTGCCTGCTACTGCAGATGTGGTTTCAGTCCCTGGGTGGGAAGGATGCCCTGGAGAAGGGACTTGCAACTCACTCCAGTACTCTTGCCTGGGAAATCCCATGGACAGAGGAGCCTGGTGGGCTACAGTCCATGGGGTGGCAAGTCCAGACACGACTTAGTGACTAAACCACTACTACTTCTATAATCATAAAGGCCAGGGAGAAAATAGCAAAAGCAAGATTTGGTTTCTATGCAAATAGACTATATGTTTACCTTTTCAGATGAATAGGAACACATTTACTGGGTTTAATACCTTGCTGTCTTTTGAGTTTATGAGTGAATACCTAACTTTAAGGGGTTGAATGTTTACTGTATTCTCAACCAAACTACTCTCATATCTGATTCAGAACATATTTTCTAGTTTCAGTCAGAGTTTGTAGAACATATCTGATGCCTATGTCCTCAAAGAAAGAGGAAAATTTTTATATTTTTTATTACAAAGTTATCTCTCCTTGAACAACATTCTCCACAAAAAGAGAAAAATAAATTACTAATTTAACAAACATGTCAACAGCCTCTGTGTGCTAAAGATTGTCTTAGATACTGAATGTGTAAACAAATGTATGAACTAGCTTGTGCCCTGAATGTAGCAATGGGGAATAATAGGCCAAATTATAGTTATCACAGTTGTACTGCGTTAAGGGCTCCATGGAAGCACATGCTTAGGGAAAACAGGAATACTCACCTAGGCTTTACTGATTCATGGGAAGCTCTATGTAAAAGAAAGCATGAGTCACCCTTTTCAGGAATTATGTTGATTGCCAATGGACATGAAAAGGAAGGCCATTTCAGGAAGAGGTACATGTCATGGATTAAGGATTGGAAGTATATTAAAATGCCATGCTACCGCTGCTGCTAAGTCACTTCAGTCGTGTCTGACCCTGTGCGACCCCATAGACGGCAGCCCATCAGGCTACCCCATCCCTGGGATTCTCCAGGCAAGAACACTGGAGTGGGTTGCCATTTCCTTCTCCAATGCATGAAAGTGAAAAGTGAATGTGAAGCCGCTCAGTCGTGTCTGACTCTTAGCGACCCCATGGACTGCAGCCTACCAATCTCCTCCATCCATGAGATTTTCCAGGCAAGAGTCCTGGAGTGGGGTGCCATTGCCTTCTCCCATTAAAATGCCATGTTCAAGGAAATCTAAAAAGTTAGCTATAGATAGCTCTTAGAATTCATTTAGAGGACTTATTGTAAGTGAAAATATTTAAGAGAATGACTGACAAATATAAGGTACTCAGATCATGGAAGGCATATTCTGTTAAATGAGAATGGGTGCAATTCTTCCTACACGCAGTAGGTATACATGCTTTTACACGTTATTCCTATGAACAGATTTATCTTTCAGAAACTTTACCTGAGCATCAGTATGAAAGCTGGATTTATAGAGAATAAGGACTGGATTCTGTGGGACCATTTGAATACTGTTCCAAAACTTCAGAAAAGATATAATGAGGGTAGAACAGAGAATATAGAGAAGAAATGTGAATTGGAGACATAGGTAAGAAATACAATGGAAAGAAATTTATAATTTTTTCATGGAGAATGAAGGAGAGGTTACAGAGGAATCCCAGCTCTCTGACTTAGGTGATATAAGTGTTATGCCATTGACTAGCACAGGAGATATAAAACAAGACACATGTTGGGTCAAAGAAGAATGAGTTAAATTTGACATATATTTCAACTGACATTCCTACTGGAAATAGTGTGACGTTAACACAGGTTTGATTAATATAGGTCAGATTATAATGGTCTGGAGCGTACACAGGGGATTCATTGCTTTAAAGGTGGCAGACGAATCCCTGATTTTGCATATGGTCACCAGTACAATGAGAAAGGAAAATATGGCAAAACATATTTCAAGCAATATAAAGAGAGAGATGATATAGAGTGAGGAAGTTTATACAGAGAGGGAAAGAATTAAAGCAAGTTAATATTAAGTCATTGGAAATCTATGTAGTGTCAACAGTGTGATTTTTACTTTTTATTTTTAATGGAAAGAACTTCAGCTTGCATATATAGTGAAGGAAAAAACCCGGAGTGCGTCTGGACCATGCTAGTGTTGTCAGTGCAGCAATAAACATACTGACTTAGGAGGGGACAGGATCTAACACTCAGATCAAAGAATGTGAAGATAGAGAAAGCGGTAGAATGTGGATGGAAAAAGGTAATGGTAGTGACAGAACATTTAAAAATGAAAGCATTATTACCTTCAGTGATTTTACCCATAAAAGAAAAAAAAAATTGTCATAGACTAATATTAACTCCAATTGTATTCAGTTCAGTTCAGTTCAGTCGCTCAGTCATGTCCGACTCTTTGCGACCCCATGAATCAAAGCACACTAGACCTCGCTGTTCGTCACCATCTCTGAGAGTTCATTCAGACTCACATCCATCGAGTCTGTGATGCCATCCAGCCATCTCATCCTCTGTCGTCCCCTTCTCCTCCTGCCCCCAATCCCTCCCAGCAGCAGAGTCTTTTCCAATGAGTCAACTCTTCACATGAGGTGGCCAAAGTACTGGAGTTTCAGCTTTAGCATCATTCCTTCCAAAGAAACCCCAGGGCTGATCTCCTTCAGAATGGACTGGTTGGATCTCCTTGAAGTCCAAGGGACTCTCAACAGTCTTCTACTGCAGTTCAAAAACATAAATTCTTTGGTGCTCAGCCATCTTCACAGTCCAACTCTCACATCCATACATGACCACAGGAAAAACCATAGCCTTGACTAGATGGACCTTAGTTGGCAAAGTAATGTCTCTGCTTTTAAATATACTATCTAGGTTGGTCATAACTTTTCTTCCAAGGAGTAAGCATCTTCTAATTTCATGGCTGCAGTCACCATCTACAGTGATTTTGGAGCCCAAAAATAAAGTCTGACACTGTTTTCACTGTTTCCCTATCTATTTCTCATGAAGTGATGGGACCGGATGCCATGATCTTCATTTTCTGATTGTTGAGCTTTAAGCCAACTTTTCACTCTCCTCTTTCACTTTCATCAAGAGGCTTTTTAGCTCCTCTTCACTTTCTGCCATAAGGGTGGTATCATCTGCATATCTGAGGTTATTGATATTTCTCCCGGCAATCTTGATTCCAGCTTGTGTTTCTTCCAGTCCAGCGTTTCTCATGATGTACTCTGCATAGAAGTTAAATAAGCAGGGTGACAATATACAGCCTTGACATATTCCTTTTCTTATTTGGAACCAGTCTGTTTTTCCATGTCCAGTTCTAACTGTTGCTTCCTGACCTGCATACAGATTTCTCAAGAGGCAGATCAGGTGGTCTGGTATTCCCTTCCCATCTCTTTCAGAATTTTTCCACAGTTTCTTGTGATCTACACAGTCAAAGGCTTTCGCATAGTCAATAAAGAAGAAATATATGTTTTTCTGGAACTCTCCTGCTTTTTCGATGATCCAGTGGATGTTGGCAATTTGATATCTGGTTCCTATGTGTTTTCTAAAACCAGCTTGAACATCTGGGAGTTCATGGTTCACGTGTTGCTGAAGCCTGGCTTGCAGAATTTTGAGCATTACTTTACTAGCATGTGAGATGAGTGCAATTGTGTGGTAGTTTGAGTATTCTTTGGCATTGCCTTTCTTTGGAATTGGAATGAAAACTGACCTTTTCCAGTCCTGTGCCCACTGCTGAGTTTTCCAAATTTGCTGGAATAGTGAGTGCAGCACTTTCACAGCATCATCTCTCAGGATTTGAAACAGCTCCACTGGAATTCCATCACCTCCACTAGCTTTGTTCATAGTGATGCTTTCTAAGGCCCACTTGACTTCACATTCCAAGATGTCTGGTTCTAGATTAGTGATCATGCCATCATGATTATCTGGGTCATGAAGATCTTTTTACAGTTCTTCCGTGTATTATAGCTACCTCTTCTTAATAGCTTCTGCTTCTGTTAGGTCCAGACCATTTCTGTCCTTTATTGAGCCCATCTTTCCATGAAATGTTCCCTTGGTATCTCTAATTTTCTTGAAGAGATCTCTAGTCTTTCCCATTCTGTTGCTTTCCTCTATTTCTTTGCATTGATCACTGAAGAAGGCTTTCTAATCTCTTCTTGCTATTCTTTGGAACTCTGCATTCAGGTGCTTATATCTTTCCTTTTCTCCTTTGCTTTTTGCTTCTCTTTTCACAGCTATTTGTAAGGCCTCCCTAGACAGCCATTTTGCTTTTTTCATTTCTTTTCCATGGTGTTGGTCTTGATCCCTGTCTCCCCTACAATGTCACGAACCTTATTCCATAGTGCATCAGGCACTCTATCTATCAGATCTAGACCCTTAAATCTATTTCTCATTTTCACTGTGGCTCATACTCAGAATATAAAAAGAACTCTCAAAATTCAGTAAAAGAAAACAAGCAGCCCAATACAAAGTGCAGGAAAAAAAAAAAAAACTGAGTAGATACTTCACCCAAGAAGATATACTTTTGGCAAGTAAGCACATGAGAATATGCTTAATGCTGCTGTCTTAATATAATGCAGATTAAAATACACTGTGACATGCTACTACATATCTATTATGAAGACTAAAGTTTTTCAAGATTGAAAATACCATTTTTTGAATATGAGGCAACAGGAACTCTCAAAGACTTCTGGTGGGAATTTAAAATGCAAAACTGTTTAATGCCGGGAGCCAGCATGGGAGATCCCACCTATGACAAGGTCTGCAGGACTCGAGGGAATCTGTGGGCCATCTGACCCATGACAAGGTAATGCAGAAGAGTCCTGATGAGCAAGGCCTCAGGGCTGAATGGACCCCCTGGACCTGCTTGAGCATCTACGCCCAAACCAGAATCTGTCTTTCTTACTATTTTATGTCTTTCACCAGTTCTTCTGACATTAGCAGGGGTCTGTCCCTGACCAAAAGAGTTAACCTAGGGCTTTAGTTAATAAATCTCCTGGGCATGAAAGGAGTGTTTCAAAGCCCCTGTTAGCATTCTAGCTTACTTGGCAGATTTATCCAGACTCTTGCAACACTGTTGAGCCTATGCTTGCTGCCAAGTTCTCACATCCCTTATCCATTGTGTTCCTGGGAGTACATATAGTTAAGATATAGAAATAGCAAGCAGCACCCTTAGCATTAGCAACATTAGACTTTGAGTTAATAAGTTCTTTCTTTGCTGTAACCCGCTGAATCTTTGCTCCATAAAAATGTAACTCTGTACTTTAAGGGTGACGCAGGCTAAGAATTTAAGAAGAAACACTTTAAGGGAAAATCATTATTCTGGTGTTCTGGCTGACCAACCTTTATGAAAAGGAGGTCAAGGAATATCAACAGGCCTCTGGAATAGAAGATGATGTACAGAAAATAAGACTTTTGCAAAAAGGAACCTGATATCGATAAAAGTTATTACTGATGGAATGTTGAGTTGACTCTGCATTTTTCACCTTGCTGTATGTATAACTCAGGGCATAAAAGTCCTAAGAAGAATAAAGTAAATGGGCCTTGCTCACTGAAGAAGCCTGGTCACCCCGTGTCTCTTTCCTTATCTCTTAATCTATCTTTCTTCATTTGCTGACGTCGTCCATCCTGAGGATATCGCTGGACTCTGCTGAGGCTGGACCTCAGCAATTTAACAGTTTATTAAGAAGCTAAACATACACAGTTCATATGACACAGCCTTTCTAGTCCTAGATATTTACACAAGATAAAAAAAAAAAAAAACTCCATGTAAAGACTTGTAAATAAACATCCACATAAGCTTTATTTGTAGTAGTCCCAACCAGAGAACAACACAAATGTCTAGCATTAGGTGAATGGATGAATAAACTGTGGTATACACACTCAATGTAATATTGTTCAGGAACGAAAAATAATGTATTGATACAGTGCAACATGGATGTATCTCAAAGAAGTAATGTTGAGTGAAAAAAGGCAGACCAAAGAGAGTACATTTCTGTAGAACTCTAGAAAATTTACCTGGGGCTTCCCTGGTTGTTCAGTGGCAAAGAACCCATCTGCCAATGCAGGAGAAACAAGTTTGACCTCTGGGTTGGGAAGATGCGCTAGAGAAGAAAATGGCAACCCACTCCAGTATTCTTGCCTGGGAAATCCCATGGATAGAAGACCCTAGGGGACTACGGTCTATCATAGTCACAAAGGGTCAGACATGACTTAGTGACTGATGTACACACACTTGTAGAAAATTCAATCTAATCTGTAGTGACAGAAAGTTGTTGCCCTGTTTGCTGGGGGTGTCCTAACAAAATACCACAGACTGGGTGGTTTTAAAAAAATAATTTTCTCACCATTCTGAGGACTAGAAGTCTGAGGTCAGGTTTCTGGTGAGGTTCGTTTCATTCTGAGGCATTTGTCTTTCATTTGCAGAGGCCTGCTTCTTTTTGTGTCCTCACGTGGCCTCTCCTCTGTGCACATGTGGCCTTCCTGTCTCCTTGTGTGTCTGAATTTCTCTTTATTGTAAGAACACCAGTCAGGTCAGATTAGAGTCCACCTTAATGGCCTTAACCTCTTTAAAGACCTTGTGTCCAAGTGGAGTTATATTTTGTGGTACTGTGAGTTAGAGCTTCAACATAGATTTGAGGAGTGGGCTTCCCAGGTGATTCAGATGGTGAAATATCTACCTGCAATGCAAGAGACTCAGGTTTGATCTTTGGGTCAGGAAGATCCTCTGCTGATGCTGCTAAGTCACTTCAGTCGTGTCCAACTCTGTGCAACCCCAGAGATGGCAGCCCACCAGGCTCCCCCGTCCCTGGGATTCTCCAGGCAAGAACACTGGAGTGGGGTGCCATTGCCTTCTCCAGGAAGATCCTCTGGAGAAGGGAATGGCAACCCACTTGCCTAGAAAATCCCATGGACAGAGGAGCCTGGTGAGTTACAGTTCATGGAGACTCAAAAAGTTGGAAGGGGGACACAATTCATCCTGTAACATCTGGGATGGAAAGCAGAGAGCAAGACTTCACAAGGACGGGAGGAAATTTGGGGAAACAACAGATATTTTCATTGTCTTGGTTATAACAGTGGATTTATGGTGTGTGTTATATATATATATATATATATATATATATATAATGATTGCATTGTGCATTTTAAATATATGCAGCTTATTATATCAATGATATCTTAATAAAACTGTCAAAATATGTTAGAAATGTGATTTAGGCAATGTAAAATGTGTTATAGCACAATAGTAAATTCTATCTGTACCATTTTAACATAGCAAGATATATTCCAAACTGAACGCCAGATATCAGCTATTTCGGGGGTGACTTTTGTGGGCAAACCTTTGTCTATTGAAGAAATACAAATCCCTTTCTCAAATCAGAGATCTCATAATATTATTGTGAAGACATTCCATGACATATAAAAAGATGACATGAGCAGTGTTATCATAAATCTGTTCAAAATATTTACTCAGTGCCCAACCAATGTAAGCAATTGCTAGAGCTTTCATTGTTCAGTTCAGTTCAGTTCAGTCACTCAGTCATGTCTGATGCTTTGCAGCCCCATGAATCGCAGCATGCCAGGCCTCCCTGTCCATCACTAACTCCAGGAATTCACTCAAACTCACATCCATTGAGTCAGTGATGCCATCCAGCCATCTCATCCTCAGTTGTCCCCTTCTCCTCCTGCCCCCAATCCCTCCCAGCAGCAGAGTCTTTTCCAATGAGTCAACTCTTCGCATGAGGTGGCCAAAGTACTGGAGTTTCAGCTTTAGCATCATTCCTTCCAAAGAAATCCCAGGGCTGATCTCCTTCAGAATGGACTGGTTGGATCTCCTTGCAGTCCAAGGGACTCTCAAGAGTCTTCTCCACATCACAGTTCAAAGGCATCAATTCTTCGGTGCTCAGCTTTTTTCACAGTCCAACTCTCACATCCATACATGACCACAGGAAAAACCATAGCCTTGACTAGACGGACCTTTGTTGGTAAAGTTATGTCTCTGCTTTTCAACATGCTATCTAGGTTGATCATAACTTTTCTTCCAAGGAGTAAGAGTCTTGTAATTTCACTGTTAGATAAATTAAAAATAAAGAGCTCTGGCATTCAGGGATCCTATGGTATAAACATGACTCCTTGTTACAAGTGCCATGTAGGCGACTTCATTTAAGTTTAGATGAAATACTTCCAGAGATACATGACTTTCTAGAGCAGCTCAGCCCAATTTGGAGAAATATCAACTTTTAGACTGCTGTGAAAGATAGAAAGCAAGAATCAGTGAAAAAGCCTTAGCACAGTTGATAAAAACAAGGATGAATAACTGCTGAATTTATCACTGATAATTTTGCTGAGTGATATTATTGTTGTCCAAGATAGTCTCAATCCAACAGTCACAGTGTTACAAAATACCACTTTAGTAATGTGATGGGTTTTTATTTGTGGGCTCAGCCTTAACAGCAAAATGGCAAACTATTGGATACTGACACAGAATATACTGAGGTGACTGGTCAAATTTTTGGACACGTTTGGTTCAAAAACTAATAAAAGAGGAGAGGCAGAGAGTTCTCATGCCAGGCAACACTTTTATTAATACTTCTCAATTATTTTATAAAGAGGGTGCAGGTTTTGTTTTCCATTATTTTCTTCATTTTAATTTAGTCTAGATTCTTCTCCACATTAGTAGAGACTGCTTAGCTGACACTAGATGGTATTGTGGCTCCTTCAATTCAAATGGCTTCTGGAGGGAGAGGCACTTTCTGTCCTTCTATAACTGCTGTGCTGTGTATGTATTTAACGTGAGATCAGTGCCTCCTAGAAAAATAATCGCTCTTTGTTTATAAAATATGGTTTAAAAAATATAGGAGCAATCGCTGTTCTAGTTTTAAACATAAACAAAATGGGTTTGTGACACAGTGCATATTCTCAAATAACTACATTTGTATTTTGTCAATATAATACTATTGAGAATATAAGAAAGAAAGAACCTGGTAGGGCAAAGGAGAAAAGGCAGTATGCTGCCTATTGTTGTTATGTTTAAATGATACTGATGCAGGTTAATGTGTCTCTGAGACAATACAATGGAAAGCTCTATTATCCATTTCTTTCTTTAAAAAAAAATTGTAGTGAGGTCTTCAAATTAGAATTTTATCCTTAAAATGATAAACTGTTATTTAAATGTAGTGCCAACGTTTGGATACATGACTGACCAAATATTTTTATTACTGACCTAGATAATAGTAATAACATTTGCAATAACAATATATCCAGAAGTTAGTAACACCAAATGATAATAGTCTGGATACTTGGTTTACTTGTTTGTTCTCTTTATCAAGAAAACTCTTTTTATTTTCTGCTTCAGAAAATATCTGCCTATATTTCAAAGTTCTGCTAATGTCACTTTCTCGGTGAACCCATTTGGATCTTCCAGTCTGAGTTAATATCTCCCGTTCTCATCGTGCAAAATTTACTTCTTGCAGAATTTAAGAGCAGCCCATTTTGTCACAATTATCTTGGGAGATATGCATCTCCTCTATAACCATAGACATTTTGGAGCTAGGGAAATAGTTTGCTCCCTGTTTTATTCATTGTCCTTGTTTCCTCAGTCACTCAGTTGTGTCTGACTCTTTGAGACCCCATGGACTGTAGACCTCCAGGCATCTCTGTCCATGGAATTTTCCAGGTGAGAATACTGGTTGCCATTTCCTAATCCAGAAATCTTCCTGACCAAGAGATCCAACCCACGTCTCTTACATCTCCTGCACTATCAGGTGTATTCTTTACCACTAGCACCACCTGGGAAGCCCATTCATTTTCCTTAAGGCAGAATGAAGAGAAAGTCTTTAATGAATCATGTTCATAAATTGATCCTTTTAACTAAAAAAAGACACATAACGACAGAAATCTTGAATCAAACTCATATTTACTATTCTATGAGTAGACTTTGAGAGTATAAAAATTACATCCACTCCATATATGTTGGTATTGTTTTATGATAAAGAATCTGTGGTTTATCAGAGAAGAATAATTTATAACCAAACTCTTCAGTATATTTAGATAGTAAGTTCCCAGAGTACAGGACTATTTTGGCTCCATTTAAGAATCTTACATATTTCCATATGATATGTTTTATTCTTGTCTGAAAAAGCTTTTTCAAAGGCAATTAAATGTAGCCATTTTCCAAGTGTAGCAAAAACAACATATAAGAGATCCAGTTAAGGAACTAATTAACCTTCAAGTATAAATTAATTCAGTCAGATAATGTCTAAAAGGGAAGGGGGAGTTGTTTTGCCATTTAAAAAAATGACTCATATAGACAATTGGACAATTGCCTTTCTTGATTAGGTGTTTCAGAGGAATGGGGTTGAGGAGAATGAGACCAATCCCATGGTCAGCTGCCGTGATAATTAACCAGAAGCACTGAAAGGTGAGGAAAACTAGGAGTCTTGGGTGAATATCCCAGAAATGTCTAACATTAGTATAAATGGAACAGGAGTCAGCAAATGTTGCCAGAGAGGACCAACAGTGAATATTTTTTGATTTGCTGGCCATGTGGTTTCAGTTACATTGTTCAAATATGTCACTATCCTAAAATATACATCAATAGTAAATAAATGAGATGGCCAAATTTGGCCTTTGGTCTATATTTTGCTATGCCCTGGTTAATCTATAAGTAAACATTTATAATATTTTTAGCAGGTGTGTATAAAGGAATAGATTTAAACAAGTTGATAGATACTAAGTTTTAGTTAGAAATTGACCATATTCAATTTAAGCAATTGTATATTTCATTTATTTAAACTCTTACTAAAACTTCATGAAGCTTTTTAAAAACTTCCCAGAATAAAATAGTCTCCCCTCATTTTCCCCAGTCATCTCATGCATCCTATTCAACAGTGTGTTTTTTACTGGTGTCTGTTTCATACAGGTACTTTTCCTTCACTAAAACGTGAACTCCTTTAAATCTAGGATTATGTATTATTCACATTTGTTTCCAAACTTCAAAATATAAAGGCCATATTTAATATCATAATGTTCTATGGAATCTCAGATACATGAAATTACATTTTAGTATCCATTGAAGAATACCTAATAGTAAAAAGCTATAAACTTAGAAATAGTTAAAACAAATTATATTTAATTAGTTGTAATATCTAGACATATTTTTAAAAGGCATAAATTATCTAGGAAGCATTATGTACTTAGTTCATAAATAGTACTTGGTGCAATTATGGGTTACATGAAGTTTGCAAAGCTTCAGAATTCTTCAGGAATATACCAGGCCTACCCCTTAAGCATTAATTTTAAATAGAGTAACTGCTTCAGTGATGGTGTTAATGTATTTCTGTAACACAATTTACTAAAATGAATACTTAAATATTACTGAGTGAAAGTGTTACTTGCTCAGTCTTGTCTAACTTTTTGTGACCCCATGGACTGAAGTGCACCAGGCATCTCTAACCATGGATTCTCCAGGCAAGAATCCTGGAGTGAGTTGCCATTTCTTCCACAGGGGATCTCCCTGACCCAAGGATTGAACCCAGGTCTTCTGCATTGTAGGCAGATTCTTTACTGTCTGAACCAACAGGGCAGCCCTCTAATAAAAATAAATAGTTTAAAAGGAGGCAATATACATATTATATTTAACAGATATAATAACAATAGACAAATTATATTTAATAACTATATGTAAACTAATTATATTTAAATTAAATTTGTCCATCACTGACTTGATGGACATGAGTTTGAATAAGCTCCAGGAGTTGGTGATGGACAGGAAAACCTGGTATGCTGTGATCCATGGGGTCTCAAAGAGTCGGACGTGACTGAGTGACTGAACCAAAGAGAATATACAGACATAAATGTGCTTTCATAGTAATGAAAAATTGGAAATATTAGAAATATCTAGCTAAAGCCAGTATAAGTGAGTATAGAGTGTTAAAGTAGGAGCCAAGGATATGGGCAAAAACTTGATTAAAAAAAAAAAAGGTATTAAAATGTCACAGATTGTGGCTGAGAAGCCAAGAAGAATGTAGAAGGAATTCATAATTCAGTCCATCAGCAAAGAAATGAGATGAACTCAGTGTAGATGGAACTGTAAATAAAGTCCGAGTAAACTGTGTACCTAGTTTGGACTATGAGGAATTGGATACTTGGGGTTTCCTGAGAGGTAGGAGGTGTAAAATCAACTCAGTATATCTACCTGAGGGCTGGGTAGGGATTGAAAACTGTTGCTTAGAGGTTAAAATAATTTTAGACCATCTAAGAAAGTAATTGTGTTAAGAGTATGAAAGAAAGTAAAAATGTTAGTCACTCAGTCATGTCCAACTCTTTGCAACCCTGTGGACTGTAGCCCACCAGGCTTCTCTGTGAAATTCTCCAGGCAAGAATACTAGAGTGAGTAGCCATTTCTTTCTCCAGGGGATCTTCCTGACCTTGGTATCAAACTCAGGTCTCTCTCATTACAGGTGTATTCTTTACCATCTGAGACATCAGGGAAGCCCTCTTGCGTGTATAAGGGGTAAAGATTTGAGTATAGAGCTGGAAAGATAAAGTAAATATTCAGTTCAGTTCAGTCGCTCAGTCATGTCTGACTCTTTGCAGCTCCATGGACTGCCACACACCAGGCTTCCCTGTCTATTACCAACTTCTGAAGCTTACTCAAACTCATGTCCATCGAGTCAGTGGTGCCACCCAACCATCTTATCCTCTGTCATCCCCTTCTCCTCCCACCTTCAATCTTTCCCAGCATTAGGGTCTTCAGGTGGCCAAAGTATTAGAGTTTCATTTTCAGCATCAGCCCTTCCAGTGAATATTCAGGACTGATATCTTTTAGGATTGACTGTTTGGATCTCCTTGAGGTCCAAGAGAATTTCAAGAGTCTTCTCCAACACTACAGTTCAAAAGCATCAATTCTTCAGTACTCAGCTTTCTTTCTAGTCCAATTCTCATATTCTTATATCTTACAAAAGTAAATATTAAATTTGTGTAAATTTGGGATAATTTGCCTTTAAAGTTAGAATTCTGCTATTTAGAGAATTCAGCATTTTAACCTTGGAGATTCAGTTTGCAGGTCATCATTGATATTAAACTTGTGACGTTAAGTTAGAAAAGATAAAGAAAGCCTGTTAAATATATAAATTATCTGAATGTTTTAAATAAATTGATTAACTATATGTTTAATTTATTAGATATACTCTATTAAAAGGTCACAAATATTTTTTTTGCATAATGTGTTGGCAGGCACTCAAAGAGAAAATATATTAAATCTATAATTAAAATAATTTAAAGGAAGACAAATTAAGGAAATTTGCTGAATTTTATGAATGGAGATAAACATTTAAGGAAATTTGGCCTTTGTAACTTGAGATGATTAACATTGTTTAAAGAGTTGGACACAACTGAGCAACTAATACTTCGAAAATTACTACAGGAAATTTTATGTGAAACGTGGACTTCAAAATTTTTAAATAGGCATACTTAGAAAATGTGAAAGTAACATTTTAGAATAAAGGAACAGTTCTATACACAGGTGAATACTAAGTCTCAACAAAGCACAGGGAAATCTTATTGTTATGAAAATTGTGTTCTTTAAGATTTTTAGGCCATTGACCCTATTTCTAAGCTTCTAAACTATTAATCATTTTCCATCCTCTTAGATTTTGGAACAGGCCACAGAATTGCAATAAAAACCTCAAAAAAAAAAAAAAAGAATAATCTAAATGCTCTGTCTGTACAGAAATTGCTAAATTTTCAAAGTAGACACGATTTGTAGATTGAAGTTTTAAGAAAAATGAAGTTTAGAAAGTTTTTTAAAAAGACATATTGATAGCCAATAAACATGTGAAAAGATCATCAACATAATTCATAGTTAGAGAAATTCAAATCAAAACTACAATGAGATATTACTTCACACCAGCCAGAATGGCCATCATAAAAATATCTACACACAATAAATGCTGGAGAAGATTTAGAGAAAAGGGTACCTTCTTGCCCTGTTGGTGTGCGTATAAATTGATATAGCCACTATGGAGAACAGTATGGAGATTCCCTAAAACATTAGGGAAAAACTACCATATGACACAGCAATCCCCCTAGTTGGCATATGCCCTGAGAAAACCATAATCAAAAAGACACATTACATTTACCCCAATGTTCACTGTAGCACTATTTACAATAGCCAAGACATGGAAGCAACTTAGATGCCCATGAGTAGATGAATGGATAAAGAAGCTGTAACATATGTATATGGTGGAATATACCTATAGCCTACATATAATTGTGACTGATTTGTGTTGTTGTATGGCAGAAAGCAATGCAACATTGTAAAACAACTATCCTCCAATTAAAAGTAAAACAGAAATGTTTCAGTTTGCAACTTAAAAAAAAAAATCATTGTTAACTTTAAAATGAACTTGGTCTATAGAGATTCCTCTCAACAAAATCCCTTTGGTTGCCAAGGGCTGGGATGAGAGAAATGAGGTGATGTTGGTCAAAGGGTACAAATTTTCAGTTAAAAGGTAGATAAATTCTGGGGTCAAATCATCAGTCAGTCAGTTCAGTCATTCAGTCGTGTTCTGACTCTTTGAGTTCCCATAGACTGCAGCACACCAGGCTTCCCTGTCCATCACCAACTCCTGGAACTTGCTCAAACTCATGTCCACCAAGTTGGTGATGCCTTCCAACCATCTCATCCTCTGTTGTCCCCTCCTCCTCCTGTCTTCAATCTTTCCCAGCATCAGGGTCTTTTCCAATGAGTCAGTTCTTCTCATCAGGTGGCCAAAATATTGGAGTTTCAGTTTCAGCATCAGTCCTTCCAATGAATATTCAGGACTGATCTCCTTTAAGATGGACTGGCTGGATCACCTTGCAGTCCAAGGGACCGTCAAGGATCTTATCCAACACCAGAGTTCAAAAGCATCAATTCTTGAGTTTCAAAGCATAGATATGAATAATTGCTAATCAGAAGAGTGAGGGGTTGCAAAGACAAGGAAGAAGCAGTCAAAAAATCACCTGAGGCCAGTTTCTAGGAATGAGAGATGGTCATCAAGATTAGGAGACCAGATTAGAAGCCAGATTCTGCACAACCCCTAATCTCATCAGCAACCTCATCCTTCAGTTCAGTTCAGTCGATTAGTTGTGCCCAACTCTTTGTGACCTCATGAACCACAACACACCAGGCCTCCCTGTCTGTCACCAACTCCTGGAGTCCACCCAAACCATGTTCACTGAGTCAGTGATGCCATCCAACCATCTCATCCTCTGTGTCCCCTTCTCCTCCTGCCCTCAATCTTTCCCCAGCATCAGGGCCTTTTCAAATGACTCAGCTCTTTGTATCAGGTGGCCAAAGTACTGGTGTTTCAGCTTCAACATCAGTCCTTCCAATGAACACCCAAGACTGATTTCCTTTAGGATGGACTGGTTGGATCTCCTTGCAGTCCAAGGGACTCTCAAGAGACTGGTTCTAAATAGGAAAAGGAGTATGTCAAGGCTGTATATTGTCACCCTGCTCATTTAACTTATATGCAGAGTACATTATGAGAAACGTTGGGCTGGAGGAAGCACAAGCTGGCATCAAGACTGCCAGAAATATCAATAACCTCAGATATGCAGATGACACCACGCTTATGGCAGAAAGTGAAGAACTAAAGAGCTTGATGAAAGTGGAAGAGGAGAGTGAAAAAGTTGGCTTAAAACTCAACATTCATAAAGCTAAGATCATGGCATCTGGTTCCATCACTTCATGGGAAATACATGGGGAATCAGTGGAAACAGTGGGTAACTTTATTTTTCTGGGTTCCAAAATCATTGCAGATGGTGATTGCAGCCATGAAATTAAAAAAAAAAAAAATGCTTGGGTTCACCTATGGCTGATTCGTGTCAATGTATGGCAAAACAAATACAGTGTTGTAATTAAAAAAATAAATAAATTTAATAAAAAAATGCTTATTCCTTGGAAGGAAAGTTATAACCAACCTAGAATGCATATTAAAAAGCAGAGACATTATTTTGCCAACAAAAGTCCATCTAGCCAAGGCTGTGGTTTTTCCAGTGGTCATGTATGGATGTGAGAATTGGACTCTGAAGAAAGCTGAGCATTGAAGAATTGATGCTTTTGAACTGTGGTGTTGGAGAAGACTCTTGAGAGTCCCTTGGACTGCAAGGAGATCCAACCATGGATTACTGCTATAAAACCCTCACCAAATCCTCCTGGATTGGGACATACAGCTTTTGAGGGCAGGAGCCCACTGTGTCATCCTTTGCCTGGCAAAGCAACAAAGCTATTCTTTTCTACTTCACCTAAAACTCTGTCTTCAAGATTCAATTTGGCACTAGTGTACAGAGGCCAAGATTTTAGCATCAATAGCTGTTTGAATGATATCAAAGTGAAAAGAGATATGAGTTGTCTTCATTAAACTTATAATCTAGTGGAGCAAGATAGACGTGCATGCATTTAATTATATAGGACAGAATGCCTTTAATTTTGCAATGAGTAAGCAGCAGTTCTAGAAAAAGCATTACAGGGTGATGGAGTCCACCTTTAGAGAATGAGTCACTTTTTGGAAAAAGGTGTCTTGGAGCTCAACTGTTTAAAATTGTCTTGAGTTTTACTTCGCAGAGAAAGTCAGAATGTTTTAGCTACGATTTTTCATCTGGAAAATATAGATAGCAGTATTTTTTTTCCCCAAAGCAAACAAGCTAGTGGTTCACAGGATTACTCAAAGTCAGCTTCTAATTAAATTACTAAACCACCTTGGTAATAGAAAGGGGAAAAATAACCTATCGATGAAGTCAGAGATGTAAGCATTTGTTCTGCTGTATCACACAAGGAGAGTTTAATGGTGATCTTATGTCAAACTATCAACTCAAGCATAGTGTCTATTTTCCTAAAATAAATTATTTTTGTTATTTCATCACTAAGCTGTGTCTGACTCTATGCCGGCATGGGCTGTGGCCTGCAAGTGTCCTCTGTCCATGTGGTTTCCCAGGCAAGAACACAGGACTGGTTTGCCATTTTCTACTCCAGGGGATCTCCCCAACACAGGGACTGAATCTGGGTCTCTCACATTGCAGGCAGATTCTGTAGAATCTGAACCACCTGAGTAAATACTGTCACAATTGATTTAAATTGTAGGACACTCAGCTAATACCAGAGAAAGGCTTGGTAAAGTGGGGAACTCTCCCTCTCACACACACACTGGAACTGGGGACAAAAGCCTTTCTTGTGGTTTCATCTAGGGACCTTGCCTGCTCTGTAACCATTTGGCCTGTTCTAGTAGATAAGAGAGGTTGCCTCATACGTTAAGATCAGAGAAACTGACCAGTGCACCAGATCTGATTCTCATGAAGAGTCTCTTGAGGCTAGGGTCTACCATGACCACTGAGAAATCCCAGGATGTTTCATTTCTCCACACACGATTAAACAAAGGATTTTTTTCTTTAAGAGAATTGATACATATAAATATGATTGTTCATGTATAATTTTATAATTAGCACAATATGGGAGCTTATAAATGGAAGATTTTACCTACATAAAACAGATTCATTAAAGTTTTAAACCTTAAAGGAAAATACTGGATTATTAACTATACAGATAAACCCTACGAAAATTCCAAAGGATAAAAGAAATATATAATTTTAGTAGTGTTGTTGAGTGTTGCTGCCATCAATATTAAAGAAAAATAATTGGTATCATAAAAACAGTCGTCTTCCAAACCCATCATTGAATGTTCTACCTCGTGCTTTAGGGACTCTGCAGATCACGTTTCTCCTTTGCTGGCTAGTCTGCCCTTGGGCTCTTCCCACAGAGGGCACTAGAAAGAGACCAGAAGACTACAGGGGGAGAATGGGCTTGCACCCACTTGCCTGTTGTGACTGTCAGCACCGCGCCAGCGGTTCTCCTTTATTCCAGCAGCTGCAGTCAGCTCCTGTAGCAGCAGATGGCTCTGATTGCCAGTATTCTTTTAGACTCCCCCAGAGAACCTCATGATACCCTTTCAAATATATGATTACTAGCCAGATAGCATCCAGCCTTACAGGTCTGAGAGCCAGGTTCTGACCTTCTGAGGCAATATTCAGGCTCCTTTCTTAGGAGTCTGGACCCTAGCTTTGTTCTTTCAGCCTAAGGAGTGGTTAATTTTTCTTGCTATTACCTCTGTAACCCATTTTTCCTACTTGAATATCCAGTATATGTTTAAGCAGCTTCCTATATTAATTTTTTTCTGTAAAATAACTGGTATAGTTTCACTTTTCTGCTGCAACAATGACCCATAGAGAGTTAAAAATAGGAGGGACCACCTAGAGGAATAATGTGAACTTCAAAGTCAGCAAGATGAAGATTCCAGACTTGTAACCAAGACGATCCATAATAGAATCAAGATTTTATTTCTTAACCCTGAGCCTAGAAACATATGGATTTTAGTGTTAAGTAACCCAGTAGCTGATGATGAGTAGGATCAAATGGCTTAAATAATTTAGGACTCTTCTACTTGATGTGAAATATTTAGAAAAGAAGATTTATTCGTATTTAGCTCCAAAATTCCATTACACTTATTGAAAAATTTTTAAGGCTATGCTAAAATATAGTCACGTGTGAAAACATTTCTAATCAAAAGAGGTTTAACTTCAGGAGCAGCAACATTGAATCTAGGACACACACACACACACACACACACACACACACACACACACACACACGTACACATACAGACTCAGACTTTATGAGACTGAAAAGCACCCAGGAGTTAATAGATCTGGAACAATTAGAGTTAACCATATTCTTCACTCATCATAAGACAATTTATATGAAGCTCTTTTCTGTTCCTAACTGGAGTTCCAAGTGAAAAATGAAAGTACATCATACATACTTCACACATATGTGATGCGGTTATAATGAAATTTTTGTTTTTTTGAATGTTCACTTATAAAAGACTTTCGGAGAAGGCGATGGCACCCCACTCCAGTGCTCTTGCCTGGAAAATCCCATGGATGGAGGAGCCTGATAGACTGCAGTCCATGGGGTCACTATGAGTCAGACACGACTGAGCGACTTCCCTTTCACTTTTCACTTTCATACATTGGAGAAGGAACTGGCAACCCACTCCAGTGTTCTTGCCTGGAGAATCCCAGGGACGGGAGAGCCTGGTGGGCTACTGTCTATGGGGTCACACAGAGTCGGACACGACTGAAGTGACTTATCAGCATAAAAGACTTTTCTCATATATTTTCCTTAAAATATATTAAAATTAAGATAAAGGAGGTTGCTTCCCATCTTTATTTAATCTGTTTGGGAATTTATGTTTTTATATGTTACA
The DNA here is from genome assembly GCA_917880005.1 of Nanger dama. NCBI lineage: Eukaryota > Metazoa > Chordata > Mammalia > Artiodactyla > Bovidae > Nanger > Nanger dama. Next base: position 951,331 of record CAKJTW010000116.1, read on the forward strand.
GTGTGAATTGTCTTGCTCAATTGTATTCTCTAAGTGATAATTCAGGCCAATTTTATATACAACTTGTCTCTGATAAGAGGTAACAGCAGGTAAAGTGAATATAGAGAAGTACCAAAACAACCTTCAACAGTAAGTTATATACAATGTTGTACACTGCATTCTGACAGCAGATTAATTTTTCTCTTTCCATGATCTTTATTTCCAAGGTGTCCCTTTTTAACGAATATTTCCAGACTAATAAATAGCATGATAATTTAAAGTCAACAATTGTTGAGGGCTTTCATTTTGTCCATGCCTCAACAGGCCCTGCATCAGTTTTCTATAAAAATGAAGAATCTGAAGCACGTTCAAATCTTGCCTAACATAAAAGGAGTCTCTCCATTCTGCTTAAAGTTTCTGTCATTCACCTTTCCATTGGCGGATAGCCTGGTTTTTCTTGAAAAAAGCATTCATGCACTTGCCTGGGGTTTTTAAGTTTCTCATGATTTTGTTGTTGTTGTTGAATATTGGACACAAACATAATGTGGCTACCCTGTAAATCAGACTCTCCAAGCCTCAGGTTTTTGTATAGTTGACATTTGTTGTTGTTATTAATAATGCTGTTTGTTTATTGACTTTCCTGAACCAATTCCATTAAGTCTCTATTCTTGGTATGTGTGGCCAATGAAATCCCCACTTGGTTAGGTTAGTGATCAACTAATGATAGGACAGAGATTTCATTAAATGCCTTGTTTCTTTTTTTTTAATGTAACTTTTTTTATTATTATTAAATTTATTTTTTTAACTACAATACTGTATTTGTTTTGCCATACATTGACATGAATCAGCCATATTGGCCACTCACCCTTGCTAAGGGTCTATGTGTGTATCTTGGGAAAAACCTTTAATACTCTGGCAGGCAGTTCATTTCTCTGCCTCACCTTCATTTCCACTTCTACTAACAGAGAGTTCATTTATGTTTTCCAGAATCTTTTCTAATAATAGTCTTTAATTCCACCTTTTCTCATTTTACTTGAAACAAAATATTCATACAATTGAGATTATTTAACAGATTTCACTGTTGGTATGAATAAACATGAGCTCAATTTGGAGAGTGTTCAGATGAAACTGATCTTTGGGGGAAAACAGGAATGACTTACTAGGAAAAATATCCATGTAGAAGAAGTATGCATTTTTAAGATTTTTTTTTTTTTTTTTGCTACTGTAATAGGATTGGGAAAATGGCATTATTGATCTTGTCCGTTTCTTACATTTGTCAGAGAACTCTAGGAACTAAGCAAACACTTGTTGACTTGGAAGTTCTTTGTCTGTCTCAGGGGAGCCAAACAACCATTGTACATCATCTTTATTCATAGGACTATGCAGTGTCTTTTTTTTGTGTTCTGTTTATAAATCGATTTTGGAGGCAAATATATTAGTACATACATACATATTTAGCTATAATTTCTCATATTTATATGTATGGGGATCAACTGTAATATGTGCTTCTGTTTGTATGTATGTAATATTGTGAGTGAGATGGAAAAGAGAGACAGGGGATGTCATGATTTATTCTTCATGACATTATATATGAATCTGATTTTAAAAAACAATGTTGCCTATACAGTTCTTATCAGTATTGAGTATCTGAGGAAGCAGATACTCTTTTAAATGCAGAGAGAATTGTTCATTCATTTTAGGTTATTAATTCCTTCAATATAAAAGTATTTGGGGTGATTCACCTATGGATCGGAGAAGGCAATGGCACCCCACTCCAGTACTCTTGCCTGGCAAATCCTATGGACAGAGGAGCCTGGTAGGCTGCCGTCCATGGGGTCGCGAAGAGTCGGACACGACTGACCGATTTCACTTTTACTTTTCACTTTCATGCACTGGAGAAGGAAATGGCAACCCACTCCAGTGTTCTTGCCTAGAGAATCCCAGGGATGGGGAAGCCTGCAGGGCTGCCTTCTATGGGGTCACACAGAGTCGGACACAACTGAAGTGACTTAGCAGCAGCAGCAGCAGCACCTATAGATAATCTGTAAATCTTCACAAGACAAGCCCAATAAGAAGACAGCATTCAGTTCAGTTCAGTTCAGTCACTCAGTCGTGTCCGACTCTTAGCGACCCCATGAATCGCAGCATGCCAGGCCTCCCTGTCCATCACCAACTCCCAGAGTTCACTCAGACTCATATCCATCAAGTCCGTGATGCCTTCCAGCCATCTCATCTTCTGTCATCCCCTTCTCCTCCTGCCCCCAATCCCTCCCAGCATCAGAGTCTTTCCAATGAGTCAACTCTTTGCGTGAGGTGGCCAAAGTGCTGGAGTTTCAGCTTTAGCATCATTTCTTCCAAAGAACACCCAGGGCTGACCTCCTTTTAGAGTGGACTGGTTGGATCTCCTTGCAGTCCAAGGACTCTCAAGAGTCTTCTCCAACACCACAGTTCAAAAGCATCAATTCTTTGGCTCTCAGCCTTCCTTATACTACAACTCTCACATCCATACATGACTACTGGAAAAACCATAGCTTTGACTAGAAGGACCTTTGACAATAAGCCAACATAAATACTGTTACTACACAACTACATTTAAACCCATAGCCACACCTACAAATTCACTGTTAGATATATTTGCATGTTTTGTCCACTGTTGTTTAATTTGCTACCACACAAGACTATAGCCAACTAGACTCCTTCACCCATGGAATTCTCCAAACAAGAATACTAGAGTGAGGCTGGAGTCTGTTTCCAACAAAGAAGAAATGGGAGCAGACAGGCTTCTATGTCCAGGAGCCCCACAGGGTCCTGCCACTCAGCCTAGGGGTTCAAGTCTATAGGCTTTTTGCAAAATCATGAATGTTGGGGACTTCCCTGGTGGTGCAATGATTAAGACTATGTGCTTCTACTGAAGGGGGCATGGTTTCCACCCCTGGTCAGGGAACTAAGATCCTGCATGCCACATGAGGTGGTCAAAAAATATAAATAAATCATGAAGTTTTGAAGTTTCATGTTAATTCCTTTTCCTTTTGCATTCATTCTGTGATAATCCCATGCCTACCATCCCTTCTCCAGTCCAAAACATTACAACATCACACTCAAGCAAATCTTTTTACTACTTGGAAGTATGTAGAAGGGAAAAGGAGAAAATCTTATCCATGTGTTGCCACACTTTCCCTCTCTAAATGGTGCAGTGAAGAGATTGATAAATGGGCACTGTGCACTGCTCTCAGAAATAATGCCTTGTTTATGTTTCTCACAAGAATATTCTCTTCTATCTTTTCTATTTTGAAAAAAAAATGAGTTGGTGATTTACCTTTTTCAGTTCAGTTCAGTCACTGAGTCATGTCCAACTCTTTGCAGTCCTATGGACTGCAGCACACCAGGCCTCCCTGTCCATCACCAACTCCCGGCGCTTGCTCAAACTCATGCCCATCAGTCAGTGATGCCATCCAACCATCTCATCCTCTGTCATCCCCTTCTCCTCCCGCCTTCAATCTTTCCCAGCATCAGGGTCTTTTCCAATGAGTCAGTTCTTCTCATCAGGTGGCCAAAGTATTAGAGCTTCAGCTTCATCATCAATCCTTCCAATGAATATTCAGGACTGATTTCCTTTAGGATTAACTCATTTGATCACCTTGTAGTCTAACAGTCTGCTTTCTTTATACTCCAACTTTCATATCCATACATGACTACTGGGAAAACCATAGATTTGACTAGATGGACCTTTGTCTGCAAAGTAATGTATCTGCTTTTTATTATGCTGTCTAGGTTGGTCATAGATTTTCTTTGAAGGAGCAAGCATCTTTTAATTTCATGGCTGCAGTCATCATCTTCAGTGATTTTGGAGCCCCTCAAAATAGTCTCCCACTGTTTACATTGTTTCCCCATCTATTTTCCATAAAGGGATGGCCATCTAAATGCCCTGATCTTGGTTTTTGGAATGTTGAGTTTTAAGCGAGCTTTTTCACTCTCCTCTTTCACTTTTATCAAGAGGCTCTTTAGTTCTATCTCTTTAGTCCCTCAACAATTAACCTTCTTAGTTTCAGAATTTGTCTGCTAGCTCTTCTCCTCCAGTTAATCCTCTCATTCTTTTCTACATCCTCCTTGGTATGGGGAGAAACTACATATTCCTTACCAGTCTGGAATTCCATTTCATTTAGGAAAACTATATATCCTATTGGAGTCATTGCAAAAGGCATGGTCCAATATCCCCTCTATTCATGGGGCCCATTCCTGTGTCTTTTTCAGTTCAGTTGCTCAGTCGTGTCTGACTCTTTGCGACCCCATGAATCGCAGCACGCCAGGCCTCCCTATCCATCACCAACTCCCGGAGTTCACTCAGACTCGCGTCCATCGAGTCAGTGATGCCATCCAGCCATCTCATCCAGGGTCATTCCTTTCTCCTTCTGCCCCCAATCCCTCCCAGCATCAAAGTCTTTTCCAGTGAGTCAACTCTTCGCATGAGGTGGCCATAGTACTGGAGTTTCAGCTTTAGCATCATTCCTTCCAAAGAAATCGCAGGGCTGATCTCCTTCAGAATGGGCTAGTTGGATCTCCTTGCAGTCCAAGGGACTCTCAAGAGTCTTCTCCAACAACACAGTTCAAAAGCATCAATTCTTCGGCACACAGCCTTCTTCACAGTCCAGCTCTTGACCCTGTGTCTTTTTACCTTGACCTTAATTATGAGAATGTTCAAACTACCAAATATTCAAACTGCCAAAGAATGTTCAAACTACTACACAGCTTTACTCATCTCACAAGCTAGCAGAGTAATGCTCAAAATTCTTCAAGCCAGGCTTCAACAGTACGTGAACTGTGAACTTCCAGATATTCAAGCTGGATTTAGAAAAAGCAGAGGAACCAGAGATCAAAGTGCCAACATCCATTGGATCATCAAAAAAGCAAGAGAGTTCCAGAAGAACACCTACTTCTGCTTTATTGACTATGACAAAGCCTTTGACCATGTGAATTACAACAAAATGTGGAAAATTCTTTAAGAGATGGGAATACCAGACCACCTTACCTACCTCCTGAGAAATCTGTATGCAGTTAGAACCAGACATGGAACAAGAGACTGGTACCAAATTGGGATAGGAGTACATCAAGGCTGTTATATTGTCAGCCTGCTTATTTAACTTATAGGCAGGGTACATTATGTGAAATGCCGGGCTGGATGAAGTGCAAGCTGGAATCAAGATTGCTAGGAGAAACATCAATAACCTCAGATACATGGATTACACCACCCTTATGGCAGAAAGCAAAGAAGAACCAAAGGGCCTCTCAATGAAAGTGAAAGAGGAGAGTGAAAAAGCTGGTTTAAAACTCAAGATTCAAAAAAACAAGATTATGACATCTGGTCCGATCACTTCATGGCAAATAGATGGGGAAATAATGGAAACAGTGGGAGAGTTTCTTTTTAGACTCCCAAATCACTACATCATGAAATTAAAAGATGTTTGCTCCTTTGAAGAAAATCTATGGCTAACTTAGACAGCATAATAAAAAGCAAAGACATTACCTCGTCTATGTTTTTTCCAGTAGTCATGTATGGATGTGAGAGTTGGACTATAAAGAAATCTGACTGCCAAAAAATTAATGCTTTTGAATTGTGGTATTGGAGAAGACTGTTGAGAGTCCCTTGGACTGCAAGGAGATCCAACCAGTCAATCATAAAGGAAATCTGTCCAGAATATTCATTGGAAGGATTGATGCTGAAGCTGAAACTCCAATACTTTGCCCATCTGGTGAGAACTGACTCATTGGAAAAGGCCCTGATGCTGGGAAAGACTGAAGGCAGGAGAAGAAGGGGATAACAGAGGATGAGATGGTTGGATGGCATTACCAACTTGATGGACATGAGTTTGAGCAAGCGCTGGGAGTTGGTAATGGGCAGGAAAGCCTGGCATGATGCAGTCCATGGAGTTACAAAGAGCTGGACAGAAGTGAGTGACTGAACTGAACTTTATTACGAGAAAACACATGCTGTAGACTGACTCGTGGAAAGGTTATGTGAACACTGTGAGAAAGAGGCGTCTTAAGCCAGGAAGTGGATCTTCACTAGAACCTGATCCTGCTGGCACCCTGAAGTCAGACTTCAGTCTTCAGAGCTGTGAGAAAGTAAGTTTCTGTTGCTTAAGCCATTCCATGGTAATTGCCATAATCCACACAGATACTCCAGTGCCCAGTACCTTCACAAGTTACGTAGTTTTACATAATTTTCAAATTCTAGTTCTTAGTAAAGCATTTAAATGCATAGATACATTAACACATTTTACCTTTAATAAATTTTAAATATTATATATTAATGTCCTTATTAAATATACTTTGCCATTAAAAGCATACTCGTGCTTAGTCATGTCCAACTCTTTGTGACCATTTGGACTGTAGCCTACCAGGGTCCTCTGTCCATGCAATTTTCCAGGCAATAATACTGGAATGGGTTGTCATTTCCTTCTCCAGGAGATCTTCCCCACCCAGGAGTCAAACTCACATACCCTGCGTCTCCTGCATTACAGGCAGGTTCTTTACCACTGAGCCATCACAGAAGTCTCATAAACGTCCATACCTAAGATAGTGGAACTTTTGACTGTTTAATGTGTTTTGCATTCACTTTCTCACAAGTCACATTTCATATGATCTTTTAAGTCGATAAAATTTTTCTTCTAAATCGTATTTTAGTATTAAACGAATGCTCATTGCAAAAAATATTTTGATCGTGCCAAGTATGATATACATGCTCAATTTTGTCCCACTCTGCAACCTCAAGAATTATTGCTGGCCAGGCTCCTCTGTCCATGAAATTTTCCAGGTAGGAATCCTGGAGTGGCTTTCCCCTTCAGGGGATCTTTCTGACTAAAGGATCAAACCCTCATCTCTTGAGTCTCCTGCATTGGCAAGCAGGTTATTTACCAGTACTCCACCTGGAAAGCCCCATTTTCAAGTTTACTCACTAACTGAAAAATATTTATTTTATGCTAGAAACTGAAATTAACCTACTTGCTAATACCCCCACTCAAATAAACATTTTAATTTGAAGGCACAAACATTTATCTAAAATTTTTCAATTTGTGGTATCTTAACAAAAACAAGACCAGGAGCTGACTGTGGCTCAGATCATGAACTCCTTATTACCAAATTCAGACTCAAATTGAAGAAAGTAGGGAAAACCGCTAGACCATTCAGGTATGACCTAAATCAAATCCCTTATGATTATACAGTAGAAGTGAGAAATAGATTTAAGGGCCTAGATCTGATAGAGTGCCTGATGAACTATGCAATGATGTTCGTGACATTGTACAGGGGACAGGAATCAAGACCATCCCTATGGAAAAAAAAATGCAAAAAAGCAAAATGGCTGTCTGGGGAATCCTTACAAATAGCTGTGAAAAGAAGAGAAGCGAAAAGCCAAGGAGAAAAGGAAAGATATAAGCATCTAAATGCAGAGTTCCAAAGAATAGCAAGGAGAAATAAGAAAGCCTTCTTCAGCGATCAATGCAAAGAAATAGAGGAAAAGAACAGAATGGGAAAGACTAGAGATCTCTTCAAGAAAATTGGAGATACCAAGGGAACGTTTTATGCAAAGATAGGCTCAATAAAGGACAGAAATGGTATGGACCTAACAGAAGCAGAAGAGATTAAGAAGAGATGGCAAGAATACACGGAAGAACTGTACAAAAAGATCTTCACAACCTGGATGATCACAATGGTGTGATCACTCATCAGGAGCCAGACATCTGGAATGTGAAGTCAAGTGGGCCTTAGAAGGCATCACTATGAACAAAGCTAGTGGAGGTGATGGAATTCCAGTGGAGCTGTTTCAAATCCTGAGAGATGATGCTGTGAAAGTGCTGCACTCACTATGCCAGTAAGTTTGGAAAACTCAGCAGTGGCCACAGGACTGGAAAAGGTCAGTTTTCATTCCAATCGCAAAGAAAGGCAATGTCAAAGAATGCTCAAACTACCACACAATTGCACTCATCTCACACACTAGTAAAGTAATGCTGAAAATTCTCCAAGCCAGGCTTCAGCAATATGTGAACTGTGAACTTCCTGATGTTCAAACTGGTTTTAGAAAAGGCAGAGGAACCAGACATCAAATTGCCAACATCCACTGGATCATGGAAAAAGCAAGAGAGTTCCAGAAAAACATCTATTTGTGCTTTATTGACTATGCCAAAGCCTTTGACTGTGTGGATCACAATAAACTGTGGAAAATTCTGAAAGAGATGGGAATACCAGACCACCTAACCTGCCTCTTGAGAAGTCTGTATGCAAGTCAAGAAGCAAAAGTTAGAAATGGACATGGAACATCAGACTGGTTCCAAATAGGAAAAGGAGTACATCAAGGCTGTATATCATCGCCCTGCTTATTTAACTTATATGCAGAGTAGATTATGAGAAATGCTGGGCTGGAAGAAACACAAGCTGAAATCAAGATTGCCGAGAGAAATATCAATAACCTCAGATATGCAGATGACACTCCCCTTATGGCAGAAAGTGAAGAGGAACTAAAAAGCCTCTTGATGAAAGTAAAACAGGAGAGTGAAAAAAGTTGGCTTAAAGCTCAACATTCAGAAAACTAAGATCATGGCATCCAGTCCCATCACTTCATGAGAAATAGATGGGGAAACAGTGGAAACAGTGTCAGACTATTTTTCGGGTCTCCAAAATCACTGCAGATGGTGACTGCAGACATGAAATTAAAAGACGCTCCTTGGAAGAAAAGTTATGACCAACCTAGATAGCATATTCAAAAGCAGAGACATTACTTTGCCAACTAAGGTCCATCTAGTCAAGGCTATGGTTTTCCCAGTGGTCATGTATGGATGTGAGAGTTGGACTGTGAAGAAAACTGAGTACCGAAGAATTGATGGTTTTGAACTGTGGTGTTGGAGAAAACTCTTGAGAGCCCCTTGGACTGCAAGGAGATCCAACCAGTCCATTCTAAAGGAGATCAGCCCTGCGATTTCTTTAGAAGGAATGATGTTAAAGCTGAAGCTCCAATACTTTGGCCACCTCATGTGAAGAGTTGACTCATTGGAAAAGACTCTGATGCTGGGAGGGATTGGGGGCAGGAGGAGAAGGGTATGACCGAGGATAAGATGGCTGGATGGCATCATGGACTCGATGGACATGAGTTTGAGTGAACTCTGAGAGATGATGATGGACAGGGAGGCCTGGCGCACTGCGATTCATGAGGTCGCAGAGTCGGACACGTCTGAGTGACTGAACTGAATACTGCTCTCATTAGTATTTCTGTACTTTGTTGCTGTTCTCACTTAAACAGAATCTTATGTATCAAACACTTAATCATTTTAAGTATAAGTAATTTAACAATGATAAGCACATTAACATACTGTAATAGATTGGGCAATTCTGATGTTTTGTAGTATAACATAATCACTTGAATTCATAGAACTTTAAAAATTTAATGATTGCAATATTGCTTAATATAATTCAGCACAGGTTTATTTCACACTTCTGCAATAGACTGAAACATCCAGAACATTTAACCACATATCTGAGCGCTGGGTCTAAGCTATCTTACACATAAAACTAGCAATCAAAATTTGTCTGCTTCCCATTATCTATCACAACTGACTCTTCAGATTGTATGTAATTATGTAATATGGTCATTGGTATTATGGGGAATTGCAAAATGAGACGATTGCTATAGTTTTGCATATCTGGTGAGGGAGCCATTGATTTGTGTAATTTTCAAATTTAAAGTTACCATGTAGAAGAATAAGAATTCACACCTCATCCATGTGACAGCCACGCTCATTCTGTAACCACAAGATGACTTGTCTCTCACATCACTTCAAGCAATTCACTATTGCACTTAATAAAGTTAAACTTGCCCACCTTTGTAAATATCAAAGGAAGATACAGGCTACTAGACTGCACAGTATCTCTTCTGACCCTTCAGTTTCAGTGAGGCAGAATTCCAGAGACATATGGAGAGAGAAGTAGAGCCAGAAGAAAACTCACAAAGCTTGGTGAGGCTTCTCTGATCAATCCTGGATCCAGAGTTAGCAGGGTGCCTGTCCCATGGAAAATGTCTAATATAAAAATACTATACTGCTGTATCTCCCAAGGGGCACAGACATCTAATATTTTAAGTTTTTCTAGCATCTCTCCCTCTCTCCCTACTAAACAATGTTTTGACTTATGTTGAATGATCCTGAGAGCCAGAAACTAAACTGGGAACTCTGGAAATGTGCAAAAGTTCCTGAAATAATGACTAGGAAGTAACCCTCTCATCCATGACAAGTGGGGAAGATGGATAATTTTTAAGGCATATGGAATCATGGAAAATGTTAAGAGAGAGCAAGCTGATAAAGGATAAATTGCCATCATTTTATTGTTTAAAATGATGATGGGTTTTGGTATTTTCATTGGTTTGTAGGATTTCTAAGATTACCCTTTAGGTACATGAAAAGGTACATATACTTAATATGCATGTTAATATACTTTTTAATGGGCCCACGCTATAGAGTCAACATAGTCATCCTTTCATTTTTAAAGCCAAACATCCCAAAGAAATCTTTGCATAATGTACTAATATTAGAATAAATATTCAGAATTCTGAAAGGTATTTACTCTTATTTGTCAATGTGAAGATCTGATCATAATTATGCTAAGAAGGCTGAGCACCGAAGAATTGATGCTTTTGAACTGTGGTGTTGGAGAAAATTCTTGAGAGCCCCTTGGACTGCAAGGAGATCCAACCAGTCCATTCTAAAGGAGATCAGCCCTGGGATTTCTTTGGAAGGAATGATGCTAAAGCTGAAACTCCAGTACTTTGGCCACCTGATGCGAAGAGTTGACTCTTTGGAAAAGACTCTGATGCTGGGAAGGATTGGGGGCAGGAGGAGAAGGGGACGACAGAGCATGAGATGGCTGGATGGCATCACTGACTCGATGAACGTGAGTATGAGTGAACTCCAGGAGATGGTGATGGACAGGGAGGCCTGGCGTGCTGCGATTCATGGGGTCGTGAAGAGTCGGACATGACTGAGCAACTGAACTGAACTGAACTGACACATTTTACAATGGAATTTTCACTCTGTTTTGATGTCTGAAAGGACAGTATTTAATATCCAGTATAAAAGAGTATCATTAAAGTTTGTTGTCAGGGTACTATTGAAAATCTAGTGAATTTTTTCTCAGAATATATGGACACTTGGAGCCTAAGTATTTTAGTTGATGACTGAAAATTTTCTATTTTCATAATTTCCCAACAGAATACATCTCCAGAAGGCATATTCCAATTGGGTAGCAAAAGTTCCTTGTTAAGAGAGACCATAAGGAAACACTATATTTTAAATGATTTTGCATAAGACCATATGCAACTTCTGAAATTGCTGATGTTATAGAAATAATTCCAAAATGAGAATAAACGAGATATATGTTAAAACATAGAGGATCTTTAGCAATTATTAATAAAAGAAGGATACAGGATGAAAATTAGACTAGGCATGACTTTACTCACCATCTATTTATATACTCATTTCAGTGAAATTTGTATTAGGAGTAACAAGTGCTTTTGTGAATTATATTTTCTGTATAGAAGTCTCAGAAACCGAATGAAATTTGTTGTTAACAAAGCAACAATCAATGTTTTCCAAAGCATGTTTTTATAAATAGCAATTAGTTCAAAAGAGTGAGGTAATGTTACACTCAGTTCAGTTCAGTTCAGTCGTTCAGTCGTGTCCGACTCTTTGCGACCCCATGAATCGCAGCACACCAGGCCTCCCTGTCCATCACCATCTCGGAGTTCACTCAGACTCACGTCCATCGAGTCCGTGATGCCATCCAGCCATCTCATCCTCGGTCATCCCCTTCTCCTCCTGCCCCCAATCCCTCCCAGCATCAGACTCTTTTCCAATGAGTCAACTCTTCGCATGGGGTGGCCAAAGTACTGGAGTTTCAGTTTTAGCATCATTCCTTCCAAAGAAATCCCAGGGTTGATCTCCTTCAGAATGGACTGGTTGGATCTCCTTGCAGTCCAAGGGACTCTCAAGAGTCTTCTCCAACACTACAGTTCAAAAGCATCAATTCTTCAGCGCTCAGCCTTCTTCACAGTCCAGTTCTCACATCCATTCATGACCACAGGAAAAACCATAGCCTTGACTAGATGGACCTTAGTCAGCAAAGTAATGTCTCTGCTTTTGAATATACTATCTAGGTTGGTCATAACTTTTCTTCCAAGGAGTAAGCATCTTCTAATTTCATGGCTGCAGTCACCATCTGCAGTGATTTTGGAACCCCCAAAAATAAAGTCTGACACTGTTTCCACTGTTTCCCCATCTATTTCCCATGAAGTGATGGGACCAGATGCCATGATCTTCGTTACACTAGGGCAATAGAAAGTTGTGTTCATCTGTTCAGCCTGCAATATGTCTAATGTACTTTTTCCGTTATTTGATGTGATCCAAAAGTGCCATTTATGCTAGAAGAGGTAGAAGAGTCTATTGAGTTACAGCTGTGTCTTCTTTTGCCCCAAAGAAGCTTTGTACATCTAGAATCCTTGTGAATCACTCACCTATTCATTCCTAGTCTTCAAGAAATTCAGACTCATCTTTTACATAACATTTAAACATTAACAAATAAAATAATATTATTTTCCTCATATTTATGACTTTTGATCCCAAACTGGCCTTCAGTGTATGCGATCTCTATATCTATCCTTTCATCGCCCAACACCCTTTTTCCATCTTCTTTTCTATTGTTTGATAATTCAGTGTTGCAAGTGAATTTAAGGTTCTTTCTTTGTGCCCCCAAATTCAGTTGAAATGATATGTAAGAAGTGCATGCATTTATAGAGAAACACTCTTCACAGACAGAGTGTGGACCATCTCAGAAAGTGAGAGAGAAAGTCCTGAAATATGGCATGGTTCATTTTTATGGGTTGGGTAATTTCATAGCCTTCCCTTGTGGTAAAGCGTCTGCCTGCAATGCAGGAGACCCAGATTTGATCCTTGGGTCAGGAAGATCCCCTGGAGAAGAAAACGGCTTCCCAGTCCAGTATTCTTGCCTGGAGAATTGCAAGAATAGAGGAGGCTAGTGGGTTACAGTTCATGATGTTGCAGAGTTGGATAACTGAGCAACTAAACACACAACAACGAGTGGGAAGGTTATTCCAGTTATTTGGGGGAAGGAGCTGGGATTTCCACAAATTAGGCCACCATCCACTCTTTGGCATTTATGATTCGTCTCAGAACGCTCATGGCATTGGTCAGTGTGCCATTTAGCATATGCTAATGCATTATGCCAAAGAACTGATGCTTTCCAACTGTGGCAGTAAGGAAGACTCTTGAGAATCCCTTGGACAGCAAGGAGATTAAACCAGTCAATCCTAAAGGAAACTGATAGGGAATCCATTGGGCCGAGTCATAGTCACGTACATCTTGGAATTTATGGCCAATTGGAATCTATGGCTCATTACCCACAACAGAAGTGAGAGCTGGGAAACAGGTTAATTTATAATAAAGGAGCCTTAGGAACAGGCTCCTTGATGTCAGGAGACCAACTTTCATTACAAGATCTAAAGGAAACAAACTGACCTAATGTTAACTGTCCAGTCCAATACAAAAGCTATGCTTAGTAAAAGGTCAAAATTTATGTAATAAGATGTCTTGAATACTGGCAGGTGGGTCTCTCCCCACCCTCTTTTGGTGTCTGTGCCAGAAGCTGTCTCTGTTACTTTCTGACTTAAATAAAGCTGTTGTTGCTGCTGCTAAGTTGCTTCAGTCGTGTCCAACTCTGTGTGACCCCATAGACGGCAGCCCACTAGGCTCCCCCATCCCTGGGATTCTCTAGGCAAGAACACTGGAGTGGGTTGCCATTTCCTTCTCCAATGCATGAAAGTGAAAAGTGAAAGTGAAGTCGTTCAGTCATGTCAGCCTCTTTGCGACCCCATGGACTGCAGCTTACCAGGATCCTCCGTCCATGGGATTTTCCAGGCAAGAGTACTTGGAGTGGGTTGCCATTGCCTTCTCTGAATAAAGCTGTTAAACTGCTATAAATACCTGAGCAATTACATTCCTTTGGGCCCAGAGTGAATTCTTTCCCATAGAGATCATGAATCCGTAGCCAACACCAAACATCATGAAACAAAATCTATCCTGAGTATTCACTGGAAGGAGTAATGCTGAAGCTGAAGCTCTGATACTTTTCCACCTGATGGAAAGAGTCAACTCATCAGAAAAGACCCTGATGCTGGGAAAGATTGAGGGCAGGAGGGGAAGGGGATGACAGAGGAAGAGATGGTTAAATGGCATCATTGATTTGATGGACATGAGTTTGAGCAAACTCAAGGGGTAGTGAAGGACAGGGAAGCCTGGTGTGCTGTAGCTCCTAGTGGCACAAAGAGTTGGACATGACCGAGCAACTGAACGACAACAACTGTGTATTACAATGAGCATATGATAAGGCTCAAGGTCTAGTGGAAGTCGAATCTTCCACCATCTTGCACCTAGTTGGTTCCAATTAGTTTTTATCATGGCCTCCAGCCATGCCATTCTTTGAAAGTTGTTTAAAGGAACTTGCCTCTTCCCTCCTGTTTCATAAGTAAAAGTCACCTTTCTATCATTCATTCTTGAAGTGTGAGTTCTTCTCAGAAGCAATGTCATCTCTTATGCTTAAAAAAAAAATGTGATTATGGGCTTCAAGCCCCATTTTCTCTTCTTTCCTGTGACGGCTTTCTAAGCCTAAACTGTTTCTCTATGTTGCCCTCAGCATGGACTTGAGTAACAGTTTCCCATTCCACTTGCTCTTGTCTGCCACTCATCAGGCCATCCTGCAGCCCCACGCCAAATCTTCATCCAAGGAATCACTCCCATGTGCTCTCAGACTGCCCCTGTCAGGGACCGTCCGGCTCCTGTCAGACATGGCTTCCGCTACCTACGCTGGAACTGTCTGCCCACCCGGCAACGTGGCCTCTCCTGGGCACCAGCATCATCGCCACTTAGGCACTGTTACTTTGGCAATGCGTCAGCATGATTGCCACTCATTTCTCCTGCTTTTGTTCAATACCACCACATCTGCCAAGCCTTGCTGCCATCACCTGCCAGGCACAACAGTGGACCACCTGGCCCTGTGGCTTCTGCCATCTCTTTCCAAGAGCTGCTGGAAAAGAAGGCTCAAAATTGAAACCTATAAAGTGGTCTGTGATAACACTGGGAAACAATGACCCCACTTCACCTCTTCATATTATACTCTGAAAAAGGGGCCTTAAAGGACCCTTCTGTTTCTCACTGAGATTTACTGAAGTGTGTTCATTTTTCACTCAAAAGCCCTGTTTTGCCTAAGTCCTACAAAAGAGTCCTTGTGAGTTTGGAGATGCTCAGATTTGAATACCATAACTGTCATTGGTGATTTGTTGTGTGAAGTGTAATGAGAAACAAGTGAATAAATTCATTAATGCTTACTTTGGGTCAGTTTTCCTCAGAGACCCTGAAACAAGGATTTCTGAGCAAATAGTGAATAAATTGAATGTCCATGGGAAAAAGCAATAAGGGAATGCAGAAGCAGAACCTAGACAGGGAAAGGCCAAACAAAGGTGTGACTAGATCAAATCTCAGCCCCAGTCTGACCCAGTGGGGAGCTCTGATGTGCAAATCAGGTTTCATCAGCATTTCTTCTCAGAGGAGCTGGGCTCTCATGCTTCCCATTAGTCTTTGGCTCAGGCTACCCTAGCACGGGCATGACAGAGTCAACTCCTAGGCACTTTTAGCTGCCTGAATAGGTGAAGTGGCTCCAGCAACCAGGGCAGCCATTTGAGAGCAGCCACAGATGCTGGTCATTAGAAGCAGAAAATCCCAAGGCACATAAAATTCAAGGCAGGTGTGGACAGACAGGGTTAATGATATACATGGGCATCATGGCAGCAGAATACTGACTGGTCCACTATGCTGTCTTGGTTGCCTAGTATGAAAACAATTCTAGAACCAAAACAGCCAAAGAAGCCCAAAGCTGTCAGAATTTCACATGCATTAGAGTTCAAAAGATCATTTTTGTTCTTTTGCAAAGTAAAATTGACCTAAAGGATTTTCTAAGATTTATTTCATCGAATCATCTATTTTTGAAGCTGAAGGAACCTTAGTGACTATGGACAACCTCACACTGGTTGGCTTTCCCCACCTGCAAATACCTAGATAGCATCTAAATAAGTTAAAATGTTAACTTCAGGATGTTAAATAAATCACTAATACAATAGTTATAGCAGGTGTCTTTGTTAGTATCTTTTACATTATTTTTGTAATGGTTATTTAACTTGCAAAATATTTCAAACATATAGAAAGAACAGGAAATAACAGATACCCATTCTCTCATTATTAGTTTAGATACACAATAATATTAGATTAAAATTGGTTGAGCTGTGTTTTCTGTATGTAAAAAAAAAAATGTTATAAATTCACCTAGAGTGTCAGACTCCATTTTCACCAATATTCCCAGGAATTACCTCGCCTCTGGAAAGGACCAGTGTCTGAAGAAGTCATGTATTATGCCTTAGCTTTTTGTGTATAATTTTGCTATATTATATGTAGAGGCTATACACACATGATTATTATCACATGCCTGTGTCTATTTGCTGAGAACTTGTTTCACTTAACATTTTTTTTTTTAAGATTTATTCTTTTGACACTTTTACATCTAATTTATTTGTTTGGGCAGTATATTGGATGCTGAGTGTTTCATAAAATTTCCTAAGTAAGGTACACAGTTATGTTGTATTCCTATGTGATTGCTCCTCAAAACAGTGTCATTTGAATTGTGTACCTGCTGTATACCTGAACAGTTTTCCTGTAGCAAATGTGGCTTTGCTAGATTATACTGTATGCATTTTTCCACCTATCTAGGGTTATTTTTTATGTTTATTCTTTGAAAACCTCACTCACAAAAATAATTTATGGATTCTTTAAAAAATATTTTATTTTAAAACAATTCATTACTTAATGTTCCTGAAACATTATCCTTAAAATAGTGGACAGCTATGATATGGTGATAACCACTACATCTAAAGGGTTAGTCATTAGTTATTTCTCCTGTTTTGCAGATGAGAAGACTGAGGCTCACAGAAATTAGATCATTTTTCTAAGACCAGAGAACTTATTTCCTGGTTCAATGAATTCACACTTGATATTTATAGCTTACTATAGCTTGGCAGCATTTATTTTTTGAGAATTATGTGACAACAAAACTTGTTGATATTCACTCAGAACATAAATAGTATCTTAAGTTTTCCCTCCACTTTCTACTATTAAATCAGTAATTTTGACCCTGGTATGGGATTCAGCTGGAACTCTAATTTTGTCATCTTCCTTATATTCTGTTCTACTTAGGGAAAGTCATGTTGCTGAGACACGATTTAAAAACAGCCATGTTACAGCCTATCAAGAGACAATACATTGTGGGATCCAGACTCCAGATTCAGTTATGAGCTCTGTCATTATTATTAATATGATCACACACAAATTATTTAATTTTAATTTCCTCATCTATAATATGGGGATTGTAATAGCATTCAATTCACAGTATTGTGATGTTTAAATAGATCACAGAGTGCCAGGAAAAAGTACATGTCATGTTCAGTTCAGTTCAGTCACTCAGTCATGTCCGACTCTTTGCCACCCCATGAATCACAGCACGCCAGGCCTCCCTGTCCATCACCATCTCCCGGAGTTCACTCAAACGTCCATTGAGTCCTTTATGATATCCAGCCATCTCATCCTCTGTTGTCTCCTTTTCCTCCTGCCCCCAATCCCTCCCAGCATCAAAGTCTTTTCCAATGAGTCAACTCTTCGCATGAGGTGGACAAAGTATTGGAGTTTCAGCTTTAGCATCATTCCTTCCAAAGAACACCAAGGACTGGTCTCCTTTAGAATGGAGTGGTTGAATATCCTTGCAGTCCATGGGACTCTCAAAGAGTCTTCTCCAACACCACAGTTCAAAAGCATCAATTCTTCAGCGCTCAGCCTTCTTCACAGTCCAACTCTCACATCCATACATGACTACTGGAAAAACCATAGCCTTGACTAGACAGACCTTTGTTGGGAAAGTAATATCTCTGCTTTTGAATATGTTATCTAGGTTCGTCATAACTTTCCTTCCAAGGAGTAAGCGTCTTTTAATTTCATGGCTGCAGTCACCATCTGCAGTGATTTTGGAGCCCCCAAAATTAAGTCTGACACTGTTTCCACTGTTTCCCCATCTATTTCCCATGAAGTGATGGGACCAGATGCCATGATCTTAGTTTTCTTAATGTTGAGCTTTAAGCCCACTTTTTCACTCTCCTCTTTCACTTTTTTTTTTTTTTTTTTTTTTATTTTTATTTTTTTAATTAAATTTATTTATTTTTTTAATTACAATACTGTATTTGTTTTGCCATACATTGACACGAATCAGCCATAGGTGAACACAATCGCCCAATGCCTAAGCCCCCTCCCACCTCCCACCCCACATCCTCTACCTGAATCATCCTGTGCATCAGCCCCATGCATCCTGCATCCTACACCAAACATAGATTAGCGCTTCGTTTCTTACAGGAAAATACACATGCTTCACTGCCATTCTCCCAAACCATCCCACCCTTTCCCTCTCCCTCAGAGTCCAAAAGTCCACTCTATACCTCTGTGTCTCTTGTTGTCTCACATATAGGGTCATCATTACTGTCTTCTAAATTCCATATATATGTGTCAGTATACTGTATTGGTGTTTTTCTTTCTGGCTTACTTCACTCTGTATAATTGGTTCCAATTTCATCCATCTCATTAGAACTGAGTCAAATTTATTCTTTTTAAGGGCTGAGTAGTATTCCATAGTGTATATGAACCACAGCTTTCTTATCCATTCATCTGCTGATGGACATCTAGGTTGCTTCCATGTCCTGGCTATTATAAACAGCGCTGCAATGAACATTGGGGTACATGTGTCTCTTTCAATTCTGGTTTCCTCGGTGTGTATGCCCAGCAGTGGGATTGCTGGGTCATAAGGCAGTTCTATTTGCAATTTTTTAAGGAATCTCCACACTGTTTTCCATAATGGCTGTACTAGTTTGCATTCCCACCAGCAGTGTAAGAGGGTTCCCTTTTCTCCACACCCTCTCCAGCATTTATTGCTTGTAGACTTTTGGATCGCAGCCATTCTGACTGGTGTGAAATGATACCTCATTGTGGTCTTGATTTGCATTTCTCTGATAATGAGTGATGTTGAGCATCTTTTCATGTGTTTGTTAGCCATCCGTATGTCTTCTTTGGAGAAATGCCTATTTAGTTCTTTGGCCCATTTTTTTATTGGATCGTTTATTTTTCTGGAGTTGAGCTGCATAAGTTGCTTATATGTCTTTGAGATTAGTTGTTTGTCAGTTGTTTCATTTGCTATTGTTTTCTCCCATTCAGAAGGCTGTCTTTTCACCTTGCTTATAGTTTCCTTTGTTGTGCAGAAGCTTTTAATTTTAATTAGATCCCATTTGTTTATCTTTGCTTTTATTTCCAGTATACTGGGAGATGGATCATAGAGGATCCTGCTGTGATTTATGTCGGAGAGTGTTTTGCCTATGTTCTCCTCTAGGAGTTTTATAGTTTCTGGTCTTACATTTAGATCTTTAATCCATTTTGAGTTTATTTTTGTGTATGGTGTTAGAGAGGGTCTAATTTCATTCTTTTACAAGTGGTTGACCAGTTTTCCCAGCACCACCTGTTAAAGAGACTGTCTTTACTCCATTGTATATTCTTGCCTCCTTTGTCGAAGATAAGGTGTCCATAGGTATGTGGGTTAATCTCAGGGCTTTCGATTTTGTTCCATTGATCTATATTTCTGTCTTTGTGCCAGTACCATACTGTCTTAATGACTGTGGCTTTGTAGTAGAGCCTGAAGTCAGGCAAGTTGATTCCTCCAGTTCCATTTTTCTTTCTCAAGATTGCTTTGGCTATTCGAGGTTTTTTGTATTTCCATACAAATCTTGAGATTATTTGATCTAGTTCTGAGAAAAATACTGCTGGTAGCTTGATGGGAATTGCATTGAATCTGTAGATTGCTTTGGGTAGTATACTCATTTTCACTATATTGATTCTTCCAACCCATGAGCATGGTATATTCCTCCATCTATTAGTGTCTTCTTTGATTTCTTTCATCAGTGTTTTATAGTTTTCAATATATAGGTCTTTAGTTTCTTTAGGTAGGAATATTCCTAAGTATTTTATTCTTTTCTTTGCAATGGTGAATGGAATTGTTTCCTTAACTTCTTTTTCTACTTTCTCATTATTAGTGTATAGGAATGCAAGGGATTTCTGGGTGTTGATTTTATATCCTGCAACTTTACTATATTCACTGATTAGCTCTAGTAGTTTTCTGGTCGAGTCTTTAGGATTTTCTATGTAGAGGATCATGTCATCTGCAAACAGTGAGAGTTTTACTTCTTCTTTTCCAATTTGGATTCCTTGTATTTCTTTTTCTGCTCTGATTGCTGTGGCCAAAACTTCCAGTACGATGTTGAAGAGTAGTGGTGAAAGTGGACACCCTTGTCTTGTTCCTGACTTTAGGGGAAATGGTTTCAATTTTTCACCATTGAGGATAATGTTAGCTGTGGGTTTGTCATATATAGCTTTTATTATGTTGAGGTATGTTCCTTCTATTCCTGCTTTCTGGAGAGTTTTTATCATAAATGGATGCTGAATTTTGTCAAAGGCTTTTTCTGCATCTATTGAGATAATCATATGATTTTTATTTCTCAGTTTGTTAATGTGATGAATTACATTGATTGACTTGCGGATATTGAAGAATCCTTGCATCCCTGGGATAAAGCCCACTTGGTCATGGTGTATGATCTTTTTAATGTGTTGCTGGATTCTGATTGCTAGGATTTTGTTGAGGATTTTTGCATCTATGTTCATCAGTGATATTGGCCTGTAGTTTTCTTTTTTTGTGGTGTCTTTGTCAGGTTTTGGTATTAGGGTGATGGTGGCCTCATAGAACGAGTTTGGCAGTTTACCTTCCTCTGCAATTTTCTGGAATAGTTTCAGTAAGATAGGTGTTAGCTCTTCTCGAAATTTTTGGTAGAATTCAGCTGTGAAGCCGTCTGGACCTGGGCTTTTATTTGCTGGAAGATTTCTGATTACAGTTTCAATTTCCATGCTTGTGATGGGTCTGTTAAGATTTTCTATTTCTTCCTGGTTCAGTTTTGGAAAATTGTACTTTTCTAAGAATTTGTCCATTTCTTCCAAGTTGTCCATTTTATTGGCATATAATTGCTGATAGTAGTCTCTTATGATTCTTTGTATTTCTGTGTTGTCTGTCGTGATCTCTCCATTTTCATTTCTAATTTTGTTGATTTGATTTTTTTCTCTTTGTTTCTTGATGAGTCTGGCTAATGGTTTGTCAATTTTATTTATCCTTTCAAAGAACCAGCTTTTTGTTTTGTTGATTTTTGCTATGGTCTCTTTTGTTTCTTTTGCATTTATTTCTGCCCTAATTTTTAGGATTTCTTTCCTTCTACTAACTCTGGGGTTCTCTATTTCTTCCTTCTCTAGTTGCTTTAGGTGTAGAGTTAGGTTATTTATTTGACTTTTTCTTGTTTCTTGAGGTATGCCTGTATTGCTATGAACTTTCCTCTTAGGACTGCTTTTATAGTGTCCCAAAGGTTCTGTGTAGTTGTGTTTTCATTTTCATTTGTTTCGATGCATATTTTGATTTCTTTTTGATTTCTTCTGTGATTTGTTGATTATTCAGTAGGGTGTTGTTCAGCCTCCAAATGTTGGAATTTTTAATAGTTTTTCTCCTATAATTGAGATCTAACCTTAGTGCATTATGGTCAGAGAAGATGCTTGGAATAATTTCAATTTTTTTGAATTTATCAAGGTTAGATTTATGACCCAGAATGTGATCTATTCTGGAGAAGGTTCCGTGTGCACTTGAGTAAAAGGTGAAGTTCGTTGTTTTGGGGTGAAATGTCCTATAGATATCAATTAGGTCTAACTGGTCTATTGTATCGTTTAACATTTGCGTTTCTTTGTTAATTTTCTGTTTAGTTGATCTGTCCATAGGTGTGAGTGGGGTATTAAAGTCTCCCACTATTATTGTGTTATTATTAATTTCCCCTTTCATGCTTGTTAGCAATTGTCTTACATATTGCGGTGCTCCTATGTTGGGTGCATATATATTTATAATTGTTATATCTTCTTCTTGGATCGATCCTTTAATCATTATGTAGTGGCCTTCTTTGTCCCTTTTCACAGCCTTTGTTTTAAAGTCTATTTTATCGGATATGAGTATTGCTACTCCTGCTTTCTTTTGGTCTTTATTTGCATGGAATATCTTTTTCCAGCCCTTCACTTTTAGTCTGTATGTGTCCGTTGTTTTGAGGTGGGTCTCTTGTAGGCAGCATATATAGGGATCTTGTTTTTGTATCCATTCAGCCAGTCTTTGCCTTTTGGTTGGGGCATTCAACCCATTTACATTTAAGGTAATTATTGATAAGTATGCTCCTGTTGCCATTTACTTTATTGTTTTGGGTTCGGGTTTATACGTCCTTTTTGTGTTTCCTTTCTAAAGTCTATCCTTTAGTATTTGTTGGAGAGCTGGTTTGGTGGTGCTGAATTCTCTCAGCTTTTGCTTGTCTGGAAAGCTTTTGATTTCTCCTTCGTATTTGAATGAGATCCTTGCTGGGTACAGTAGTCTTGGCTGAAGGTTATTATCTTTCATCACTTTAAGTATGTCTTGCCATTCCCTCCTGGCCTGAAGAGTTTCTATTGAAAGATCTGAAGTTATTCTTATGGGGATCCCCTTGTGTGTTATTTGTTGTTTTTCCCTTGCTGCTTTTAGTAATTGTTCTTTGTGTTTGGTCTTTGTTAGTTTGATTAAAATATGTCTTGGGGTGTTTCCGCCTTGGGTTTATCCTGTTTGGCACTCTCTGGGTTTCTTGGACTTGGGTGATTATTTCCTTCCCCATTTTAGGGAAGTTTTCAACTATTATCTCCTCAAGTATTTTCTCATGGTCTTTCTTTTTGTCTTCTTCTTCTGGGACTCCTATAATTCGAATGTTGGAGCGTTTCATATTGTCTTGGAGGTCTCTGAGGTTGTCCTCATTTCTTTTAATTCGTCTTTCTTTTTCCCTCGCTGATTCATTTATTTCTACCATTCTATCTTCTATTTCACTAATCCTATCTTCTGCCTCCGATATTCTACTATTTGTAGCCTCCAGAGTGTTTCTGATCTCATTTATTGCATTATTCATTATATGTTGACTCTTTTTATTTCTTCTAGGTCCTTGTTAAACCTTTCTTGCATCTTCTCAATCCTTGACCCCAGGCTATTTATCTGTGATTCCATTTTGATTTCAAGATTTTGGATCATTTTCACTATCATTATTCGGAATTCTTTCTCAGGTAGATTCCCTATCTCTTCCTCTTTTGTTTGGTTTGGTGGGCATGTCTCCTGTTCCTTTACCTGCTGGGAATTCCTCTGTCTCTTCATCCTGGTTATATTGCTGCGTTTGGGGTGGCTTTTCTATATTCTGGGAATTTGTGGAGTTCTCTTTATTATAGAGTTTCCTCTCTGTGTTTGTTGTTATATCACTGGTTTGTCAAAGTTTCTTGATCAGGGAGGCTTGTGTTGGAATTCTGGTGGGTGGATCTGGATTTCCTCTCTCTGGAGTGTTGTGACGTGTGAAGTAATGGGTTATGAGACGTCAATGGTTTTGGAGTATTTTGAGTTGCCTATGTATTGAAGCTCAGGGGCTTGTTCTTGTGTTGCTGGAGAATATGCGTGGTATGTCTTGCTCTGGAGCTTGTTGGCCCTTGGGCAGTGCTCAGTTTTAGTATAGGTGTGAAGGCGTTTGATGAGCTCTAATTGGATAATGTTCCCTGTGTTCAGGAATTCTTTGTTGATCACAGGATTTGGAATTACGCCTCCTGATTCTGGTTTTCAGATTTATTTTTAGAATAGCCTCATGATTTCTCCATCTATTCAGCACTAATGTTAAAACATCTAGGTTAATGATGATAGGTTTCTCCACCTTGAGGGTCGTCCCTAGAGGATAGGTGGGTTCCTGGCTTTGAAGCCAATGATCTGCTTTGCTGGATGCCTGATGTCCTCTGCCAGCAGTCAGAAGTTATTTTGTGGAATTTGCTCAGCGTTGAAATGTTCTTTTGATGAGGTAGAGAGGGAGAGAGTGTTCTCCCCATCCTATTCCTCCGCCATCTTTTTACTCCTCTCCTCTTTCACTTTCATCAAGAGGCCTTTTAGTTCCTCTTCACTTTCTGCCATAAGGGTGGTGTCATCTGCATATCTGAGGTTATTGATATTTCTCCTGACAATCTTGATTCCAGCTTGTGCTTCTTCCAGCCCAGAGTTTCTCATGATGTACTCTGCATATAAGTTAAATAAGCAGGGTGACAATATACAGCTTTGACATTCTCCTTTTCCTATTTGGAACCAGTCTGATGTTCCATGTCCAGTTCCAACTGTTGCTTCCTGACCTGCATACAGGTTTCTCAAGAGACAAGTCAGGTAGTCTGGTATTCCCATCTCTTTCAGAATTTTCCACAGTTTCTTTTGATCCACACAGTCAAAGGCTTTGGCATAGTCAATAAAGCACAAATAGATGTTTTTCTGGAACTCTCTTGCTTTTTCCATGATCCAGCGGATGTTAGCAATTTGATCTCTGGTTCCTCTGCCTTTTCTAAAACCAGCTTGAACATCAGGAAGATCACGGTTCACATATTGCTGAAGCCTGGCTTGGAGAATTTTCAGCATTACTTTACCAGCGTGTGAGATGAGCGCAATTGTTCAGTAGTTTGAAGTTCTTTGGCATTGCCTTTCTTACGGATTGGAATGAAAACTGAGCTTTTCCAGTTCTGTGGCCACTGCTGAGTTTTCCAAATTTTCTGGCATATTGAGTGCAGCACTTTCAAAACATCATCTTTTAGGATTTGAAATAGCTCCACTGGAATTCCATCACCTCCACTAGCTTTGTTCATAGTGATGCTTTCTAAGGCCCACTTGAGTTCACATTCCAGGATGTCTGGCTCTAGGTGAGTGATCACAGCATCGTGATTATCTTGGTCGTGAAAATGTAGGAGATATTATACGCTTGTTTGTGCATTGTGTGTGTGTGTGTGTGTGTGTGTGTGTGTGTGTGTGTGTGTGAGATGTCTGACTCTTTGTGCCCCCATGGACTGTAACCCACCAGTCACTGTCCATGGGATTTCCCAGACAATAAAACCAGAGTGTATTGCCATTTTCTTCTGACCCAGGGATCAAACCGATGCTTCCTATGTCTCCTGCATTGGCAGGCTGATTCTTTACCCTGAGCCACCTGAAAAGCCCATATGTTTGTTTAATGTTACTGTTTTCCAACTTGGGAATACAGTAATTAGTGCATATTCATCATTAGGCTCACCAGGAGGTGATGTTTTTCCGCACTCTCCAGTCAGTACACCAGGATCATGTTTATAAGAGAGCTGTCAAGTCTTCCCAAAGAGTTTCTTTTTCATGGACATTTTTAAAGATTTTATTGAATTATAGCTGATTTGCAAAAAGGTGTTAATTTCCAGTCCAGCAAAGCAACTCAATTTTTGCATATAGTTCCCTGTATTGTAGGAACTTGTTGTTTATCCATCTATACTTGCTTGCATCTGCTAATTCCAAGCTCCCAGTCCTTACCACTTGGTAATCACAAGTCTATTCTCCATGCCTTTGGGTCTCTTTCTGTTTTATAGATACATTTATTTATTTCATATTTTAGAATCCACATATAAGTGATATTATATGGTATGTATCTTTGTCTGGCTTACTTCACTTACTATAATAATCAATCTCTTGGTCATCCATGTTACTGCAAATGACATTATTTTATTCTTTTTATGGCTAAGTAGTATTCCATTACACACACACGCAGAGTACATCTTCTTTATCCATTCACCTGTCACTGGACATTTAGATCCCTTCTGTCTTAGCTTTTATAAATAGAACCTCTATGAACATAGGGGTGCATATGTCTTTTCAAATTACAGTTTTGACTGGGTGTTTGCCTAGGAGTGGGATTACAATATCATATGGTAACTGTTTTTAGTTTTCTGAGGAAACTCCATACTCTTCTCCATAGTGGCTGCACCAGTTTACATTCCCACTGAGTGTAAGGGAGATGCCTTTCTCCACATCCATGCTCATGGATTTTATTAAAGCAAAAATGTTGTAGGATTGAGTATGACATTTATAACACAAGAATATGAACAAACTGGAGTTTTTCAAATAGTCACCCCAAGTTAAAGTAATATCTAGTAAACACTAATAGCAATCCAGAGTGACTGCAGTGTGATTCTTCTCTGAGGAACCAGTGAAATGCTTAATACCACAGGGCTGGAGCAGCTGCCTGTTACGTGACTGTCTCTGTAAGACATGGATTAAAACAACTGGTGAATTTCCAGGGAAATGCAGATGGAATCTCATTTTCATGTATCATTTAATAATAAAACATCTAATCATGTATTCCTATAAACTTTCCTTTCTTCCCATGCAAGCCTCTGTGCTTCCTTCATCATTTCTTGTTTGCCACCCATTTTCCTGCAATTTGGCTTCTTTCTTTAGTGCTCTTTTTATTAAACACAAAACAGAACAGCTCAGAAAGCATTAACATCTAAACCGCACTGGCTAATCATTTCCATAACTGATTTTAGCTGTAATGAAGGGATAGTCATCACACAGTTAACACAGTGAGCCGTTTCTGTCTCATTTACTCATGCTTTTGGTGTCTTTGAGCACAGCTGGCCGTTCTCGTTGGTAGGGTTCTCTGGCTGCCCATTTTACCTTATTTGAAATTTCATCTTCATCTGCCTGACAAAGTATTCTGTTCACTTCCATTTTATTATCCCTTCCCTTATCATAAGAACTTTAATGGCTTCATCTACCTCCCAAATTTAAGTGCCATTTTTCTGCTGATAACTTTGAAATAGATGTTTTCAGTCTCAACTGGAACAGAAACCAATGTGAGCTTGTCCTGGAAATACAAGTTGAGCTTTACATATGTTGAGAAGTCCTTAAAATTTTAATTTAAGAAATAATTATTTCTGATTTGTCTTTTTATGTCTGCAACATGTACACATCCTTCTGACATTAAGGATTTAGGTGGTACTCGATATATATTAAATGAATGAATGAATGTCTTAAATTTTTATAAAATGCAAAAGCAGTTGCTCTATTTGCCTGTTTGAATTACCAAGTGTCAAAGTATTAATGCTAAGTGTAAATTTTAAGGAAAGGCATCTCTTCATAAACAAAAAGTTTTCATCATCATTTGTAAAATTCAGCAAGAGAGTTCTGTGTGGCTCTGAAGACCATGTCACATGTTCTTAACAAGTTCTCAGATCTGTAGTTCATTATCAAGCTGTTCTGTGGTTTATGAAAATTACTTTCCCTGGAAGAACTTACAGCTATAATCAATCACTCACTCAAATATCAGTTAGTGTAGTTGAGTTGACAATGTAAAATCAACATTCCCCAACATCTTCCCTTTCCATTACTGATCTGTGATTTAACAGTGATTTCATGTTTGTTGTGTTTTGTTCTTGCTCTTTTAAGATAAAGCCTTAAGTGATATTACAAAGACTACATTAAGACCTACATTTCTAGGAAATAGATACATTATATTGATAAATAAATTATATGATTTGAGATGATTTGACACTAGTAAATTATGAACTCAAGGGGTTTTATTAGTTTGATGACAAGGATATGCTAAGTGATTTCTCAGGTTTTTTTCTCCACTAATTCCTAACAATAAGTCAACGAAAGGTATTAATATCCTTGTTTTGGAAGTGAGGAAACTGCACAAGGTGTCTGAGAAAGAATGAAAAGAACCAAGGGAGAGTGTATAAGTAGTGATGCTAGTGGGAACGAGGAGAAACAGAATAAAGTGGTTTCAGGGATATTGGATTAAAGAGTTTTTTGAGAGAATTGGTCCATTAAGTTAAGTATCAGAGAGAATTACATAAGTTGAGATGGGGAAGTGGTAATTAGATTTGGGAGTTAGAGCGTTCTGGTGGACTTGATAAAACTCACTTTAGTGCAAAGGCAGAGAAGGGGATCAGAGTGCGCAAGGTAAAAGAATGAATGGGAGGTGAGAAACTGACCAGAACATGTACATCATCTGGGAAAACTTGATGCAAAAGGAAGACATGGACAGAATAATTGCTCAAGAAATTATCTCAAGAGGGTTTTCATTTGCATTGTGATTGTTGTTATTTTGCTCTTTTTATGGTTAATTAGAAAAGTGATATTGACTAAAACATATATGAGATGATTACAAGCAGGAACCAAGAGAGGGAGCAACCTGAAAACCCGATAAGTAGTGTGATGATAGAGAAGGACACTAAGGTGATGGGAAGGTACCAAAGCCCAGATGCAGGGCTCAGTTTCAGTCAGGAGTAACAAGCAAAGGATTAAATGTCAGAGGAAGACCAAGGCAACTATTTTAAAAAGCCTGTTGAGGGTAAATTGCAAAGCCAACTTCTCTTAGGAACAAAGCTGAAGGAACCCCGTGACCCCAAGGCTTAGAGTCTGATGAATCTGATCAGTCAGTCACTCAGTCATGTCTGACTCTTTGTGACCCCATGGACTATAGCCCACCAGGCTCTTCTGTCCATGGAATTTTCCAGGGAAGAACACTGAAGTGGGTAGCCGTTTCTTTTCTCCAGGGTATCTTCCCAACCAAAGGATCAAACCCAGATCTCCTGTACTGCAGGCAGATTCTGAGCCACCAGGAAAACTCCTGTGAATCTGATCAGAGCTTCAGCAAAAAAAGGATATTATGGACTTTGCAGCAGGATATTTCAGATAATCAGGGAAAATGCCAAGCCAGTTAAGTACTCACATGGCAAGAAAGTTATGCCAGAATGGGTTAACCAATACTTCTGGTTTGCTGAAAACTTTCCCATTACAAAGAAAGGCCTTTCTCTAGAAATGACCCCTGGCTGTCTCCTGGGAGATAAGCTTTGAGACCTCAGAATATGCTGCCTGAAAAGAGTGTTTTCATGTGACCAGATGAGTTTATCCTAACAATGTGATTTATGGATCACATCTGTTTTTGCTCTCAGGGAATAAGGCCTGAGAATCTGAGGCCAGTCACGTGGGGCCACCTGCCTCCCCAATAAAAATCCTAGACATGGAGGCCTGAGTAGCTTCTCATGTGTGGTAACTTGTCAACCATGTTGTCACACATCCCTTCTGGAAAAAGCAAATGTGTTCTCATATGAATCTACTGAGAGAGGTCACTTGGGAATTTGCTCCTGGCACCTCCTGGCTATCACTCCATGCACTTTTCTGCTTTGCTGATTTTAATCTCTGTCCTTTCACTATAACAAAAATGTGGCCATTAGTACAATGGCTATCCTGAGACCCATGACTTCTTCTAGCAAATCATTGAACCCAAAGGTGACTTTGGGGATCCTGTCCCTCAGGTCAGTGTTATTTACTACTCCTTAGAAAGTGTCTGCCCTTATAGTTTAGTCATTTGTTTGTTACTATTTATTTAGGCATGTGGTTCCCACTATGGTCCAGGTACTATACTAGGCAGAAAACATGTAGTGGTGAGTCTCGTTCTACAGAGCAGCCTCATAGAGCTCAGAAAAACTATAGAGCAAACTGACAGTCCCAGGGATGACAAGTGTTAATCATTAAATACAAACAAATTCACCAAGAGACACACTGGCTGGGAGAGTGAGAGAGTGGGCAATGTAGATGGTGTGGTGTCCATAGGAAGAGATGCTTTCTGGAAGGAATACAAAAGGATACAGGTAGAAAAAAAAAAGCAAATTTAAAGGCCTTGATGGTGAGAATGAGTTGAGAATTTTCTTTTGAATAAAAAAAAACTACATTGACTGTAGAATAAATGAATGAGAAGAAAGTTGGTAAGAATTTAAATCAGAGCTTGGAGGATATGATACATTATCTTAAAATATTTTTTCCTGATATTCTGTGTTCACATGAATAATTTCTCTGACTTTGACATGTGGAAATTTTTTACTTTAATTTTGTCTTTATTCTCATATGTTTTACTTGATGTTTTGATATAGCAAATTACTTGATTTGATATAGCAATTATTAATCATTGATACCATGTTAACCAATTGTATTTGCATTTGAACCAAAAACACACGGAGAGTATAATGCTTTTGGACACATGTCTTAATCTTTATATTTTGTAGCTTAGCAAAGATGATTTGAATTTGTACTACAGTTTTCCACAGAATTATAATAATATTTCTCAAAATCTCTATGGT
Organism: Nanger dama; assembly: GCA_917880005.1. Lineage (NCBI taxonomy): Eukaryota > Metazoa > Chordata > Mammalia > Artiodactyla > Bovidae > Nanger > Nanger dama. Next base: position 981,591 of record CAKJTW010000116.1, read on the forward strand.
ACATACTTCCTATCCAATTGAAAGCAATTAAGGGATATATAAATAGGATATAAGAAATCATCTATAAGCTTTTCACATTGAATTACTGTCTTGTTTAAATACTTCTTGATATAGACACTCATTAATGACATTCCTCTTTCCTCAAGCACCTGTTCCTGGTAAAAACAAGGGCTATATTGATTTGCTGCAATTTATCTTCTCCCAGGATTTTTGTCTTGACAATGTGAGAAGATTAATTGGAATTAATGGCATTTGCACAGCTAATTAAAGTCACTCTTCCTAAAGTCAAATCAATTCCTTTAATCAGAGGAGTGACAAAGCTTTGCTTGCTTTTACAGTCTGCATGTAAATGGTCCCTAGATGAATCAGAATCTTTGCAAGCATTAGGCATAGAATACAGTAACCACTTGGGTTGCCAGGAATTTCTCTGGCATTTAGTAATTTACAAAACATCGCTATGCCACTTACACATACACTATGGATGTTCTGAACCATATGCAATTCAACAGAATTAATTTACATGTGTTTTACATATAGTTTATTATGGAGCTTCTTACAGTGGTTGGCATCCATATGCATAGATTTCCAGGATAATTCCTAGCCAAGTTCACATAATATGATAGGAAGCAGAAGGTTAGTAATTATTGGGTTAATTTAGGCATCAAATTGATGTTTAATTTGCTTTGTCTGATTTTACCAAATTCTATCAACTCCTTTCTCCACATAGACTATGTATTTCTAGGAAATGTGTTCATAAGGGACTGAATAATTCAGACAAGAAGAGGACACATTTCTAAGAGAAAGTTTAGAGAGATGAATCAACATTTTTGTCTTGTTTTGCTGCTCAGTGTCAATGTGACAGTGATTCAGCAGCAAACATGGGAGGGGAGTGTGGGGACGGGGCCTGTACATTCTCTTCCCCCATTTTGTTATGTTAAGTAGTCTTTGGTCTGTGATGGTATGAACGGTCAAGCATCTATCACATGTCCATGGCTCTGGTTTTGTATTGGATACTTACTAGACACAATTTACTGGCTGGGTCACTGAGCCCAGTCAAAGTTATAGTGTTCCCTATAGGCTTCAACATCTTTAATCATCTTTAATCAACATCCTTAAGCTGCTGCTGCTGCTAAGTCGCTTCAGTTGTGTCCAGCTCTGTGCGACCCCATGGATGGCAGCCTACCAGGCTCCTCTGTCCCTGGGATTCTCCAGGCAAGAATATTGGCACCTTGCAGCAAATATGCAGAAAGCCTCACGTTGTTCTTCTAGAAGTTTCTCTGAAAAAGAGCTGATGCACTCACGAATATGTGACTCCAAAATTCAGGGAACTATTTGCCTCATGGATCAACTCTTAAACCACAGCTGACAGGAAGGGATATATAAATCTATAACACATGCCACAGGTTCCTAAGAGGTCCTTTTAATAATAGTAACTTAACTAAGTATATTTTAAAGATCTAACTGGCTTTTATTCAGTGATTCATGGATCAGACCCCATCCCATCTAACAAGCAGAAGAGAGTTCCAAAGGCTACAGAAAGGGAGAAATTTTCTAAGACAAGATAAGGAAGTCATAAACAAACCAAAAAAATGACTTCAGATGAGGTCATCTCCCTTCGAGGAAGACATGATTGCCGTTGCAGTCATAATTAGCCTCCATCATGTTGCATTATTATCTTTTCTTCTTAGTGGTTGGAATAATTCAATTCTAGTTTCTTATCAAGTTTGATTAGAGTGTAATGTTGTTGTCCATATTCATTATACCGTGCATTAGATCTCTAGGGCTTATTTACTATTCATTGAAAGTTCATGCCTTGAACAATATATATTCTGTCGCCTCAACCCCAACCCCTGCTAACCATCTGCTAACTATTTTACAAGTATGGCTCTTTTAGATTCCATATACAAGTAATATCATACAGCACTTGTCACCTGCTGTCTGATTTATCTCAGTTAGCATTGTGCACACAAGATACACATCCCTGTTACAGATGCAGGATGTTCTTCTTTTTCATTGTGGAATAATATTCCATTATATATATGGAAGTGGGACTGAGTACTTTTGCACTGACTCGTGATTTTCAGGTGAAAAGGCACTGGTTAATGGCTTCATGTAGAATGCGGTTTAAGGGAGTTGGAAAATGAGATTCCAGAGATTACTTGTGGACATTTAGGAAAGAAAGAGATAGAAACCCCATTAGATACTGTTGAGCTGAACAGACTGTCATATTTTTCCAGCAAAGATGAGTTTATTTATGATCAGCAGAGTATTGCGTTTTGGGGCCTGCAGCCAAGTCAGGCTAAGGGCAGGTCCTCTATACAGCAAGGGGAGTAAAACTCTTTTATAAAGGGTAAAAGGAAGTTGGGAAGGCCAAAATAAACCAAGTTCATGGAGAAAGCAATGGCACCCCATTGCAGTACTCTTGCCTGGAAAATCCCATGGGAATCGCTAAGAGTCGGACACGACTGAGCGACTTTACTTTCACTTTTTACTTTCATGCCTTGGAGAAGGAAATGGCAAGCCACTCCAGTGTTCTTGCCTGGAGAATCCCAGGGACGGGAGAACCTGGTGGGCTGCCGTCTATGGGGTCGCACAGAGTCAGACACGACTGAAGAGACTTAGCAGTAGTAGCAGTAACATGACTGTTTATTGACTGATCCTTGCCAGAAAGGAAGAAGCGTCTTTCTTTTTCCTACTAGGTTCTGCTATGGTCATAGGGCATGAGAACTCCCTACTAGCATCTGGTCTTACAACTCTATTTAATTGAGACTTCTATTTATTAATTTTTTTATAGTACCCAGGCTATTTACTTAAGTTTCTTAAGGAGATAGTAATCTGAGGCCAATTTGGGGAGGATTATTTACCATTGGTGAAATAAAATTTACACAGCTATAAATATGCTCAAGTACAACTCAATCTTAAAAGTATATACATATATATTTTATTTTTAGGAAACCATGACCCATCTATAAAATTCTGTCTGCCTAGGTGATATAACATCCCTCACTTCCTATCCCACTTCTAATAACCAGAGTGAATTTGCTACCTTTTTTTTCTCTTACTTTCTATCCATTTTTGGTAAGAATTCTTCATTTTTCTCAGATCAAAACTCAGAAAATCTGTATGTATGTGTAAATGCTAACCAAATACTTTTATATTTATACTTTGAGTCTTCATGGTAGAGAAAAGATTTTATTTCCCCTATTTTTCTTCCAGATTATCTGAGGATGTAAAGAGGAATTCCTTTCACCATAATTATAAGAAGTCTGTAGCTCTTTCTTTGCAGGAAATAATGCTTGGGGAAAACAAACAAAAAACAAGCCAAGAAACAATGAAGACAAGGACATAGCTTTAATACACTCACCCACAGATATTCCCTTTCTCGTTTCTCTTCATTATAATCCTTCAGTCCAGTGATTGTGTGTGTGTGTGTGTTTGTCTTGTTTATCACTACTTATTCACTTTTGCAGCTTCCTGTGTTTCTTATTGGAAATTATAACCCATCAAGTGGACAAACTAATTCAGAAAGGGCAGGCCCAACAGCAGTTTAGGGGAGCCAAAAGACTCTATTCTTTCCATGATGTAGAAGCATATTTTCCCTCTGCCTTTTAGTGATGGGGTCCCTGGTTTTGAGATCGTGAGGTGAGCAAGCTTGTGACTGTTTCTCACTTCCTGCCTCTTTGGCCTTACTGTTCTGATTTAACCACTAGTGCTTCCACTAGTAGAAAAGGCTTCTGAGGTTTTATGGATATTTCTACACTGATGAAACTTTCAATCTCTTACTTTTTAAGGAATGTTTCAATGAGAAGTTCAAGTAAAATTAATGGAACACTGGAAGCTTAATAAGCATCTTGTGCGGAAGCCCAGCTTTGCTCTATGTATCCTCTCCCTGATTATGACCAGGTAATTATCTGAGGCCCACTCTACTCTAAAGAGTAGCTAAACAGTGTGAGGAAGACTCATGGAACCCAGTATGTTATTTCCTGCCATAATCCAGAGAAGGTATAAAACAGGTTATATTATATTATGTTATATTATATTTTATCATAAATCCATTTTCTTGCTTACTTCCATATGTACTAAATATAGGCTGGGATTTGAAGTGGACCTTAAGCTAAGATAAAGGTTTGATTAAAAGGATGGAAAGAAAGTGTATATAAAACACTCCATCTCAAATTCTAAGAGCTCTGTAAATGTTGATTCTATTAAGAATATTGATTGTTTCAGAACTGTGAATAAATAAATGCAAATATCAAGGTATGATAGTGATAGGAATATAGAGTTTAAAATCAGAATTACCTGAGTTGAAATATCATTTTTTACTGTGAGGTATATGACCTTTATCTGTAAATTAAAGCCATTAACAGATTTGAGCAAATTAGTGGTAATTAAAGTAAAAAAAAACACAGCCTGTGATTTTTAGCCTACTTTGGAGTCAAGAGACATGAAAGCAGAGTAGAGCATAGCAAACACGATAATAGCTGCTTAGGTTAGGTGTTGGTCCTGGTCGTATCAAAGATGGATGGAAAACGAGGTATGAAATAATGAAATGAAACACTTCATGGAAACTTCAGGGGAAGGCAAAGCTAATGCTTCTCACTTACCACTACCTTCATCCAAAAGTTTGATAATGCTATCTTTATAATGAAAACTATCATTGTGTGGTAGATTATAATGATACATAGGATTTTCTTACTTTGGCCTTTGTATATTCTGTAACATGTTTCACTTTCAAGAAAAAGAGACACTTAATTTCCCTAATAAAAAAATTTTCCCCATACTTTTCCATACTTTCTAAGGTAGTATTTCATCCAAATTTATAATCAATTCAGTGGATTAATTTGTATTTCACTCCTTGGGAAATTGGACACAGCAACTCTTGTTTAGAAGTCTTCTTTTACATAACATTCTAAATTTATTTTCCCGTCATCATCTTGTTTGATTCTCTTATGCTCTCTTATCTCCCAGCCAGAATGGTTCCTAATGTTCTCCCAGTGAAACTACTGGTAAATCAGAATATGTAATTTGCCAATTATTCTCACCATCTTCCACAAAAAGAATTGTACTTATGATATTTTTTTCTAGGTGGATATCCATCTCAGAAAACAGAGTTACCCATATATAATCACATCATGATGGATCCCATCCGTTGTTTCAACTGAAATGAATATTTTGCTGATATTAAGCCTTTAGCATTTCACTTCCATAGCTCTTATGTTTCAATATAAATTCACATTTAATTTGTTTCCCATTAACATTCCCGGAATCATTCAATAGTAATGTTTTCTATCTTCTTTGCTCATTGAATATCTATTACTATTTATGCATCCCTGGAGATATCCGTTTGCATCCTTCCAGACAGAACTATATCTTGTTATTTTGGGCTCAGAGTTCTGAGATTTTTGCATATCTTTCAACTGTATTTCTCTCAATTACAGATTTTTCAACAGTTTCTGACTTAATATTGTTGAAAACACCAATGCATACGATGTATTCCCTCCCACAAATCGTTAGAGCTATGACGTAGGGCCAAAGGAAATGCAACCTGCAGGCTTTATTCAGAGGTCTCCTGAATGTACATTCTTTTATTTACCATCACCGTTTTTTTCCTTAAGGGTTTTGGACAGCAAGTTTCTGCTATAATGCTCTCTGAACAGATGTTGAATGAAAAGTGGTAGATGGAAATATAGGTGTAGATGATGTTTTGAGGAGATCATGGTAGCTAATATTGATGATATTGATAACATGCATGCACTGGAGGTCATAACAAGGGCTTTATATATATTACTTCAGTTCAGATTCACAATGCTTCCATAAGTTAGTGTCTCTTCTTATCCCTCATTTTGCAGACAGGTAAATTGAGCTTCTGAAAGATTCACTAACTTCTCAAAGATCACAGAGCCAGTAAGTGGGAAATCAACATGCTGTTCTTCTTTCATTGAATTGTTTATTGTTATTATATGTTTATAAAAACAATAAAATACAAAACTCAAAATAACTACCTACCCACCCCTATAGTGGGGAAAAAGAAACAATAAAAAGAAACAATGGCTTTTATATAGTTTTCAATCTTTGGGCCCTACTTACTAGAAGAAGAAAAAAAGCAACAATTTTATGTATTGGTGCCAATATTTGCTTCTTTTCCAGGTTTTATATTTATTTCTTAATATACTCTTTATTCTGTGGCTTTTTTGTCTCCATATTGACAGTTTTGCAAAAATCCCACTCCCCCGGTTTAAATTTTAAAAGTTGTTTATCATTAATACACTACAGTGACCTTTAAGTGATGCCATTAAATATGAATATAGGATTTTATGAAGAATAAAGTATCTGATGGTTCATTAGTTATAATGTATTGATCATCAGCAGCAGGATATTTTCTTACACTATTGAAGATAATACAAATTCTTATGAATTAAAAATATTACAGTGTAACAATATGAAACTCAATAAGCTTTATATTCAGCTCCCTTTCGAATCATATGATTTGCTCTGTGGTTGGTATAAAAGCAACTGGGTAAAATCTTCTTTTGTTTAATAGTTACTTCAGTGTTAGGATTCAGTGGTAATATAGCAATTGTGAAAGGCCCGGTTTTTGGTAATTTTGTTTGTTTTTAATTTATTTTCTCCCCCCACCCCAGGTATTTTATGACATATTCTAAATGCTGTCTAGTTTTAACTAAATATTTAATTATATAAGTTATAGTAGCATTTATTGTGAAACTTTTCCTATGTTTGGAAAAAAAGCAGCATTTATAAGGATTAGAAAAACATGCAAGAAATGAGCACTTATTCTTTTAAGAAGAAAAATAGCACTGATATGATCACGAGCTAGAATTAGATTATGTTAACATCTGAGCACATTCCAGCCTCTGATTATCAGTATCAAATGCTTTTTCATTTTCTTGTGATCACTCTCATTTTTAACCAATTTTAAACTCAATTTTGCGATTTACCAAAGTAGACAAGCATGAAATGGATTTTTCATAGGAAAGAGATATTCTTGGTGAATAATAATGTTGTGCAATGGTGTCACTTCTCTAGATTTTAGAATTCTTCGCTATGTAACCTCTGTTTTTTGATGACCAAAGTGTGTATCTCTTGCTCTTGTGCTCAGAGCTACATGCTTCGTAAACCCCCTTGATGTTAGGTGGGGCCATAGGACTGAACTTAGGCCAGTGAAATTTGGGTAGAAGTGATATTATCACCTAAGTGACGGTAACATCATCTTTACCTTTTTGTACACAGACCTGGAAGCCAAGTGTGATAGAGGGTGAGTTTTAAATTGAAATGGGCCACTGGACTTCTCACCTCTCCTCCCAGTACTCGGCACATATTCACACACACACACACACACACACACACACTGGATGTTAGACTGTGATGTGAATGAGCAATAATGTTTCTGTATTAAGCCACTGTGATTCAGGATGTTAGAGCAATAAGTCTGCCCTGTATAATAGCATTATTCCAGGTGAAATACAGGCATGGTTAGTGGTTAAGAGCACACATTTTGTGTGAGATATATCTGAATCCATATTCCAGCTTTCCTTTTAATTGTGTGTTTAATTGATGAATCTTCCTGTGTCTCAGTCCCTCTGTCTGTAAAATGAGGATAGTAATAGCTAACTGCACAGGTTTAAGTGTTGCACAATGCATGCTATTTAGTATAGTGTCTATTAAATAGTAGAATTTGATAAATCTAAGCTTTTAGAAACCTTTTTCTGTAAGAATTGCTGTTCATTTAGGTCATGCTCCATCTTAAGTTTACAGAGAACATTTCTCCACTTTATTCCTGATTACTACAATAGAACTTCAGATTTCTCTCTAAACCTCTGTTACTTTCTTTACCTGGAGCTTTGTCTCCAGTCTCTCGGGACTCAGGGAATTGCTAGGTTTTTAGATGGTAAGGAAGGCCATTGTTCATTGTTCCTGATCTGGTGCTTCTCCTGGTCTTTCAGGGCATTCTCAGGCTTCCCCCTCCCCGTAATTACTGTCCATTCAGCACATAAAACCCTGTGCCTTCCCAGTGCTACTGAGATGATCATATTCACTCTTCTTGTATCCCCCACAATCCTTGAAAGCTGAGTAAAGAACTCCTTTAACAGGACACATCACCTCTGTTATTTACAGGTAACAGTTTGATATACTTTTTAACCTTTAATTTTATATTGAGGTACAGTTGATTAAAAACGTGTCAGTTTCAGGTGTACAGCAAAACTTGAATTATGCATATTCTTTTCACAATTAGGTTGTTACATAAGATTGAGCAGAGTTCCCTGTGCTTGTTTGTTACCCATTTTAAATATAGTGGTGTGTACATGTACATAGACAACAGTTTAAAGACATTTCAAATAGATTCAGTAATCCTAAGGATGATTACTTTTCCTAAAGTCCTTCATGATTCTTAGCCTGTAGACCACATTCAGGAAATCTGTAGTGGAGGTTGCTTTTCTTCTCTAGAGGACAAGCTCAAGGATTTGCTTATGAGAACAAAACAAATACCCCTCAGATTAGGACTGCAAATTCAGATCCATTCTTTTTACCATTGGAAGTTGCCCCATTCAGTATAAAAATTTAATTCAACCTCTTAAGGTTTGTTGAGGGCATTTCTAGACAAAGGATCATGGGCATAAGAGGATATGTGAGCAGTTCCAGAGGCTCGGGAATTATTGTAGTGGAGAATGAACTAGGAAGAGAGAGGAGCACTATATAACAGAGAGGATATGGATATCTCATGCTAATTAAGGCTTTGCTATAAAAACAGTGGGGGTTCTTTGAACAACTTTTAAGAAGAGGGTTGGAGTTCAGAAGTTACAGAAAGATTGCTTTTCATCTCCATTTACTCACCTATTCAAATACCAAAGGCAATGGCACCCCACTTCAGTACTTTTGCCTGGAAAATCCCAGGGACAGAGGAGCCTGGAAGGCTGCAGTCCATGGGGTCGCTGAGTTTCAGACACGACTGAGCGACTTCACTTTCACTTTCATGCACTGGAGAAGGAAATGGCAACCCACTCCAGTGTTCTTGCCCGGGAAGGGGGAGCCTGGTGGGCTGCCATCTCTGGGGTCGCACAGAGTCGAACACGACTGAAGCAACTTAGCAGCAGCAGCAGCAGCAGAAAAGGAGGATTTTAGAAATGCTGTTCATTTCCTCTACTTATATAGGAAGAAATGAAAGGCCCCAGATGCTCAGAGACTTGCCCCAGACCTGGATAGTTCTTTTACAAAATGCCTCTTCTTACTTCTCTCCTCAGAGTTTTATATTTGCATCATTTCATTTCAAAATCAGCTATGTTTATGTAAATAGTGTCACTTTTTGAATTTTTCATAATTGTAGTCAAATTTTTAAAGAGTACAAATGTGAGAAAAGGGCTCACTGACTTTTCATGTATGGAAATGTGGTCTATTATTCACTGATTCACTGTACCTAGTTTGTTGGCTATTTAACACGTTCAACATGTCCTAACCCAACCATCTTTAAAATGTCATGAATTAGAAAATTATATAGCATTGTGGTCAGAGAAGATGCTTGAACTGATTTCAGTTTTTTAAAATTGACCTAGGCTTAATTTGTGCCCTAAGATGTAATCCATCCTGGAGAATATTCCATATGCACTTGGGAAAAAAATGAAATCTATTGTTTTTGGATGAAATGCCCTGGTCCAATGTGTTGTTTAAAGCCTATGTTTCCTTATTAATTTTCTGTGAAAGTGGGATGTTAAATTATCCCACTATTATTATGTTACTGTTGATTTCCCCTTTTATGTCTGTTAGTGTTTGCCTTACACACTGAGATGCCTCTATGTTGGTGCATAAATATTTACAATTGTTATGTCTTCTTGGATGCTCAACATCCCTCATTGTTAGAGAAATGCAAATCAAATCTACCATGAGGTAGAATGGTCATCATCAAAATATCTACAAACAATAAATACTGGAGAGGATGTGTAGAAAAAGAAACCGTCTTGCACTGTTGGTGGGAATGTAAATTGTTATAGCCACTGTGAAGAACAGAATGAAGAGTCCTTTAAAAACTAGGGATAAAACTATCTTATGACTCAATAACCCCATGAATAGACATATACCCTGAGAAAAGCATAATTCAAAAGACACATGTACCCCAATATTCATTCCAGCACTATTTATAATAGCTAGTATGTGGAAGCAGCCTAGATGCCCATCATCAGAAATGGATAATTAAATTGGGTTACATACATATGATGAAATATTACTCAGCCATAAAAAGGAATGGATTTGAGTCAGTTCAACTGAGGTGGATGAACCTAGAACCTGTTTTACAGAGTGAAGTAAGTCAGAAAGGGAAAAAACAGATATCATATATTAATTAAATGTATGATATCAAGTGTCATATATTACTATATGTATATAGAATTTAGAAAAATGGTACCGATAAGCCTATTTTGCAGGGAAGGAATGGAGACACAGACATAGAACACAGAATTGTGGACAGGGGAGGAAGGAGCAGGTGGGGCAAATTGAGAGAGTAGCATTGAAACAGATATATTATCATATGTAAAATAGGTAGCTAATGGGAAGTTGCTGAATAACACTAAAGTGGGGAGCTCAGCTTGGTGCTTTGTGACAACCTAGGATATAAAGGAGGTGGGAGAGAGGGTCAACAGCGAGGGGATATATGTATACTTAGGGCTCATTCACATTGCTATATGGCAGAATCAATACAACATTGTAAAGCAATTATCCTTCAATTAAAAATAAATTTTAAAAAAGAAAATTATATAAAAGCTTATCTCATAATTGTGCCCAAAGCCAAACCCAAATACACACCTGTCAGTTTTTTCCCTGTTATTCAGAACACTAGTAATAGCTTTTTATTTTCAAGGGTGACTATCTTTCCTTACACTGATCTACACTGTCAACATTGTAAGTGGAGAGATACGACGATATGGATAGGGTAGAGTTTGGATAGATGTGGGCCTTCCTGGCACTTTTCTATCTCAATCTAATGAGACTGCCTAAGTGAGATGCATGGCAATAATGGGGAAGAATGACAGCCATTTAGAACACAGGGGCAGCTGCCTATTCCACCTCTGGATAGCTGGCTTACAAGTGGAAATAATAGGCTTTATTTTGTTTTCTACTTGTTTTTCCCATTGGAGTCATAAAATCCTAGAGTTGGAAAAACAGTTACCAGTTTCTATGATGGTTCATTTTATGTGTCAACTTGTTAGGTTATAATGCTCACTAGTCAATCAAACACTAATACTGGTGTTACTGTAAAGGTAGTTTGTAAATGTGGTTAACATCCATATTAGATCAACTTTAAGTGCAGGGGATTATTCTTGATAGTGTGGGTAGGCCTCATCTGCTCAGTTGAAAGGCCTTAAGAGTGAAACTGGAGTTTCCACCAAGAAGACATTCTGTCTCAAGACTGAGGCATCAGTTTCTGCCTTTGCCTGAGACTTTAAAAGCTGCTAGCCTGTCCTTTAGATTTCAGATTTGCTCATTCCCACAACTGCATAAGCAAATTCCTTAAAATAAATCTCTTTTTCTCTGTCCATACATCCATGCACCTAGATCATCTATCTATGTATCTATCTGTCCATATGTATTTTTACAGGTAGATCTATGGATCTAAATGTCTATACCTATCTATCTATCATCTATTACATATCATTAGATTCTTACTGATTCTTCTGATTTGACTTCCTCTGGAAAAGCCTGACTGTTACTGCTGTCTAGTCTGATTTCTTACTCAGTGCCAACATTTATTTTACATATGTGACAAAAGTCCTCCATTTATTGAGTATATTTATTTATTTTGCATTGTTGTATTGATTGATTTCACTATTCTACATTTTAAGCTTCGTAATAAAACTTTATACTAAAATGGTTACTCCAGCTTAATTTTCTTGTGATCTTTAAAATTTATTTAAGTAGGCTTAGGGTTTTGTTCATTAGATTTTATGACAAATTAGCACAACTCCTTATATATAGTATGCAGTGTTTTAAACTTCCTCCTAATATATTTTCATCCTAATATATAAGTACCTGACTGATAAAAACTGTGAAGGACTATAACATGTTCATATGATTATCCTTTTGCCTCTCTTAGATACTCAAAATCACTCTTGAATTTGATGTGAATCTTGGGATCAGTGAAATCTGCCTCACCGTTACTCATACTTGTTAGTTGTCTCTTTTCTTTCTAGTGCATTGGCTATCACCCCTGGCTTCAGGTCAGAGTATCTTTCAAACCCCACCCCCAAAAAAAAAAAAATTAAAACAGTCTCTCTAGAATTGGGCCCAAGTGTGAGGGTTTGGGGGCTTCTCAGGTGGCTCTATCAGTAAAGAACACGCCTGCTAGTGCAGGAGACTTAGAGAAGCGGGTTCAGTTCCTGGGTAGGGAAGATGCTCTGGAGGAGGAAATGGCAACCCACTCCAGTATGCTTTCCTGGAGAAGCCGATGGACAGAGGAGCCTGGCGGGCCACAGTCCATACCATCACAAAGAGTTGGAGACTGAAGCAACTTAGCATGAGAGTTTTTAAAGAGCTCCTCAGATGACTCTAGTCCCTAGCCAGGATGAGCAAAGGTTGCTACAGAATCATACAGAGCTCTTTCCCTTTCTTCACAACACCACTGTAATATTCTGAAGACATTTTTCATATCTCCTTACCTCCTTCCCGAATGAAACACTGTATTTATAACTCATATCATCATGACTGCTTCTCTCGAACATGCACCATGCAGTTTGACTTCCTCTGGGGCTCCCATTAACTGATCAGAACCTTCGTTAAATGCAGCATTCTCAGCATGGAGCTTCTGTGGACCTTTTGGAGATTATTAGCCTCCCAGCTGAGATTCAGAATTGATGAGATAAAAGCTCTATTTTCATGGAATCAGTTTTTGTTTAGCTTTTTTGCAAGTGATGCTCAGAGTAGCTGCCATTGGCTGCTCTGCCTTATGACTGATTCCAAATTTACTGTTTAATAACCTTTGTTTTATTTATTCCTCTTCTAAAGCAGTAGCAGCCTGAAAATATAGAAAAAAGAAAACACGGGCTTTGAAATCTGAAACACCATGAATTGGTTTTTGGTTTTATCAAGTAGTAATGGATGTATCACTTGGGAAAAGCAGTGTTAGTTGGAAGAGATTTGCTTTCCTCATCTGTAAAAGGGGTCAACACAGTTGTATTCTCTTGCATGATAGTGAAGATAAATAGCATTTGTAAAGGATAGAATCTGGCATTTGCAAAGTATCTATTAAATTATATTCATTTTTATAACGTACATGGATTTAAAGTGCCCATGCCTCTTCTATCCCAATATTCAATGAACTGTTCTATAACCATTTTATACTAATATCTGTAGTTTTACTGTGATAAGTATTTATTGTATGCTGTTTTGAAAGTAGAGGTCTAAAGGCACATGGAATGCAAGTCTCATCTCTGCAGAACCCATTTAACACTTCGTGCCTAGTTCAGGCACAGAGATTTTGGTCATGGACCCACTCCTGGTGGTGTTGGTAAACCATCAAAGCCTTGGTGCTCAAATTGGGTGTTGGACAAGGCTGGGTGTACAAACCTACTTGTCAATATCCTACAAGGTAGATCCCATCTTGTTCCCTACCTGCTGTGCTTTCAACTAGAACCAAAGTTCATATCATATAGCATGGATTAAAGGGTCAAGTAGAATGGAAAATATATTAAGTCTGAGTCAGTAAGAAAATAAAATAAGGCATACGTTCCACATCTCTTGTTATCTGACTTAAGGGCACAGTGGGGGTGAGGGCACCATTCTCTATCTCAAATTTGGATCTATATTCTAAAAGAGGAATCCTTTATCACCATGAGTTCCATTGTCTTTTCCTTTGGAGAGGAGGGATAGGAATTAGAGTTTAAAAAAAAAAAAAAATCAACCTTGTCCATGGGGGAATATTCAGATGATTTTGACTCCTAGAAGTCAGAAGCTGGGAGCCAGCTCTTTACAGGTGTTATCTGAGAAATGTACTCAGAGTCCTGGGGGATACTCTTCAGAGAGAAAACCTCAGTTTCTACCAGAATATTTTCTTGGAGCAGTTCATTCTATTTGGAGAATGGCTGCCTAAGTTTCCAGCAACTCAAGCAACACAGAGTAAGCTACTGGAGCTTATACATCCTCTTCCACTTGGTTTCATCATCTAAAAAATAAGAGTTAATTAAAGCCATGTCTTAAACTTGCTGAATGTCTTAAGTTAAATCCTTATTATGTGGCTTGGCCTAAAGATTGTCTTGAGTATAATGGTAGCTATTATCACATTCTAGATACAATCACTCAGAAATTGAACAGCACTGGGGTATATATTGAAGCGTATTATAATATAAATAATAGATTTTATCTCTAAGTAACTTCTAGCACACTTGCCATTTCATTAAGATCCCAAATTGCTTCCTTTATAGGTGAGTTCTTACAAACTGCTAGTTTACTTGGCCAGAGAGTCAAAACCATATTTAAAAGAATGCTTATGCAGAGGAGCTCGACTCCTATCTTGTCCCCATTTTTCAGGAAAAAGAACTCTTTTCTAATAATTCTAGAATGTTATTATGCCTCCAGTATTTTGAAGGCAAATGCAAATGAATATCTCTGTATATCCCAGATGGCTCAGTAGTGAAGAATCTACATGCTGGTGCAGGTTGGTCCCTGGGTTGGAAAGATCCTTTGGAGAAAGAAATGACAACCCACTCCAGTGTTCTTTCCCGGAGAATCTCATGGACAGAAGAGCCTGGTGGGCTACAGTCCATGGGGTTGCAAAAGAGTAGGACACGACTTAGAGACCAAACAACAAATGTTCAAGCACACCCTTCTTATGTAAAAAGTAACATATTATATACAGAGTCCTGCTAAGATTTTCAATGACTTCTGATAGTGCTCTTACTGGAAGCAGAAGTAAAGAGGGAGGAGAGAGCAAGAGGTTTTTCTCTTTACTGTTGGCCTGCTCTCGTGTTTAGTTCTCCACCAGCGGCCTTGCTTTCTGCTTCTTATGCTCACCTCATAGCATTCTCCATTACCAGCCTTGGTGCAAATGGTGACCATTCTTCCACTCCTGGGCCTAGCACGCTGCTGCGCACATAGAAGGAAGTGGTAATCATAACAGTTGCTGAGTGAGAAAATAAATATCTCAGGGCCTGTGACATCGGTTTGTGTGGCACACTATGGTGCTCCTGCTAAAACATCCCTCCCTGTTGCAAATTAGCATGTCTTAAGAATTTCTATAGCTCTGTGGAAATAGTATTTTGTATGTCAGTGAAGTATGAAAAAATGTATTTTTTTCTTGCAATGAGACAGTTTCAGGTGCTCATAATTGTGCTGTGCACTCAGCCCATTTTAAAATATATTTAAAAATGATTCATGATGAGTTAGGCAAAGTACATTATGCAAATTATATACCTAAAGTATAGTTTAACTCCAAAGCCTTAGTTCTTCTCATACTTTAAATATTAATCATTTGCTTCAAACGTCTGATTTTTGGTTAAAAAAAAAAAAGCACCAATTTTCCAGTACTCAGTTGTATCCTAATACATTTCTATCTAGCTGGAATTTTAGAGAAGTAATTGAGAAAAGATATTGGGTTATTTTATGGAAGAGGATATAGAGTCTATGATGACAGCTTAATAGAATTTCCATTAAATAGAAACTGAACTGAAATTCATTCACTTGGTTAAAATGATAATTGTCCACTTAGAGTTTGAAATACTGAAGTTAAATGATGGTAGCATGCATTTAGATTTTTATACTCAATTTTGTTGAAAAATAAAGTTTTGGAATTTTGTAACACCCTGTATAGACAAGTAACCCCTCTGCCGTGAAAACATTGTTTTACCAAATGTTTTTTTTTTTTTTTTCTCTCAGAAATTGTTCCTATTCATGGTGTCAGAATAGATAGAAGCAGACTTTATTTTGCTGTATTCCCATTTCATTAAGGGTTTAAAATCCCATGTTTAAATTATGGATATATTTTGATTTGTTGGATTGCTATGAGGCAACTTTAGAAGGTCAAATAGCTTGCAAAACTATGACCATCCCAGCACTTAAATTTATCATGGGTATCATTAATTTAATCCTTAAAAGAAAAATAATAATCAAATGGCAGCTTTACTGCCATTTTAAAATCAAAGAAAAAAAGGCAACATTTCTGATGAAGATTGTTTATAGAATCTTATTTTTTAGGATCTCATAGAATAGCCAGCTGAGTATCTTATGACACATGCCATTAGTTGGCTCATTTACATTTATGAAACATAAATAAATTAAGAATCTTTTATTTCATGTGACATAACTAGTAGACAAATCCTAGAAGTCTAATGCACAGTAATGTAAGTAAGTGTTAGTCTCTCAGTCATGCCCGATTCTTTGTAACCCCATGGACTGCAGCCCATCAGGCTCCTCTGTCCATGAGATTTTTCCAGGCAAGGATACTGGAGTGGGTTGCCATCTCCTTCTCCAGGGGATCTTCCCAATCCAGGGATTGAACACGAGTACCTGCACTGCAGGCAGTTCTTTACCAACTGAGCTACAAGGGAAACCCTAAATGCACAATAGAGTGAATACAAACAGCAATATTGTTTTTATAATCATCAAACTTGGTAAATGAGTAAGTCTTGGTTATTCCCACAACAAATAAGAAATGATAGTTATGTGACGGAGGTGCTGACAAGTAGCTATAATGGCAGTCATGCTACAATATACAGAGGTCGCAAATCAGCATATGGAGCACTTCAAGTTTATACAGTATCTGTCAAATATATTAGCAATAAAAATGTTGCCAACCATAAAACATTAAGAAAAATAAAAATTTTGAAATGTAAAAGGATTTACTGAGATTTTCATAAAGAACATCATTGATTCCATATGCTCCTCTTTGTAAACAAAACATTTGCCCTGAAAGCAAGAGAAATTCATAAAATTCCTACTGTAGTGGTCGTTGTTGTTGTTTAGCCACTCAGTCATGTCTAACTCTTCAGTGACCCCATAGACTGTAGCCCGCCAGGCTCCTCTGTCCATGAGATTTCCCCGGCAAGAATACTGGAGTGGGTTGCTATTTCCTTCTCCAGAGGGATCTTCCTGACGCAGGAGACCCATGTCTCCTGCCCTGGCAGGCAGATTCTTTACCACTGAGCCACCTGGGAAGCCCGTATAAGACACTCTTTATTTTGCAGTTAGTTCAAGTGCTTGTTTGATTTAACATATATAGAGTATTAAACTGTATCTGCTGCTGCTGCTGCTAAGTCGCTTCAGTCGTATCTGACTCTGTGCGACCACAGGGATGGCAGCCCACCAGGCTCCCTTGTCCCTGGTATTCTCCAGGCAAGAACACTGGAGTGGGTTACCATTTCCTTCTCCAATGCATGAAACTGAAGAGTGAAAGTGAAGTTGCTCAGTCGTGTCCAACTTCTAGCAACTCCATGGACTGCAGCCTACCAGGCTCCTCCATACATGGGATTTGCCAGGCAAGAGTACTGCAGTGGACTGCCATTGCCTTCTCCAAAACTGTATCTACAATTCATCATTTTGATCCATTCAAACTGACATTTAAATTAAGATAAATGTGAATACACACTTTAGCAAACAGTTAAAAAGTAAAATTCCAGTGACTTGAAAATACAATGTTGGTGGTGGGTCATTGCTCTGAGAATCAGGATTCCTGACAGTGTGTGATCTTAAGCAAACTAATCCCCATTGTTTGCTTGGATTAGGGAGGTGCTCAGCTTCCCTCTGTAAAATGTAAGCATAGAACTTTATCATCTCTGACTGATCTTTGAATTTCTACTTGTTTATGATTGTGTGAAAGCATGATCTGACCTCAAGATTTTTCTGCAATTGTTCTGATAAAATTTCTTTCTATTTCCTTAAGTTTTTGAAAGAATAATAAATTACCCCTTTTATGAGAGCACTACTTTTCACTCTTTAAAACAGTCAAGACTAGATTTCCTTATAATCAAAAGAAAGCAGTATTGATAAGATTCCAAGTGATTTCAGAGTTGCTAAAATAAGTGAGTATCCAGTGGTCTTTACCTTACCTGATCTCAAGCTTTAAACTGGAAAGACTCTTTCCTCTCTGAAACTGCTACCTCCTTTGGCTTTTGATATTACTTTTCCCTGATTTTTCTCTTCCTTTAGTGGGTGGTCACAAAAGTATAATAAATTGTATAGTAAAATTGTAACTAGATCAACAAATTTGATCATTTTCTTCCATTTTGAATGGTGTTACCACACAACAAATTGTAAACATCAGAAATTTTACAATTTGGGTGTTCACCAGGCAGTGTACCTTGGTATAGAGTTTCACCTACCATGAAGAAGGGACAAATTTTTCATCATACAAAGATAAATTTGCTCATCAAATTTGTGTGTACTACTTGAGCAGACAAAAGGTAGTATTTGCCCTGCACAATTAAAAAAAAAAAAAAAAAAGAAATATTTCCCTTCTTCAGCCTATTGTCAACTGGGATAGTATGCAGTAGCATTTTTCAACTTATCTTGGTCTATTTTTATCCAGAATTAGGCAGTAAATATATGCAGAGTTAAATTGGGTAATTTGGGATTAAGTTAGAGGGCTATTTTTGGAGAAGGCAATGGCACCCCACTCCAGTGCTCTTGCCTGGAAAATCCCATGGATGGAGGAGCTTGGTAGGCTGCAGTCCATGGGGTCGCTAAAAGTCAGGCACGACTGAGTGACTTCCCTTTCACTTTTCACTTTCATGCATTGGAGAAGGAAATGGCAACCCACTCCAGTGTTCTTGCCTGGAGAATCCCAGGGACAGGGGGAGCCTTGTGGGCTGCCGTCTATGGGGTCACACAGAGTTGGACCGACTGAAGCAACTTAGCAGCAGTAGCAGCAGCTAGAGGACTATTTACAAAAATAAGAGCAGAGTTTAAAAAGGCCTCAGATACAAAGGATAGTAACTATAGTAACTATAGGGTGTCATCACATCCATAGACCAGAATAGCAGAGGAGCAGTGTGGTGAATTCAAGGTAGAGTTTTATTTGGAGAGTGACACTGAACAGTGGCTAGGGCCTTCAACTAAGAGTTTGATGGAAGGATACAGCCTGCCTACTATTAGCTTCTTTCCTTCCTAGGATGGAAACTGATTAAATACTCCAGTATATCTTTCATCTCTCCCCTTGACCTTCTACCACTGCTACGTTTTGATGAAGTTGAATCCAGAAGCCATAGGACCAGTTCAATTCAGTCACTCAGACGTGTCCAACTCTTTGCAACCCCATGGACTGCATCACACCAGGCTTCCCTGTCCTCACCAACTCTCAAACCTTGCTCAGACTCATGTCCATTGAGTTGGTGATGCCATCAAACCATCTCATCCTCTGTCATCCTCTTCTCCTACCTTCAAACTTTTCCAGCATCAGGGTCTTTTCCAATGAGTCAGTTCTTCATATCAGGTGGCCAAAGTACTGGAGTTTCAGCTTCAGCATCAGTCCTTCTAATGAATATTCAGGACTGATTTCCTTCAGGATTGATTGGTTTGATCTCCTTGTAGTCCAAGGGACTCTCAAGAGTCTTTTCAAGGGAGCCCATCAATACAGGTCATACAAATCAACTTTGATGGGAAGAACCGAGAATAAAAAGATACAAAGTGGTTCCATGGGACAAATTGAGGTTATCTAGGACACTTACCAAACTAATTATTCACTTACCATGTCATGTCTCAGATTTCTTTAAAGTGTAAATGCAAATATCTTTCATCATATGCAAAATGCAAAGGCACATTACATCCAAGGCTTCTGATCCGGATTTTGTGCTATAAATCCTCCTTCCTACTGCTACTTCATGTCTTGAGTATAGCATTCTACTTTCAGTTGCTTTTTCCCATGCCATATAATATGTCTCCATGTATTTTGCACTTTAAAGTGAAGAGAATTGTAAATTAAACTTACATATAGCCATTATAAGGGTTTTCTGGTGGCACTAGATGTACAGAACCTGCCTGCCAATGCAGGAAACGTTAAGAGATGTCAATTCAATCCCTAGGTTGGGAGGATTCCCTGGTGAAGGGCATGGCAACCACTCCTGTATTCATGCCTGGAAAAACCCATGGACAGTGAAGATTAGCAGGCTACAGTCCATGAGGTCACAGAGTTGGACATGACTGAAGCAAGTTAGCAGGCATGCATATAGCCATTATATATTAAATTAAAATAAACTGTTAATGTTGTCTCATCTGTTAATTTTGCTGAAGAATTTTAATGAAAAATGCTGATATGTTGGTATTAAACCCATCAACTTATCATGTACATCTATAAAGTATGACACCATCATTTCTTTAGTTAAATTAATCCATCCTTAACATAATTTATCTTCAGTCTATATCAAAATTTCCTAGTAGTCTCCAAAATCTCATTTTATAGATGATTGTTTTATGGTTAGTATCCCTACAAGGTTCATGCCTTTCACTTGGTTGTTAATTCACTTAGATTTCTTTTATCTAGAAATATCAAAATGCAACCATTTTTCTTGAACAATCATTTTCTAGTGTTGGAAGCTTTTGTTTAATCTCCAAAGTTCATAAAAGATGATTTTGATAATTCTTCCCATTGCTTTTAAGAAGGAGAGAATTTTTAGAGATAATTGCTCATCATTTATGCTGACCTCATTTTTCCTTAATGTATTTGCTTTCTTATTTTTCAAAGTGACTCTTTCAAACTTTCTCAAACAAAAAAACCACATTTTTTTTCCCCATTGCTGCTACCTGATGATACTTCAGTAATAAAATAGATGGAATCTGGAGATAGAAACTTATCTATGTAGTTACATTCCTACTCACCCTTCCTTTCCAGTGGAAACATGGTCCCTCTCCTATTGATTCCAATCCATTCACCCCTGCTGTAAATCAGATCTCCTCTTTCATATTTGAGAGCTTTATTCTTTCAAATTTCTCTTATCTTTGAAACATCATATTTTCTTTCTTTACTATATCAGGACCAGAAAGATGCAAATACTTTATTATAATATATTGTCTCATGAAAAATTTCTTCTGTTGGTCACTTGTTTCTTTATTATTAACTATTTCCCTACTATTAATTGAATAATTCTCTGCTGACTTTTCTGCCCAAGGTTCATAGGTATGTGACCCTTAACTCTCCCCATTTTATTAACACTAGTTTCTAAGAAAGGACCGTTTTATAGTTGAACAGTGAGCTGTGCCAGCCTCAGGAGGGCACATATTGGATCTGAGAAGGTCTTGGGGGAAGAAGTAAAAGCTGAATTATTATTTAATGCAGGAACAATTGGGGTAGATTCATAGTTATGAATCGGTGTCTCTAAAGGAGACAATAATTTATTTAACATATCAGTCATCCTTGCCCCACATAATCCCTTAATTATATAAAATATAAGGAAGTGATACCTCAGTTCAGTTCAGTCACTCAGTCGTGTCTGACTCTTTGAAACCCCATGGGCTACAGCATGCCAGGCTTACCTGTCCACCACCAACTCTTGAAACTTGCTCAGACTCATGTCCATCAAGTCTGTAATGCCATCCTATCATCTCATCCTCTGTCATCCCCTTCTCCCGCCTTCAATATTTTCCAGCATTGGGGTCTTTTCCAGTGAGTCAGTTCTTTGCATCAGGAGGCCAAATATTGCAGTTTCAGCTTCAGCATCAGTCCTTCCAATGAATATTCAGGACTGATTTCCTTTAGGATGGACTGGTTGGATCTCCTTGTAGTGCAAGGGACTCTCAAGAGTCTTCAACACCACAGTTCAAAAGTATCAATTCTTCAGCACTCAGCTTTCTTTATAGTCCAACTCTCACATCCATACATGACTACTGGAAAAACCATAGCTTTGACTAGATGGACCTTTGTTTGCAAAGTAGTGTCCCTGCTTTTTAATATGCTGTCTAGGTTGACATAGCTTTTCTTTGAAGGAGCAAGTGTCTTTTAATTTCATGGCTGCAGTCACCATCTGCAGTGATTTTGGAGCCCAAGAAAATAAAGTCTGTCACTGTCTTCACTGTGTCCCCATCTATTTGCCATGAAGTGATAGGGCTGGACATCATGATCTTGGTTTTTTGAATGTTGAGTTTTAAGCCAGATTTTCACTCTCCTCTTTCAGTTTCATCAAGAGGCTCTTTAGTTTTTCTTTGCTTTCTGCCATAAGGGTGGTGTCATCTGTATATCTGAGGTTATTGATATTTCTGCTGGGCAATATTGATTCCAGCTTGTGCTTCATCCAGCCTGGCATTTTGCTTGATATAATCTGCATATAAGTTAAATAAGCAGGGTAACAATATGCAGCTTTGACATACTCCTTTCCTGATTTGGAACCAGTCTGTTGTTTCACGTCCAGTTCTAACTATTGTTTCTTGACCTGCATACAGATTTCTCAGGAGGCAGGTCAGGTGGTCTGGTACTCCCATCTCTTTCAGAATTTCCCACAGTTTGTTGTGATACAGTCAAAGGCTTTGGCATAGTCAATAAAACAGAAGTAGATTTTTTTTTGGAACTCTCTTGCTTTTTAGTGATCCAATGGATGTTGAAAGTTTGCTGGCAAAGTGATGCCTAAAATATCTGAATATTACAGTACTCTGTCTTAATACCATACTGACTACATGCTCAAATACTTTTTAAGTGGAATAATCCCTGAGCAGACCAGCAGTAGTGACTGACAACTGCAGCTAGAAATATTTCTAATGAGGTGGATGAAACTGGAGCCGATTATACAGAGTGAAGTAAGCCAGAAAGAAAAACACCAATACAGTATACTGACACATATATATGGAATTTAGAAAGATTGTAATGATGACCCTCTATGTGAGACAGTAAAAGAGACATAAATGTATAGAACGGACTTTTGGACTCTGAGGGAGAATGAGAGGGTGGGATGATTTGGGAGAATGGCATTGAAACACGTATACTATCATGTAAGAAATGAAGCACCAGTCTGTGTTCGATACAGGTTACAGGATGCTTGGGGTTGGTGCACGGGGATGATCCAGAGAGATGATATGGGGTGGGAGGTGGGAGGGGGATTCAGGATGGGGAACACGTGTAAACCCATGGCAGATTCATGTCAATGTATGGCAAAACCAATACAGTATTGTAAAGTAAAATAAAGTAAAAATAAAATTAAAAAAATGAATTATCTAGAATTGTACCCCTGTGTTCAAACTTATAAACTAAAATGCAATCACAGGTCAATTCAGCTATCACTAATATTTTTCACCTTATCTGGGAGACTTAAGAAAGAACTTCTGTTCTCTAGGGAAAATATATAATATTATTATCCAATCAGCACTATTCCTATCTATACCATATGTAGTGTATACTGAAAGAATACAGATTATACAGAGAAACAAGAATCTAGAACCTATGCTTTAGCAAAATTTATTCAACAGAACCAACTCAGAGATGACCTGGATATTAGATGTAGAAAACAACTTTATAATAATTATTATTCATATGTTCAATTACAAGAAAATATGGCAAAATGAGTTAACGAATATGGACATGTAAACCATAAAACAGGAACCATAAAAATTTTAGATATGAAGAATATAGAATAACAAAATCTAAAACTTTGCAAGATTTGGCAAGATAATGACTACTACTGAAAAAATAATTAGTGTGAAGACAGGCCAAACTAATGAACAAAAATGAGGCAAAGGGCAGGCACTCTCCATTCCCCTTCTGATGTCTACATCAGAAGCTTTCTCTGTCCCTTTTATACTTTAATAAAACTCTGCTACACAAAACTCTTGTTTGATCTAGCCTGGTTCCTGGTCTTGAAGCTAAATCTTCGGAGATCACGAATTTGACATGGTTCGCTGTAAGCTGTCTTCCTGGGAGCTCATCCATGATCTTTAGGACAAGGTAAAAACACTCAGAGCTCTAGCCTCTCTGCTTTCTCAGAATACACGTTTTCTGCTGTACTTGACTAATTCTATGGTGTGCTTGTGTGTGTGATCGATTAAAAGAGATATCTGCGTGAATCAAGTGATGTGTCCTAATCTGCGGTTCTGAGGTGACCTCATAAGGCTTATGGCAGAAGCCATGTAGGGGGATCATACCGACCTGCCAATGCCAAGAGACACCCAACGTACCTGCAAGGGCAGCACCCAGAGATGGCCAAAGCGTGTGGGCCAAACTTTCCATTCTCGTCACCTTTTCCTGGTCTCTTTGACCATTTCTTAATTGCGTGGGGAATTAGGTTAGATTATTAACCTAATCTGTCAGATCACAGTCTTTCCAAGGGATGTGTGATCCATACTATTACTGTGTACTTTTACTTAGACCCCATGTATGGAAGCGCTTAGCCTTGCTAGACTAGGCAAGACTTGCTGGAAAGTTATTAAGAGCAGTATGAAGCGAGGTGGAACTCTAGCTCCAGGAACATCTCTCAGGCTAGTGGTCTTGGCTGCCTACCTACCTGCCTCAGAGGCCAGAAACCTGAAAGTGAGTCTTTGTCATGACTGTTTTTCCTATCTATATGGATAGAAGCGCTGCTGGTGACCGTGAGGTTTCTGAGGACACAGATTGGGAATTGCAATATGTGGTCAGATTGGAAGTGAATGGGATTCCTTTGGTAGTACTAGCTCTTACGGGCCAGAGGAGGCTCTCTGATGGCCTTTGTCTCAACTCCTTGGATATTTCTTTCTGTGGAATCAGTGGAAATGAACTGGAAGGATTGGTCCTAGTAGCTTGAGGACAAAAATCACTTTTTTCTCACCGGCCAGCCCTCCACAACTTCTTTTGCTATCACATATACTGACATGGTGACACTCAGTTGGGACATCTTGGTTGTTGTCCATCCCTGTATGACTCACCATTTCTATCATGATCAGGACTGTACTCAGGAATATGTGTGCATGGGCACATTAAGACAGATGCTTACCCAGTAGTCCTAGTTTGGGAAACATTCCAAAAAGTTACTTTGCTCCACCCCATCAGAAAAAATGGCAAATCAAACAAAGGTCTTAGTGGTATGGAACTAAATCAAGCTGGGATGCCATCAGGTCTACCCCTGGAGCATCTCCACCTCACGTCAGTGGTAGAATCAGGAGGGATGAGTAAGAGGCCTGCATCAGTAAAGAACAGACAAAGTCCAACCAGGGAAGGAAAGCTTCAGTGGAAGGTCCGTCTACAGCCCCATTTAGAGCAGGGAGTGATGCCTCTGGTGGAAAGACGCCATGGCTATGGATGCTTCTTTTTCTCTCTTAGAGATGGGAGCTAGAAGTTCCAGGATCACTCCTTCAAAATGTATTTAAACAAACAAGCTTGGACAAGATTGATTCCCAGAATTTAAGAAGACATGCCTGATCTTCCTCTGTGGTACTGAATGGCCATGGTGTCCTTTGGAAGACAGGGAATGCTGGCCGGTTAAAGGGTCTCTCAATATCAATACTGTTTTTTGTTTGTTTATTTGTTTTTTTAGTTGGAGGCTAATTACTTTACAATATTATAGTGGTTTTTTAAATACATTGATATGTATCAGCCACGGGTATACGTGTCCCCCATCCTGAAACCCCCTCGCACCTCCCTCCTCATCCCATCCCTCAGGGTCATCCTAGTGCTCAAGCCCAGAGCGCACTATCTCATGCATTGAACCTGGACTGGTGATCTGTTTCACATATATTAATATACATATTTCAATGCTATTCTCTCATATCATCCCACCCTTGCCTTCTCTCACAGAGTCCAAAAGTCCATTCTATACATCTATGTCTCTTTGCTGTCTCACATACAGGGTCATCATTACCATCTTTCTAAATTCCATATATATGTGTCAGTATACTGTATTGGTGTTTTTCTTTCTGGCTTACTTCACTTTGTATAATCAGCTCCAGTTTCATCCATCTCATTAGAACTGATTCAAATGTATTCTTTTTAATGGCTGAGTAATACTCCATTGTGTATATGTACCACAGCTTTCTTATCCACTCATCTGCTGATGGACATCTAATCTACAGATCTAAAGACCACAAAGCACAGACAGAATAAATGTTCAGAAATCCACATCTAGGCATATCACTGTCAAACTACAATATACTAAAAACAAAAGAGTAGATTCTAATACTATCCCAGGTTAGAAGTTATATATTTAATGCAAGGAAAAGCAATTGAATTTTTATCAAGCAGTGCAAGCTAGAAAACAATAAAGTGATATCTGTAATGAGACAGCTGGCTTTGTCTATGAGGAATAAGTTAAGCCAAGGTAAAGGAAACCTTTCAAATTCTGCTTAAGGATTATAGGCAAGGTTGTAGATACTATTGCAGGAGGTATATAAAGCACAGAAACAAATGACAGGTTGAATCATAAGCAAAGGTGAAGGTATAGAAGGTGAAGTCGCTCAGTTGTGTCCGACTCTTTGCGACCCCATGGACTGTAACCTACTAGACTTCTCCGTCCATGGGATTCTCCAGGCAAGAATACTGGAGTGGATTGCCGTTTCCTTCTCCAGGGGATCTTCCCAGCCCAGGGATCCGAACTCAGGTCTCCCGCATTGGAGGCAGATGCTTTAACCTCTGAGCCACCAGGGAAGCCATGCGCAAAGATGTACAGAAATCATAACAAGATTAAAGATAGGTGAACAAAGAATGAAGTGAAGGTACCTAGGATATAGACTTACACATATATTGGGGTGGCCAAAGAGTTCATTCGAGTTTTTCCATACACTGCTGTGGAGAAACCTGAAAAACTTTTGGTCAACTCACTACAAATAATTTTTAACAAAGGCACCAGTATAATTCAATGGGGACGAGAAAGCTTTTAAACAACTGATATTAGAGCAGTTGAATATCTGTATGGGATGAATTGAATTATGATTTATACCTCACATTATACACACAATTACAGTACAAAAAATAATTCAAGGTAGGTTACAGATTTGATGTTAAAGCTAAATTTAAAAGTTCGTAGAAGAAAGCGATTGCGACATGAAAGAGGTTTTGGATTTCTCAGAGAGAATACATAAAGCATCAACTGCACTTCAGCAAAGTTAAACACTTTTACTCATCAAAATACACAGCAGGTGACAAGCAAACCACAGAGTGGGTAATCAGATTCTTGGTACATATATTTACCGAAGGAATAATACATTATGTAAGGAGCTCTTATAAATCGGGAATTCACTGGTGGCGCAGAGGTTAAAGTGTCTGCCTCCAATGCAGGAGACCCGGGTTCGATCCCTGGGTCAGGAAGATCCCTGGAGAAGGAAATGGCAATCCACTCCAGTATTCTTGCCTGGAGAATCCCATGGATGGAGAAGCCTAGTAGGTTACAGTCCACGGGGTCACAAAGAGTCGGACACGACTGGGCGACTTCACCTTCACCTTCACCTCTTATAAATCAATAACAGAAAGGACAACAACTCAGCAAAAAAGTGGGCAAATACTTTCTCAGGTACTTCCTAAAAGAGAATGTACAAATATGTAAAATAAACACATGGAAAGCATCTCAGCATTATCTCTCATCAGGGACATGCATATTAAATCAAACTAAGATGCCACCACTCACTAAAGTGGTTAATATTTTTAAAAGACTAACCAGTCAAACGTTGGGGAGGAAGGGGAAAAAAATTGTATCTCGTGTATTGCTGGGAGGAATGTATAAAAGTACAATCTCTGTGGGAAAATGTTTGTAGTCTCTTACACAGCTAAACACACACCTTTATCTTATCTACCATTTCCATTTCTGGTATTTACTTAAAAGATATGATCTGTAAATGACATGTACAAAATATTGGTCATATTCTATCTATTATGGCAAAAACCTGGGGACTTTCCTATGTCTATCAGCTAAAGAATGAGTAAAAGACTGTGATATAATCATAAAATGTCATTATATTCAGCAATTGACAGGAACAAATAAAAAGGAATCTATACATGAAACGGCACGAATGACTTACAAAACAATATGGAACAGAACAAAACAAAACAACCCGCTTCAACCTCCTCCTTGATTAGATTTCCATCTTTCATGAAGTGAAAGTAGGTAAGTAGATGACCTTGTATTTTATTGCAAACTTTCCTGGTATTATTCTATCAGATATATTTGTTACTGTGTACTTTTTGCCCATGTTGAATTGTAAATGTAGGACATGTCTGCTTGTTATGACAAAAAAAAAAAAAAAAAAAGAATCTTTTTTAACAGTACTGTTTAGTGATCAGGAAGTGATGTGTTAATCATTTTGCCTGTTAATGAAAAATTATAGGCAGTTTATTTGGTTATAGTTTAGGAAATTAGATGGAGATTTGAAGCAGTAATATAGTGTAGTATATTTTTTGCCTTTAATATAATGGAAATGACCTTGCCTGGCAGCCTAGACATTAAAGAATCCACCTGCAATGCTGGAGACCTAGGTTTGATTCCTGAGTTGGGAAGATCCCCTGGAAGAGGGCATGGCAACCCACTCTGGTAGTCTTGTCTGGGGCATCCCCATGGACAGAGGAGTCTGATGGGCTACAGTCCAAAGGGTCACAAAAAGTCGGACATGACTGAATGACACAGCACAGCAAGCTCCAAGTTTGCATTTTTTGGAAGAATGTTTGATTGTTATGAGCAGTTTACTGATATTAAGCAAGAGATGCCTTTGTTTGATTTGACCTTTATTTGTCCCTACTTGATCCCAAAACTGTCCATATGACATCTCTGTGGGAAGGACATGAACAGGAGATAATGCTGCAGAAATCCAAGTAACAGTTAAAAATGTTATATATAGAGTTGAGATGTGTGTGTGCTTTGCAACCCCATGGACAGGCTGTAGCCCACCAGGCTCTTCTGTCCATGGGATTTTACAGTTGAAAATACTGGAGTGGGTTGCCATTTTCTCCTCCAGGGGATCTTCCCAACCAATGGATCAAACGCTCCTCTCCTGTGTTTCCTGCAGGCAGATTCTTTACCACTGAGCCCACCGGGGAAGCCATAATTGATATAGATACAGATACGGATATAGATGATATAGATATATGCCTGATATAGATATATGCCTCAAACACCAATGCAGAGGTTGCTTCTGAACGGGAGTATGTAAACACACAGGGTTTCCCTTCCGCCTTTCTTAGCTAATTAGCTTCATGGTTGTGCTGTGCTGTGGTCTACACTATGAGCCTTGAGGTAAGCGGTGTCAAGAGAGCTGACCTGGCTTCCTCTATAATTGAAAGCTGGCTTGAGACTATTGTTCTAGCAGCCAAAAGAAAAACCCAGAAAGAAAGCACTACCTTTATTTGATTCTCCACCTCCAATTATACACAGCTACCTTGGCCAAGATAGTTCATCAGGACAGACTGTACAGTGAATGCTGTGGGATAATACAATGCATAATGGGATACTGATGTATATGAAACAAACCCAGTTTTACAGAAGGGAAGTTAAACCCATTTCCACAGAGAAGCTCAACAAGCAAACCAGCAGAACTTTTCATTTTAAATATATTTTAAAGTTCTACAAAATGTAATAAATATGTCAAATGAGCTTTAAAATATCCTCTCCTCAATTTCAGCGCTTCCCTGGTGGTGCTAGTGGTAAAGAAACCACCTGACAATGCAGGAGACATGAGGCGCTGCCTCCATCGCTGGGCTGGGAAGACCCCTGGAGGAGGGCATGGGCACTCACTCCAGTCTTCTTGCATGGAGAGTCCCATGGACAGAGGAGCCTGGCGGCTACAGTCCATAGGGCTGCAAAGAGTTGGACACGACAGAAGCTGCTTAGCACACATTCATGGACTCCTTAATTTCAAGGAGTACTTTTTAAACATTTCCTCAATAGAATCCACCTGCAGTGTGGGAGACCTGGGTTCGATCCCTGGGTTGGGAAGATCCCCTGGAGAAGGGAAAGGCCACCCACTCCAGTACTCTGGCCTGGAGAATTCCATGGACTATACAGTCCAGGGGGTTGCAAAGAGTCGGACATGACTGAGTGACTTTCACTTTCACTTTTCAAGTTCTTTGGTCTGCTAAGTTATATGTATTGACTGATTTTTTATTTATTTATTTTTTTATGATCTGAAAAGCCTTAAGTTGACATGTGAACTATAGTCTTAAATTTATCAGCACATTCACTCAGGAAGCTTGCCAGTTGTGTTTTGTGTCTGGATTCAGTGTCACAGATTATTGTGGTTATCTTTTGTTAAATGGAGGAATGCATCTCTTGCAAAATGTCTGTAAGTTGAAGACAAAAGTAAAATAACATATGTTATGAATGTTCAGGTTTCTCATATTTCCTGCAAAATTGTTTAAAATAATTTTGTTTATTGATTTAATTTGCTTCTAAAGTGCAAGTGCCATCATTACCTTTAGAGGTTTTATAATTTTCATTTAATGAGGACAGTATAATACAAATTTTTAAATTATCATCTAAAATCTGCACCCTTGCTCATTTCTGCAAAAGTACGAGCAATGCTATCTTTCTGAAACGTTTGTGAAAGATATAAATATAAAAAATATTTCCAGGAGTCTAACTTTATAAAGGAGAAAAAAATCATAACCCTGATAATATATCTGATGAAGCATAGTGAAAATTAGAGTCAGAGCATTCTTTCACTGTGTGTGTGTGCATGTGTGTGTGTTTGGAAGTAAACAGATGTTACAAACCCTGTGATTATCTCTTGTCTACCTGTTTCTTAAAAATAGAATATTTGCAATATTCTTGTTCTTAAGTCCGATCTTCTCAGGGAAAAGATCAAATAGAACAGAAAGAAATCATTTTGAAAATGTTATCTGATCCTGATCCATTTAATCTTGAGCTCAGCTTCCCAGCAGCACTTTTCCCTTAAATCTGATTATCAGTAGGAAAACACCTCTTGTCAAACTACAAAGAAAATCTTTCTAAAGCCAGGCTCCTGTGAGGTCCACTTGTTTTTAGTAAGTCAGAGAACTGGTTTGATATATTTGTTTGATGTAGGATAGAGTTGTGATTTTTGTTGCTCTATTTGTTCATGTTGTGTTTATTCTCTGGAAAACAGAAGTTCTTAAATCAGTCTATGAAACTCATAATGGTTTTAGATAAGTTCCATGGAGGCTTTTACTTCAAAGAGCTTTCCATTGGGTAAATAGAAATACTATTTCTTCATATGTTCTTCATACAGTCATTTCAAAATGGTTTTCTAGCAACAGTAAAAAGTTTGTGAGGATCCATGTATCTTTGGGCCACTATCTTTCTTGCAAACCACACTTATTTGCAAACCAGCTCTGGTTTCAGGCTATATCAACTACCTTGGAATAGTCTGGAACACCAGAAGACGGCTCTTGCCTTTTCTGACAGCCTGCGAGGGAGCCGCACAAATCTTATGACCAGACTGAGGACTAAGTCCATAACCAGTTTTCAACCTTTGTTAAATGATCCACATTGCAAAATAGTTTATTGAAGTGCTAAAAGAAACCCCCAAAATCAATATTTAAATGAGCTTTAGTTTAGACAACACTGGTATCCTCTCTGGTACCTGGTATCCTCTCTGTTTAGATGCAATGGATGACATGGGTCATTGCATCTAGACTCTTGGACCTTCATTTGTTGTTTGCAAGAAGAAGGGGTGCTTTTAAATCCTGCTCCTAAAATTCCCAGCATTCCTCCCCATATGATTATAAGCATTCATATTTTTTTTCCCAAGCCAAGTTATCAAGGTGTTTCAATGAAAAATACTGGTGCCATGTTATGTCTTGTGATCTTCACAATAGCTCAAGATGAATAGGGCTTTTTTCACTTTGTCAAAGGAAGAACTGTGTTTTTAAGTACCTGATTTTTAAGCAGTGTATTTGATTGATGTTTTTGAATGAATACTTTCAGTATCTTGCTAAAAACAGGGTTGCATTACATCTGAGAGGAGCTCATCTAACAGCTAGTCTAACAGCTCTACAAATGTGAAGCTTTCCATTTTTAGATAGAAAATGTCTGTCCTGGACCTTTGTTTTTTTCATCCCCACTGTGGGTCATTTGCACCATTCCTGGAAATATCATCTCACTCAGTAGCTTGTTAAACAAGGGAGTGAATTTGTCAGTGTTCTCATTGAAGGCTATATTTATATTTATCAAGGGTAGCTTTTACATATTACAGACTCCCTGCCGTATTGGGAAAGCCAGGGTGAGCTGTCAGTCATCTATGCATCTTTTGCCTATTGAATTCAAACAGCTCAGAAGTGGCATTGGCCCAACAAAGAAACCAAGCGTCACAAGGCCGTTCATCTTCTTTATAAGGGTTAAGCCCATGCTGATAATTTTCTAGTGTTTGGGTTTTATTACTAGCTGAAAACCAATAGGATATAGAAAGAGAAAATGCATCTATTTGTCATTATTAGATGAATTTTCATGTAAAGATAATTGTCACTGTATTTTCACATTTAACCTCTATGCATTTACTTGTCTGGTACAAATTCATTACTTACTAAGGAGAAGAGATTTCATTATGCCAAGATTCAATCTGTGTTTGCTAGTCTTGCTGATGATTCCTGCTATACCATTTGTTACACATTCTGCTCATCATACATGAGAAATTTGCAATCAAGTTCAAGTTATTTTAAATATTTGAGACAATCATAGACCTCTATGTTGTTTTCTCTCATGTCATGATATCAAAAGTTTTTGATAAAATTTTCTCCTATAAAATTTCCACAAATACACTAAGCGAAGGCTATGTGCTCTTTGTTGTTGTTTAGTCACTAAGTTGTGTCCAACTCTTTTGCGACCCCATGGACTGTAGCCCGCCAGGCTCCTCTGTCCCTGGGATTTCCCAGGCAAGAATAGTGGGGTGAGTTACCATTTTCTTCTCCAGGGGATCTTCCAGACCCAGGGATCAAACCCACATCTCCTGCATTGCAGGTGGATTCTTTGCCGCTGAACCACCGGGGAAGCTCTATAGGCCTTATAAAATCAAATAAAGTTCTTTAAAGTATGTTAAAATGATATGTTCTTCACCATCAAGGAGTAGATTCCTTGTAAACTCAGCTCTTTTTCCTATTTATTGGTTCATTATTGGTGTCATTCATCAGGAGTGTGCTAGGAGACATAGATAAGACATTCATTGCCCTTTAGGAGTTTATTATACTATGGAATTTAAAATTTTCATGGATTTATTCTTAGAAGGCAGTGGCACCCCACTCCAGTACTCTTGCCTGGAAAATCCCATGGATGGAGGAGCCTGATAGGTTGCAGTCCATGGAATCACGAAGAGTCAGACACAACTGAGCAACTTTACTTTCATTTTTCACTTTCATGCATTGGAGAAGGAAATGGCAACCCACTCCAGTGTTCTTGCCTGGACAATCCCAGGGACGGGGGGAGCCTGGTGGGCTGCTGTCTATGGGGTAGCAGAGTCGGACACAACTGAAGTGACTTAGCAGCAGCCATAATACATATTGAATTAAATGTTGCATCAAGGGAGAAGATACTGGGGAAATATATAGACTGATGTTTCATAAAGGAGACATAAACTTATAGGAAAGGTAATTGTATTGAAATCAAGACAGGATTTCTTTCAAATCAAAACTACAACGAGGTATCACTTCACACTGATCAGAATGGCCATGATTAAAATTAAAGCTGGAGAGGGTGTGGAGAAAAGGGCACCTTTCTACACCCCTGATGGGATAGCCACTATGGAGAACAGTGTAGAGGTTCCTTAAAAATTAAAAATAGAATTGCCATATTATTTAGCAACCCTGCTCCTGGGCATATGTACTGGAAAAGATTAAAATTTGAAAGACACATGTACCCTAAAGTTCATAGCACCACTATTGACAGTAGCCAAGACCCGGAAGCAACCTAAGTGTTCATCGTCAGATGAATGGATAAAGAAGATGTGGTACATACATACAGTAGAATACTGCTGCTGCTAAGTCACTTTAGTTGTGTCCAACTCTGTGCAACCCCATAGATGGCAGTCCACCAGGATCCCCCATCCCTGGGATTCTCCAGGCAAGAACTCTGGAGTGGGTTGCCATTTCCTTCTCCAATGCATGAAAGTGAAAAGTGAAAGGGAAGTCGCTCAGTTGTGTCTGACTCTTAGCGACCCCAGGGACTGCAGCCCACCAGGCTCCTCTGCCCATGGGATTTGCCTTCTCCACAGTAGAATACTACTTGCCATTTAAAAAATGATGTAATGCCATTTGCAGTAACATGGATGGACCTAGAGATTTTCATACTAAGTGAAATGAGTCAGACAGAGAAAGACAAGTATCATGTGATCTCACTCATATATAGAACCTAAAGTATGAAACAAATGAGGTTACTTACAAATAGAACCAGACTCACAGGTATAGAAAAAAACGTATGGTTAGCAAAGAGGGAAGAGAGTATGAGGAGGAATAAATTAGGAGTCTGGGATTAGCAGATAGAAACTGCTATATGTAAAATAGATATACAACAAGGTCCTGTGTATAGCACAGAGAAAAATATTCAATTCCCATGATAAACTATAATGGAAAAGAATATGTGTATGTGTAAGTATGTCCCTTATATACAAACCTTGCAGTGTGAACTTTCAAAGATATGAGTGTGTGTGTCAGCCCCTATATGCCTGCTGTTGTACTGAACTGCTAAACTTCAAGGCACTTACTGTGAGATTAAAAATGTTTTATTTTTTATGTTTGATTTTATGTATAATTTGTGTGAAAATTATTATAAACCTATTTATCTGATTGTGTTAGTTAGGTACCTGGGCTAACTATGTTGGACTTATGAACAAATTGGACTTATGAACTGCTCTTAGAATGGAACTCATTTGTATGTAGGGGACTTATTGTAAAATTGAATCAGTTTGCTTTACACCAGAAACTAAGGCAACATGGCAAATCAATGATACTTCTAAAGAAGAAAAAGAAAGACAGGCTTTCTGACTAGCCTTGCCCCTGTACACAATGAATTTAGATGAGTCACTAAAATCTCTAGATTGTGATGTCCTCAGTTTTGCACAATGGGAAGAGCTTATTTAATTTTTGCAACAATATCAAGTGATATAGAGGGTCAAACATTTGGCATATATTTTGCCTTTATAAAATTAGTGGAAGTCATATTTGCCATATAAATCAAAAGAGAAGAGAAACCAAGAACTGTGTTTAAAGAGAAATTAATAACTTGCCTCTCAAAGCAACTTTTAAGCTATTTTTACCATCTTCTCTACTATTCTAGTGGCTGCTGGACCAATTCCTAACAAGGTTGATTTATGAGTTCTTTTTTCCCCTTTTGTTAGTTTTCAGATAGACTAAAAGCGAGTAACAGAAAAATGTAATTATCAGAAATGGAGGGGAAAAATTAGTTTTTATAAAGCAAAGGAACTCTACACAAATTATTTCTGTGATTCAAAGCCAAAACAGTGTTTTGTACATAGTTAACAATAAAACTTTGTTTAAATTAAAATAAGCAAAAATACCTGATGCTTCTACTTTAATAGGTATAGTATATATAAATATATTTTGTGGACGATGGAAAAACTTCAGGAGCCATCAGTTCAGTTCAGTCACTCAATCGTGTCTGACTCTTTGCAACCCCATGAATCGCAGCACACCAGGCCTCCCTGTCCATCACCAACTCCCGGAGTTCACTTAGATTCACGTCCATCGAGTCCGTGATGCCATCCAGCCGTCTCATCTTTGGCAGTCCCCTTCTCCTCCCGCCACCAATCCCTCCCAGCATCAAAGTTTTTTCCAATAAGTCGGCTCTTCACATGAGGTGGCCAAAATACTGGAGTTTCAGCTTTAGCATCATTCCTTCCAAAGAAGTCCCAGGGACTGATATGAAATGTTAAACTGCTCAAAGTAACTTCTATTTGTTCTGCTGCTTTAAAATTCAGAGAAATAATGTTTAAGTGGAACAAAAAGTCACAAGACTTGTCTGAAAATTGACATAGTTCCCATAAAATTCACTATAATGATAAGTAATTATTAAGAGCTAATATTATGGATACTAGAAAATACAATATAATGTTGGTAAAATACCTAAAATACAATAACAATGATAATTATAATAATTATATTTCTAGATTGAATCCATTATTACATATCAAGTACTATTTAATATATTTTAATATATTAACATATATATATAATTATTTATATGTAAATGTTGCAATAAAGTACCTGTATTGTTATTTTCAACTACAGGTGAGGAAACCAAAGTACTTGGAAGTTTGGTACTTGGTCCAAAGTTTTGCTGCTCTTACAGGCTTCCCTGGTGGCTCAGACAGTAAAGAACCTGCCTGCAATGCACGAGACCATGGTTCAGTCCCTGGGTTGGGAAGATACCCTGGAGAAAGGAATGGCTACCTACTCCAGTATTCTCGCCTGGAGAATGCCATGGACAGAGGAACCTGGTGGGCTACAGTCCATCAGTGATGTCACAAAAGGGTCAGACACAGCCGAGCAACTTTCTCTACTACTACTACTATGCTACTGTTACACAGAAGAACTAGAATTTGAACCCATGCAGTCTGACTTCAGGGTCTATAACTATAATCATTATACCGTAAAATGGCGAAAGCAGCAGAATGCTCTTGTGTTTGTCTTACAGTTTGCATCTAATTCTAAAAAAGACAATAAAGAAATTGACAAATATCCTTTTAAGTGGTTGATCCAAATCAATTTCAGCTACTCACTACAAGATAAACCTTGCCACTATTGTGTACACTCCCTAACCCTCCGCCCAGAACATACACATACTACAAATAATCTGATCCATATAACATTAACATTCAGAACCATCTTTAAACTATCTGTTCATGCTTGAAAAATAAGACCCTACTCAATCATTTTTATTGTCAACACAAATAAACATAAGCCTTCTGGTAGTAAGAGCATTGCCTAATTAACTTTTCTGTTAATCATGCACTGGCTGCACTCCAAGCTTTTCTACAACAAACTTTATATCATAAACTTCTAACCCTAGATATTCTTAAATATTTAAGAAGGATATTTGAATGAGGAGCTTGAGCGAGTGATGTCTAATGAATATGTATTTGTAGCCTCCCATCCTCCCACTTAAGGTAACTTAAATCAAAATGTCTATCACAGAACCTGCATTCCTTTATTAATCTCACCATTTGCCAAATGTGTTACTTTAGATTCTAAATGGCTTTATGTCTAAAGAGCGATATATTTGGACTGAGAAAACCTAGACTCTTGTCCTGGCTTTCGAATGACTTTCAGTTCAGTTCAGTTCAGTCACTCAGTTGTGTCCGACTCTTTGCAACCCCATGAATCACAGCACATCAGGCCTCCCAGTCTATCACCACCTCCTGGAGTTCACTCAAACTCACGTCCCTCGAGTCCGTGATGCCATCCAGCCATCTCATCCTCAATTGTCCCCTTCTCCTCCTGCCCCCAGTCCCTCCCAGCATCAGAGTCTTTTCCAATGAGTCAACTCTTCTCATGAGGTAGCCAAAGTACTGGAGTTTCAGCTTAGCATCATTCCTTCCAAAGAAATCCCAGGGTTGATCTCCCTCAGAATGGACTGGTTGGATCTCCTTGCAGTCCAAGGGACTCTCAAGAGTCTTCTCCAACACCACAGTTCAAAAGCATCAATTCTTTGGTGCTCAGCCTTCTTCACAGTCCAACTCTCACATCCATACATGACTACTGGAAAACCATAGCCTTGACTAGACGGACCTTAGTCGGCAAAGTAATATCTCTGCTTTTGAATATGTTATCTAGGCTGATCATAACTTTTCTTCCAAGGAGTAAGCATCTTTTAATTTTATGGCTGCAGTCACCATCTGCAGTGAATTTCGAGCCCCAAAAAGTAAAGTCTGACACTGTTTCCCCATCTATTTCCCATGAAGTGATGGGACCAGATGCCATGATCTTCATTTTCTGAATGTTGAGCTTTAAGCTAACTTTTTCATTCTCCTCGAATGACATTGGAAATGTCTTTTCTAGATTATGACCCTGCACATTGCAGAAGGGTCCTGATCCTGGCTAGCTCTCTGACACCCTCCTTCTCTCTTCTCCTTGTCCTCACTACTCTTCAACTTGCTTAAAAAAATAGTTTTGTTAAGGATTGGGCTTCCCTAGTGGCTCAGACGGTAAAGCATCTATATGCAATGCAGGAGACCCGGATTCGATCCCTGGGTTGGGAAGATCCCCTGGAGAAGGAAATAGCAGCCCACTCCAGTATCCTTGCCTGGAAAATCCCATGGACCGCGGAACCTGGTAGGTTACCGTCCATGGGGTTGCAGAGTCGGACATGACTGAATGATTTCACTTTCAGTTTGTTTTGTTAAAGATTAGTTAATAAAAGCAAAACTACACAGATTTACTTGGGTGACTTGTCTGTTCTGAAACCTCTTTAGTACTTTATATTTTTAGGGTATTTATCTGGGAAAATCCCCTTAAACCTACCCACCCAGATCTTCTGCTTGACTTGTCTCCATTCGGGTTCTCGTCTTAAATAACTCTTTTTCATAGGAAGTTTTCACTGGTTACCCTGTGTAAACCTGACTCAGCCCCCAACCTTACTGTCTTTTTAACAATCATTATTATCTGAAATTATCTTTTGGTTACACTTTGCATGCTGTTGTCTGTTTATCCCTGGCAAAATGATATTTCTATAAAAGCCCAGGCCTTGTCCACCTTTTTCAACGCATTATCAGTTTAGTTCAGATATTATAAAAAGTGTGTAATTTATTACTCTTATTTTTCACATAGAACAAAGTATTTCTCAGTCATCAGTTCAGTTCAGTCACTCAGTCGTGTCTAATTCTTTGTGACCCCATGGACCGCAGCATGCCAGGCTTCCCTGTCAATCACTAACTCCCAGAACTTGCTCAAACTTATGCCCATCAAGTTGGTGATGCCATCCAACCATCTCATCCTCTGTCATCCCCTTCTCCTCCTGCCTTCAATCTTTCCCAGTATCATGGTCTTTTCCAGTGAGTAAATTCTTCACATCAGGTGGCCAACGTATTGTAGCTTCAGTCAGCCTTATATCCTGACACAAAGTAGATGGTTAATAAATGTAGATTTAATGGAGAAAAAAAAATTACTACCATATCATTCTGAAACAAATAAGGTAATAGTTATCATGAGGATAAATAAGGTATCAGAGATGAATACATCTCCTGAACTGTAAAGTACATTGCAAATTACTGTTATTGGTTAGGTCTAACACTTTTATATGACTTGACCCAAGTTATAAGAGCTATTATGTAAAACTAGACTCTGAACCCAGACAGTCTGACTCAAAGCCTATAATTGTGGTCATTTAACTGCAGTCTCACACATGCAACTACAGAAACTAGGCAAGATGGTGATGACCAACTACTGCAAACCAAACAATTCTTTCTTGATAAGCTCAAAACATTTCAGTAAATCAGGGCTTCCAGTAGAGTCCAATATGAGTTGGGAAACTTTGTATCTCATTTTAGGAACTTGGTATGGACCATTTAACTTTTGTTAATGTCTAAGACCTCTTGGATTGCCACGGCTGGTTGGCATTGCCACAGTTGGTTGCCACAGTGAACCATTCTTCCCTTTCTACCTTTGAAATGACTAAGGACACGCCAAGTAAGGACTCATTGGTGAAAAGAGTAGCAGGGAAGTAGCTTCATGAAGCCGGTAACTTTCAACCCACTTTTGCATGACCTCCAGAGAGAAATGAGGCTATATTGAGTCTGATTTCAATATTAAAACATATTTGCCTGGTGTGAACTCTCAGGATTTAATGCACAGCTGTTGGAAAGAAAATGACTTAAGCAAAGCCATATGTGCTTATTTTATAATTGTTTCAGGCATTCCTTGACAAGTTTGAGGGGTTTTTTTTTTAACCTTAAAATATTTTTATGTAACTTGCTTATATGAGTGCCAGTCCTGGAGGCTTTTTCCTGATATAAGCAGGACATTATGTGAGTATGAGTTTTTCCTTTTCTTCTGTCAGTGTCATTTTATGCTCATTAGATTTGTCTCCATAGTTCTTATGTAATGTTGAGTAAGTATTTCTTATAGACTTAGAGCAAACTTACATTTTGTCCTCTTCATAAGTTTCTTTGTACAATTTGTCCAGGAGATATAGTTCTGATTTCCTGATATTCCATCAAGAAAACAATGATAATATATTAAAGGAATTAAACACTAAATAAATTCAAATGTTTTAAAGTTTACTTTTGGTCAAATATGGTAACTAATGAAATGAGAAAAACTGCATTATAGCAGAATCCTGATAAATATCTTTGAAAATGAAAAGTTTAGGTCTTGTGTAACAAACTTTGAAAGGAGTGCTGGCAAAGTAGAAAAATCAGAATGCTGAGAAAGCTCAAAATTATATCATACAGCACAAAGGAAACAGGATATTTCCAACCTAGGAAAGGGGAGATTGCAAAAGACTTCTTGCTATCAAATATTGGAAGAAATATGTACTGAACAGCCGTGGGAACACATATTGTTAATAACACGTTCTTTGAACCACTCTTTCAAAAGCAAGTGTTGTATTAATAGGTGATGAGTTTTCCATAACTGTGATAGATGACTGTTGACTGAAGATGTTTTAGGTGAAAACCAATTTTTCAGACTGACAAAATAAACTTCAGAATTTTTTCAAGTCCTGTGCGTTTAAGGAATGAAAATTTATTGGCAAAATCAGAATCCTAGATGTCAAAAGACCTGACATGTATAACCAATTCTCTCATTGACCTTTGGCCACATCACTTAAGCACAGTTTTAATATGTTTAGTAATTCTTTTATGTCCAGCAAAGTGCTTAGATAGAACTGTACATTGGAGCACCTTTGTTGAAAATTTTAAGTATTTCTCAATTACCTGGGACCAGTCAGGGCTGACGGTGTTCAGCAGGCTGCCCCATACCAGTGCCAAGACCTGTGTGAGTCCCACCTTCCAATATACTTCTGGATACTCCTAACTCTGCTCCATTCAAGGGGTTGACTAGATGCCTCAATAATCTCCAGAACTGACAGCACCTAAGGGTTCCAGCTTTGAGTCCAAGGCTGGCAAGTTAATTGCTCCTATTGACCAGCATGGCATTTCTTTCCAGATTGCATGAGACTGGTTTAACATGCTGAATTTGATTGAGCTTTGCTCGTGTTAGTCTCAGGATAAATTCAGGATGACCAGTGCTCCACTGTCAAACTCTGGACTGAAGCTGTGTATATAGCTTCATATGTAAGTTTTCATTCATCTGTGTTCCAATCTTAATGAAGCCTCTAGTGTTCAGCAACTGAGAGCAACAGGACAAACACTAGAGAAATTTGACCTGTATACTTCCTGCCACTGACACTCAAGTGGTCACCTATACATTCTCTGTGACATAGTCTCTGACAGCAGCAGAGCCTATTTCTTCTCAGGACTTCCGTGGCTTTTGCTTCTCTAAAACAATGCAATCTCTTATCTGATGTCTTCTCTGGATCCAATCAACGCAGTGACATTGTGCTTCCCCAGGTCAGTAAGCCACCCTGGATAAAAAACAGGCTTTCTTTGTGTGAATGAAACCACCTATGACTCTGCTCATGCACTTTTTGTCTATCCTTCCACTGCTGGTTTAGGGTGGAAAACAATTATGACCAATAGTGAAATAAATTACCTGGTAATTTACCCTATTAGGTGACCCCATGATTCTGGGAGTGCTTATTTTATAGACTTTAGCCTAGAGTCTGGGGAGGAAAGGATGTCTTTGCTGAAGGGCTTTCCTCATTACCATAACCAAGGTCATACAGTTAGTCAGTTGATTTATTGGTGCACAGTTCAACACATTGGCTGGTTCCTCAGGCAAGTCTGGCTATAGGCTACTCTTTGTTCAAAGTAAGTGTCCTTTACATTAAAAAAAAATGAAAACAATTAAAATATTAAGGTATATGTTAAAAATTAAAACTGCCCAGATTTTTAGGGATTTGTAAACACATGAAACAAGTT
Source organism: Nanger dama (assembly GCA_917880005.1). Lineage (NCBI taxonomy): Eukaryota > Metazoa > Chordata > Mammalia > Artiodactyla > Bovidae > Nanger > Nanger dama. The sequence goes on from CAKJTW010000116.1 coordinate 1,023,408, forward strand.
ATATCCACATCCTCAATCAGGGAATGATGGATTTGAATAGTATTTAATGTGAGGACTCCTGATATTATAATGTCTTTATCCTTGAAACATTGAGCATAATGTGATTCAAGGGCAGAAGTGGCCATGAGTCTTGTTATTAAGTCTATAGCAGAATCTGGGGGAACTATAAGATACTTGTGGGTGAAAAGTTGATAAATGAGCTCCAAAGATGACACAAAACTTATTTGCCAACTTTCATACTGAAATGGGTAAAGAAGTGAAAGTGGTAAATAATCTGCCTGCTAGTGCTAGTGTAAAAGAAGCAGGTTTGATCTGTGGGTTGGAAAGATCTCCTGGAAAAGGAAATAGCAACCCACTCCTGTATTATTGCCTGGAAAATCCTATGGACAGAGGAGCCATGGGGTCTCAAGGAGCTGGACACTACTGGAGTGACTTCACTTCAGCTTCATACTAAAATGGGAGGAACCAAGGATTCAAAGACTGCACAGCATAGTGGATGCATATGTGTTTGGTGTCAGATAACTTGACTTTAAAACTCATTTGTTATTTACTGGTGTCTGAGCGACTTCACTTTCACGTTTCACTTTCATGCATTGGAGAAGGAAATGGCAACCCACTCCAGTGTTCTTGCCTGGAGAATCCCAGGGACGGGGGAAACTGGTGGGCTGCCGTCTATGGGGTCGCACAGAGTCAGACACGACTGAAGTGACTCAGCAGCAGCAGCAGCAGCAGTGTCATTGGAGGGACTGATGCTGAAGCTGAAACTCTAATACTTTGGCCACCTGATGCAAAGAGCTGACTCATTTGAAAAGTCTCTGATGCTGGGAAGGATTGAGGGCGGGAGAAGGGGACGACAGAGAATGAGATGGTTGGATGGCATCACCGACACCGTGGACATGGGTTTGTGTGGACTCTGGGAGTGAGTGATGGACAGGGAGGCCTGGTGTGCTGCAGTTCATGGGGTCACAAATAGTCGGCTACGACTGCGCGACTGAACCGCACTGACTGAGTGTCATATTGAACGGAGCCTCTGTGTATGGCTGTGTAAGTTATACACTGCCCAAGTTCTCCCAGCAGTAGATTTAGCCAATGATTGCCAGGAGACACTCAGAACTGCTTCTACCTGGAAGTAAGAAAGCCTTTTTCTCATTTCCATGAAGGCATTTTGTGTCCTGAGGATGCTAGTTAACATCTCTGAGACTCAGTTTCTTCATCTTAAGCATGTACATAATACTGTTTACCTTGTGGGCTTGTTGTGACCATTATAGAGAATGTACGTGGAGCGCCTTCCACAGTACAGGCGCCTGATTAGAGGCTGTTAGAATAAGAGGACTATTGCTTTGTGCTTAGCTCTATGTATGAACAATTATAAGCCTTGTATAATGTCTTCTGGGAGATTATGAATTATTTGTGGAAAAGATAATGTGTACATGAACCATATTGATTAGGAAAGGATCAGGGTGACCAGGAGAATAAAATTCCATGGCAGAGGCTGGGGCATTTTACTACGTAATTTATAAATGATATCTCCTTGAGGAAATGTTTTTAAGAAGTCTTTTGTTTAGGAAAAATGCATATTCATCATGACTAGTAATATGCAAAGTGTCCCTTGAAGAAGAAGCCTTAGATGAAATACACCAACACGTTAATAGCATAGAAGGAGCACAGTGAGTGGGCTAGAGTTACAGAGTTAATCATTTAGACACTTTCTCTGCTGTTTATCACCTTAGAGTTCTTTAACAAGTTATTCGGTGAGCTCCTGTTTCCTCAGAAGAAAAACCTAACACTATAGAAGAACCTAACAAAATAGAACCTAACACTTCTGCTATGAGAGTCAACTGAGATAATGAATTAAATAACTATAAACTAGGAAAGCATTATTTTCATCATTGAGCAGGAGCACCAAAGATGACTGACTTCATTCATTTCTGAATTTTCAGTTTTTCTATAATGAACCTGAATTGTATATGTAACAGAAAAATATAAACAAATATAAAAACATTTCTGTAAAAGGAAAACTGTGATTGTATGAAAGATAGCAAGTATGTTTCAAAATCAAAAGCAATGAAAATTTCTCTGGCTTATCTTAAATGGAGGGAAAGAAGTACTTTTTTTTTTTAATACTTTATTCTACATTACAATACTGTATTTGTTTTGCCATACATTGACATGAATCAGCCACAGGTGTACACGATCTCCCAATGCCAAAGCCCCCTCCCACCTCCACTCCATATCATCTCCCTGGATCATCCCGTGCACCAGCCCCAAGCATCCTGTATCCTGTATTAAACATAGACTGGCACTTCATTTCTTACATGATAGTATACATGTTTCAATGCCATTCTCCCAAATCATCCCACCCTCTCCCTCTCCATCAGAGTCGAACAGTCCATTCTATACCTCTGTGTCTCTTTTGTTGTCTCACATAGAGGGTCATCATTACTATTTTCTAAATTCCATATGTATGTGTTAGTATACTGTATTGGTGTTTTTCTTTCTGGCTTACTTCACGCTGTATAATCAACTCCAGTTTCATCCATCTCATTAGAACTGAGTCGAATTTATTCTTTTTAATGGCTGAGTAATACTCCATTGTGTATATGTACAACAGCTTTCTTATCCATTCATCTGCTGATGGACATCTAGGCTGTTTCCCTGTCCTGGCTATTATAAACAATGCTGCAATGAACATTGGGATACATGTGTCTCTTTCAATCCTGGTTTCCCCGGTGTGTATGCCCAGCAGTGGGATTGCTGGGTCATAAGGCAGTTCTATTTGCAATTTTTTAAGGAATCTCCACACTGTTTTCCATAGTGGCTGTACTAGTTTGCATTCCCACCAGCAGTGTAAGAGGGTTCCCTTTTCTCCACACCCTCTCCAGCATTTATTGCTTGTAGACTTTTGGATCGCAGCCATTCTGACTGGTGTGAAATGGTACCTCATTGTGGTCTTGATTTGCATTTCTCTGATAATGAGTGATGTTGAGCATCTTTTCATGTGTTTGTTAGCCATCCGTATGTCTTCTTTGGAGAAATGCCTATTTAGTTCTTTGGCCCATTTTTTGATTGGTTCGTTTATTTTTCTGGAGTTGACCTGCATAAGCTGCTTGTATATCTTTGAGATTAGTTGTTTGTCAGTTGTTTCATTTGCTATTGTTTTCTCCCATTCAGAAGGCTGTCTTTTCACCTTGCTTATAGTTTCCTTTGTTGTGCAGAAGCTTTTAATTTTAATTAGATCCCATTTGTTTATTTTTGCTTTTATTTCCAGTATTCTGGGAGGTGGATCATAGAGGATCCTGCTGTGATTTATGTCGGAGAGTGTTTTGCCTATGTTCTCCTCTAGGAGTTTTATAGTTTCTGGTCTTCCATTTAGATCTTTAATCCATTTTGAGTTTATTTTTGTGTATGGTGTTAGAAAGAGGTCTAGTTTCATTCTTTTACAAGTGGTTGACCAGTTTTCCCAGCACCACCTGTTAAAGAGACTGTCTTTACTCCATTGTATATTCTTGCCTCCTTTGTCGAAGATAAGGTGTCCATAGGTGTGTGGGTTTATTTCAGGGCTTTCTATTTTTGCATTGATCTATATTTCTGTCTTTGTGCCAGTACGATACTGTCTTAATGACTGTGGCTTTGTAGTAGAGCCTGAAGTCAGGCAAATTGATTCCTCCAGTTCCATTCTTCTTTCTCAAGATTGCTTTTGCTATTCGAGGTTTTTTGTATTTCCATACAAATCTTGAGATTATTTGATCTAGTTCTGTGAAAAATACTGCTGGTAGCTTGATGGGAATTGCACTGAATCTGTAGATTGCTTTGGGTAGTATACTCATTTTCACTATATTGACTCTTCCGACCCATGAGTATGGTATTTTTCTCCATCTATTAGTGTCCTCTTTGATTTCTTTCATCAGTGTTTTATAGTTTTCGATATATAGGTCTTTAGTTTCTTTAGATAGGAATATTCCTAAGTATTTTATTCTTTTCGTTGCAATGGTGAATGGAATTGTTTCCTTAACTTCTTTTTCCACTGTCTCATTATTAGTGTATAGGAATGCAAGGTATTTCTGAGTGTTGATTTTATATCCTGCAACTTTACTATATTCATTGATTAGCTCTAGTAGTTTTCTGGTCGAGTCTTTAGGATTTTCCATGTAGAGGATCATGTCATCTGCAAACAGTGATAGTGTTACTTCTTCTTTTCAATTTGGATTCCTTTTATTTCTTTTTCTGCTCTGATTGCTGTGGCTGAAACTTCCAGAACTATATTGAATAGTAGTGGTGAAAGTGGACACCCTTGTCTTGTTCCTGACTTTAGGGGAAATGCTTTCAATTTTTCACCATTGAGGATAATGTTAGCTGTGGGTTTGTCATATATAACTTTTATTATGTTGAGGTAACATTCCTTCTATTCCTGCTTTCTGGAGGGTTTTTATCATAAATGGATGTTGAATTTTGTCAAAGGCTTTTTCTGCATCTATTGAGATAATCATATGATTTTTATTTTTCAATTTGTTAATGTGGTGAATTACATTGATTGATTTGCGGATATTGAAGAATCCTTGAATATCTGGGATAAAGAACACTTGGTCATGGTGTATGATCTTTTTAATGTGTTGCTGGATTCTAATTGCTAGGATTTTGTTAAGGATTTTTGCATCTATGTTCATCGGTGATATTGGCCTGTAGTTTTCTTTTTTGTGGTGTCTTTGTCAGGTGTTGGTATTAGGGTGATGGTGTTCTCATAGAATGAGTTTGGAAGTTTACCTTCCTCTGCAATTTTCTGGAATATTTTCAGTAAGATAGCTGTTAGCTCTTCTCGAAATTTTTGGTAGAATTCGGCTGTGAAGCCGTCTGGACCTGGGCTTTTGTTTGCTGGAAGATTTCTGATTACAGTTTCTATTTCCATGCTTGTGATGGGTCTGTTAAGATTTTCTATTTCTTCCTGGTTCAGTTTTGGAAAGTTGTACTTTTCTAAGAATTTGTCCATTTCTTCCAAGTTGTCCACTTTATTGGCATAGAATTGCTGATAGTAGTCTCTTATGATTCTTTGTATTTCTGTGTTGTCTGTCATGATCTCTCCATTTTCATTTCTAATTTTATTGATTTTTTTCTCTTTGTTTCTTGATGAGTCTGGCTAATGGTTTGTCAATCTTATTTATCTTTTCAAAGAACCAGCTTTTGGCTTTGTTGATTTTTGCTATGGTCTTTTTGTTTCTTTTGCATTTATTTCTGCCCTAATTTTTAGGATTTCTTTCCTTCTACTAACTCTGGGGTTGTCTATTTCTTCCTTTTCTAGTTGCTTTAGGTGTAGAGTTAGGTTATTTATTTTACTTTTTTCTTATTTCTTGAGGTATGCCTGTATTGCTATGAACTTTCCTCTTAGCACTGCTTTTATAGTGTCCCACAGATTCTGTGTAGTTGTGTTTTCATTCTCATTCATTTCGATGCATAATTTGATTTCTGTTTTGATTTCTTCTGTGATTTGTTGATTATTCAGAAGGGTGTTGTTCAGCCTCCGAATGTTGGAATTTTTAATAGTTTTTCTCCTGTAATTGAGATCTAACCTTAGTGCATTATGGTCAGAGAGGATGCTTGGAATAATTTCTGATTTTTTTGAATTTATCAAGGTTAGATTTATGACCCAGGATGTGATCTATTCTGGAGAAGGTTCCATGTGCACTTGAGAAAAAGGTGAAATTCATTGTTTTGGGGTGAAATGTCCTATAGATATCAATTAGGTCTAACTGGTCTATTGTATCATTTAAAGTTTGCATTTCTTTGTTAATTTTCTGCTTAGTTGATCTGTCCATAGGTGTGAGTGGGGTATTAAAGTCTCCCACTATTATTGTGTTATTATTAATTTCCCCTTTCATGCTTGTTAGCATTTGTCTTACATATCGTGGTGCTCCTATGTTGGGTGCATATATATTTATAATTGTTATATCTTCTTCTTGGATTGATCCTTTAATCATTATATAGTGGCCTTCTTTGTCCCTTTTCACAGCCTTTGTTTTAAAGTCTATTTTATCGGATATGAGTATTGCTACTCTTCCTTTCTTTTGGTCTTTATTTGCATGGAATATCTTTTTCCAGCCCTTCACTTTCAGTCTGTATGTGTCCTTTGTTTTGAGGTGGGTCTCTTGTAAGCAGCATATATAGGGATCTTGTTTTTGTATCCATTCAGCCAGTCTTTGCCTTTTGGTTGGGGCATTCAACCCATTTACATTTAAGGTAATTATTGATAAGTATGCTCCTGTTGCCATTTACTTTATTGTCTTGGGTTCGGGTTTATACGCCTTTTTGTGTTTCCTGTCTAAAGTCTATCCTTTAGTATTTGTTGGAGAGCTGGTTTGGTGGTGCTGAATTCTCTCAGCTTTTGCTTGTCTGTAAAGCTTTTGATTTCTCCTTCATATTTGAATGAGATCCTTGCTGGGAACAGTAGTCTTGGCTGAAGGTTGTTATCTTTCATCACTTTAAGTATGTCTTGCCATTCCCTCCTGGCCTGAAGAGTTTCTATTGAGAGATCTGCAGTTATTCTTATGGGGATCCCCTTGTGTGTTATTTGTTGTTTTTCCCTTGCTGCTTTTAATATTTGCTCTTTGTGTTTGGTCTTTGTTAGCTTGATTAATATATGTCTTGGGGTGTTTCACCTTGGGTTTATCCTGTTTGGCACTCTCTGGGTTTCTTGGACTTGGGTGATTATTTCCTTCCCCATTTTAGGGAAGTCTTCAACTCAAGTATTTTCTCATGGTCTTTCTTTTTTGTCTTCTTCTTCTGGGACTCCTATAATTCGAATGTTGTAGCGTTTCATATTGTCTTGGAGGTCTCTGAGGTTGTCCTCATTTCTTTTAACTCGTCTTTCTTTTTTTCCTCACTGATTCATTTATTTCTACCATTCTATCTTCTATTTCACTAATCCTATCTTCTGCCACTGATATTCTACTATTTGTTGCCTCCAGAGTGTTTCTGATCTCATTTATTGCATTATTCATTATATGTTGACTCTTTTTTATTTCTTCTAAGTCCTTGTTAACCCTTTCTTGCATCTTCTCAATCCTTGACCCCAGGCTATTTATCTGTGATTCCATTTTGATTTCAAGATTTTGGATCATTTTCACTATCAGTATTCGGAATTCTTTCTCAGGTAGATTCCCTATCTCTTCCTCTTTTGTTTGGTTTGGTGGGCATGTCTCCTGTTCCTTTACCTGCTGGGTATTCCTCTGTCTCTTCATCTTGGTTATACTGCTGTGTTTGGGGTGGCCTTTCTATATTCTCGGAATTTGTGGAATTCTCTTTATTATTGAGCTTCCTCTCTGTGTGTTGGGGGTTATATCAGTGGCTTGTCAAAGTTTCTTGATTAGGGAGGCTTGTGTTGGAGTTCTGGTGGGTGGAACTGGATTTCCTCTCTCTGGAGTGCTGTGAAGTGTCTAGTAATGGTTTATGAGATGTCAATGGTTTTGGAGTATTTTGAGCTGCCTGTATATTGAAGCTCAGGGGCTTGTTCTTGTGTTGCTGGAGAATTTGCATGGTATGTCTTGCTCTGGAACTTGTTGGCCCTTGGGTGGTGCTCAATTTCAGTAAGGTGTTTGATGAGCTCCTATTGGATAATGTTCCCTGTATTCGGGAATTCTCTGATGATCTCAGTATTTGGACTTAAGCCTCCTGATTCTGGTTTTCAGATTTATTTTTACAATAGCTTCATAATTTCTCCATCTATACAGCACTAATGTTAAAACATCTAGGTTAATGATGATAGGTTTCTCCACCTTGAGGGATGCCCCTAGAGGATCGCTGAGTTACTTGGAGGAGAGAAGTGGGAGGAGGTAGTTAGAGGTGAGTGGTATGGGATGAGGTGGAATCAAAAGAGGTAAAAGCAAGCTAGCCCATAACCACTTTCTTGTGTGTGCTCCAAAATCTGGACCTCTCAGAGGTGGTCACAGAGTTATACATGGAAGAGGAGAGGGAGGAAGTAGACAGAGGTGGCCAGGAGGATAAAAGAGGGAGATGCAAAGGAGGGATACAGATCCGGTCAGTGACCAGTTCCCTGAGAGTTCTCCACCTTCTGGAACACACAGAGATTCATAGAGTTGGGTAGAGCAGAGGGCGGGGGAGGGAGGAGACAGAAGCCACCTGGTGGAGAAATGAGAGATTCCAAAGGGGGAGAGAGTGGTCAGGCCAGTAAGCTCGCACTCATGTAAAATTGGGTACTGAAGATTAGGTTTTTAAAAGTACAAAATTGGCAACAAATACCAAAATGCCAAGATTAAAAATCTGGAGTAGAGATTGGATTTTCAAAGATAAAATATTAAAGTAAAGAAGGAGAAGGAGAAAAAATTAAAAATAAATAAAACAAAAGACTCCAGAATTGTTAAAAGACAACAGCTTCCACCACCAAAAGGACTATATACGGTGTTTGCTTTAAAGATAGGGTGTTTTTTTTTTTGAAAAGTAATATTATGTTATAAAAATAATAAATCGAAATATAGAGGACTTAAAAATTTAAGCAAGTTTAGAAAAAAAAGACGAAAAAGAAAAGAAAAAACAAATTTTTTTCAAAAAAAATTTAAAAGAAAAAAATTTTTTTTTAATCACGCTTTTACATCAACCCCCACCCCCCAAAAAAATTTTTTTTATCATAAAAGCAGTAACTAGTAACGGTATGTCTGGTGCTTTCTCTGTTGTTGTGGGCTGTGTGGGGTCGCTACCAAGGCAGTTCCCTCTGTTTGACTTCCTCTGTTTGCTGGACTCTTCCGTGTCTGATTTCCTTCTTGACACAGGGATGGGGGTGTTGGACTCTGCAGTGGGCTTGCCCCTTCTCATGGTGCACACCGCTCAGGCTGTCCGTTGCTCTGCGGGATAACCGTCTGGGGCCTGCCCACGGCTTCATGCACCTTCCCGGTCCAAGCCTCCCAGGTTTGGTGCTCAGGAAGCCCTCTGAGGCTCGGGTTTGGTTGAGCCTGGGCTTTGTTCCCTTCCCAGGTCCGAGTAGCTAGGGAGTTTGGCGTGCGCAATTGCTGCGACTTCTGGCCTTTCCAGGTTGCTCAGTTTTCTGGGAGTACCACTGGGGCTCTTTCTCAGGCAGATGATGACTGTTCAGAGCCCCCAGAAGTCTTAATTAGCAAGGAAACCTGCTTGCAATTTGGTAGGTAATGTCTCTCTTGAGCTGCGATTGCCCTCTTCCAGCCCTTAAGGCTCTGGCTGCCTGTCACCAGAGGGGGATGGTCTGCAGCCGGCTATTTCCGATCCGTCCTTTGTTCTGTGCATGGGCCTGTCAGTGTCTTATGTTCCAGTGTTTCGCGTGTTAGCTATCCCACAGTCTGGTTTGCTAGACCAAGATAGTTCGTTCTAGCCACGTGCGGACCTGATTCTGGCCCTGTTATGACCCGATTCTCGAGAAAAGCCCTGCAGCCTATGTCTCCTGTGGTCCAATTCTTAGAAAGGACTGTCGCTGGCACCTCGCTCTCCTCTCTGCCCAACCCCCACTGCTACTGTCGGAAGCAGGCGTTTACGCTGCTTATCCGCTGGGGGTTTTACTGTTGAATTCGTAATCTGTTGGTTTTTATTATTTTTTTATTCTTCCTTCCTGTTATGTTGCCCTCCGCGCTTCCAGGGCTCACCCCAGACATGGCTGTGAGAATGTTTCCTGATCTTAGGAAACCTCTCTTTTAAGAGTCTCTTCCCGGGACAGGATTCCCTTCCTGGGATGGGGCTCCCTCCTTACCTCCTTTGTCTCTATTTTTGTCCTTTATATTTATTCCTACCTGGTTTTGAAGCCAATGATCTGCTTTGCTGGATGCCTGATGTCCTCTGCCAGCAATCAGAAGCTGCCTTGTGGAATTTACTCAGCGTTGAAATGTTCTTTCGATGAAGTAGTGAGGGAGAAAGTGTTCTCCCCATCCTATTCCTCCGCCATCTTTTTCCCCCTCCAAGAAGTACTTTCTTATGCATAACTTTTTTTCAAGTTATACTTGGTACCTCTATTGAACCACAGAATGCTTTTATGGAACCATTTTCCATGTTCCCATTGAGCTAATATAAAAGATGCCAAAAGAAGGGAAGGAGTGAGTGATCCTGGGTCAGATTTAGAAAGAAAATATAAGAACATGCAGTTACATTTGAATTTTAAATTCAAAAAATGAATTTAATTTTTAGTGTGTTTACAGCAACAAATACCCTATAGAAATTTGAGTAATACTTGAATATAAATACTTAACTAGTATTCATTGCTTTATGAAATAAAAATTTAACTGGGCATTTTGTATTCTATCTGTCAAGGCTTCACAAGGGTTCAGTAACTGCGAAACTTTAATCCCTTATTTTTCCTGAGGCAATGAAGCTCTTTCAGATTTGCAGAGTTAACTTCTCCATTGGCTACCAGAAGAGGGAACAGAGTGAACCACCAATACAGTCTAGATCTTCCTCTTTACTCAAGGGATAATTAGGCTTAAAAAAAAAAAAGAAAACGGGAAAAACCTGAGCAGAGATGTTTCGGAGGAGAGCCAGGTGACATTACAAGGACTCAGCATAAAATACAGAGGAAATGATGGAACCAAGAGGTACTTTAAATGTAGTAGAGCAAGGTTAGTTATAGTCTTTGGAATAGTCTTAGAATAGTTTTTCAAATCAACTTTTTCAACACAAGCATCGCTTCACTTCACCTGAAGAGATAAAGGTATAAGAAGATTAATTTTTTCAGATTTAGAAAACTATCTAAATCTTAAAAAACAAAACAAAACAAAACAAAACTTATTTGGCAGTATCCAGGTCTGAGGCACATGGGATCTTCAATCTTCTTTGCAGTGTGTGAGATCTTTGGTTGTGGCATGTGGGATCTAATTCGCTGACCAGGGTTTGAACCTAGACCCCTTGCATTGGGAGAATGGTGTCTTAGCCACTGGACCACTAGAGATGTCCCAAAAACCTATGCAGCTCTGCTGATGTGGGAAATTAAAATTCAAAAGTACACTGGAACCTGGGGCTAGAAGCTGTCAACACTTGGGATCTCACACGAGAGGTACATGAATCTGGAGTGCCTGTGGGACCAGCAGCCTTAAGTGCCAGCAAGATACATCCACACTTGCCTTTCAGAGAGGTCAACAAGGTTTTGAAAAGGGTCACGTCTAATATACTGAGCCTAAGCTAGTTTTATATAACTGAAGATTTGAACAGTAAAAGAACTATTCATATTCAAGATCACCTGTGAGACAAACTGATAACACATGATTAGAATGTTCATCTGTTGATTGAAAAAAAATGCATTATGAAAAAAATGGAAGAACATTCCCATTCTACTTTTTATCATCAATATTTTCCATTTGGGTAAAGGAAAATCTAGCTTGAGGATCCCTATTGCTTTATTTATTTTATGTTAATTATAAAAGCATTACTTCAAACACATTAGGAAGGATTGTTTATGTAAAACTTTTACAAATTATTGTGAAGATTGGTTATGAAATTCTAATATTTAACATTTTTAATCTACTTCTTTGAAAAAATTCATTTTCTTTGATGTGATAAGGAAAGTGTTTTAGCATATATTTGTTAGCAGAAGATTTTACCTCAGTATATTTTGGTGAGCAGTTTTTAGAGCAATTAATAATGCATTAACTGAAAAGTTATCATTGCTTTTTTTTAATCAAATGTCTCACCACACCACTTTGTAATTTTACTCTCAGCCATCTGCCAACCTAGGTACTTTAACCACGTTTTATTTTATACATGTGACCTACTTTGAAAGTTTCAACATTTGTCTGGCTTTGTTTTCAACAGACACCAAATTCAAATAACTGAATGTGTGAATGTTCCACATTTTTATACAAATATAAGCACCACAGAAAATATACATACTATTATTACTTGAGAAATATTTCTTGTTAAACTGTATTTAGTTAAGTGCTTACTTCTTGATAAAGTAATCTGAACATTTGTCTCTTGGTTAAAAGAATACTTTCTGATGGCTGGAAAAAAAAAAAGCCTTTAAAATTTTCTTGACTCTTGGTTATCCTCAGACTTAGTGAAAAAATGATTTTGTCTGCACCCATTGCTGGTAGACGTCCCACAGATATGGCTTCAAGCAATGAAGAGGATAAAGTTCTAGTTTTTATGTCCACATGGTAAATATGAATAGAATAATCCATATTTGATGGATTATATATATGACAAAGAAAGCTTCCTAATGTTTAGTGAGCACAGCAGTAGGCTGAAAAATGGCCCCAGTCCACCAAAGATATGCCCATGTCCTAATCTCTAGAGCCTGTAAATGTCACCTTATTTGGAAAAAGCGTCTTTTCAGATATAACAAAGATGTTGAGATGAGGAAGTCATCCTGAATTATCTGGACGAGACTTGAATGCTATCAAAAGTGTTATACAGAAAGGAGCAGACACATATACGTAAGAGAAGGCTTTGTGAAGAAAAGGGCAGAGATCAGAATGATGTGGATACCAGCAGAAGAGGATACCACCAGAGCTGGAAGAGGCAAGGAGCATATTCTTGATTTTGGCTCATTGGAAATGTTGAGTTTTTGACCTCCAGAAATGTGAGACAAATAAACTCATTTTAAGCCATCAAGTTTGTGAATAATATGTTAAGGCAATCACCAGAAACTAATATACCAGCCCACTCTGGTGAAGGCCTAAATATGTGGTAGGTGTTGTTGTTATGTTATCCTACTTATTCTTCAGGATTATCTATAGTTTTGATGCTAAAAGCTCTGCCTCTGTGCTCTGGTGCCAAATTGACTGTCTTTTGGAGACTGAGTTTTGGGTTAAGTAGAAAAGAGTAGCTTTATTGCTTTGCCAGGCAAAGGGGAACACAGTGGCTCCTGCTCTCCAAAAACCATGTGTCCCAACCAAGGAGGATTTGGTGAGGAGTTTTACAGCAATAGTTCAAGTATGGGGTCACTGACAAGAGTCGGGTGTGTGCAGGTCCTGTATTCCTCTAATGTGGTCTCAAGTAATCTTCTTAATGTGCATGATGTGTTCTGGTTCCTTTAGTGTAGCCTCAAGTGGTCTTTCATTTGTATGAAGAATGCTGACAACTTATAGAGCTTAAAGACATTGTTATATATATATCCCTTGAGGTGGAATCAGGACCCTTCCCCAAGGCTGCACTATTGATTCTTGGCTGCTCCTCTTTAGTCTTTGCATCCCTTCTCTTACAAATGTTTGAACTGGACCTTTGGATCAGGGAAATTCATGGAAGCCGAAGTCTGTATCCTACAAGAAAACTGACAGGGGACTGAAAGGCTTCTGTACCCAGAAACCCCACAGAGTTTTGTTAGGTTTCAGTTTTTGGAAGATTATATTTATCCTAGGGCTTCCCAAGTGGCACCAGTGGTAAAGAATCTGCCTGCCAATGCAGGAGACATAAAAGATGTGGGTTCAAGCCCTGGGTGGGGAAGATCCCCTTGAGAAGAAACTGGCAATCCACTCCAGTATTCTTGCCTAGAGAATCCCATGAACAGAGGAGCCTGGCAGGCTATAGTATGTACGGTTACAGTCAGACATGAATGAAGCATCTTAGCACATACATATTTATCTTAATTGTACAGAGGAGGGAAATGCGGGAATTTACCCAGTGGCCCACAATTTCAGTACAGCGTGGAAAGATGCAATAATTTGTCTAAGTGAACGCAAAACTTATGGTGCATTTGCCTACTCATGTTTGGACACTAATGTATCATTCCTTTAATTACCACCCTAAACACTGATGGTGTCTCATTTAAATGTTGCTGAGGTAGGTAGTAATGAAAAGAAGAGACAGTCATTGTCTTTTTTTCTTCTTCTTTTTTTTTTTAGTATATCTTTATTTGGCTGTGCTGTGTCTCATTTGCGGCTTGGAGGATCTTTGATCTTTACTGCAGCATGTGCAATCTTCAGTTGCAACATGCAAGCTTGTTAGTTGTGGCATGTGGAATGCAGTTCCCTGAGCAAGGATAGAACCCCAGCCCCTTGCACTGGGAACGCAGAATCCCAATCACTGGACCACCAAGGAATCCCAACCATTGTCTTAAATAAAGCTTTCATTGGTAATTCCTAGGGAAGAATAATCATTATACATTTCCAGTACTTTTCTACTCTTATTCACCATTATAGCTATTATCACACAAACCTGGTCAGCTGAAGACAGACTGGTTAGGTAGACTTTAAAATTGGTAGTGAACCCCAGACTCTTGACAGCTGGTGTTTGAACATATGAAACTCTTAGCTATATTCACAAGACGAAGTCTGAGAAAGCCTGTTACTCAAGAAAATGATAGATTTTCATTTATGTTACCAAAGAAAAGAATAAAATCAGGTTGAAAGTGATAAGCAATATGAACACATTAAATGTGTTCATTGAAAAGTGACTACATGAATGAATTTATGACATAAATGGTTTCCTGTTTTCACTCCAGTCAGTCAGTTCAGTCACTCAGTCATGTCTGATTCTTTGTGACCCCATGAATTGCAGCACACCAGGCCTCCCTGTCCATCACCAACTCCCAGACTCCACCTAAACCCATGTCCATTGAGTCGATGATGCCTTCCAACCATGTCATCTTCTGTCGTCCCCTTCTCCTCCCACCCTCACACTTTCCCAGCATCAGGGACTTTTCAAATGAGTCAGTTCTTCGCATGAGGTGGCCAAAGTATTGGAGTTTCAATTGAGCATCAGTTTTTCCAATGAATATTCAAGACTGATTTCCTTTAGGATGAACTGGTTGGATCTCCTTGCAGTCCAAGGGACTCTCAAGAGTCTTCTCCAACACCACAGTTCAAAAGCATCAATTCTTTGGTACTCAGCTTTCTTTATAGTCCAAATCTCACATCCATACATGACCACTGGAAAAACCATAGCCTTGACTAGACAGACCTTTGTTGACAAAGTAATGTCTTGCTTTTCAATATGCTGTTTCGTTTGGTCATAACTTTCCTTCCAAGGAGTAAGTGTCTTTTAATTTCATGGCTACAAGCACCATCTGCAGTGATTTTGGAGCCCCAGAAAATAAAGTCAGCCACTGTTTCCACTGTTTCCCCATCTATTTTCCATGAAGTGATGAGACGGGATGCCATGATATTTGTTTTCTGAATGTCGAGCTTTAAGCCAACTTCTTTACTCTCCTCTTTCACTTTATCAAGAGGCTCTTTAGTTCTTCACTTTCTGCCATAAGGGTGGTATCATCTGCATATCTGAGGTTATTGATATTTCTCCCAGCAGTCTTGATTCCAGTTAGTGCTTCTTCCAGCCCAGCGTTACTCATGATGTACTCTGCATATAAGTTAAATAAGCAGGGTGACAATATACAGTCTTGACGTACTCCTTCTCTAATTTGGAACCAGTCTGTTGTTCCATGTCCAGTTCTAACTGTTGCTTTGTGACCTGCATACAGATTTCTCAGGAGGCAGGTGAGGTGGTCTGGTATTCCCATCTTTTTCAGAATTTTCCACAGTTTCTTGTGATCCATACAGTCAAAGGCTTTGGCATAGTCAATAAAACAGAAATGGATGTTTCTCTGGACTCTCTTTGGAGAAGAAAATGGCAACTCACTCCAGTGGGTTGCCTGGAGAATCCCATGGACAGAGGAGTCTGGTGGGCTATAGTCCATGGGGTCACGAAAAGTCAGACACGACTGAGCGACTTCACTTCACTTCACTTCTGGACTCTCTTGTCTTTTTAATGATTCAGCGGGTGTTGGCAATTTGATCTCTGGTTCCTCTGCCTTTTCTAAAACCAGCTTGAACATCTGGAAGTTCACGGTTCATGTATTGCTGAAGCCTGGCTTAGAGAATTTTGAGCATTTATTTTCTAGCATGTGAGATGAGTGCAATTGTGCAGTAGTTTGAGGATTCTTTTGGCATTGCCTTTCTTTGGGATTGGAATGAAAACTGACTTTTTCCAGTCCTGTGGCCACTGCTGAGTTTTCCAAATTTTCTGGCATATTGAGTGTAGCACTTTCACAGCATCACCTTTCAAGATTTGAAATAGCTCAGCTGGAATTCCATTAACCTCCACTAGCTTTGTTAATAGGTTCCTAAGGCCCATTTGACTTCACATTCCAGGATGTTTGGCTCTAGGTGAGTGATCACACCATCGTGATTATCTGGGTCATGAAGAGATCTTTTTGTACAGTTCTTCTGTGTATTCTTTCCACCTCTTCTTAATATCTTCTCCTTCTGTTAGGTCCCTATCATTTCTGTCCTTTATTGAGCCCATCTTTGCATGAAATATTCCTTTCATATCTCTAATTTTCTTGAATGCATTTATGACACAAATGGTTTCCTGTTTTCACTTAATTTGACATAAAATTGCACTGTTTCTCTTTCCCATCCTTGTATTTCACTTGTAACATGCTAACAAAATACATTCTAACCTAAATCTGATTTTGTTACTTATATCTTATAAAATCAGGTGTAAAGGTGACCAAGCTGTTGCTAAATTATAAATATGTCCTCAAATTACTTTCTCTTTGTTCACTGGTCTATCTTACTGCCTTTAGATTCAGTCTTTTTCTAGTTCTCAGATCAGAATAGGTTGCTGGGAGGAAGAACTATGTTTGGTGATCTGAAGAGTAATCTTTAGTATAATCAGATAGAATCAGTAGGTCAGATAATCCCAGTCAATAGATTGGATAATGACTAGAAGGGTTCTTTAATTGTAGGTGTTATCCAAAATATTAATTGGAATAAAATGAAACCATTCAAAAGAATACAAAAGATGATGTTTCATTATATCAAATTTATGTTTTATATGGTTTTATTCACATGAACATAAATCTATCCATGAATACATGGCCCATTGTTATTAAAGACACAGTGATTCTCCTTCACCTGCTGTTGTTGTTCAGACACTAAGTCATGTCCAAGTCTTTGCCATTCCATAGACTGCAGCATTCCCTGCTTCCCTGTCCTTCACCATCTCCTGGAGTTTGCTCAAACTCATATCCATTGTGTCTATGATACCATCAAACAATCTTATCCTGTGTCATCCCCTTCTCCTCCTGCCCTCCATCTTTCCCAGCATCAGGGTCTTTTTCAGTGAGTCGGCTCTTAGCATTGGTGGGGGATGGCCTAAATATTGGAGCTTCAGGTTTGACATCAATCTTTCCAATGAATATTCAGGGTTGATTTCCTTTAGGATTGACTGGTTTGATCTCCTTGCTGTGCCAGGAACTCTCAAGAATCCTCTCCACAGCCTGCTAGGCTTCTCTGTCCATGGGATTCTCCAGGCAAAAATACTAGAATGGGTAACCATTCCCTTCTACAGAAGATCTTCCTGACCCCAGGATTGAACCTGGGTCTCCCACATTGCAGGCAGACTCTGTAGCATCTGAGCCATCAGACAAACCCCCTTAACCCACTAAGTTAAGTCATAATCTTTGCTCTTGATGAGGCTGGACATCCATTTTTCTTAGGCTGCATCCACTGAACTGACTCTTTTTTCCTGAGTCTTGTAAAATCTGATCATCTGTCATTTGCCATTAGGATACTGTTGCCTCATTTCATGACTTGAATTGCAGTTTCACTTAGGTCATTTATGTAGCTTCTCTACATAGTCAAGGTTCACTCTGTGTTCAGTCTTTGGAGTGGTTTGTCTGATCTCCTTATATTGTACACAAAACAGGTGCCTTCTCTGCTGGGCAATTTTGTCAGTCTGCTTGGCTTGGCTGCTTTCTCTCTCTCACTCTCTGGAGCATGCTCGCCTTTTCCATCAGCATCCTCCTCTAATTTTCTGTGGCAGTAACAATTACAGAGTATTTTTCTCTTGGCAGAAAAAGTTACTTTTTAACTAAAAATAGATTCTGCCATGAAAACTGCCATGACAGTTGCTGACAACATCACTTTGGCAGCAGTATCTTTTTATCTGTGAGGTCAATTTATATACTGTAAAATGCACATATCTTAGGTTCACAGCTTGACAAATGTTGACATAAAGATATAGAATTTTTTCATCACCTAATGTAAGTCCCTTATTCTCTTTGCTATCAACCCATCCCATTCCCCAGGCAATCACTATTCTAATTTTATCACATTGATTGTTGTCACCTGAGTTTGAACTTCATATAATGGAATAATGTATCCATATAATGGAATAATTGTTAATACGTCATACATGCATTATGAATCTTTGTGCTTAGCTTATATTGCTCATTATAATGTTTTCAACATTTATCCATATCTTTACACTCATTAATACCTGAATTTTGTTAATAGATGAGTGGCCTTCTATTCCATGACTATACTACAGTTAATTCTGCTATTGATAGATATTTGGACTGTTTTCAGTTTGGGGTTGTTATGAATAAAATTGGCTTGACTATTCTTGCACAGGAACATACTTAAAAATGGAATTGCTGTGTTGCAGATCAGTGTTTGTTTAAATTGATGAGGAATTGCAACATCAGTATTGTAAGGGCAGTTAAAATATTTTATGGCCACTTTGGACAGGAAATAAGAGTTCAAATCCCTGTAAAAATACAAAATCAACACAGTGACTTTTATTTTTAAATATTTGAGACTGAGTGTTGAACGTTTAATAGAGAAAGAAAAGCAGATTGTCATATGCCTGACCCTAGAAACTCAACTTGCCTCATTACAGATGGGCTATAAGCAAGGATGCTTTTCTTAACCGGAGGAGATTTTCTTACCCAAATGACTTTCCTTGACATCAAATATGTGTCTAATGCCATGTCCCCACCTTCCTCCAGTCTACCCTGTCTTGCTGCAAATATATTGCCATGTCTAATAGTTAATTCTTCAATTTTGACAAGAGTAATTCTATGAAAGGGCTGCCCAGGTAGAACTAGTGATAAAGAATCTGCTTGCCAATGCAAGAGATATGAGAGATCCAGGTTTGGTCCCTGGGTTGGGAAGATCCCTTGGAAAAGGAATAGCAACCAACTACAATATTATTGCCTGGAAAGTCCCAATGAAGAGAGGACCCCAGCAGGTCCTATCCATAGGTCTGCAAAGAGTCAGACATGCTGAAGCAAATTAGCATGCATGCCTGCACAGTTCTATTAAAAAAAAAAATAGAAGAAGCTGATTTAATCCTTTTTTATCTTATTTGTGGCAGATAACCTGTTTGAGAAATTTGCTCTGGTACCTTCCCATGGACTTAACAGGAAAGGATGGCAAGTATTTGTTGCCTCTTTCCCCTAAGGACTCTCTTTCCCTTACTCTCACTGAATAGATAAGAGTCTTAGGGAAATAAATGATGGACTGAGACTGATTGAATTCTAGGTTTTGAAAAAAAGAGAGATGACTCTGAGAATATATCTGTTCCCTAAATCTTGAAAATTGGGTGCTTTGAGTTTTGAAACAAACCTGCACTCCCAATTTCCACATTGACCCAGAGGTGGTAGGAACATTTAAATAATATTTAGACTGGAGACTGAAATATAAGTTGTAGAACTGTGGGAATCATAGCAATGAAAATTCTAGGTATTGGTTCAGAGAATCAGCAGAGTAAGGCCTTTGAATGGTCCACGCAGTCTCAGACAATAAATATCTTTGTGGAGACCATGGCATAGAGATCTATAGTTTTTCTTCAAGTTTTCCTGAGTTATTAAGTACGACTGCATGATTCTAAGTAAGGGAAAGGATCTCCTACAAAATGACTGACTGAATTTCTCATTAAACATTTAAGGAGAGGTCAGAGATAAGGAAGCCCAAAGTCAAACTGAACTCAGTTTGGAACATAGAGGGAGAGAGTTCATGCACTCAAGTGTTGAGAATCAGGCTTCCCTGGTGACTCAGATGATAAAGGATCTGCCTGCAGTGCAGGAGACCAAGGTTTGATCCGTGGCTCAAGAAGATCCCCTGGAGAAGGAAGTAGCTACCAACTCCATTATTCTTGCCTGGAGAGTTCCATGGGGAAGAGCCTGGTGGGCTACAGTCCGTGGGGTTGCAAGGAGTTGGGCACAACTGAACAACTAACTCTCACTTCACTTTACATTTCACAGTGTTGACTCTGTTAGATTTTGACCATATGCTCTATGGAGAGCATAGAATTTATATCACTTTATCTTTCTTAATTTTCTTCATGACAGTACTATCTGAGGTAACGCCAATTGCAGGTCTGTTTTCTGCTTTCTCTCTTACTAATTTTAAGTTCCATAAAGAAAGAAGCTTCTTCTTTCTTATCCACTGCTCTATTTGTTGTTGTTCAGTCACCAGGTCATGTCGGACTCTTTGTGACCCCATGGACTGCAGCATACCAGGCTTCTTGGTCCCCCACCATCTCCCAGAGTTTGCCCAAGTTCATGTCTGTTGAATCAGTGATGCCATCCAACCATCTCATCCTCTGTTGTTCTCTATACCTCATATTTAAAATGGTGCCTGACATATCGTTGGCACTGAATAAATACTTAATGACTGAATGAACAGTTCTCAGAAATTCTCATAGTAAGTAGATAGAAATAGTGATGATGTAAAAATATTTAGTATTGAAATATTGGCAAGAGGTAGCTCTCTATGAAATAAAAAATAATTTTCTGGATTTCTTCAAAATAGTGCTATATGATCATTTTATATTTGCTTTAATATTCTCTTCAATTTATTTAATACCTTTGCTTTCCTTCACTGGCTTATCTTTGTTCAGAGATGGCCCTTCTGGAGTGTATCAGCAGCTGGGAAGGTGTATGATTTTATCAGTTTACTTCTTTTACAGTCTTAGACTTCTAGTTAGTCTGAAGTTATCTTGTTTATGTACCTCTTTGCATATCACTAATATATCTTGCTATTTTTAATATATCTTGATGTATATAATTTATATCCTCCCTATTTCTGATTTTCCAAAGTAATAATAGATCATTTTTATTTGTTTTTCCTTTTTATTTTTTAAATCATGAAAGTATGATAACACATTTACAGGAGACTTGGAATATACAGACCAAGTTACATATAGTTCCACTATATATTAAAATTATTTTTAAGTAGCTAAATTAAGATCTTTATTTGGAATTTTAATAACAAACTCTCCAAAATTAATAGAATGAATATACAGGAAAATAGCAGGATAGGAGATCTGAAAAGCACTATGGACCAATTCAACATAATTAAGATTTATACAATTTTTACACTACAGTAGGATAAAAGTACTCTTCAAGATCCCATAGACTGTAAACTTGGAGACACTGGAACATATCCAGGGACTTGGTCTAAAGGTATTGAAATCATGCAATCTATTCTCTTCATCACTGTAGAATCATGTTAGAAATCAATATCAAAAGATATTTGAAAATAATCCATATATTTTCAGGTACAATGTGACTTTTACCAAGAGAGAGCTTTGTGGTAGATATTTAATATTCTTTACATCTATAGTATATGTGATATACTTACATTGATGTCAACATGGCATTTTTAATGTACTTTGAAGCATAGAATTCATGCTAAAGGGATTAAGACAGCTCTCTTTATTTATCTAGAATTAAAAAAAAAAAATGTGAGGTGGGAGAAAATTGTGAGAATTTAAGAGAAGGAGTGTCCAACATATCTGGAGCCAGATTCCACCAGATTCTTCCCAGCAACACATACTGCCTAAAGAAATGAGAAAATCACTGAGCTGTAAGACTTCTTTATCATGAAATCTCACCAGGTCATATGTCTCTACAATGGGATATATTCTCCTTCCTTTGTTATCTAGTGCATGCATGCTAAGTTACTTCAGTCATGTCCAACTCTTCGTGACCCTTTGAATTATAGCCTGCCAGGCTCCTCTGTCCATGGGATTCTCCAGGCAAGAATACCAGAGTGAGCTGCTATGCCTTCCTCCAGGGGATCTTTCCAACCCAGGGATCAAACCCACATCTCTTATGTCTCCTTCATTGGCAGGTGGATTCTTTACCGCTGAGCCATCAGGGGACCCCTAGTTATCTAGTGCTTAGTAAAAGACCTTCCAAGTATGAATATCTTAATCCAACTATAGTGATTTGATATATTTCACATTTTCTCTGGGTCAGGAATTTGAAGGTGACTTGGCTGGGAACTTTTGGCTCAGGGTCTTTCCTGAGTTTAAATGCAGCCAGATACCAGCTAGGCTACAGCCACCTGAAAGTTTCATTAGAGCTGAAGGATCCACTTTTAGGAGAAGATTCTGTTACAAAGCTGGCGTATTGGTACTGGACATTGTGAAGAGGCTTTGGTTCCTTTTCACACAGGCCTCTCTGTGGGGCTGCTTGAAATCCTGACATCATGCTGAGTTTTCCACAGAGTTAAGTGATCAAGGAAAAAAAAAAAAAAAAAAAACCCACAAAAAGCAGAAACTGCAATGCCATTTATGCTATAGCCTTGGAAATCACAATTTTACTGTGTTTCTCAGCCCCTCCTGTTTCAATGTGGAAAGAAACTAGACAAAATATTATTACAAGGAGACAGTACATATTAGAGTTCATCTTGTGGACTGACTTCTACAATTTTCATAACTAAAACTGTCTCTAGACAGAATTAAGGCAAGAGAAAGCAGAAATTTATTTTCCCAGTTGTGAATGCCCACTTTATTAGTCTTAATGGTATTTTTTCTGCTTTCTGAACTGCTAATCAAAATCTACAATATCTAACCATATGATTCCTTGAGAGAATTCAAACGATATTCAAATAGACATGACGGAGACCTAAATATAAAACACTAACGTACTTTTTCTTTTTTTCTCCCTTTAATTTTTTTTTTCAAATGTCAACATTGGTAAATTCACCTGTTCTAATTTAATATTATAAAGGGAGAAATAATAGAGCAATAACTACTACATTTTCTTAGTTAATTTTCTTTTTCTCTCTTAAATGATCATTTTCTATCTTAACTTTCCTCAAGTCTCTAAGCTTCCTATCTTCTCACTGTCAGATGATGACCTTGTCTGTTAGTTGTTTAACAATGAAACCCACTTTTAAATTAATTTTCCTACATCTGCACTCATTATTAGAAAATTAATGGCATATTGGTGCTGGGTATTATGACTCCCATTATTAGAAAAAAAAAAAAAAAAGGTCTGTGCTTTAGCTACTATCAGCCCTTCCCCTCATATACTAGAATGCATAATCTTTTACTCATGGAATCTTCTCTAGAATCTGGTTTCTTTCTTTCCTCCACTTCAAGTTGTTTTTCTTTTGGGGTCATTCCTCTCAGTTTAAGAACATACCATTAATTTTCCCATTTTATTACATTTCACTTGACCTCACACTTCTCTCCAGATGTTGCCCTTTTTCTTTTCCCTTTTAAGAAAGCTCTCCAAGAGTATATTAATACTTGAAATCTCCAATTCCTCGTGTTACATTCTCTCTTGAACTAACTTCTTTCAAGCTTTTTTATTTTCGTGGTTTCACTGAAACAGCTCTTGTTAAAGGCCAGTAATAACCATCATATCGCTATGTTTAAAGGTCAGTTCTAAGTCCTCTTTTACCTGACTAATCAGTAATATTTGACACAAGCAATCACATCCTCCTCAAAATACTTTCTCCATTTATCTCCCAGGCTCCAAACACACTCCCACATTTTCTACCTGTCACAAAGGCTGCCTGTCTCCGATTGTGCTGTTCCTTCTTTCTCATCTATCTGATCTCTTCACAACAGTATATATGGAATTTAGAAGACAGTAATGATGACCCTGTATGTGAGACAACCAAGAGACACAGAGGTATAGAGTGGACTTTTGGACTCTGAGGGAGAGGGAAAGGGTGGGATGGTTTGGGAGAATGGCAATGAAATGTATATTTTCGTGTAAGAAACGAAGCGCCAATCTATGTTCAATGTAGGATGCAGGATGCATGGGGCTGATGCACAGGATGATTCAAGTAGAGGATGTGTGGTGGGAGGTGGGAGGGGGCTTCGGCATTGGGAGATTGTGTTCACCTATGGCTGATTCGTGTCAATGTATGGCAAAACAAATATAGTATTGTAATTTAAAATAAATAAATTAATTAATTAAAAAAATAATTACAGTCTCAGGAGTTTACGAAATTGAAGTCTATACAGAAAAAAAAAAAAAAAACTTGAAAACTGGAGAATTTAATGTGCTCTCATCTCATGCCAAAGAAAAAAAGGGTATCCAAAATATATGGGTAACATGATTATAATGCTCAAATAATATAGCCTAGCTAAAAACAAGCCCTGGCTGACGTTTACTGAGCAGGAGCTCTGGACTCCCATGCTGGGACATAAAGCTGACGCGCTGCCACATCCATGCTCTAAAAGAGCCTTCTTTCTACCAGATGTATAATTGTTCACATTCCTTACAACCTTACTCATAGACTTAGGATCTTGTGGGTTTGTTTACATTATTTTGTTTTCATTGTTTGTTTCTGTTAGAAGAAAATAATAGGAAGAAACAAAGAGAAGAGCAAACATTTCTGCTGCCACTAGTGTTTAAAGATTTTCCTGTGGGCCTCTAGTATTGCATATGTACTATGAGTGTAGAAAACTGAGGGATAAAGATTTTAACAGTAGGTCATGATGATGCAGGATCTAGCATTTTAGGTAAAATTACTGGACAACTGTGGGTTAGGAGAGAAAAACAAACTCACTAGCAAAGTTTTTGATTGTAGATAAGATGTATGAAAATTTATGTTTGGGGTTTGCCAGAAATTCTGTCAATAAGTAGTATATACACTTCAATGTTTAAAATGTCTTTACTGTTAATTATTTTAATATGTTAGACAATGCCAGTAATAAAGAATCGATTAAGAATATTATATAATTTTTCTATGTGGGGAATGTGAGTATAAAACTCTTGATCAAATAAAAATATAAGAGTTTTATAGCACACAGACTGATAAAGACTTGCCTTAGCAAGAATGATGTGAGTCTTAGCTAGTTACTTACTTTATAGCCCTTGGTTAAGTTTCATTGTTATTTCAAAGATGAGTAAGTACCAGTATTATATTATTAGATGTGAAGGCATAATAGGAGTTCTTATGAAAAACATCTGACCATTTTGCTTGTAGAATGTCCATTATCTTTAGCAATGCAAATGCTCTGTGACATTTGCAGTAAGTATTTGCATTATAATGTACTTTCTCATTCATTTTTATCCCTAATTCATAATTGGGACCCATTTTGCTTAGAAGAGGATTAGGATCATCATTATTATTAGGAAAACATTCCTTCCTATTTAGAGTCAATGAATTCACTAGAAATTTTGCCTGCATGATGATTACTTGATTAGGTACACCTGGAAAATCATAACAGGAAAGAGCCCAAACAAGAGGGAATCTTCTTACTTTTGCTGTTCAGACATGTGTTAGCATTTCTGAAGACACTAGGGATGCTCAGGCTATGGAAATCAAGCTATTTAGTTAAAACATGAATCCATGACCCTCATTGACACTGGTGTTCCCATTGCAGAGACCTGAATCCTACTGCATTTAAACTGAACAGAAGCTAGGGCTAAAATAATAACAGAATAGGTAGGAAAGTAATTTTTAAAGTTGAAATGGATAGAGAATTTTGATGTAAAATACCATACATATACAAACTACTTTGACAAGAAGTATTAAGCCAATAGCAATTTTCTGGAGTACAAATATAAAAAGTTAGGTTTTTTTCATACCTAGGTTAACAATTACTTTTTAAAAAGCATAATAATAAATAAACATGATACTATTCCTGCTAAACATTTTACTAAAGCTAATATTTGCAATAAATTAAAAGACTTAGGACTATTATAAATGCTGGTGGTGGTTTAGTGGCTAAGTTGTGTCTGACTCTTGTGACCCCATGGACTGTAGTCCGCCAGGCTCCTCTGTCCATGGGATTCTTCAGGCAAGAATAGTGGAGTGGGTTGCCATTTCCTTCTCCAATTATAAATGCTAGTGAGAAGCATATATTGATAGGCTTATTAGGTAATTATGTTATAACTCATCATCTGAGGGATCAAAATTGTTTTGTTGCGAAACTATCATGATTTTCATCTTATGAATTTTTTGAATTTTAGTTTGTAGGCTCTCTCTCATAAGAATAGCATTATTTATTTATCACATGAGTCTAGTAGCCTCCTTATTTAATTACCTTATAATACTAAAGAGCTAATATTATAAAACATGGAAATGATAGCATTATTCTACAATGAAATATATATTCCTTGCAAATCTGGAATAGATTTGATAAGAGACACAATTTTTTTCTGCAAAAACACACATAGTTTTAATCTATAAATTAATTCTGATAGAGTTAGGTAATATTTATATTTTGTTATTCATAATTGGTAATATTTATTGTCTCTTACTTGCTAAGAAAGGCTATGAATGTTGGCTTGAAACTAATTAGAGTGGGTTTTATTCCTTTCCTTCTTGATCTTTATGTTTTTTTCTGGTGGGTTATTTGAAAGCATGATGTGGTGGGAGGCATCTGTGAACTCATTCAGTGTCTGTTGTAGTAAGCTCTTGTGCTATTTGTCAGATTATTCATATTTTATTATCGTCGCTGTTTAGTGGACAGTGGCTTCATGGATGAGTGTTTCATGTTGTGTTAGTGCCTGCAGAGGCTGGGAATCACCACTGCATATCAGAAAGGCCAGTAAAGGAAATTAAATTGTTAAATCTGAAATAATTGTTGGGCTTTGCCTCATATAAGGTGTAGCACATATGTTGAAAATCATGGGAATAAGTAAACAAAGGCACCTATGGTAATAAATACTGCTTCTGTAGATAGATGTGATAGAAATGAGCAACAACATAATATGTATCTTTTAGAATAATATATAAAAATGAATTAGCTGATTCCTTTCACGGCTGTTCACAATAAGTAGGAAAATAAAGTCTATGGTTCACAGTATAGCTGGTAATTATTAATTATGTCATTCTTATAGTCAAAGACTTTTACCTCTATTAGGAAAAGAATAATTATGGCAATAATTATAGTAGTAGAAATGATACATGTTTGTAAGGCTCGCAGAACCGCATTCTGAAAAGGACACTTAGGGACAGCCTCTAGTGGACTGACAAATTTTATTATCCATCTTTTTGCAGATATATGGTCTCAAGGAGCAAAGCATAAAGCAGACTTGAACGTAGCCTTTCTCGATAAAACATCAAAGCATTCAAACATAAAATACAGTTCCTACTGCCCAAGCTATAACATAGCTTTGGCACAACTCTAAAAGGAGTCTTATCGTGAAACAACAGTCCTTGCTTCCAGAAACAGGTGGTTAGAAGGAAGCGTTGGAACGTCTCAAGGCCGGGCGTATAACCCTTTGTTATCCGTTCCCAGCCTTGGGCACTCGGTGAACACTCATAACCCTTTGTTATGCTCGTACCAGCTTCCAACCTTCGTCATGAGTGTAGCAAATACATTCTCAGTATATGCCTAAAGCCTTCTAGCTCCTCCACACATGCTTGCATATCTATTTCAATACTTAGGGCATAATTACAATGTTGGGCATGTAGTATATCAGTTCAGTTCAGTTCATTTCAGTTGCTCAGTCGTGTCCGACTCTTTGCGACCCCATGAATCACAGGATGCCAGGCCTACCTGTCTATCACCAGCTCCCAGAGTTCACTTAGATTCACGTCCATTGAGTCGGTGATGCCATCCAGCCATCTCATCCTCTGTCGTCCCCTTCTCCTTCTGCCCCTAATCCCTCCCAGCATCAGAGTCTTTTCCAACAAGTCAGTTCTTTGCATGAGGTGGCCGAAGTACTGGAGTTTCAGTTTTACCATCATTCCTTCCAAAATTCCAATGGATTGGAATTTCCCAGTGATTCAGACTATTTTTATGCAACTAAATAATTTTTACTGAAAAATGTGTTACAATACTTGAAATTTTTCCAAAAATACATTCTTCAGGATGTGTAATTAATCAGAATAAATATTAAGCTAAGGTCTCCACCTCCTGCAGAATCAAAAGGTTCCATTTGGCTAACATAATCTCTGCTGCAATTATGGAAAGTATTACTACTAATAAAATAGCAATAATCAATAGAAATCCAAGTAGTTTCTGGTATTGTGAGGTAAAAGGTGTTATTATGTTAGTTAGTTGCAATAATATATTAATGGTGCCTAACACTGATGAGACCTCCTCCTTTAGATAACAAGAATAGATAAATCTATTGCACCTACAGGTGTTAGATTGTCAGCTAATGAAAAGGCACATAGTTCACTTTGTTCTTGCTTTGACTTCTGCTGTTGATGATGCAAGTGGTAAAAGGAATCATGGGAGTAATAATCTATAGCTTATTTATTATAATGTTATATCTAATGCACTTATTACTGCTATCAATGAGTTTCAAAACCCTCCAACCATGGTGGCATTGCTCTAAAGAATTATTACTAAGACCTGAATAATACTAATCAATGATAAATTTAAGTAGTTCCTAATAAAAGCTTCATTTATTATAAGCAGCCTAAATTAGCTGTCTTGATTAGCCATCTCTACTATTCTATTCTAGTTTAAAAACCGAGTAGTCAATATACAAAGGTGACAACTTTGTGATTTACTGAGAATAGTGGAGTGAATAAATTTATATAAAATTGCTAATAATAAACTTTATAGCAGATATAATGGCAGAGACTAATTCTTCATTTTAACAAGTTGGGATGTTTAACATATACTGAATTACAAATTCCAAGAAGCAGTTAAATAAAACCTTGTCTTGGCTTCTCCTGCTTCTGTCTCTAAAAAATTAAATGTAGATCAAAGCTAGTATATAGGGAAGGTAGTTGTAAGTAACATGCATGCATATATTTGTAATTATTATTACATTTAACAGAATAATTACTAATGTGACCTCGTGTGGAAATTATGTTACACATAGAGTGTTCTGACTAGGGCATATTCTGAACTTAACTGATTATACAGCTAAGCTTGAAATGAACAAATTAGTGTTTTGAGGTTTAACTCTGTTAGTAGATAATGGTCTTAGAGTGGACATTCAGATTGCTTATGCAAGGTCAGTACAATACTAGGTTATACAAATATTGATAAAGTTAGAGGTCAAAGTTGTTCTTTGATTTATCATTTTATGACATTTGCAGTTGGTTGAAGTCCACGAGGACCTGCAATATTTGATTCTTTCTGAAATGTAATGTGACCTAATTTTTTGTTGAAGTATTAAGAAGGCCAAGCAAGTATAATTGGGAAAATTGATAAATATTAATCCACTAAGAGCTTGTTTGTTAAAATAAAAAAATGATCTCCTGAAAACAATTTTAAATTTACATTACTGGATCCTATTATTTTGATGAGCCCTTTTCTTGACTTATATAATATGTAATATCTGTCTCTTTTGTGGAATTGACCTCATTTCTTAAGTCCTTTCATAATGGGAGACATCTTTGTTTAGAGAGGAACTAAATAGAAGTGCTTTAGTTTGAACTCAGCTCACATAGAAGTTTTAATTAGGGAATGAAAGAACCTTTTAAATAGAGGTTACATCTTTAGAATGTCTAGACATAACAATAGAACCACAAACTTTAACATTGATTTGACCTTTAAAATTGGACCTTATTGTTTCCATTTGAGGAATATGTTCCATTGGTGAAAATTTGTGAGTAAATTAATAATAGTTATATATTTAGAATAACTAGTCTAGATTTGATCATCTGTTGGCCTTACTATACTGAGGTCACCTCAACCAAAATAATTAATTCAATTTATTTGTTACCTTGACAACTAATTTTTATATTCAATTAATAATGTTAAGTTCTAGGGGTTGTTTTAGCAAGTAGAGGGGAAGGCTGAATATTTATGAAGTTACTTTAACTTCTTTTAAGCTTTACTGCATTTACATTTTAGGTTATTGTTTAATTGCTAAGTCATGTCCAACCCTCTGCGACCCCATGGGCTGTGGCCTGCCAGATTCCTTTGTCCATGGGATTTCCCAGGCAAAAATACTGGAATGGTTTGCCATTTCCTTCTCCGACTTTTTGGGTTCACAGTATGTTAAGCAGACACATTGAAAATTTTTCTTGATCTGTTCTCTAGAAATAGCTTATTTATTTTGGCAAAGAGTTATGCGAAAAGTATTTCTTATTACTTACGTTATTTTTTGTTCCTACATATATAGTTAACCCAGTATGGTGTTAGGAGGTGGTTTTGCTTGTAGGTAGTTAGTATGATTGTGCTGATGTGCATTTTTGATTGTCCTTCTCTTAAACCAACTATAATTTTATGAGTGATTACTGTCTGAGGAAGGTTTTATTCTGTTTCAAATGATTTGTCCATCTTCTGAATAATGTTTAAATTGACACTGGATTGATTCTTCTTTAGGTAAATTCATTTTTAAAATTTAAATTTATTTATTTTAATTGGAGGCTAATTATTTAACAATATTGTATTGGTTTTGCCATACATCAACATGAATCTGCCATGGGTGTACACATGTTCCCCATCCTGAACCCCCGTCCCACCTCCCTCCTCGTACCATCCCTCTGGGTCATCCCAGTGCACCAGCCCCAAGCATCCTGTATCCTGCATTGAACCTGGACTGGCTATTCATTTCTTATATGATATTATACATGTTTCAATGCCATTCTCCCAAATCATCCCACCCTCTCCCACAGAGTCCAAAAGACTGTTCTATACATCTGTGTCTCTTTTGCTGTCTCGCATACAGGGTTATCGTTACCATCTTTCTAACTTCCATATATATGCGTTAATATACTGTATTGGTATTTTTCTTTCTGGCTTACTTCACTCTGTATAATCGGCTCCAGTTTCATCCATCTCATTAGAACTGATTAAAATGTATTCTTTTTAATGGCTGAGTAATACTCCATTGTGTATATGTACCACAGCTTTCTTATCCATTCCTCTGCTGATGGACATCTAGATTGCTTCCATGTCCTGGCTATTATGAACAGTGCTGCGATGAACATTGGGGTACACGTGTCTCTTTCAATTCTGATTTCCTCGGTGTGTATGCCCAGCAGGGGGATTGCTGGTTCCTAAGGCAGTTCTATTTCCAGTTTTTTAAGGAATCACCACACTGTTCTCCATAGTGGTAGACTAGTTTGCATTCCCACCAACAGTGTAAGAGGGTTCCCTTTTCTCCATACCCTCTCCAGCATTTATTGCTTGTAGACTTTTGAATCGCAGCCATTCTGACTGATGTGAAATGGTACCTCATTGTGGTTTTGATTTGCATTTCTCTGATGAGTGATGTTGAGCATCTTTTCATGTGTTTGTTCAGTTCAGTTCAGTCGCTCAGTCATGTCCAACTCTTTGCTACCCCATGAATTGCCACACGCCAGGCCTCCCTGTCCATCACCAACACCCAGAGTTCACTCAGACTTGCATCCATCGAGTCAGTGATGCCATCCAGCCATCTCATCCTCTGTCATCCCCTTCTTTTCCTGCCCCCAATCCCTCCCAGCATCAAAGTCTTTTCCAATGAGTCAACTCTTCTAGCCATATGTATATCTTATTTGGAGAAATGTCTATCAAATTTGAACTTAAATTCTGCTTTGGATAACCATCATCAGCTGGTTCAGTTTGATTTTTTTTTTTTAACCTTTGCCTGTTAATTATTCTTATTATTTTGTCTCAGAGGAAAATTTTGCCATATTAATTGCTTGTATGTTTTCCATTTTTCCATCTGTGTTTTGAGTTAAAGTTCTCTGTTTTTTACATTCTAGTTAATTCATTAATGCCTAAGTGTAAGAGTTACTCTTTCATTCCTTTCCTGGTTTTTGGCCTGTGATGAGAAAAATGTACTGCTGAACTCAAGAATATTGTGTTTGAATGTCACTGGGTCAAGAGTTGGGGACTGAGCTAGAACTAGCAAATAGGTTATACATAAAGATATACATGATCATGGAATGAAAAGCTGGTGCCTGGCATGCTTATGTCTCAGTTTCTTATCCCTCATGTTGAGAATCCTCAGGCACTGCAAATAGGCATGTACTCTTTAGGTAGTGAAGGGTGCCCTTCAACACGTCCACCTCCAGCAGCACATGGTGAATCTTCCTCAGATCTGTCTCATCAGGTTCCTACTTGTGAATCAGCCCTTTGGTACTTACCTCCAGCAGCACATGGTGAATGTTCTTCAGATCTGTCTCATCAGGTTCCTACTTGTGAATCAGCCCTTTGGTACTTTACCAGATGCAGTGTTTCTTCTACCTCCAGAAGCACTGCTCACTCCACCTTGAGTACCACACACTGAGAAGTTTGGGTTGAAGTTCATTGTGTTAGTGCAGAACTTGGCCTGGAGATGCAGAGGGAAGCCTTGGGTACTACTCCCACCTCTCCTCTCACCTGTGACCTCTGAGGATTACAAGTTTACTTTGGCAACCAAGTCATCTTGTCAGGCTGAACAGGAAGGAGGTTGGAACTCCACCTTCCCCCTTTCAAGGATGTTCCACTTGCTATATCCTGTAGGATGGCTGGTAGGAGCAGAAGTGGGTGACTTGCTGGAAGTCTTTCCTCTTTTAAGTTTATCTTTTTTTCCCTTTAACTTTGTGATAATGTCTTTAACATTTAAATTAGATTTTTTTCTTCCATGCTATACTTCTAGATATTTGGTATAATTATTAGTAATAGTTCTATTTGCTTTATTACTAGTAATTATAATCTTTAATTTGAGCTAGGATTGGTTCAAACTGGTTTAAAGCTTCGTTTAAATTCCCTAAATGCATGCTTGGTGTTTTTAAGTGTAAATTGTACTTTAGTTTGCCCAAGAGACTTTCTAGTGTACTTGTTATTGTATAAGATTTTTAGATAAATATGACTTATTTTTTTATTCATATTATGTTTGGATTTTTATATGTGGAAGATGAGCTATGTGCACTCTTCCAGGCCTGATTCAGTTGACTTTTTATTGTTAATTTGCTTTTAGCCTCTTAGTTTCCAAAAAGGTTCTGTTAATGGACTCAGAGGATGTAGCTCATTCTCTATATGTAGCATTGTCATGATAATTCTTGTTATTATTTCAAAACCCTGTGTAGTGTTTGCCGAAATGGCATTATCCTGGTTAAATCAGCAAGTGATAATGAAGCTTTACAGATTATATATCAGGGTTCTGTAGAAGAGTTTAATGCATTGCAAAACATTTTCAGTTTTGAGCTACAGCTAGTAGTACTTTGGTGATTTATTAAAATATGTAACAGTGTGTGTCCTAATGCTTATAGGCCAACTATTGCAGTTTGGGAATGTTTTTAATATATAGTGACAAAATATTTTTAACAGGTTTTTAGAGAATTTTATTTCAAAGTCAAGATAAGGTATTTTAAAATCTTATTTATAAGTTAAATTGAGAAAATTATTTTCCTTTAAAATATGTCTTTAGAAAAGATATAGGTATAAATATAACAATGTTGTTAAATATATTATAAAACTCTCTGAAATTCAAATAAATAACTTTTAGGTCCTTTGGTTGAATATCCATTCCTAATAAAATGACAATCTCTATGCTGTCGGCATATTATAATTTTTCAAGGTGTTAACCTTGAGTAGAACAATCTTATTCTCCTTTTGAAACTTGGAGGAAGAATAATACGGCTTGTGAATGGATTAGTGAAAGTACACTTTATTCTACTAAATTTTTATATGGTTTATTTTCTTTTAAAAAATAAGTATTAATACATTCATTTAATTCTTTGATATTTTAATTCACATGTGCTTGCACATAGGAGGAAAGAAAGAATTCTAAAGAATGAGTAGGAGGTAGTCTTGGAAAAAGTGTAGTTGAGGTTTTTCAAGCTCTGAGAACTGCTTCTGCCAACATTCATGAAGTAGGAAGAGTATACATCTTTCATGGGGCTGCACACTGTCTCGTAAACCAGGATGTAGAACTTGACATGGACAGTGAGAAAATGCAAAATGATGCTAGCATCTCATGGCTAGAAGCTGATAGCATAGTGGTAGTGTTTCCAACTAAACATAAACAACTTAGTATACACTTAGTATACAGTCACTACTCAGATGAGGCAACTCCATGACCACAGTAGAGGAAGACAGAGAAAAGGACAGTTCATAACCATCTAGGATCTAGTGTTAGTCACTCAGTCATGTCTGACTCTTGGAGACCCCATGGACTGTAGCTCACCAGACTCCTCTGTTCATGGAATTCTCCAGGCAAGAATACTGGGGTGAGTTGCCATTCTCTTCTCCAGGGGATCTTCCCAATCCAGGGATCAAACCTGGGTCTCCTGCACTGCAGGCAGATTCTTCACCATCTGAGCCACAATGGCAGGGGATTTTGGCACTCTGCTTCCTACATAAAAAACTATGAAGATACCCAGTGACTCGTCCCTGCTACCTGACAGCATTCTACACCTAATAATCCGGGTCTCTAAATCCTGCTTAAAATCTCTGAGCATGAATACAAATATTACAAAAAAGCTCCTCCTAACTCTCTTTTACAGAGGCACTTCAGTGATCTTCTGATGTGTGTTCTCCCTGTTGTAAGAAGTTAAATAAATCTAAATTTGTTTGATTACAGATGTGTGGTGGTCATTGGTTGGCAAGCTTTGATAGTAGTGGCAGGAAATGGTCCTGTATACTTAGGATAGAGTAAGATCATAAAGGGATACTAGAATGTATATTGTCAAGGAAATGGCCCTTTGTCTTTTCTGCTATGGATGATCACTGGAAGGTGTAACACACAGGAAGTAATATAACAGAATTGTTTAAACAATCATTTTGCTGGTAGCTTGGAATATAAATTTGTGTAGGGGAAAGATTAAAATGAAATAACTGGGGAGACACTTTTAGCAATCTGGACAAGAAGTGATGATGTGCTATGCTTGGTCACTCAGTTATGTCTGACTACTTGCACCCCTTTGGACTATAACCTGTCAGGCTACAATGTCTATGGGATTTTCCAGATAAGAATACTGGAGTGGATTGCCATTTCCTTCTCCAGGGGATCTTCCTGACCCAAGGATGGAGCTAGTGTTTCCAGTGTCTCCTGCAGACCACAGTTAAAGACTGCCAGTGTGAATTTAAAGTCAGCAGAGAGGAAGAGCATAGCGCTCAGTAGCTGATAGTAGTGATGCTTTTGGGCTTCCCTGGTAGCTCAGATGATCTGAGAGTCTGTCTGCAATGTGGGAGACCTGGGTTTGATCCTTGAGTTGGGAAGATCCCATGGAGAAGGGAATAGCTACCCACTCTATTATTCTGGCCTGGAGAATTACATGGACAGAGAAGCCTGGCAGGCTACAGTCCATGGGGACACAAAGAGTCAGACATGACTGAACGACTTTCACAATGTGTAAGGAACAATTTTGGAGAGGGTTGGTTGATTAACTGAGTAGGAATTACTTTTCAGACCAGAGTTTGGTAGTCTAAGAGGCAACTCAGTCCATTGATTTGAAACTCAGGAGAGACATTTGGGTTGGAAAACAGATTTGGTTGCTACCAGCAGAGAGAGGCCAATTACAGCCATTTCATTTTATGTGACCTTTAGTTATACACTGAATGAACACAGAAGGCTCTGCTATTCTAGTTTTTGCTGTCTCCTTCTATCAACTAACTGATGACACATTCAACTGTAAAACACCATGTGAAAGTTAATAGGATAATTTTTACCTGCCTTAAGAAGGCAAATAAACTAGATTTAGACAATTTATAAATGCAGCTCAGCTATGAGGTAAGATAATAGACACTCTCTCCTATTCATGAATCCAGGTTGCCAGGCAGGAATGTCCTTAGCAGTAGAGTTACTTAGTTAATTTCTCAGACCCAACCAAGCCCATGGTCATGGTGGGGATCAGATGAATAGATGCATAAGTGGAGGATTTCCCTGTGAAAAGAGTTTAATCACTCTTGCTTTTCTTGGGGAAGATGACATACATGAATGAGTGTGTTAAGTGTGGGCGAGTATAGTCGCTTCAGTCTGTGTGACTCTATGGATGGCAGCCCACCAGGCTCCTCTATCCATGGGATTCTCCAGGTAAGAATACTGGAGTATGTTTCCAGTCTCTCCTCCAGGGGATCTTCCCAGTCTAGGGATCAAACCCACATATCTTACTTCCTGCATTGCAGGTGGATTCGTTACCAGGACTCCCCTGGTGGCTCAGACTAAAGTGTTTGCTTACAATGTTGGACACCCACGTTTGATCCCTGGGTCGGGAAGATCCTTTGGGGAAGAAAATGGCAACCCACTCTAGTACTCTTGCCTGGAAAATTCCATGGATGGAGGGGCATGGTAGGCTACAGTCTATGGGGTCTCAAAGAGTCAGACAGGACCTAAGCGACTTCACTTTCACTTTCTTTTCTTTCTTTACCACCAACACCTGGGAAATCTGTATGAAAGAAGAATAGTTGATTATTCCCAAGGTGTGGCTGTAGGGAGGAGAATGTTGGTAATTCACTGTCAGGGGATTTTCAGTAATTATTCATTTCCACATCCTTTACTCCAAAGAACTGTTTAAAGATAGTATCTTGAAGGGCATATAGATTCTCCCAGAATAAAACAATCTTAGTCCATGATTAGGCAAAGCCTTTCTATACCTGGGTTTTATTGTTGCTGTTCACATGTTTGACTCCAGTAGCTATAAACAATAAACACTTTACTGTTTGAGTTGACTCATTTTTTTCAGTCAGAGCTTTGAACAACATGAGTGTATGTTATAGGTATAAAAATATTGGACTTCCAGCAGTAGATACTATACTACATTCTTTACATACATTGTCATATTTAATTGTTATCTCAATTTCACTGAGTTAGTTAACAATTTCATCCTGATTAAGGCGTTGGCCCAACTGTGGTTTTGAGGAATTGTTCATTATGATATAGCATCAGTCAGTTCAGTTGCTCAGTCATGTCCAACTCTTTGCAACTCCATGAACTGCAGCACACCAGGCCTCTCTGTTCATCACCAACTCGCGGATTTCACTCAGACTCACGTCCATCGAGTCAGTGATGCCATCCAGCCATCTCATCCTCAGTCGTTCCCTTCTCCTCCTGCCCCCAACCCCTCCCAGCATCAAAGTCTTTTCCAATGAGTCAACTCTTCGCATCAGGTGGCCAAAGTACTGGAGTTTCAGCTTTAGCATCATTCCTTCCAAAGAAATCCCAGGGCTGATCTCCTTCAGAATGGACTGGTTGGATCTCCTTGGAATCCAAGGGACTCTCAAGAGTCTTCTCCAACGGCATTGGGAGATTGTGTTCACCTATGGCTGATTCGTGTCAATGTATGGCAAAACAAATACAGTATTGTAATTTAAAATAAATAAATAAATTAATTAATTAATTAAAAAAAAAGAAAATACAACAACAACAACAACAAAAAGCATCAATTCTTCGGCACTCAGCCTTCTTCACAGTCCAACTCTCAAATCCATACATGACCACAGGAAAAACCATAGCCTTGACTAGATGGACCTTAGTTGGCAACGTAAGGTCTCTGCTTTTCAATATGCTATCTAGGTTGGTCATAACTTTCCTTCCAAGGAGTAAGTGTCTTTTGATTTCATGGCTGCAATAACCATATGCGGTGATTTTGGAGCCCCCAAAATAAAGTCTGACACTGTTTCCACTGTTTCCCCATCTATTTACCATGGAGTGATGGGACTGGATGCCATGATCTTCGTTTTCTGAATGTTGATCTTTAAGCCAACTTTTTCACTCTCCTCTTCTACTTTCATCAAGAGGCTTTTGGTTCCTCTTCACTTTCTTCCATAAGGGTGGTGTCATCTGGATATCTGAGGTTATTGATATTTCTCCCCCAATCTTGATTCCAGCTTGTGTTTCTTCCAGTCCAGCATTTCTCATGATGTACTCTGCATAGAAGTTGAATAAGCAGAGTGACAATATACAGCCTTGACGTACTCCTTTTCCTATTTGGAACCAGTCTGTTGTTCCATGTCCAGTTCTAACTGTTGCTTCCTGACCTGCATACAGATTTCTCAAGAGGCACGTCAGGTGGTCTGGTATTCCCATCTCTTTCAGAATTTTCCACAGTTTCTTGTGATCCACACAAAGGCTTTGGCATAGTCAAGAAAGCAGAAATAGATGTTTTTCTGGAACTCTCTTGCTTTTTCCATGATCCAGCGTATGTTGGCAATTTGATCTCTAGTTCCTCTGCCTTTTCTAAAGCCAGCTTGAACATTAGGAAGTTCACAGTTCACGTATTGCTGAAGCCTGGCTAATACCTACAATGTTTCCGGTGGCAGAAGTCTTAAGTAGTACTTTTTCATTTACTAGTAAAAAGTTAGTTCTTAGTGTTCTGATAAGGAAAAAATGTCACCAACATAATCATTATATTGTTCCTACTTTATAGTAATATTTATTATAGTTTGCTTTGAGGTTTTGATTGGTTTAAAACTATAATCATTGCCAAATTTCATATAGAATTGCTGACATTTTACATAATCCTGTGGTTTCCATTTCTCATTGAACGCAGTCTCATAATGAATCCATCCTCTCTCATTATCACATCTTAAAACTGGAAAATCCTTGTATTATCTATTATAATTAGTCTCCCTTTCAAGGATATACTCTTGAACAACAGAAAGCTTTGATATGATTTATTAACTTTTTCATTTTCTACTGTTTATTTGGGTTTTATGTTTATAGCCTGAGGAAAGTTCCCTCTCATCTATAACCTCTACTTATCCTTAGGTCACATTTGGCATTTTGCCTATGATGGGTTGTTTTTAAAATTCAGTTTCCTGGGCTCCACATTTATATTTATTGAATCAGAGTCTCTAGGGATGAAGCCAGTGAATCTGGAATTTTATCAGGATTCTAAGTAAGTGTTATCTACACTCTAGTTGATGACCACAGCTCTAGGGAAAGATGAGTTTCTCAGCTGCTAATCTTTGACTGTTATGATGAAAATAACACATTTGTTTTTCTTCCCCTGAAATTGCAAATAATACATTATTGCTCCACAGTCCTTATAATTATTACAAGACATTTTTGGTAGCACATAATTAGTACATGAATATAATCATACATATAAAGCTCAGAAATGAAAAGATGCACTGTATGCAACATATGATTCACTGTTGGAAGTCATTAACATGAACTAACACTTTTAAAGAACAAAGAAGACCCCTAGCTATGGACACAGGGAATAAGTTTTATGTTGAAAGGATGAAGGAGATGATACCAGGTATTTCTTATCATATTATCAGAATGACTTTTTCTTTATTTCATAGGTAGCCCTACTGAAAGGTGTGTGAGTGGGAGGTTGATTAAATAAATCAAAGGCATCAGGGCTCTTTATAATAAAATAAATAATTAGTCTTGCCACTTTCAAAACTAGTATAAACATAAAATTACTTATATTGAATAAAATGAATATAAAGAATGTATTGTTTCCCAGGGCTTCCCAGGTGATGCTAGAGGTAAAGAACCCATCTGCTAATGCAGGAGACATAAGAGATACAGGTTCAATTCCTGGGTTCAGGAAGATCCCCTGGAGGAGGAAACAGCAGTTTTGGTTTTATATTATATTTAGGTAAGGAAACGAAAAGGACATGTAGGTAACAACCAGGAAAGGGAAGCCATAAAGAGAGAAAACAGCAGGATAAAGATAGGGAGGCGTATGTGTTTTGTTGTTGTTCAGTAGCTAAGTGATGTCCCATCTCTGCGACCCCATGGACTGTAGCCCACCAGCCTCCTCTGTCCTACACTATTTCCTGGAGTTTGCTCAAATTCATGTCCACCATATGTGTTAGCAAGGGGAAAAACAGCAAACTTTTTTCAGAGACTGATAATTGCTGCACAAGACCAATTTCCTTCCTCTTATTCAGGAGCAGATCCTGAGAATTACTTGAGTACTCAGCATTCTGGTGGGCTTCTCTGGTGGTGCCAGTGGTAAAGAACCTGCCTGCCAATGCAGGAGACGTTAGAGATCTGGGTTTGATCTCTGGGTAGGACCCCTGGAGGAGGGCATGGTGATGTACTCCAGTATTCTTCCCTGGAGAATCCCATGGACAGAGCTGTCTGGTGGGCTACGTATGGTTCCTGGGGTTGCAAAGAGTCGAATGCAACTAAAGCAGTTTCTCATACATGTGTCCATGCATCCATTCAATATTTTCAGCTAAATGACAACACTTTCCATTCTCTTGCATCTGGATATAATATTGAGGTAGTATGATATAAGGGAGCCACAGGTGTTGACTAATGGTGTCTCCCTCATTGGGAGAAGCACTCTTTATTCTTCTGTTCTTCCTCTATCCTGTTGCCTGAATTTGAGTGTGGTGGACACAGCTCCAGAAGCTCTCTTGTACCATGAGGACACTTGGGCACAGACACCAAACAAGGCTGTGGCAGCAGCATGATAGGAAGAACTCCATCTCCTTGATGATGCTCATACCAACCCTGCACTGCCCATATCAGAGATTTTTATATGAAAGAGAAATTCTGTCTTGATTTGGCCTTTGTAGCTTTTGTGGCTTAATAGTTAGACAAAGCCAAAACAATTTGAGCCAAACAAAAGGTAGACTACAAAGAGTAAATACACAATTTTCATTTTAATTTTTCCCATCACATCATAAGGGTGCTACAACTTATCTTCAAGTTCAAGTTCAGTCGCTCAGTTGTATCCGACTTTTTGCGACCCCATGAATCGCAGCACGCCAGGCCTCCTTGTTCATCACCATCTCTCGGAGTTCACTCAGATTCATGTCCATTGAGTCCGTGATGCCATCCAGCCATCTCATCCTCGGTCGTCCCCTTCTCCTCCTGCCCCCAATCCCTCCCAGCTTCAGAGTCTTTTCCAATGAGTCAACTCTTCGCATGAGGTGGCCAGAGTACTGGAGTTTCAGCTTTAGCATCATTCCTTCCAAAGAAATCCCAGGGTTGATCTCCTTCAGAATGGACTGGTTGGATCTCCTTGCAGTCCAAGGGGCTCTCAAGAGTCTTCTCCAACACCACAGTTCAAAAGCATCAGTTCTTCGGTGCTCCTCCTTCTTCACAGTCCAACTCTCACATCCATACATGACCACAGGAAAAGCATAGCCTTGACTAGATGGACCTTAGTCGACAAAGTAATGTCTCTGCTTCTGAATATGCTGTCTAGGTTGGTCATAACTTTTCTTCCAAGGAGTAAGCATCTTTTAATTTCATGTCTGCAGTCACCATCTGCAGTGATTTTGGAGCCCCCCAAAAATAAAGTCTGACACCGTTTTCACTGTTTTCCCATCTATCTCCCATGAAGTGATGGTACCGGATGCCATGATCTTCATTTTCTGAATGTTGAGCTTTAAGCCAACTTTTTCACTCTCCTCTTTCACCTTCATCAAGAGGCCCTTTAGCTCCTCTTCACTTTCTGCCATAAGGGTGGTGTCATCTGCATATCTGAGGTTATTGATATTTCTCCCGGCAATCTTGATTCCAGCTTGTGTTTCTTCCAGTCCAGCATTTCTCATGATGTACTCTGCAGATAAGTTACTGCAACCAAAATCCTAATCAGAACTTTGGCTTTAAATTCAGTTGTTTGGCAATTCTAGTAGTAGGGGAAAGACATGTTACAGACTTGTATTCAGGGAAAGTTATCCTTCTTTGGAGAGTCTATGAAAAGACTTGAGGGAGGGTGATACTGTAGAGTTTCTGCTTCC
Source organism: Nanger dama (assembly GCA_917880005.1). Classification (NCBI taxonomy): domain Eukaryota; kingdom Metazoa; phylum Chordata; class Mammalia; order Artiodactyla; family Bovidae; genus Nanger; species Nanger dama. The sequence goes on from CAKJTW010000116.1 coordinate 1,064,829, forward strand.
CAATTTAGTTCTTCCATTTAATGTCACTAATAATATTCTTGATTAATAGCTTTAATTCCCACAACAAACCAGTGCTGACTCATATTCAATACATAGTTGCTTGAGGATCCCAGACAAAATCCCACTGGTACAGGTCCTACTTTTCTTCATCGTACTTTTCAAGCTGTTGCTTTATAGTTTACCCTTACTAATCTGACCACGATCTCTTACATTCTGAGAGTGCTATTTCAGAAAAAAAGCAATGAGAAAAGGCCCCAAAGCAGTTAAGTAAGGCCCCCAATCTTTTTTTTTTAATTAATTTGTGTTGGACTATAGTTGCTTTACAATGTTGTGTTAGTTTCTGCTGCAAAGTGAATCAGTTATACACATACATACATAACCCTCTTTTTGGATTTCTTCCCCGTTTAGGTCAGCACAGAGCACTGTGTTTCCTGTACTATACAGCACCTTCTCATTAGTTATCTGTTTTATACATCAGTTCAGTTCAGTTCAGTTCAGTCACTCAGTTGTGTCCGACTCTTTGCTTTGTTTTTGTATCTTAATGTATCAATAACTGATTCTCAAATTATCTAGAGATTGTCATGCAGAATGAAGTATGTCAATCCCAATCCATCCCACCTCACTTCCCCACTTGGTATCCATTTGTTTGTTCTCTACCTCTGTGTCTCTATTTCTGCTTTTCAAATAAATTCAGCTGTATCATTTTTCTAGATTCCATACATAAGCAATATTATATGATATTTGTTTTTCTCTTTCTGAACTTACTTCATTCTGCATAAGTCTCTAGATAATTTAGGAATCAGTTATTGATACACTAAGATACAAAGAACAAAGCAAACAGAATAAAAGTAACTGTTACTTCAAGGAAACTATTACTTCTATATACAAAAGAAAATGAAATCATAGTATATTTCAGCAGTTGTTTTATTTACAGTATAACGACATTGACCCCACTCATTGACTTTAACAAATATTATGTTACTCTACTGGGAAGATGGAGGGATGGGAAGTGTACTGTGGGGTTTGTCATGTAAGAGATCAGTTAAATCCATACTGGATATTTTTAAAAACTGAAAAATAAGAAATAACAGGTTAAATATGTTATTTAGAAATACGTAGCTATATAACAAATGATCAGTAAAAGGAGTTGAAAGAGGTGGCCTCTGAGGAAGAGAAATAAATAGTGAGAAAGAGTAAATGGTTTTCATAAAAATGTCTTGTAATTTTATTTAACATCTTAATCTGTAGTGTTTTCATTTACAATTCTAAATACAATCACAAGTATTAAAGAAAAAGATGGAAACACTCTTGTGATCCCATTTTAAGCCTATCATGCCTTTGACTTTTGGAGTGCTCAGTATTATGAGCTACTTTCTAACATTGCTTTGTTCAGGGAAGTGGGAGCAAGGAAGCACAGAAAACTCTCTGGAGGAGATTGGGAGATGAAGACAGAGCAATGCAGGCTTTGTATTTTCTAGTTTAACCTTGTGTTGCTTATGATTTTTATTTATTACTTAATAGTAAAAGACCAAGTATAATCCACTAAATTAAAAATACTAAGCCCTTTTAGGAAAATTGCAAAATGCCAGAAAACACTGTAATCTCTAAAAGCTTCAGTTCAGTTCAGTCACACAGTCATGTCCAACTCTTTGCAACCCCATGAATTGCAGCATGCCAGGCCTCCCTGTCCATCACCAACTCCTGGAGTTCACTCAGACTCATGTCCATCAAGTCAGTGGTGCCATCCAGCCATCTCATCCTATATATACTTGTATTATTAGGCAATGTGCTTTTCTTTCATTTGACCTTTTCACACTATACAAAGTGACCTAAAGCAGGACTCTAGCTTTCACAGTTACTTCAAATTATTCTGCATTAGGGCAGAATAATTTACTTATTATCATCAAGGCTTTTATAAAAAAAAATCATGCCTATTCTATGTTATATTTTTTATTCCACCTTCCATTGGCAATCAGTATTAATGCTATTTCAAAACATAACAGGAAAATCAATCTGAGAGTTATTTTTTTCAAGGGTCTCTCTAGGGACCTGTTTACAAAGTTAAAAGTCTTCCCCTGGACTCTCTTACCTGGTGTGATTGAGTGGAGAGATTAATGAAGTCAAACAAACTTGCAAAAATCTTTTAAGAAAAAATTCTGTTATAGCCTAATTTTATAAAGCAGGAAAACCTTAATATTTTGTTAAAACAGGCCTTTTCCCTCTCTCTCTGTCCCCACCTCTCTCCTTCTGTCTGTGCATACACATGCATGCTAAGTCACTTCAGTTGTGTCCAACTCTTTGTGACCCTATGCACTGTGGCCCATGAGGCTCCTCTGTCCATGGGATTCTGCAGGCAAGGATACTGGAGTAGATTGCCATGCCCTCCTCCAGGGGATCTTCCTGACCCAGGGATCTACTTCCTGAAGCAAGGATCAAACCCACTTCTCTGTGTCTCCTGCATTGGCAGGCAGCTTCTTTACCACTAGCACCCCCTGGGAAGCCCACGTGTACAGACACGTGCATAGACATGTTAATACAAGTAGCCTCTCTCTCATCACCCTATCTGTGTATACTTACGTGTATAATTACATGTTTAAAAGTGTATGGATTTGACATGGCAACAGATATTGTAAAAAGTGTGTAATTTATTACTTTATTGTTATTTTTCATATAGAAGAGAGTGTTTCTCCACCATGTCTGACTCTTATTTTTCACATAATTCTGAGCTAAATATGAATATATATGGAGCATGATTCCTAATAGTCTTTAATTGCCCAAAGCAAACAACATTCTTTAACCCAGTGTTTCTCAAAGAACTACTATATATGAATGCCCTGGATATTTATTAAAGTTGCAAATTACCGAGTCAATGTCTACAAAATTGCCATCTCTGGAAATAGAGCCCAAAATGTACACTTTAAAAATGTTTGCTTCTCTATAAATTTTTTTTGAGAATCACTGACCCAGTCCTGGTCTTTTCTTACATTTGCTATATATTTTTCCATCTGAAAAATTATCCTACTACCATGAACATAATAGTCAGCATCTAAAATTTTGACTCAACTCACTGTATTATGAATGGATATGAAAATATAAAAAGAACTATAAAGAAAATCTAGTTAGATTAAATCAGTAGCTCCCTAAAGTGGACTTGTATACTAGCTGTATCAGAACCTCTTGGAGGTTCATATTTAAAATAGATTCAGAACTTATCCCACAGCTGTAAGACCTCAACTTTTTCCAGTGTGTTCTGGTAGCTAAGAGATAACAGTTGAGATATTTAAAACTACCTGCTTAGACTGAGATTATTTTTGTCCTTAACACAGCCTCTGTGTACACTGAATTGTAGAAACCCTGAAGAGTGATTGGGCTAAATAGTTTCAGTCACAGTTTTAAGGTCGTTATTACATAAGCCACAGCCTCAATGGCTGAAAGTGGATCTTCCTTAGAAATACATATTTAAAGCACAAGAAACCAGGGGAACAAAATCATTGCTTTAATTTGTTCCTGAGTTTTGAGCTCTTGCCGCTTCTTTTGAAATACAAATTCATCCTTTAGGCTTTCAAGTTATTTTTTTCAAGCATTTCACTTTCATAACTGCTTATGAATGTCTCAGGGAACAAATAGTTCAAAGCTTTTTCTCAAACAAGATATTAAGTCACATGTGTTATGAGGGAGCCAGTGAAACTGCAGACACAGAGGCCCATATTTAATTGCCAGGGAACTTCAGGAAAAAATAATTTTATCAATAATAATGCATTAAGATAAAAGGCTGGAAATAACCTAAATGTTACTAATAGTTAACTATGAGTTAAAGGGACAATTTAATTTTTTTTTCTTCTTTATTGCATTCTTTTAACTTTTTGATAAAGACCATACATTACCATTATATTCAATTAAAAAAAAACATAATTATACATGCTTTCTTTAATGACAAAACAACAAAAGTTTTTCTCAAGATTGCAAAGCTGGAAAGTGAGGGGGAATTAAAACTGTACTAATTCATCCTATACACTAGGAAGTCCCCTAGTTCATTTTGGGGTTTTGGATTTTCAGTTTGGGATGTGAGGGAACAGTGTGTCTCTAGGACTAAAGGACAGCGTGAGAAATAGCTATTTTACGGGATAATATATTAAATTAAACTTACCTATGGTGTTACTTTAGGAGATAATGAGAGTTTATCTCTGAAGGCTGTTAATGAAGATAACAGAGAAAATATCCATGTAAAATTAGGACATTTCCTTTCCTCTCTCTTGTTAGATTACCAAAAAGACTATGATTTTAGTAAAGTTCAATATTTACTTTAGCTATAGACTTAGATAGATGTAGGTATAAATTTGACAGTTCCATGTGACAATATGTTTGTTAGAAGTTGATGTAGCTATTATTAAGTCTGAATTTGCTTATTGTAAAATAAGTACTAAAATGTTAAATTATCTTAACAGTATGGATATAAATATAGAGATGGTCAAGAAAACATTTTTTATAAGGAAACAAGATTATCAGATACTGACTAACATTTCTAGACTGGAATATTGATGAATGGTTTTCTGCTTGTGACAACTTGGCAACTGTTACTATAGAGAAGGACATTTGTTCAGAATAAGTCTGCAGGTCATGGTCTGAGAACTGTATTTCATTAAGAAATCTAACTCTCTTTCATTTCCCATTTGAATCACACATGTGTAGCTAAATATGAAGTTTTCAATTTATGCTGTGAAATTTGATACCCCTTATTACTCTTTACAAAATCCTCTGAAAAATGAACTAGGAAGCCCTTCTTGTGGGACATGGAAGTATGGACTATCTGTTGCCTGGATATCACCAAGTCCATTCCCTGATCAGTCACTGTACTTCATGTGAGTTAAAACAATGCAAAGATCTCATATCCCATTCGGAGAAGGCAATGGCACCCCACTCCAATACTCTTGCCTGGAAAATCCCATGGATGGAGGAACCTGGGAGGCTGCAATCCATGGGGTCGCTAAGAGTCAGACATGATTGAGCGACTTTCCTTTCACTTTTCACTTTGATGCATTGGAGAAGGAAATGTCAACCCACTCCAGTGTTCTTGCCTGGAGAATGCCAGGGATCGGGGAGCCTAGTGGGCTGCTGTCTATGGGGTACCACAGAGTCAGACATGACTGAAGCGACTTAGGCACAGAAGCAGCAGCAACTGCTCAGGGGGACCTTTTCTTTTACCAGCCCATTTAAAATTGCTACCCCCATCATTCCATATCCTTCCTTCCTTGATTTATTTTCCTTTATAGAACTTTCCATTCTCTAACATAAAATATATCCATTTTGTTCTCATGACTAAAATATAAACTTCCTGCTGGGCATTTTTATTTTTTTCTTTTAAATCAGTATTATATTGCCTGAAACACTGTTCAGCACCAGGGATTCACATCAATGTGCCTGGAATAGTTGCACAGGGTCCCAAACTCAGAAGGGCCCCTTCACTTGGACAACTTGACAACTTGCAGTTGTCATCTTGGAATGTTATTCCTGAGCATAATTCTTAATGATTTTCTCTTTGTATTTTTATTGTAAGTGAAATTCAATTAGACGATGGAATAAGCACCTGGGACTTAAAGCCCGTGCACCAAGGGTCTGTCTTCTGCCACCTCTCTGCCTCCTCTGAAAAGTTCTCAGCTACCTGTTCCCCTCATCTTGAGGTCCCTTAATTCTGCCTCTGTTCAGTTCAGTTGCTCAGTCATATCCGAATCTTTGCGACCCCATGAATCGCAGAATGCCAGGCCTCCCTGTCTATCACAGACTCCCAGAGTTCACTCAAATTCACCTCCATCGAGTTGGTGATGCCATCCAGCTATCTCATCCTCTGTCAAACCCTTTTCCTCATGCCCCCAATCCCTCCCAGGATCAGAGTCTTTTCCAGTGAGTCAACTTTTTGCATGAGATGGCCAAAGTACTGGAGTTTCAGCTTTAGCATCATTCCTTCCAAAGAACACCCAAGACTGATCTCCTATAGAATGGACTGGTTGGATTTGCTTGCAGTCCAAAGGACTCTCAAGAGTCTTCTCCAACACCACAGTTCAAAAGCATCAGTTCTTCGGCACTCAGCTTTCTTCACAGTCCAACTCTCACATCCATACATGACCACAGGAAAAAGCATAGCCTTGACTAGACAGACCTTTGTTGGCAAAGTAATGTCTCTGCTTTTGAATATGCTATCTAGGTTGGTCATAACTTTCCTTCCAAGGAGTAGCTTTTAATTTCATGGCTGCAGTCACCTTCTGCAGTGATTTTGGAGCCCCCAAAAATAAAGTCTGACACTGTTTCCACTGTTTCCCCATCTATTTACCATGAAGTGATGGGACCAGATGCAATGATTTCAGTTGAGCTTTAAGCCAACTTTTTCACTCTCCTCTTTCACATTCATCAAGAGGCTCTTAAGTTCCTCTTCACTTTCTGCCATAAGGGTGGCGTCATCTGCATATCTGAGGCTATTGATATTTTTCCCAGCAATCTTGATTCCAGCTTGTGCTTCTTCCAGCCCAGCGTTTCTCATGATGTACTCTGCATAGAAGTTAAATAAGCAGGGTTACAATATACAGCCTTGACATACTCCTTTTCCTATTTGGAATCAGTCTGTTGTTCCATGTCCAGTTCTAACTGTTGCTTCCTGACCTGCATATAGGTTTCTCAAGAGGCAGGTCAGGTGGTCTGGTATTCCCATGTCTTTCAGAATTTTCCACACAGTCAAAAGTTTTAGCATAGTCAATAAAGCAGAAATAGATGTTTTTCTGGAACTCTCTTGCTTTTTCCATGATCCAGAAGATGTTGGCATTTTGATCTCTGGTTCCTCTGACTTTTCTAAAACCAGCTTGAACATCTGGAAGTTCATGGTTCACGTATTGCTGATACCTGGCTTGGAGAATTTTGAGCATTACTCTACTAGCTTGTGAGATGAGTGCAATTGTGCAGTAGTTTGAGCATTCTTTGGCATTGCCTTTCTTTGGGATTGGAATGAAAACTGACCTTTTCCAGTCCTGTGGCCACTGCTGAGTTTTCCAAATTTGTTGGCATATTGAGTACAGCACTTTCACAGCATCATCTTCAGGATTTGAAATAGCTCAGCCAGAGAAGGCAATGGCAACCCACTCCAGTACTCTTGCCTGGAAAGTCTCATGGATGGAGGAGCCTTGCAGGCTGCAGTCCATGGGGTCTCTAAGAGTTGGACACAACTGAGCGACTTCACTTTCACTTTTCACTTTCATGCATTGGAGAAGGAAATGGCAACCCACTCCAGTGTTCTTGCTTGGAGAATCCCAGGGACAGGGGAGCCTCTTGGACTGCCATCTATGGGGTCGCACAGAGTGGGGCACGACTGAAGGGACTTAGCAGCAGACTTAGCAGCAGACTTAGCAGCAACTGGAATTCCATCACTTCCACTAGCTTTGTTCATACTGATGCTTTCTAAGGCCCACTTGAATTCACATTCCAGGATGTCTGGCTCTAGGTGAGTGATCACACCATCGTGATCATCCTAATTCTGCCTAGTTGCTCCCTATTGACACCTACCCCTGGCATCTTGGACAGATTATGTCTGTGACGGTTTCTGCCTTATATTGGCTGATCACAATGCATTTGGTGAGTGATTCAGTGGAGCTGAGTGTCCTCTACAATCAGATCCAGAAAGTGACTCAATATTAGAGGCTTTATTTTTAACACCTCTATTTTATAACCATCAACATCTCCCTCCTACTTTTACTAAATTATATTAATATATGAACTGCTCCTTGGACAGCAAGGAGGTCAAACCAGTCAATCCTAAAGGAAATCAACCCTGAATATTCATTGGAAGAACTGATGCTGAAGCTCCAATATTTTGGCCACCTGAAGTGAAGGGCCTGCTCACTGGAAAAGACCCTGATGCTGGGAAAGAGGAAGGAAAAAAAGCCAGGACAGATGACGAGATGGTTGGATGGCACTGCCAACTCAATGAACAGGAGTTGGAGCAAATTCCAGGAGATTGTAAAGGACAGGGAAGCCTGGTGTGCTGCAGTCCATGGTGTTGCAAGAGTCAGACACAACTTAGCAATTGAACAACAATGGGCTTCCCTGGTGGCTCAGTGGTTAAAAAAAAAAAAAAAAAAATCTGCCTGCAATGCAGGTAGCTGCAGAAGACATGGGTTCGATCCCTGGGTGAGGAAGATCCCTAAAGGAGGATACAACCCACTCCAGTATTCTTGTCTGGAGAATCTTACAGCAGAGGAGTCTGGTGGGCTACTGCCCATAGTGTCTCAAAGAGTTGAGCATGACCTAAGACACTTGGCACATACACACACACACACACGTATTAAGATACGGTCATTCTTTGCCTGAATTCTACAGTGGTCCAGCTGGTCTCTGGCCAATTCTCTTTATTCTCTCCAAGCTTCAAGGTTAGGCTTTCTCCCTCCTAGCAAGTCCCCAGGTGCTCTCTCTCTCTCTCTCACAGTATTCTTATATGTCTTTATTTTATAGCAGTATATGTCATATGCCAGATTCCTTTTATAGGAATGATAATTTATTAGTTGAGTTTTAAAGAAATTAGTTATGAATTGAAAATAAATTGGATAGCATCCCTACTACAGGCCTTCAAAGGGAAATTAGTTTTGGGGAAATAGCTTTACATTTTAAAGAAAGTCTATCATTATTCAAATAGATATTTCTAAATTATAATTGGTATGATAACTATTTTTATCCAGTTATTGCAGAAAACATAACTTCTTAAAGTTATTATTATAGGAATCAGAATTTCTTAATCAAAATCCTAGGAAGCCTAATCAACTCTGCAGAACATAGAAACATTTCCTAAAATGCCTCATTTTAATGGGGAAAAAAAAGTGCTCACAAATTGTCCTGCTAGTTTTCTCCTCCCCTAGTTAACATAGCTCAAAGGACATTCTATAATAAGACAATAAATAGATTTTACTTTCAGACTTCAAGACAACTTATTAAGCTATTTCATTTGGATCCCCTTTCTGTAGAGGTCCTTTCTGCACAGCAAAAATTGTTGGTATTTTCACATCTGATTTGAGGTAAAGAAGTAAGTGTGCATTAGGAAGGATAGTGAACTAGAAAAATGAAGGGAGTGAGAAGGGAGAATAAAAATACAAAGCACTTTCATGGGGATAATGTGAGACAAAAGCTGTAAATGATCCTCAGCGTATCCTATTGGACAGCACATTCCCAACTTCTTACTGTTCACTGTGTTAAAGTTCAAATCTGAATCAAATCACCAAACTAAATCCTATTGTCTAATGCTTACTCATTTCTTTAAATAATTATTTTGTTACTAAAAATTAAGTATCTTAGATAACACAGTAAATAACCCTATTTTTGTTTGAGATGAACAGTTATTTCAGGGTTTTGATGCAATGTAGCTCCCAGGAGATAAATTTAATCATTCAAAGCATAAAATTACAAAATATGTTTTAAAAAGCAAACAGGATTTTTAAAGCACTCCTAAGAATTATAAAAAAATAGATATTAATTTGCTAACCAGTTAATCATCAAAATTTATTTGCCATCATTTTGGTAGAGTTGTCTAGAGACCATGGAGAATTAAATTTTGAATATATACCAACTCTCATGAAAATTACCAACAGAAATACTGGAATAATAAAAGCTGCCCTATGTAAGCAGAGCTACTCAAGAGTGCCAAAACTATTACAATTAATATGTGTTTGGTGCCTACTGTGTGTGATGTTTTGTAGCAGGTGTTGGGTACATTAAAGTGAATGAGAAGCACAAGATTGTGGGGTCTGGAATAGTGAAATAACTGAACTGAAATGAAGTTAACATGGGAAACTATAACGGGAATATTTCGTCCACAAATTCTGGGATGAATGAGGGGAAAGTGGGAAATAAAACACATAATTTCATTTACTGAGTATAAAAACCTTACCATAATACTAACTAATGTTTCTATCTTGTTCAGTGGATGCCAGGGGCTCAGTTAAAAGCATTCGATGAATTAATTTCATTTAAACCACAGAAGGTCACATGAAATAAAGACTATCCTTATCTTCCATTTCTAGAATTTTGCCCTGAGGCTCAGAGACTCTCTAAATTTACACAGCTTTTAGAGGCAGACTGATCCCAGTGGCAGCGCTGTTAGTAACTACTCTGTGCAATCTGAGACGAGTATGAGAAGCTTAGTGAGGGAACTCAAGCCAGGAGTAACATTCTCTGTGCACAAAACTTTTATGAGAAAAAAGTGCTATTAAAAGTAACACCGACATGATTTCATATTACTTTTTTTTTCCTTCTAAAGCAAAGCTGCCTCCTAATTAAATTAAAATGGAAGTTTTGTATGATGAGCAAAAGCTAGAACTGTTTAGAAATAAGGTTGGGCAGCAGGGTGAAAAATCAGTGGGACGGTGAATAATTCCTAGTTATGCAAGGTGTGTATTTTTATATTATAGCTTGACACCTTTTCCACATTTCAATTTGCATGAATTTGGGAAGAATTAATGTAATGAAAAAGTATATTTAATCTTTCAGAAGAGAAAAAGTAATATTTATTTTTATTTCTCCATCCAAATGTCACACACTCTTCAGTGGCTAGAATGTAAATGAATACTTTAAGTAAATAACACTGTAAATCTTTCAGGAAATATGAGTTCCTTAGATCTTTGAGGCAAACAGTACACTTTCCAGAATTGATGCTGTGTATTTACATTGCACTTGGAGAGAAATAACTCATTTTCTTCCAAGTTGTTGGATGAACTTTTATTTTATGAATTGATATTTCAGATGCTGCTCTGATGATACATTTTGTAACCATTCTTGGTTAAGAAGCTTTTTGACACATGATGCTCAGTATGTTAATAATTTATATTGTTAATGATGACAGTGCTAATAATTTTATGCTTTGAAGGGCATCTCTGAACTAATAATTAAAGCATATACAGGTTCTCTTTATTCTAATGTTTGATAATTAATTTTTAAATAAGCTATTATAGAAACACAATTATATTAGAAATAATTAATTGTGATGTTATAATAACTATGCTCATTGATTGCTTGTAATTTGCTCTGTTTAAAATTTTTGTATGAGTTATATCATTTAAGTATTTTTTAGATGATAAAATTATTAGGCCTGTTCTACAAGTAATGGGCTTCCCTAGTGGTATACAAGTAAAGTTCTTTGGCTTGGAGAATTGAAGTAATTACCTACACTAAAGGAGAAACACAATTTGTATTAGAACCTTGTCCATAGACTTCATGCTTACTCCTATCATTTTTTTTTATTAAATTTATTTATTTTTTTAATTACAATACTGTATTTGTTTTGCCATACATTGACACGAATCAGCCATAGGTGAATACAATCTCCCAATGCCGAAGCCCCCTCCCACCTCCCACCCCACATCCTCTACTTGAATCATCCTGTGCATCAGCCCCATGCATCCTGCATCCTACATTGAACACAGATTGGCGCTTTGTTTCTTTTTCTCTGTCCATACATCCATGCACCTAGATCATCTATCTATGTATCTATCTGTCCATATGTATTTTTACAGGTAGATCTATGGATCTAAATGTCTATACCTATCTATCTATCATCTATTACGTATCATTAGATTCTTACTGATTGTTCTGATTTGACTTCCTCTGGAAAAGCCTGACTGTTACTGCTGTCTAGTCTGATTTCTTACTCAGTGCCAATATTTATTTTATATATGTGACAAAAGTCCTCCATTTATTGAGTATATTTATTTATTTTGCATTGTTGTATTGATTGATTTCACTATTCTACATTTTAAGCTTCATAATAAAACTTTATACTAAAATGGTTACTCCAGCTTAATTTTCTTGTGATCTTTAAAATTTATTTAAGTAGGCTTAGGGTTTTGTTCATTAGATTTTATGACGTCCATTGGACAGATTAGCACAACTCCTTATATATAGTATGCAGTGTTTTAAACTTCCTCCTAATATATTTTCCTCCTAATATATAAGTAGCTGACGGATAAAAACTGTGAAGGACTATAACATGTTCATATGATTATCCTTTTGCCTCTCTTAGATACTCAAAATCACTCTTGAATTTGATGTGAATCTTGGGATCAGTGAAATCTGCCTCACCGTTACTCATACTTGTTAGTTGTCTCTTTTCTTTCTAGTGCATTGGCTATCACCCCTGGCTTCAGGTCAGAGTATCTTTCAAACCCCACCCCACCCCCAAAAAAAACATTTAAAACAGTCTCTCTAGAATTGGGCCCAGGTGTGAGGGTTTGGGGACTTCTCAGGTGGCTCTATCAGTAAAGAACACGCCTGCTAGTGCAGGAGACTTAGAGAAGCGGGTTCAGTTCCTGGGTGGGGAAGATGCTCTGGAGGAGGAAATGGCAACCCACTCCAGTATGCTTGCCTGGAGAAGCCCATGGACAGAGGAGCCTGGCCGGCCACAGTCCATACCGTCACAAAGAGTTGGAGACTGAAGCAACTTAGTGTGAGAGTTTTTTTTTTTTTTAATTAAATTTATTTATTTTTTAATTACAATACTGTATTTGTTTTGCCATACATTGACACGAATCAGCCATAGGTGAACACAATCTCCCAATGCCGAAGCCCCCTCCCACCTCCCACCCCACATCCTCTACTTGAATCATCCTGTGCATCAGCCCCATGCATCCTGCATCCTACATTGAACATACATTGGCGCTTCGTTTCTTACAAGAAAATACACACGTTTCATTGCCATTCTCCCCAAACCATCCCACCCTTTCCCTCTCCCTCAGAGTCCAAAAGTCCACTCTATACCTCTGTGTCTCTTTGTTGTCTCACATATAGGGTCATCATTACTGTCTTCTAAATTCCATATATATGTGTCAGTATACTGTATTGGTGTTTTTCTTTCTGGCTTACTTCACTCTGTATAATCGGTTCCAATTTCATCCATCTCATTAGAACTGAGTCAAATTTATTCTTTTTAAGGGCTGAGTAATACTCCATTGTGTATATGTACACAGCTTTCTTATCCAATCATCTGCTGATGGACATCTAGGTTGTTTCCATGTCCTGGCTATTATGAACAGCGCTGCAGTGAACATTGGGGTACACGTGTCTCTTTCAATTCTGGTTTCCTCGGTGTGTATGCCCAGCAGTGGGATTGCTGGGTCATAAGGCAGTTCTATTTGCAATTTTTAAGGAATCTCCACACTGTTTTCCATAATGGCTGTACTAGTTTGCATTCCCACCAGCAGTGTAAGAGGGTTCCCTTTTCTCCACATCCTCTCCAGCATTTATTGCTTGTAGACTTTTGGATCGCAGCCATTCTGACTGGTGTGAAATGGTACCTCATTGTGGTCTTGATTTGCATTTCTCTGATAATGAGTGATGTTGAGCACCTTTTCATGTGTTTGTTAGCCATCCGTATATCTTCTTTGGAGAAATGCCTATTTAGTTCTTTGGCCCATTTTTTTTATTGGATCATTTATTTTTCTGGAGTTGAGCTGCGTAAGTTGCTTATATATCTTTGAGATTAGTTGTTTGTCAGTTGTTTCATTTGCTATTGTTTTCTCCCATTCAGAAGGCTGTCTTTTCACCTTGCTTATAGTTTCCTTTGTTGTGCAGAAGCTTTTAATTTTAATTACATCCCATTTGTTTATCTTTGCTTTTATTTCCAGTATACTGGGAGTTGGATCATAGAGGATCCTGCTGTGATTTATGTCGGAGAGTGTTTCATTTATTTTAATTGGAGGTTAATTGCTTTACAAATTTGTGGTGGTTTTTGCCATATACTGACATGAATCAGCCATAAGTGTACATGTGTCCCCATCTCAAAACCCCCTCCCACCTCCCTCCCCACCCATCCCTCTGGGTTGTCTCAGTGCACCAGCTTTGAGTGCCCTGTTTCATGAATAAAACTTGGACTGGTGATCTATTTCACATACGGTAATATACATGTTTCAATGCTAGTTTCTCAAATCATCCCACCCTTAATTTCTCCCACAGAGTCCAAAAGTTTGTTCTGTATCTCTATGTGTCTTTTGCTTTCTTACATATGGGGTCGCCATTACCATCTTTCTAAATTCCATATATATGCATTAATATACTGTATTGGTGTTTTTCTTTCTGAATTACTTCACTCTGTATATAGGCTCTAGTTTCATCCACCTCATTAGAATTGATTCAAATGCATTCTTTTTAATAGCTAAGTAATATTCCATTGTGTATATGTACCACACTTTCTTATCCATTCATCTGTCAATGGACATCTAGGTTGCTTCCATGTCCTAGCTATTGTAAACAGTCATTTTTATTCCTAAGATCTTTCATTTCTAACATTTCTTAGATTGTGTTCTCTCCTATAAAACTGTACTTACTTAAATAATTCAGAATGTCAACCTAATAGCTCCACCACGATCACAGAATCGTATTCAGGTAGCAAAACAGCATTAACTGAATAAATTGCTTCAAACACAACTAAAAATGAAAAACAAAAATCTCCACATATGATTTGTGTTGTTTACTATTCATCAACAGGAGATATTGCAAAGAGATCCCTAAACTATATATTTAAATACTTTTAACTTTGTAGATGTATATAAACATGTGGCATTTGATGAAAACTTATATCTAGAAAAGATTTATTTCTACATGGTTGAGCAAGAGTAACCAGGGTCCTCTTTTTATATAATTAATAGCTGCAAACATTTTATTGAGTCAGAAATACAAAAACTCAAAGCGAAGTCTCTCAGTCGTGACCGACACTTTGCGATCCCATAGACTGTAGCCTACCAGGCTCCTCTGTCCATGGGATTTTCCAAGCAATAGTACTGGAGTGGATTGCCATTTCCTTCTCCAGGGGATCTTCCCAACCTAGGGCTTGAACCTGGGTCTCCTGCACTGTAGACAGATGCTTTAACGTCTGAGCCACAACATACCCTGGTATATAATTTGACACCAAACAGCTGTGGTGGTAGCTTTTTAAATATCAGTTTAGGTTAACTGCAAATGCATTTACCAGAATTCCCTTCCTTAAGTTGAATCTGGATAAAGGCTGGGAAATTTTCTGCATCATTTCCACACTGTAAGTCATGGGCCTATTTCCCAACCATCAGTTCCACTTTGTAAATCATGGACAGTCTTTGCTCTCACACAGTCAGTGTAAGGTTATACATTCCTCAGCTGGACCTGCTGTTCCTACAGCTCCTGAGGTTCTCTCCTTCCATTTTATAAAATCCAGAGCTAGTTTCCTGTATGTTTCCATGATGTAGCACACCAGCTTTCCTGCTGGCCGTTCGCACTATCTGAATTGAAGACCTGGAGGCAAATAGAGACCAGTGTATGTTCCAGAGAAAGACAGATTCAGGCTTTAAGTTTATACTCATGGGTTCACTCATCCTCATGGGTCACTTATTCTCATGGGTTCTAGTTTGTTTGTTTCACACTATGTCCATCTCTTCTTCCCAGCTGCCAGCCCTGCTGACCTGTGGCTTTGTACCAAACTCAGATGCAACAGATTGATTGACACCAACTGCTTAAATGAACTCCCACAGGTCAGGAAAGGTCTAATCCAACCCTCCAATCTATTGGATCTCAGTAGTTCTGCATCTCTGGGTGAATAAAAAAAATACAGTTAAATGTGTTAGTCCTGCCGATCTTCCCATTTGTCAATGTTAATACTTACCATGTTCAACATACTAATCAGTTTTCACTAATGTCATAATGCATATATGCTCATTTAGCAAGAGAAAATTGTAATTACACTATTGTATTGTCAGTGAAGGAGGACTTGGTGTAAAAGGCCACTGTTATATAAAGAGTATAAAAATCACATTTCTGAAAAGAAATGTGAAAGGATACCATTGCCTCCCTCCTACTAGATTTTTCTGTCACCTTCCCACAAACATCTATATTCTTGGGGAGAGTTTTCTACCTTTTCTGACATACTTTAAGAATTAGAAACACTTATCCACAGTGGGCTGAAAAGTGGTTTCTGACATCAATTCTATTCTTTCCCATCTTTGCTTGGGAAACTATTCCAGGGAATCATTGATTCTGTTTGAAGCCTGACCTAGATATATTCATCTTAACTTCTAATTTTATCACTTCTAGAGGAGTAGGAAGTCTGCTCTTATGACTTTGGATTTTACTCAAGCAAACGCTGTCATGGAGGGAAATAGTCTCAGATGTGTTTCCTTCTGATGTCCATGAGTTTCCTGAAAAAATCTGAATTGCAGGAGGGCAATAGCTTACAACTGTTTTTCTCACTACACATTTATATTCATTCTCCTCTCAGTTTGGACAACTCTTTTTATCTCTGGAGGTGTGCGGAAAGAATAAGAGGAGATCTTTGTATATATGCTATTTCTTTCTGAAGACACGATTAATTGTCTCAAGGACTTTTTTTTTTTTTAGATAAATCGCTTTAGTTTAGACATAAATAGTAAGAATTAGAAAGGTCTTGAAAGATATAATGTAAAAAGAATGTTCTGAATCAGGAAATATGTAACAACCAGTCCCCTGTTGGAACACACAAAACTATTTTTATTTTTTAAATATAAATTTATATATTTTAATCAGAGGTTAATTACTTTACAATATTGTATTGGTTTTGCCATACATCAACATGAATCCACCACAGGTATACACGTGTTCCCCATCCTGAAGCCCCTTCCCTCCTCACTCCCCGTACCATCCCTCTGGGTCGTCTCATTGCACCAGACCCAAGCATCCAGTATCACGCATCTAACCTGGACTGGCAATTCATTTCATATATGATATTGTACATGTTTCAGTGCCATTCTCCCAAATAATCCTACCCTCTCTCTCTCCCACAGAGTCCAAAAGACTGTTCTATACATCTGTGTCTCTTTTGCTGTCTCACATACAGGGTTATTGTTACCATCTTTCTAAATTCCATATATATGCATTAGTATACATACTCAATTGGTGTTTTTCTTTCTGATTTACTTCACTCTGTATAATAGGCTCCAGTTCCATCCATCTCATTAGAACTGATTCAAATGCATTCTTTTTAATGGCTGAGTAATACTCCATTGTGTATATGTACCACAGCCTTCTTATCCATTTATCTGCTGATGGACATCTAGGTTGCTTCCATGTCCTGGCTATTATGAACAGTGCTGCAGTGAACATTGGGGTACACGTGTCTCTTTCAATTCTGGTTTCCTCATTGTGTATGCCCAGTAATGGGATTGCTGGGTAATAAGGCAGTTCTATTTGCAATTTTTTAAGGAATCTCCACACTGTTCTCCATAGTAGCTGTACTAGTTTGCATTCCCACACCCTCTCCAGCATTTATTGCTTGTAGACTTTTGAATCACAGCCATTCTGACTGGCATGAAATGGTACCTCATTGTGGTTTTGATTTGCATTTCTCTGATAATGAGTGATGTTGAGCATCTTTTCATGTGTTTGTTAACCATCTGTATGTCTTCTTTGGAGAAATGTCGGTTTAGTTCTTTGGCCCATTTTTTGACTGGGTCATTTGTTTTCTGGAATTGAGCTGCGGGACTTGCTTGTATATTTGTGAGATTAGTTGTTTGTCAGTTGCTTCATCTGCTATTATTTTCTCCCATTCCAAATACTGTCTTTTCACCTTGCTTATAGTTTCCTTTGTTGTGCAGAAGCTTTTAATTTTAATTAGGTCCCATTTTTTTATTTTTGATTTTATCTCCAGTATCCTGGGAGGTGAGTCACAGAGGATCCTGCTGTACTGTATGACAGAGAGTGTTTTGCCTATGTTTTCCTCTAGGAGTTTTATAGTTTCTGGTCTTACATTTAGATCTTTAATCCATTTTGAGTTTATTTTTGTGTATGGTGTTAGAAAGTGTTCTAGTTTCATTCTTTTACAAGTGGTTGACCAGTTTTCCCAGCACCACTTGTTAAAGAGATTGTCTTTAATCCATTGTATATTCTTGCCTCCTTTGTTAAAGATAAGGTGTCAATAGCTGTGTGGATTTATCTCTAGGCTTTCTATTTTGTTCCATTGATCTATATTTCTGTCTTTGTGCCAGTACCATACTGTCTTGATGACTGAGGCTTTGTAGTAGAGCCTGAAGTCAGGCAGGTTGAGTCCTCCAGTTCCATTCTTCTTTCTCAAGATTGCTTTGGCCATTCGAGTTTTTTTGTGTTTCCATACAAACTGTGAAATTATTTGTTCTAGCTCTGTGAAAAATACCATCGGTAGCTTGATAGGGATTGCATTGAATCTATAGATTGCTATGGGTAGTATAATCATTTTCACTATATTGATTCTTCCAATCCACGAACATGGTATATTTCTCTATCTATTAATGTCCTCTTTGATTTCTTTCACTAGTGTTTCATACTTTTCTATATATAGATATTTAGTTTCTTTAGGTAGATATATTCCTAAATATTTTATTCTTTTCATTGCAATGGTGAATGAAAATTTCCCCTTAATTTATCTTTCTATTTTGTCAATATTTGTGTTTAGGAATGCAAGGGATTTCTGTGTGTTGATTTTATATCCTGCAACTTTACTATATTCATTGATTAGCTCTAGTAATTTTCTGGTGGAGTCTTTACAGTTTTCTATGTAGAGGATGATGTCATCTGCAAACAGTGAGAGTTTTACTTCTTTTCCAATTTGGATTCCATTTATTTCTTTTTCTGCTCTGATTGCTGTGGCCAAAACTTCCAAAACTATGTTGAATAGTAATGGTGAAAGTGGGCACCCTGTCTTGTTCTTGACTTTAGGGGAAATGCTTTCAATTTTTCACCATTTAGGATAATGTTTGCTGTGGGTTTGTCATATATAGCTTTTATTATGTTGAGGTATGTTCCTTCTATTCCTGCTTTCAGGAGAGTTTTTATCATAAATTGATGTTGAATTTTTATCAAAGGCTTTCTCTGCATCTATTGAGATAATCATATGGCTTTTATTTTTCAATTTGTTAATGTGGTGTATTACATTGATTGATTTGTGGATATTGAAGAATCCTTGCATCCCTGGGATAAAGCCCACTTGGTCATGGTGTATGATCTTTTAATGTGTTGTTGGATTCTGATCGCTAGAATTTTGTTAAGGATTTTTGCATCTATGTTCATTGGTGATATTGGCCTGTAGTTTTCTTTTTTGTGGCATCTTTATCAGGTTTTGGTATTAGGGTGATGGTGGCCTCATAGAATGAGTTTGGCAGTTTACCTTCCTCTGCAATTTTCTGGAAGAGTTTGAGTAGGACAGTTGTTAGCTCTTCTCTAAATTTTTGGTAGAATTCAGCTGTGAAGCCGTCTGGACCTGGGCTTTTGTTTGCTGGAAGATTTCTGATTACAGTTTCAATTTCTGTGCTTGTGATGGCTCTGCTAGGATTTTTTATTTCTTCCTGATTCAGTTTTGGAAAGTTGTACTTTTCTAAGAATTTGTCCATTTCTTCCACGTTGTCCATTTTATTGGCATATAATTGCTGATAGTAGTTTCTTATGATCCTTTTTATTTCTGTGTTGTCTGTTATGATCTCTCCATTTTCATTTCTAATTTTATTGATTTGATTTTTCTCCCTTTGTTTCTTGATGAGTCTGGCTAATGGTTTGTCAATTTTATTTATCCTTTCAAAGAAACAGATTTGGCTTTGATGATTTTTGCTATGGTCTCTTTTGTTTCTTTTGCATTTATTTCTGCCCTAATTTTTAAGATTTCTTTTCTTCCACTAACCCTGGGCTTCTTCGTTTCTTCCTTTCCTAGCTGCTTTAGGTGTAGAATTAGGTTATTTATTTGGCTTTTTTCTTGTTTCTTGAGGTATGCCTGTATTGTAAAAGCAGTGATAAGGGGAAAGTTCATAGCAATACAGGCACAAATCTATTTTTAAAAATTCAAAACAAGAGAAGAATGCATATAAATATCATGGTTGATCATCCATTTCTATAGGATTCTGAAATATCAAAGTGTCAGCTTTTAGGAGAGCTGAACTATGGCAGAGTTTGCTTTGATATTCACAAGAACAGAGCCTTGCACCTTCTTTCCTTTGTTCCAAATTTTATTGACAGACCTCATCACAGGGCTACCTCAGTCTAATTGAGAGTATTTAAGTAGTAATAAATATCTAGGATATTATACTCCATATAAAGTCAGACAAATCCTCAGTTGTTGTTTAGATCCATATGGGAAATATCTTCTTATGATACAGATGGTTCAGCCTTGAATAATCCTGTAACCGTTTCTTTTCTTTTTGGTCGACTTGCACGGTCTCAGTTTTCCAATCTCAGATCTCTGTTTCCCACCAGGACTGAACCTGGGCCATGGCAGTGGAAGCCCAGAGTCTGAACCACGAGGCCACCAGGAGAAATCTCCATTTTTCTCCTTCTTTTCTCTTTTTTATGGACAAGAAGGAATCCAATAGCAAAAACAGCAAATCATTTACATGTAAAATATGCTGCAGTTACAATAATCCAGTAAATTTAATCATGAAAACATTAGGCCTCTAATTAAAGGACAAAGGTCATTTTATCATGAAATATTGCAAAGGCTTAACCACTACTCAGAATAGAAACCATGCACACTGACTCTGAATACTAAGCTATTGTTCCAAGGGGGGAAGTACAGTTCCTGAAAACCTCTGGTCACATATTTTGTCAACTGAAATATCTTTTGTCTTAGATAGGTTGAGTTTCCAAATTCTTGTTTAAAAAAAAATGTTTTTCTCTTTCACATGTCTCTTCTTGTGTAACACAGCATGCGTGTGTGCTCAGTCATGTCCTACTCTTTTAAACACCATGTTCTGTAGCCCACGAGGCTCCTCTGCCCATGGGATTTCCCAGTCAAGGATATTGGAGGGGCTGCCGTATCCTTCTCCAGGGGATCTTCCCAATCCAGGGATCAAACCTGTGTCTCCTGCATTGGCAGGGGGGGTTCTTTACCACTAAGCCACCAGGGAAACCCACATTTACCACTAAGACTTTTTAATTACATGTTTTGAGGTTTTTATTATTCCTGTACATTTTTGTGTAACCCTTGGTAAATGTGGCAGTTTATTTACACTTGCACCTTGAGAAAATATTTATTCACTTATGCATTTTGCAAAGACATTCTTGCATAGGCACACTTTTTAAGATAAAGATGGAAACCAAAATGGAGAAGTAAGGAATTTTAGGGCTGTTAATGAGCTGGGAAAATTGTCAAAATCAACTTTTACAGAACTCTAGAATCTAGTCAAATATTTGCAACTACCAGAGGAAGGTTTATTGAAGAAACAGACTTCTGTTTTACAGAAAGAAACACTGTGGCATTTTAAATTGTTCCATAACTGTGATGTCCATTAGGAATGCAGCCCACATCTCATTGCTGAGGAACTTTGTAGAATGGTACATGATTTCTGATAAGAAGTCCATCATAATTGTTACTCTTATTCCTCTCTGGTGGTGGTGGTGATTTAGTTGTTAAGTTGTGTCCGACTCTTGTGCCCCCCATGGACTATAGCCCACCAGGCTCCTCTGTCCATGGGATTTTCCAGGCAAGAATACTGGAGTGGATTGCCATTTCCTTCTCCAATGGATCTTTGTAACCCAGGAATCAAACCCAGGTCTCCTGCATTGCAGGCAGATTCTTTACCAATTTTCTTTGTCGTTTGTTTTCTGCTGGTTGATTATGATATACCTAGATGCAGGGTTTGGATTTGGTATGTCATTAAATTTGGAAAAGTTTTTATAATTATTCAAATATTCTATATATAAAGTGTATATATTTGTTTTTATTTCTTTTTGCTATTATTGTGTGTGAATATTGTATATTTTGAAAATTTCCTATAGTTTCTGTATCTTAGATCTTTTTCATCCTTTTTCTCTTTACTTTTCACTTTGGGATATTTTTATTAACAAATCTTTAAACTCACTGATTATTTCTTTAGCCATGGTGAATCTGATGAACTACATAAAGGCATTTTTCATTATTTTTATAATGTTTTGGATTTGTAGAAGTTAACTTTTATCCTTTCTAAGAATTTCCACCTTTCCTTACAGTTCTCATCTATTTCATGTTATCTTTCTTTTTTTCCCACTAAACCCTTTAACATGTTAATCATAATTATTTAAAGTTTTCTCTCTAATTTCAACATTTGTATAATATCTGATAAAGTTGTGACTGTGATTTTTGTTGAATTTTTGTGTACCTTATTTATTTACTTATTTTTTGTCAAAAACCTGACATATTACATACTGTGAATTGAGGTAAGTAATGTTCAAATGTGAAGATTTATGCAATTGCTGGCCAGGAGTTGGTTTTGTTTAATGCTCACTATAGCTATAGATTTCAGAGACTCAAAATCTTATAGGGTCCCTTTTTTTTTTTTTTTTTTATCTTGACTTTGGGCTTCCCTGTGCACTCTTCCTCAGAGAGAGGCTGTGTCTTGTAACATTTTTGCCTATAGTTCAATTTTATGATACTAGAACTGTGTTGGTTGTCTGGTAATATATGAGGGAGAGTGCACATTGTGTAATATTTCAATTAAGTCTCCATATTTCATTGGATTTGTATTTCTAGCATATGACTTTCATGAATGTTTTAACTTGGGCAGCATTTCCACACTATAGGTGAGGCAGGAAGGCTCAATGGCACTGGCCAGGCTCCAGGATAAGGCTCTAGGAGAGCCATTCCTCCTGCAGAGGAGAGCTTTCTATGGAGAAGGCTGTCGATGAGATTCCCCTTTACTCTTCCACACTACATGGGATAGTTACTTCAATCATCACTTTGACAGCCTAGTAGATTTCATGAATATATAACTTATATAAGTTTGCCTAGCCCCTCCCATAACTATCCCTGGTGGTGGGTCACCAGGAGTATCTCACTCTCAAGTTAGTCCTACAGTTTGCATTCTAGTGGTTACTCTTCTAGGTAAGAGCTTAGTTGTGACACTTTGGATTCTCCTTTCTCACTCAATTTTGGTGTGGTGGTTTGACATGCAATTTTACTGATAGGTACAAGAAAACTCATTGAGTTTCTTTTTGCTTCAATTTTTCTTCTTATAAGGATGAGAGTGGTGACTTTTAAGCTCTTTACATATTGGAATTGACACAAAAATTTTCATTTAATTACAAGTGTGTTTTTTAATTTCCAAATATTGTGAGGTATCTCAAATATTTGGGAAAAAAGTATCTTCCAGATACTTCTTTACACTGATTACCACTACTTTGAGATCATAATTTGTATTATTTCTCTGGTTTTAAATGTATTCAGTTCAGTTCAGTTCAGTCACTCAGTCATGTCTGACTCTTCGCGACCCCATGAATCACAGCACACCAGGCCTCCCTGTCCATCACCAACTCCCAAGTACACTCAAACTCACGTCCATCACGTCAGTGATGCCATCTAGCCATCTCATCCTCTGTCGTCCCCTTTTCCTCCTGCCCTCAATCCCTCCCAGCATCAGAGTCTTTTCCAATGAGGCAACTCTTCACGTGAGGTGGCGAAGTACTGGAGTTTCAGCTTTAGCATCATTCCTTCCAAAGAACACCCAGGGCCGATCTCCTTTAGAATGGACTGGTTGGATCTCCTTGCAGTCCAAGGGACTCTCAAGAGTCTTCTCCAACACCACAGTTCAAAAGCATCAATTCTCCGGCACTCAGCTTTCTGCACATCCATACATAACCACTGGAAAAACCATACCCTTGACTAGACGGACCTTTGTTGGCAAAGTAATGTCTCTGTTTTTCAATATGCTGTCTAGGTTGATCATAACTTTTTTCCAAGGAATAAGCGTCTTTTAATTTCATAGCTGCAGTCACCATCTGCAGTGATTTTTGAGCCCAAAAATAAAGTCTGACACTGTTTCCACTGTTTCCCCATCTATTTCCTATGTAGTGATAGGACCAGATGCCATGATCTTCATTTTTTGAATGTTGAGCTTTAAGCCAACTTTTTCACTCTCCACTTTCACTTTCATCAAGAGGCTCTTTAGTTCCTCTTCACTTTCTGCCATAAGGGTGTTGTCATCTGCATATCTGAGGCTATTGATATTTCTTTCAGCAATCTTGATTCCAGCTTGTGCTTCTTCCAGCCCAGCTTTTCTCATGATGTACTCTGCATATATGTTAAATAAGCTGGGTGATGATATATTGCCTTGACATACTCCTTTTCCTAATTGTTGTTCCATGTCCAGTTCTAACTGTTGCTTCCTGACCTGCATACAGATTTCTCAAGAGGCAGGTCAGGTGGTCTGGTATTCCCATCTCTTTCAGAATTTTCCACAGTTTCTTGTGGTCCACACAGTCAAAGGCTTTGGCATAGGCAATAAAGTAGAAATAGATGTTTTTCTGGAACTCTCTTGCTTTTTCCATGATCCAGCGGATGTTTGCAATTTGATCTGTGGTTCCTCTGCCTTTTCTTAAACCAGCTTTAAATGTATTAATATGTGTTTTTTGACTGAGGATGTTGTCTATTTGGGGTAATATTCTATTCAAGCTTAAAAATGTTTATTTTGCTTTTATTGGATTGTGTATTCCATAGATGTCAATTGGATCAAGTTAGCTATAAATGTTTGCACTTTTGATACAAGTTTATAAACTATTTCCTCTTTCAATGAAAATATCATACAGTAGTTTTCTTTCATCCTTTCCTTCCACATTTTTACTTGAATAAAGAATTCAGAATTCAGGAGTATCTGGAAGGGTGACTGCAGGGCCTAGAATTGAAAGATTTGCCCTCTGCCCTTTTAAAAATGCCTAAATCTTTCTTGCTGAATTAAGCAAATCACAACTGAATTTCCTTCTTATAACTTTTTTTTTTTTTTTTTTTAGTTTTCGGTCTTCAATTTTTACTAAAAGTTTTTAAACTTATTCTCAAACTACAAATTAGCCCTATTAAAGTTCATCAATTTTAAACTCATTTGACTATTACAGAGAAAAGCTTTCATGTAGTCATTTTATTTCCTTACTCAGTATATGAAAATCCCTGGTTCACTCAATGTAGTATAATATTCCAGGATAGAAGGCAAAGTCTTTGTCACATTCATGCAAATTTGGAAACAATGAGTTATATCTTAAGTGACATCAAATTTGTAATGTGTTGCCTGCCATATATTACAGACACTCAATAATTCTACACGTCTCCTGGGTTATTCAACTAATTAAAGTTTTGATAATTAAGGAAGCATTTCCTATTCTGAGGTTGTCAAACATAATTGTGTGCAAGATGACTCCATAAAGTAACATTTAGCTGGTGACTCTAGTCAAACCTTACATGGTGTCCCAAAGAGGTTCATGTAAAAGCTCTTTTTTTTAAATGACGTCAGAAAACATAAGGTATTAAAAAAGAACACAAGCTGGTTGCATTGAGATGACAGATGTTTTTCCAATTGTATGCTGAAGAGAAAAGGCATCATTTGTCATATTAGATATAACATAATTAAATCATTATTTTGTAAAGGCACTGTTTTAAGTTTCTCTTCTTTCCTTTAAATCACAAACCAAAAGTAGTAATTCAGGAGAACTTGACTTCATAAATATCTTTTCCATTAGTCATAGTTTTTAGTTTTCTTCTTTTTGATTGGCAAATTGGTAGGCGAGATTAATATGTCTCAAGATATTATTTTGAATTGAGGCAAATATACATTCTAGTGATTTTGTTACTTTGTTACAAACTGTGCTACACTCTTATGAAAGAGTTCTGCAGTGCCTGAGGTATTTTATGCATTAAAGAGCTTCCCTGGTGACTAGTGGTAAAGAATCTACCTGCCAATGCAAGAGACTCCAGTTGATCCCTGGGTCAGGAAGATCCCCTAGAGTAGGAAATGGCAACCCACTCTTGCCTAGAGAATCCCATGGACAGAGGAGCCTGGCAGGCTACAGCCAATGGGGTCACAGAGAGTTGGACAGGACTTAGGGACTAACAACAGCAACAACAACAATTAAAAGTTGAGACCAACAGTATTTATTTAAAAAGTTGATCTATCCTGGAGGTGCCTGTGCAAACTGGATGGAGGAAGGAAGAGAGAGTGAGGAGGAAGAGGAGAAGGTGAGATCCCACAGTACGCTGTTGGAGGGTGGGCAGTCAGTTTGCATCCAGTTTGTGACTTGATGGTAGTCTCCGTGGACCTTGCTGCTGTCTCTGTCTCTGTTTAACAGAGCTGCAGATGTTGCTAGAGGAGGAAATCCCTTTTGGCTAGAGGGCCCTGATAGAAGGTTACCAGAACCCAACCCGGGTGGCAGACTACTGTGAAAACAACTGCATACAGCTACTAGACAAGAGAAAAGCTTTAGAAGAGACCAAAGCCTACACAAACCTATCCCTAGCTAGTCTTGCTTATCAAATAAATGCATTAGTTAACAATGCTCCAATTGCTGGTTAACAATGCTCCAATCCTAGCCTCTCAGCTCTAGATAATGGAGTTTTCCACAAGACTGGACATTCGTAAAGTAAAAGTGGCTCAAAGAAAGATTGGTATTTTGACGACAAATAAGAATACATCAAGAACTTACAAAATAATAGCTCATGCAAACATGGAGCATCCTTTAAGTTATGTTCGGAAACCTACTGACCATAGAGTTCTGGATAACTTGGGCCATGGTGTCGAGCATGGAAATAACCAGCTTGCAAGAACTGGCACACTATCAAGAACAAATCCTACTACACAGAAACCAGCGCACCCTCCCGTGTCAGGCTGGGGAACGTTGAGATGAAATATTCCTTACAAAACCCTGGAACACATTCAGTCTCCAACAGTTCCTAATGACTACATGACAAGTCCCGCTAGCCTTGGAAGTGAACAGCATCCGGCAGGAGAGTTTTATTGTAAGTCCGAGACTAGGGACACACAGTGGCAGCGACAGTGCTGGCGTTCCCATCGCCACGCCTACACCCTCGCCACCCACTACTGGACCAGGTACTGACAGTACAGCCCCACCAGTGATGACCTCCACTGGATGACATTCCCATGTTTGATGACTCCGCCACCACTGAATTATGAAGTTGAGAAGGCTGCTGTAGTTTGTATAATGACCCATATGCAGTTGGGGATCCTGCTTGGGTGCCCAAGAGTTATTTTGAGAAAGGTAAGGTACAAGCATGTTGAACTGCTGTAAAGGGAAAGAACTTATTATAGTATTTTAGAGCTGTAAAGAACAGCTGGCCCAGTGTTTCTCCGCCTTTAAATAGTCTTTCAAGCCAAGATGATTTAGTTCCTATGCGTTCCTAACATGAAGCGAGCATTCTTTTATTTTTATTTGTTTTTAAGGGGGTATAGTTGATTGACAATGTTATGTTAGTTTCTGGTATATAGCAAAGTGATTCAGTTAGTGTGCGTGCATGCTCAGTCACTGCTGACTCTTTGTGACCCCATGGATTGTAATCCATCAGACTCTTCTGTTCATGGGATTTCCTAGGCAAGAATACTGGAGTAGGTTGCCATTTCCTTCTCCATGAAATCTTTCCCTACTCAGGGATCAAACCCACATCTCCTGCATTGGCAGGCAGATTTGTTATCAGTGAGCCACCAGGGAAGCCTCATGACATACAGTAGTAGGTTCTTGCTACATATGTATTGTATATATAGTAATTTTTGCCTGCTAATCCCAAAGTCCTAGTTTATTCCCACCCTACTCTCTTCCCCTTTGGTAAGCATGGGTTTATTTCCTATGTTTGTGGGTCCCTTTCTGTTTTGTACATGGGTTCATTTGTGTCCATTTTTAGATTCCATACATACATGATATCACATAGTAAAAAATAAATTGGTCTATTCCAATTTCAAAAGCATAAAAATTTGTCTATCCCAATTGTAAATGTATCTCAACAAGAAGGACAAAAATAAGCTCCTTTGTGATATTTTTTAAAAAGAGTCACATTTTATAGAATATTTTACTATTAAATTAAAATCAGCATATATTAGGTGTATCTTATACATATTAATGTCATCAAATATGTGAATCTAGAAATTTATGGTTATTATCACAAATGCAAATTATAAAAATTATTTTTCATGCATTTAAAAGAGATTTTTTTATTTTTATTTTTGGCTGCACTGGGTCTTTTTTCTGTGTGTGGGCTTTCACTAGTTCTGGCGAGTGGGGGTTACTCTTTGTTTAGATCCAGAAGCTTCTTACTGTGGTGGTTTCTCTTGTTGCAGAGCCTGGGCTCTAGGGCATGCGAGCTTACTAGTTGCAGTGGCATGGGAGATCTTTTTGGACCAGGGATCAAACCCATGTCTCCCACATTGGCAAAGGATTCTTAACAACGGGACCCTCAGGGACATCCCTAAAAATCCTTTTTAGACAAGAGGAGTTTTACTTCATTCCTATGTTATTAAAAGTGATGGATTGGGTTTACTTCCATAATTCCTTATAAAACAGAAATTTCCCCTGAGATTATGCATAAAATAGGAGAAATGCATTCTAAAAGCCCTTATGTAGAAATACTAACATACATTCTACAGTATGTTTTAGGTCTGTTTTCTTAGAACTGTTATGGAAATAATTCTAATGTAGGAGGATTAAGTACGAACAGGTTTTAGAAAATGTGCCCTTGATGAATGAAACATAACAGTGGAGGTGTTGGTATTTATCATCATAGCAGGTGAAAGGAAAATCTGTTGTAGACTTTCTAGATGCTTCCTGTGCATCTCGTGAGGCAAGATAACTAGTTCTGAAAACTTCACATCAGACCTATTTCCTTTTATGTGTCTATTGGCACTTTTCACTACACAAACCCAAACTATCTTGAGCAGAGTATCAGCTACATGTATGGAATTTAAATTGATCTTTGAGAAGATAAAGGTGTTTGCCTTTAGAGAAGCATATTTGAAATTTAGCTTTTCTATGAAAAGCATAGAAACAAATATTTTAACAACTTGTTGAATAATATTAAAATAATTTAAGAAATCAAAATATCACTTTCTTTTTGGATATCATTTGTCAGCTTAGATGTCAAAGACTTAAATATATACCAATGAATTTAGTTTAAAAATGTATGGGTTAAGAAACATAGAAAGACATTTTTTAATCACTGTATTTTTTCTAGTTTTGATTTGCAGTAGTCTTTGTGATTTTAAAATGTTATTCATGGCAGAAATTGTTATGTACTTAAAGTGACTCCTTGCTTTTAAATAGAGTAGCTTTAGAAAAAGGAAAATGTCACTTGCCTCATAAATGCTGAATGTGATCCTTCCAGCAAGGAAGGCAAAGTGATATATGGGTGAGGATGTGATAGGTTTCATCATTCAGACTAATTCTATGGATTAAGAAGATAGGCTTGGGGGCAGTTTGCTAAGAATGGTTTCACTTTTGATGATTTGAGGAGCGGCAGTCTGATTCCATAGTCCATTTTTACTGCAACAAGGCTGCTGTAACCAGCCTTGTTGTGTACAATGGACAACTCCCCATATCCCCCTTTTCCTAAACCCTAGCAACAACCATCATCTACTTGCTACTTCTAAGATTTTGAAATTTTAGATACCTTATTTAAATTAATCGTATAATATTTGCCTTCTGCAACTGTTTTATTTCATTTAGCATAACATATTAGGTTCATCCATGTGTTTGTAAATAGAGGTATTTCCTTTTTAAGACTGAATGGTAATCCATTATCTGTGTAGAGCACATTTTCTTTATCCATTCTTCTGTCAGTGGGTATTTGGGTTGTTTCTACGTTCTTGCTTTAGTGAATAATGCCACAGTGAACATAGGAGTGCAACTATCTCTTCAAGATCCTGATTTCATTTCTTTTGGATATATGCTGAGAAGTAGAATGGCTAAATCATATGGTATATTTAATTCTAATTTTTGGAGAAAGCTCCATGTAGCAAATGCACCCTTTTATAGTTCCATCAGCAGTGTACATAGTTTACAAACTTTGTATATCCTTGGTAATAATAATTATTTTTTGATGATAGCTATCCTATAGGTGTGAGGTGATGTCTCATTTTGGTGGTTTTGATTTGCAACTTCCTGATGATTAGTGATGTTGAACACCTTTTCATATACTTGGTGGTTATTTGCATGTGTTTTTTGGAGAAATATTTATTCAAGTCTTATGCCCATTTTTAAATCCAGTTGTTATTTTTATTGCTATTGAATTGTAGTACTTATATATTTTGGATGTTAACCACTTATCAGATAAGTTGTTTACAAATATTTTCTCTCTCTCTCTAGGTTGCCTTTTCACTCTTGTTTCTATTACACAAAAGTTGTTTTTTTATATAGTCCCTGATGTTTATTTTTGTTTTTGTTGCCTATGCTTTGGATTTCATATCCAAGAATTTGCTAAGACTAATACCAGGAAGTCTTTTCCTTATTTTTTTATATAATTTTTAGAGTTTCAAGTCTTACACTTGGGAGCTTAATATATTTCAAGCTGATTTTTGTATGTGGTATAAGATAGGTATCCAATTTATTCTTTTACATGTAGATATCCAGTTTTCCCAGTGCTACTTGTTGAAGAAACTATCCCCTTTGTGTATTCTTAGAACTCTTGTTAACAACTGTGCCTGAGCAATGGGAAGCCAGAGGACGACGGGGCCTTAGTGGTCCTGGTGTGCAAACTGGTCATCTGATTTGGGTGCTGGGACAAAAGACCAACTGAACCATGTAACAGCTGCTTCCCTCTGAAGTTTCTCTCAGGACAGTGGGAGCTCTGGCACACTAAGCTCTGTAGTTTTATCCAATGAAGCAAATGATTAGAAGTCTTGGTGCCAGACTTATCTCAACTTATTATTCAAGTTTAAATGAGTTACAAGCCTAATCCTCTGATAAAATATCTCTTGGGTGGGGGAATGAAAGAAAGAGATTAAACAGTCAAAGAAGTTCAACCAATAAAGCAAGAAAATAATCAATTGAATAATTAACTAAAAAGTGAGGTGAGAAAACACAATAAAGTTTGTATCTATCAAAAAGAGAGTAAACAAATCTAAAACACATGTAGAAATACAAATACAAGATGATTGCAAATTACAGGCATGCTACCTGAAAAGACTGGTTAGATTACCTTTGCATGAGTGCATGCTAAGTTGCCTCAGTTGTCCAACACTTTGCAACCCTGTTGGCCATAGCTCCTCAGGCTCCTCTGTCCATGGAATTTCCAGGCAAGAATACTGGGTTGCGTTGCCATGCTCTTTTCCAGAGGATCTTCCCAACAGAGGGATCAAGCCTGAGTCTCTTAAGTCTCCTGCATTGGCAGGTGGGTTTTTTACTACCAGTGCCACCTGGAAGCCCAAAGATTACCATTAGTTAACAAACTGAGCCATTAGGGGAACTAAAACTTTTTATTGGTTTAACAGTATTTTCAACCATTTAATTGAATGTCTTAACCCTTCCCACAGTTCTGAACCTGCTGCCTCCTCTCATGGAAATGTGAAAATTACTTATATGATTGCCTACAGCACATATTTTATTATGTTTTTAAGATAACATCCTGGTACGACATCACACATTCTTAGGAGTAAGTTTCCTTTAATAAGTCTTGTACTTTCTAAAAGAAAATTGTCCAAAAATGATAGGACTCAACCACATCCACAGACTTTTGGACAAATAAACTTATAACAAAATATAAATAGAGTCACAGAATAGACACAGAAAACAAACTTATGGCTACCAAAGGGGAAAGGGGATGGAGGGTTAATTAGGTGTTTAGGATTAACATAAACACACTACTATATATAAAGAAAGTAGGGAAACCACTAGACCATTCAGGTATGACCTAAATCAAATTCCTTATGATTACACAGTGGAAGTGAGAAATAGATTTAAGGGACTAGATATGATAGATAGAGTGCCTGATGAACTATGGACGGAGGTTCGTGACATTGTACAGGAGACAGGGATCAAGACTATCCCCATGGAAAAAAAAATGCAAAAGAGCAAAATGGCTGTCTGAGGAGTGCTTAGAAATAGCAGTGAAAAGAAGAGAAGCAAAAAGCAAAGGAGAAAAGGAAAGATACAAGCATCAGACTGCGGACTTCCAAAGAATAGCAAGAAGAGATAAAAAAGCCTTCCTCAGCAATCAATGCAAAGGAATAGAGGAAAACAATAGAATGAGAAAGACTAGAGGTCTTTTCAAGAAAATAGGAGATACCAAGGGAACATTTCATGCAAAGATGGGCTCAATAAAGGACAGAAATGGTATGGACCTAACAGAAGCAAAACATATTAAGAAGAGGTGGCAAGAATACACAGAAGAACTGTACAAAAAGATCTTTATGACCCAGATAATCACGATGGTGTGATCACTCACCTAGAGCCAGACATCCTGGAATGTGAAGTCAAGTGGGCCTTAGAAAGCATCACTGCAAACAAAGCTAGTGGAAGTGATGGAATTCCAGTAGAGGTATTTCAACTCCTGAAAGATGATGCTGTGAAAGTGCTGCACTCAATATGCCAACAAATTTGGAAAACTCAGCAGTGGCCACAGGACTGGAAAAGGTCAGTTTTCATTCCAATCCCCAAGAAAGGCAATGCCAAAGAATGCTCAAACTACTACACAATTGCACTCATCTCACCTGCTAGTAAAGTAATGCTCAAAATTCTCCAAGCCAGGCATTAGCAAAACATGAAGTGTGAACTTCCAGATGTTCAAGCTGCTTTTAGGAAAGGCAGAGGAACCAGAGAACAAATGGCCAACATCCATCGGATCATGGAAAAAGCAAAAGAGTTCCAGAAAAACATCTATTTCTGCTTTATTGACTATGCCAAAGCCTTTGACTGTGTGGATCACAATAAACTGTGGAAAATTCTGAAAGACATGGGAATACCAGACCACCTGACCTGCCTCTTGAGAAACCTATATGCAGGTCAGGAAGCAACAGTTAGAACTGGACATGGAACAACAGACTGGTTCCAAATAGGAAAAGGAGTACGTCAAGGCTGTATATTGTCACCGTGCTTATTTAACTTATATGCAGAGTACATCATGAGAAAAGCTGGGCTGGAAGAAGCACAAGCTGGAATCAAGATTGTTGGGAGAAATACCAATAACCTCAGATATGCAGATGACACCACCCTTATGGCAGAAAGTGAAGAGGAACTAAAGAGCCTCTTGATGAAAATGAAAGAGGAGAGTGAAAAAGTTGGCTTAAAGCTCAGTGCTCAGAAAACTAAGATCATGGCATCAGGTCCCATTACTTCATGGGAAATAGATGGGGAAACAGTGGAAACAGTGTCAGACTTTATTTTGGGGGCTCCAAATTCACTGCAGATGGTGATTGCAGCCATGAAATTAAAAGCCACTTAGTCCTTGGAAGGAAAGTTATGACCAACCTAGATAGCATATTCAAAAGCAGACATTAATTTGTCAACAAAGTTCCATTTAGTCAAGGCTATGGTTTTTTTCCAGTCGTCATGAATGGATGTGAGAGTTGGACTGTGAAGAAAGCTGAGTGCTGAAGAATTGAAGCTTTTGAACTGTGGTGTTGGAGAAGACTCTTGAGAGTCCCTTGGACTGCAAGGAGATCCAACCAGTCTATCCTAAAGGGGATCAGTCATGGGTGTTCATTGGAAGGACTGGTGTTGAAGCTGAAACTCCAATACTTTGGCCACCTCATGTGAAGAGCTGACTAATTGGAAAAGACTCTGATGCTTGGAAGGATTCGGGGCAGGAGGAGGAGCAGACGACAGAGGATGAGATGGCTGGATGGCATCATTGACTCGATGGTCCTGAGTTTGAGTGAACTCCGGGAGTTGGTGATGGACAGCGAGGCCTGGCATGCTGCGATTCATGGGGTCACAAAGAGTCGGACACGACTGAGCGACTGAACTTAACTGAACTGATATATAAAATAGAAAACCAACAAGGACCTACTGGAGAGGATAGGGAACTATACTTAGTATTTTGTAATAAGCTATGGGGAAAAGGAATATGAAAGGAAAATATATGTATAACTCCCTTTTTTTTTTGATATACACTTGAAACTAGCAAAGCACTGTAAATCAACTATGTGTGTGTGTGCTCAGTGGTTACTGACTCTTTGTGACCCATGGACTGTAGCCTGCCAGGCTCTCTGTCCATGGGATTATCTGGGCAAGAATATAGTTCAATGAGAAAAAAAAAAAAAAAAAAAGACTTTTGATAAACATGTCTAATTATTTTTTTGCAGAAGTTGCATTTTGTTTCTTCTTTTGAACTTGTCAACACTGCATTATGTATAACCCATAGGCATGTAACATTTTCAAGCATCACTTGGTTTTCAAGTGTTCCAGAAATACTACTGAACATATGGTAGGTGCACACATTTTCCCAGGGCAGAACCAGTATACAGCACCCAAGTTAGAGTGTGGAGCATGGCTAGGGCTAGGAGTCCCTGACGTGCTGATGTACCTCCCCTTCACAGAGCAGTTTGATATCGATCATAGAGAAGGAGCAACTAAAAGATACTATTGACAGGGAATTGCTAGCTTTGATGTATTCTGTTGTAATTGTCCCTTAACATTTAATGAAAGGAAGAGGTGGTAAAGTGTTAAAAACCAAGCAGAACAAGTGTGAACAAGTGAAGCACACAGAGGCATGGACTTTTCCTCTGTGTGTGTGCTCCGTTGTGTCCGAGTATTTGCGATCCCCATGGACAGACTGTAACCCACCAGCCTCCTCTGTCCATGGGATTTTCCAGGCAAGAATACTGGAGTGGTTGCAATTTACTCGTCTAGGGGATCTTCTCGACCCAGGGATTGAATCTGCATCTCCTGTGTCTCCTGCATTGCTGGTATATTCTTTGCCACCAGGGAAGCTCCCAGTCAAACAGTTATACATTCAAAAGTAGGAAACAGCAACAACAACACCACCTTGAAAGTCTAGTAATCTCCATAGCAAGTGTTCCTTTAGCTTTTTTTCATTCACTGAAATTTGAAAGAGAAAATAGAATGAATTCTCATTATTAAATTATTGACTAGTTCATAGGAGATATAATAAATTAAGACAAAACAAAATATTTCTCACCAAAAGTGTTCATAGGAATTTCTAGAAATCTGTGCATGTTTAATATAGATACTAGTGAAAAAGGAGGGTCCTATTGTCTTTGGTAAACACTCTACCTTTTGTTTAAGGGTAGATGTTTAAGTAAAATAATTTGTAGGTTTCCTAGTTTTACTGCAGTCTCAATACTATACACTTTAAAGCACACTGAAGATAACCTGAACACCTCATAAAAACATTACATTTTCCAAAAGGGGAAAAAAAAGAGTAGTGGGAAGAGTAGCATTGTTTTATATATTTGCAAATTTCTTAATAGAATTGATCTTTTTCAAGAAACTAGCCTAGTGGTTACCAAGGGCAAGAGGCTGGGTTAGATGTTTATCAAGGAGTACAAACTTCCAGTTATAAGATGAATAAGTTCTGGAAATCTAATATACAGCATAGTGATCATAGTTAATAATTCTAAATTCCATATTGAAAGTCGCTAAGGGAGTAAATCTTAAATGTTCTCACCACAAAAGAAATGGTAATTATGTGACAGGATGCAGATGTTAGCTAATGTTATAGTGATAATCATTTTGCAATATGTAAATGTATCCAATCAACATGTCATACACCTTAAATTTACTCAATGTCTTATGTCGACTGCATTTCAATAAAGCTGGAAAGATTAAAAAAAAATAGGAAAGGAATAAAATGAGGAAAGTCAAGAAATGAGGAAAGCTTGATATGAAGGACAGAAAGAGGACTGAAAACTCTGACTTCAGTGGTATTTACACTCTACTTGAGGGGCTTTGTTAAAACCTTTAAAGTGATATTCCAACTGATGCATTTGCCTTCTGATCTCCAAATAATTAAAGTAGTTTAAGACTATAAGGATAGTGATCATAGATCAAAATTATAGAATATCCCTTTGTTTAATTTACTTTTTCTTTTTTTTGGTTTACCTTCTAATATAATAAAGCCATCCACCTCCTTTACTCTTTTTGTGTATTTCAACAAAACTCAACATGACTATATTTTACCCATATATATATATATATATATATATATATATATATGGCCTGCTATTTTGTTCTCTTTGAAAAACAGTAGGCAAAATACAGTGATACTATCATCATGAAATAACTAAGAATCTTTTAAAGTGCTTATTTAAATTCATTTCTGAATTCAAACTAAAAGTAAAAATTTTCTAATCAATAGTGTCTTTATTTGGAAATAATATTTTCAAATAATTATTTGGAAAAATACACTGGAAACAAACTTTATTCACTTGAAACTTATTAGAAGAATGGAATATTACTGAAGTCTTCTTTTAAGTGTGTGGTTATAATCAAGGGAAGGCTATATTCAAAGTTAAATTCCTCTTGTCTGTTTCATCTTTCATCATGATCAGAGTACACAAGACTTTGTTTCTTTGTGATTCCTGAAGAGAGACAGGCTTCAATATATTTGTATAAAAATCAGAACATTTATAATAGGATGTTGTCCCACAATCCATTATAAAATCCTTTTTAAGTTATTATGTCTTATGTTATAGTGACTCATCACCTTCAGAGTATGCAACAAATTCAACTTTGCAATTAACTTTAAGGCTATTTTTGTCTAAGGATGATGGCTAAATTTTGCAAACACATATTTAAATAATATGCAATATGGAAGTAGGTAGGATAAAAGCAATGTAGAAAGTTATTTAAAAACTGATTCAGATTCCTATCGATTTAGAGACTGAAACCAATTAAAGGAAAACAAGTAGCTGTGACAAGAAAGAGCTATATGTCAACATCTATTTCTTTTTAGATTTGTTTGAGAACTGGCTAACTGTTTGTGAAATGTCTAATATCAAACCTTTATCATAGCAAATTTATTTAAATTAAAAATATTGATTAAATGTATTACCTGTAGCATTTATGGAAGTGAACTTTTACCATAAAAGTAACTGATTTAACTGCTTTTTGCCTGCTCTCTGTGCAAATAAGATGATAGTAACTTAGAGGATAACCCTAATGGAAATTTCAGAACTGTGCTGAAAATCACAATTTCACCCTTAAAATTAGGTGAAATAAAGTATTTTCACCTTAAAAGTGACAACAGTAAGTAACTAGAAATAACTTTTTATGGCTCTTTGAACTTCAAATTTCAGTGGCTATTTTGAACCCCAGTGCCTTAGCAATAATTCACATTTCTTTCTCTTTTATTCTTTGAAATTGTGTCACCAGTAGATCAATGATTAGAATTAGAACCACTGATCATTTTGTAACAGTATTCTCTGAGAAACCATTAAAAAGAGGACAACATTTTATCCTGCCATATTGCCACATAAAATTACAGATATTGGATAAACTGTGTTATTTATTAAAGTAGTTAGAGATTCACAATGTATGAGAATAGAAAAAGATTCTAACAGCTAAGACTGAAAGCTTTGTTTCTCACAGTTTAACTGCATATCTTGTTTTATTTTTGATCAACATTACTGGTTTGAATACATACATTTTGCATATTTACTACTTGCATATGTACAGAATTTCCACCATGAGTCTCACACAATTTAGCACTGGGTATTATAATGCTGAAAAACTAGACAGCTACTACTTTCATGGAGCTTCATTTCTGGAAGAAGTAGATGATAGTCATACAGATATAAATAATACACACACAGGCTTCCTAGGTGACTTGACGATAAAGAATCTGCCTGCCAATGCAGGAGGTGTGGATTCTATTCCTGTAAGATCTCCTGAAGGAGGAAATGGCAACCCACTCCAGCATTCTTGCTTGGACAATCCCATGAAGAGAGAAAGGAGCCTTGAAGGCTACAGTCCATGGGGTCACAAATAGTTGGATGTAACTTAGCAACTAAACAATAACAGTACATATATACACATATATGTATGTGTGTATACATATCAGAAAGCACTGATGAATGCTGTGGATAAAACAAATAGAAAAATGGGGTATCATTTTTGATAAGGTTGTCAAGACATGATGGTAATTATTTATATGATGGAAATCATTTAGGTTAATTGTTAAGGCAAATTCCTCCTGGTTGAGAATATGCTCAACACTGAATCTCCTGAGGTTGAGCATATATAATTAGATATTAGATTAAACATTTACATACATAAACATTTGTTGCAATTAAAGGAGAATTATGAGTATCTTTTTTCTTTCTTCTTTCTTTCTTTCTTTTTTTTTTTTTTTGGCGTTAAGGCAAGAAGTAAGCAGAATGGGAAAAATAGCTCTGTCACAACTAAACTAGCTTGTAGTGCATGGCTCTGAAATGTCAGGGTTTTTTTTTTTTTTTTTTTTCAATATTAGTCCTTGAGATAGAGTTAGCCCATTCAAGCATAGATGATGCTGGAAAATTGGAACCCTTCCCTATAGCCTCCTTTCCCATACCAATAAAATGTAATTGGTATTTTAACAAGTTTCAGTGTTTATTACGTTCAAAGGCCAAAATATATTCTAGTCCCACTCTTACATATAATTTCACTGAGTGGAGAAAAATCATGTTTCCTTGGATCACTACTCTAGTTCACTGTGATATCTACTTACTTTGGGATAATTGGTATGCTTGCAACCACTTTAAGTCACAAACAATGTCAATTCTGTAAACAGAATACTCAGATAAAGTTAAAAATACAAACTCTGAACTTGGTTTAATATCAAATATATTCCCTTTGCTGGTTGAGCATACTTTCAGAAATAATATATTTAGCTCTCTCCTTACTCTCATTTTCTTCTTTTTTTTTTTTTTATTTCTTTACTGGTTACTCTAAGAAGAGAGAAAACATTTTGCAAATTTTCTGACATCCATTATTAGTTCAGTTTGTTGCACATACCAACAGCAGCATTTTCCATCACAGGGTTCTACGGAAGTAATTTGGTTTAGAGCTAGCATGGAGCATGACCTTGGTCTTCTTGGGATATTCTCCCAAATCTGGAAGTTTTAGACTGGCAATAACCTTGTAAGAACACACTTGTTCCAAATGAGAAGCCATTTATTTGCTCCAAATTCATAGTTCAATGACTGGACAGGAACTTAAACATTTAAGTCCAATGGAGACTCACTCTTCTCTGAATAACGGTAGATAAAGTGCGAATCAGTGCAAATCACTTTTTCAAAATCTTTGATCACAAATCAGTGAACAAAGGCTTATGGACTTCCCTGGTGGTTCAGTGGTAAATAACCCACCTGCCAGTGTAGGAGACACAGGTTCAACCCCTGGGTTGCAAAGATCCCCTGGAGAAGGAAATGGCAACCCACTCCAATATTCTTGCCTGGGACATTCTATGGACAGAGAAGTCTGGCGGGCTACAGTCCATGGAGTTGCAAAAGAGTTGGGCATAACTTAGCAACTAAACAACAATTAAAGGCTTCACTTTTGCTACCTTGAGCTTCACCTGGTGGCTCAGATGGTAAAGAATCTGCCTGGAGTGAGGGGGACCCAGTTTGGATTCCTGGGTCAGGAAGATCCCGTGGAGAAGGGAATGGCTACTCACTCTAGTATTCTTGCCTGGGACCTTACCAATCATTTACTGTTTTTCAAAAACATAGCACTCAGGTAAGAGATCCCCGCATTACAAATAAATAGCTATAAGAAATCAGTTCTTACCTAGGTTCATCTCATAGTGTTTTCTGATTAACACAGGTAGACGAAAACAGGCAGTAAACTATTGTTCAGTGGCTTCTGAATCTCTTGTCAATCAGATCAAGCAATTGATAGAACACCTAGACTATGTCTCCAAGTTTAGTACAAGCTTGTGTGCTTAGTCACTCAGTCATGTCTGACTCTTTGTTACCCCATGGACTGTGCCCTCCAGGCTCCTCTGTCCATGGGAACACAAGCTTAGCACATATTATATTCTCAATAAATCTAAGCTATTCTAAAGACATTGCATATTGAATTCTTGTTCTATGCAAAATCTAGTAAGGAATAAAAAGAAAGCCCCAATTGTTTCTGCAGATGGTTTAAATTTTAGTAGCTGGGATGAGAAAAAGGACAAGTATTATGCAACATGGAAAGAAATAAATATCACAAGACAGATATAGATACCATGCCATGGACATCCAAAAATGGAAGAAAATATAGAAATGCATAAGTGGGAAAATAAAAACCAGAAGTTTAAATAACAGTATAAGGCAGAAATGTGACCTGCAAAAATGTTGAGCTAAATAAGAAAGAAATTCTAGCTAAAATGAAGAAATATGCTGGTTTACATATATTGAGACTCAGAAATGAATAAATGATTAGATGGCTAATTAATTCAATAAACATATGTTCAGCTGCTGGGTTTAAGAGAAATAAGATTAACAGTGCCAGCAGTTTCTAATCACTCATACTTTAGAGGAAGAAATAAATAAGTAAACAACCACTTTTAATAAATTTGAGACATTAAAAAAAAGAATGCTATAAATATTGGTGTAGCTAACTCAAATATCATGGATCAGGGAATGTTTTTCTGGCAAAAAATAAGTAGATTCTATATACGCTGTGCTGCACTTAGTTGCTCAGTCGTGTCTGACTCTTTGTGACTCCACGGATGGACTGCAGCCCACCAGGCTCCTCTGTCCATGAGGATTTTCCAGGCAAGAATACTAGAGTGAGTTGCCATGCCCTCCTCCAGAGGATCTTCCCAACCCAGGGATCAAACTCAGGTCTTTCACATTGCTGGTGGATTCTTTTCCATCTGAACCACCAGGGAAACCCAAGAACACTGGAGCAGGTAGCCTATCCCTCCTCTGGGGGAACTTCCCAACCTAGGAATTGAACCAGGGTCTCCTGCATTGCGTGTCCTTGTTCAGGAAGTCCGCTGGAGAAGGGATAGGCTACCCACTCCAGTATTCTTGGGCTTCCCTTGTGGCTCAGCTGGTAAAGAATCTGCCTACAATATGAGAGACCTTTGTTTAATCCCTGGTTTGGGAAGATCCTCTGGAGAAGAGAATGACTACCCACTCCAGTATTCTGGCCTAGAGAATTCCATGGGTCCTTGGGGTCGCAAAAGTTGGACATGACTGAGCGACTTTCACTCCTGAACTGCAGGCAGATTCTTTACCAGCTGAACTACCAGGGAAGATTCCATATTGGCCTATGAAAATGAATAGGAATCATCCAACTGAAGTAAGGGTTGTGTGTGTGTACTTCTATACAAGCATATCTATTTATCTATAAAGTCACTGTTGTGCTGTGTCCTAAATATTTCTGTATTTTCTGATTTCTTCACTTGACATTTGTAACAATATTGTGGCTTTCATCTCTCCACTACACATGTTTCTAGCATTATCATGGCTATTGTCTCTTGTTTGGGAACCTTTTTTTTTTTTACCCTAAGACTTAAAAAGCAGTTCAAATTTCATTACAGTGAAAGA
The DNA here is from genome assembly GCA_917880005.1 of Nanger dama. Classification (NCBI taxonomy): domain Eukaryota; kingdom Metazoa; phylum Chordata; class Mammalia; order Artiodactyla; family Bovidae; genus Nanger; species Nanger dama. The sequence continues at coordinate 1,106,021 of CAKJTW010000116.1, forward strand.
TAATGATAACAGTGCAGTTTTACACTACTCAGTCCTCCAAATTATCTAGGATAAACAAACAAGGATAGCAAAATAAATAAATTTTACATCTGTAACATCATTAATATAAAAAATTGATAAGGAATCTCCATGAACCACAAAACGAATGGATAGGGTAAAACCATGTAGAGCTTGATCTCGCCAAGGCACAGCCCAAGGTTGCTAGCAGGCCAGAGGTGGCAGAGTGAAGAAAAGAAGAGCTTTACCAAGCTCAGGAGCACAGAGTTGCCAATGGTTATGCACTTGTGAGTTGAGAGGACCCCTTATCAGTAACTCTGGCACTAACCAGTGAAACAGCGAGAGGCCTTCATAAATGTCAGGATTTTTTAACAGCTTTTCTTCAAGTATAATTTACATCAATAAAAATTTACTTGATTTCAGTATACAGTTTAATTTTTGGTAAGTTTATGGAGTTATACAACTATCACTACAAGCCAACTTTGGAATATTTTCAGCACTCCAAAAAGATCTCTCATATCTTTCTAGTCACCCCACATTCCTAACCCTAGTCCTAGCCAATCACTAACCTACTTTGGCACCCCACTCCAGTACTCCTGCCTGGAAAATCCCATGGATGGAGGAGCCTGGTAGGCTACAGTCCATGGGGTCACAAAGAGTCGGACACGACTGAGCCACTTCACTTCACATCTATCCTTTTAATGGAAAATTCATATACAATGAGTTATAAAATATGTGGAAGGGTTTCTTGTGGCTGAATTAGCTTTCACTGTATAACGTTATTGAAAATCATCCATATGGCAGGTATTGGCATTTTCCTCCTTTTACTGCTGAATAGTAATCCACTGTGTGAATATACCACATTGTACTAGTTATTTACTGGTGGATAGATATTTGATTGTTTTTAGTTTGGGGGCATTATTGATTGTGTTGTTATACACATAACATGGAATTTTTTGTGTGGGCATGTGTTTTCATTTCTTCTGGTTAGATTCCCAGGAGTGATATTGCTGGATCATGTGGTAAATTTACACTTATGATTTTAAGAAAATGCCAAACTGTTTTAAAAAGGTACTGCACCATTTTACTTTCTCACCAGTGGTGTATGAAGATTTCAGTTCTTCCACATCCCTGCCAATAGATACTACTGTCTGCCTTTTCGAATCATTGAAAAGTAGATGTAAAGTGGTATGTCACTGTGCTTTAAACTGCGTTCTCCTGAATATGCTGAACATCTTCCCTTCTGTCATTTGTCTAATTTCATAGTTCTTTGATGGAACATCTATTTGAAACTTTTGTTCATTTTTAGAGTGGATCATTTGTCTTCCAGTTATTCAGTTACCAGCTTAGTTTATAAATTTTAGATGCAAGACCTTTACTAGATAAAGGCTTAGTAAATATTTTCTCTCAGACTACATCTTGTCTTTCTGTCTTTAAAAAGATGCTTTGTAAGTACCTTTGATTTCAGTTTTGACCAAACTCGTTTTATCATTTTTTTTTCTTTTATGGATGATACTTTCTTCTAGTGTCTAAGAAATACTTTTCTAACCCCAAATCACAATTTTTTTCTCTTTATTTTCTTCAAGTGCTTTATAATGTTAGCTGTTGCACTTATGTCTCAGATTCATTTTGAGCACATTTTTAAGTGTAATGGGAAGGAATAGTTTAGAATCATCTTTTAGTATTTGGACATTGTTGAAAAGACTACTGTTTCTCCATTAAATTAATTGCCTTTGAGTCTTTCTTGAAAATTGTGTTTATCTTACATAAATGTAAAGGTTATATCTGGACTCTTAATTCTACCTTATTGATCTATGTATATGCTTATCATTTTCTCAGTACCACACTCTCTTGATTAATCTAGTTTTGTAGTAAGTATGAAATTGGGAAGCATTAAGTCCTTCAATTGTGTTGTTCTTTTGTAAAATGGTTTTTGCTGTTTTGTGGCTTTTGTCTTTCCATATAAATGTTAAGATTAACTTCTAAATTTCTAGAAGAGAGAAATCTGCTTTGTCTTTCCATATAAATGTTAAGATTAACTTCTAAATTTCTAGAAGAAGGAAATCTGCTGGATCTTTGATAAGGATTGCATTGAATGCATAACCAATCAATTTTAGATGAATTTTATTTTAATCATCTCAAGACTCTTAATCCATGAAAAGGAAATGAAAGCTCCTACATTTATTTAGGTCATATTTGATTTCTCTCAGCACTATTTTTCAATTTTCATTGTACAGTTCTATAATTATTTTGATATTTTCCCCTGCTTTATTTGATGCAAAATGTTTTTAGTTTCACTTTTAATAGCTCACTGTTAGACTAAATACATTTGACTTTTTATTGATTTTTATCCTGGGAACTTACTAAATTTTATTTTTTAATTTTAGTGGTTGTTTTTGCATATTTCTTCAGTTAGGTTGAGTCACTCAGTTGTGTTTGACTCTGCGTGACCGCATGGGCTGCAGCATGTCAGGCTTCCTGTCCATCACCAACTTCTGGAGTTTCAGTTCAGTTTAGTCGCTTAGTCGTGTCCAACTCTTTGCAACCCCATGAATCGCAGCACGCCAGGCCTCCCTGTCCATCACCAACTCCCGGAGTTCACTCAGACTCACATCCATTGAGTCCGTGATGCAATCCAGCCATCTCATCCTCTGTCGTCCCCTTCTCCTCCTGCCCCCAATCCCTCTCAGCATCAAAGGCTTTTCCAGTGAGTCAACATTTCGCATGAGGTGGCCAAAGTGCTGGAGTTTCAGCTTTAGCATCATTCCTTCCAAAGAAATCCCAGGGCTGATCTCCTTCAGAATGGATTCAGTGGATCTCCTTACAGTCCAAGGGACTCTCAAGAGTCTTCTCCAACACCACAGCTCAAAAGCATCATTTCTTCGGTGCTCAGCCTTCTTCACAGTCCAACTCTCACATCCATACATTACTAATGGAAAAACCATAGACTTGACTAGACAGATCTTAGTTAGCAAAGTAATGTCTCTGCTTTTGAATATGCTATCTAGGTTGGTCATAACTTTTCTTCCAAGGAGTAAGCGTCTTTTAATTTCATGGCTGCAGTCACCATCTGCAGTGGATTTGGAGCCCCCAAAATAATGTCTGCCACTGTTAGCACTGTTTCCCCATCTATTTCCCGTGACGTGATGGGACCAGACTCCATGATCTTCGTTTTCTGAATGTTGAGCTTTAAGCCAAATTTTTCACTCTCCACTTTCACTTTCATCAAGAAGCTTTATAGTTCCTCTTCACTTTCTGCCATAAGGGTGGTGTCATCTGCATATCTGAGGTTATTGATATTTCTCCTGGAAATCTTGATTCCAGCTTGTGTTTCCTCCAGCCCAGCGTTTCTCATGATGTACTCTGCATAGAAGTTAAATAAGCAGGGTGACAATATACAGCCTTGACGTACTCCTTTTCCTATTTGGAACCAGTCTGTTCCATATCCTGTTCTAACTGTTGCTTCCTGACCTGCATACAGATTTCTTAAGAAGCAAGTCAGGTGATCTGGTATTCCCATCTTTTTCAGAATTTTCCGCAGTTTATTGTCATCCACACACTCAAAGGTTTTGACATAGTCAATAAAGCAGAAAGAGATGTTTTTCTGTATCTTTCTTGCTTTTTCCATGATCCAGCAGATGTTGGCGATTTGATCTCTGGTTCCTCAGCATTTTCTAAAACCAGCTTGAACATCTGGAAGTTCATGGTTCATGTATCGCTGAAGCCTGGCTTAAAGAATTTTGAGCATTACTTTACTAGCATGTGAGAAGAGCGCAATTGTGTGGTAATTTGAGCATTCTTTGGCATTGCCTTTCTTTGGGATTGGAATGAAAACTGACCTTTTACAGTCCTGTGGCCACTGCTAAGTTTTCCTAATTTGTTGGCATATTGAGTGCAGCACTTTCACAGCATCATCTTTTAGGATTTGAAATATCTCTACTGGAATTCCATCACCTCCACTAGCTTTGTTGGTAGTGATGCTTTCTAAGGCCCACTTGACTTCACATTCCAGGATGTCTGGCTCCTGATGAGTGATCACACTTTCGTGATTTTCCAGGCCATGTAGAGCTTTTTTGTACAGTTCTTCTGTGTATTCTTGCCACCTCTTCTTAATATCTTCTGCTTCTGTTAGGTCCATACCATTTCTGTCCTTTATTGAGCCCACCTTTGCATGAAATGTTCTCTTGGTATCTCTAATTTTCTTGAAGAGATCTCTAGTCTTTCCCATTTTGGTGTTTTCCTCTATTTCTTTGCATTGATTGCTGAAGAAGGCTTTCTTATTTCTCCTTGCTATTCTTTGGAACTCTGCATTCAAATGGGTATATCTTTCCTTTTCTCCTTTGCTTTTTGCTTCTCTTCTTTTCATAGCTATTTGTAAGGCCTCCCCAGACAGCCATTTTGCTTTTTTGCGTTTCTTTTTCTGGGGGGTGGTCTTGATCCTTGTCTCCTGTATAATGTCATGAACCTCATTCCATAGTTCATTAGGCACTCTATCTATCAGATCTAGGTCCTTAAATCTATTTCTCACTTTCACTGTATAATCATAAGGAATTTGATTTAGGTCATACCTGAAAGGTCTAGTGGTTTTCCCTACTTTCTTCAATTTGAGTCTGAATTTGGTAATAAGGAGTTCATGATCTGAGCCTAATCAGCTCCTGGTCTTGTTTTTGTTGACTGTATAGACCTTTTCCATCTTTGGCTGCAAAAACTATAATCAATCTGATTTTGGTGTTGACCATCTGGTGATGTCCATGTGTAGAGTCTTCTCATGTTGTTGGAAGAGGGTGTTTGCTATGACCAGTGCATTTTCTTGGCAAAACACTATTAGTCTTTGCCTTGCTTCATTCTGTATTCCAAGGCCAAATTTGCCTGTTACGCCAGGTGTTTCTTGACTTCCTACTTTTGCACTCCAGTCCACTATAAGAAAAGGACATCTTTTTGGGTGTTAGTTCTAAAAGGTCTTGTAGGTCTTCATAGAACCATTCAACTCAGCTTCTTCATCGTTACTGATTTGGGCATAGACTTGGATTACTGTGATATTGAATGGTTTGCCTTGGAGATGAAGGCAAACGACAGAGATCATTCTGTAATTTTTGAGATTGCATCCAAGTACTGCATTTCAGACTCTTTTGTTGACCATGATGGCTACTCCATTTCTTCTGAGGGATTTCTGCCCACAGTAGTAGATATAATGGTCATCTGAGTTAAATTCACCCATTCCAGTCCATTTTAGTTTGCTGATTCCTAGAATGTCGATGTTCACTCTTGCCATCTCTTGTTTGACCACTTCCAATTTGCCTTGATTCATGGAACTGACAGTCCAGGTTCCTATGCAATATTGCTCTTTACAGCATTGGATCTTGCTTCTATCACCAGTCACATCCAAAGCTGAGTATTGTTTTTGCTTTGGCTTTATCCCTTCATTCTTTCTGCAGTTATTTCTCCACTGATCTCCAGTAGCATATTGGGCACCTAATGACCTGGCGAGTTCCTCTTTCAGTATCCTATCATTTTGCCTTTTCATACTGTTCATGGGGTTCTCAAGGCAAGAATACTGAAGTGGTTTGCCATTCCCTTCTCCAGTGGACCCCATTCTGTCAGACCTCTCCACCATGACCCGCCCGTCTTAGGTTACCCCACGGGCATGGCTTAGTTTCATTGAATTAGACAAGGCTATGGTCCTGGTATGATTAGATTGACTAGTTTTCTGTGAGTATGGTTTCAGTGTGTCTGCTCTCTGATGCCCTCTTGCAACACCTACCATCTGACTTGGGTTTCTCTTACCTTGGGCATGGGGTATCTCTTCACAGCTGCTCCAGCAAAGCACAGCTGCTGCTTCTTACCTTGGATGAGGGGTATCTCCTCACTGCCCCCTTCCTGACCTTCAATGTGGGATGGTTTTCTAGGCTCTCCTGTGCCCAGGCAGCCACCACTCCTGGAGCTTGCTCATACTCATTCCATCGAGTCAGTGATGCCATCTAACCATCTCATCCTCTGTCGTCCCCTCCTCATCCTGCCTTCAATCTTTCCCAGCATCAGGGTCTTTTCTAAAGAGCCAGTTCTTCGCATTAGGTGGCCGAAGTATTGGAGCTTCAGCTTCAGCATCAGTCCTTCCAATGAATATTCAGGACTGATTTCCTTTAGTACTGATTGGTTTGATCTCCTTGCAGTCCAGGGGACTCTCAAGAGCCTTCTCTAACACCTTAGGTCAAAGGCATCAGTTCTTCGGTGCTCAGCTTCCTTTGTGGTCCAACTCTCACATCCATATGTGACTACGGGATATATCTTAGGAATCTGTGTAACCTGGATCATATTGTGTGTAAATAAAGGTACTCTTATTCTTTTCTAATATGAGTGCATTCTATTTTTTTCTTTGCTTGACTTTTGAGAGTAGATACCTTTGTTTTATTTCTGAGCTCTATGAGAGTGTACAGTTTTTTGCTGTGTGATATATGATGTTAAGTGTCAGTTTCTGATAGGTGTCTTTTATCAAGTTGGAGAAGTTCTTACTAAACTTGTATTTTTGAGCTTTTTTTCATGGATGGGTGTTGGTTTTGGTTAAATGTCTTTTCTCTTTATCTATTCAGGTTTTGTCCTTTATTGTATTAGTATAATGTATTACATTAATTGATTTTGAAGTGTTAACCTTTTTGGCCATTCAGCATAGTCATTCTTTATAATTCTTTTATATTAAATTCACTAATATATACTCCCTATAACAATATTGTATTACTTTAATACATAATAGGAATTTATGAATCATACTTTGAATAACATCTATTCTCTAAGATAATGTATTAAATTTAATCTGTAGTTTTCCTTTACACTTGGGAAACAATTGCACATCTTCAGAAGTATTAATATTCTGATATGTAAACATGGGGAAAATAATTATTGGCTTAGAAAAATAAAGAATTATTCCTGAATGAGAGAAGAGTTTTGAACAGATAAAATCTTGGCTCTATCAATAGGAGATTAAACGAGGGAATAGCTGTTACATAGATAAGCATTTGGAACCATAGAAATTATCTGAAAAGGAAACATCTTCATCTGAAGGTTTCTTAAAACATTGGAAAAACATCTATGCCTAATGTATTTTAGGGTGAATTTAAATGATATTGGGAAGGATATATTTTATGATTAATTCAAGTTTACAATTTTTTTCCTAGAAATGATCTTTTCAGTGAGCAATAAAGAATATGAAGATAATGAAAATGTACAATGTGGTGCTGCTGCCACTGTTGCTAAGTCATGTCAGTCGTGTCCGACTCTGTGGGACCCCATAGACGGCAGCCCACCAGGCTCCCCCGTCCCTGGGATTCCCCAGGCAAGAACCCTGGAGTGGGTTGCCATTACTTCTCCGATGCATGAAAGTGAAAAGTGAAAGTGAAGTCACTCAGTCGTGTCCGAGTCTTCGTGACTCCTTGGACTGTAGCCTACCAGGCTTCTCTGTCCACGGGATTTCCCAGGAAAGAGTACAATGTGCTACTAGGTATTATTTCAAGAGGTGAGAAGTTTTTAGCGTGAGAGTGAGGAAGGTGTGTTTGATCTGAGTTTTGTGTACTGTTGAAGTCATTTCTGAGGGAGAAGATCCCAAGGCTGAATTTCCACTTCCCTTCCGGAATGGACATGGTTGATACTCAATCCAAAGTGAGAAACTCTTGTCCCATTTGCAATTTTTGTAGGTTGTTTCCCAGGCTTTTGTGTGTATTTAGGAGAAGGAAATGGCAACCCACTCCAGTGTTCTTGCCTGGAGAATCCCAGGGATGGGGAGCCTGATGGGCTGCTGTCTAGGGATCGCACAGAGTCAGACATGATTGAAGCGACTTAGCAGCAGCAGCAGGCCTAATAGTGTTCACCTGCAACTCAGAGAACTTCTCTCCACCTGCTGATGCCACCTGCTCTTTCTGGAAAATGCCTGTGAGCCTGTTGTCAGACTTAATCAGTGATTGATGGAGAAAGAAGCATAAAGCCCAACTCCCTTATATCCAGTTGGGGGAAACACTGTTGCATAATGCACATTCCAGGGCTCCCCTTCAAGATCAGATTGACATTACTCTCTAAGAGAGTTGCTAAATGTATGCCCTTGCTTGATTTGGTCTTCTCCTTCTCTCTGCTACTTTCCCTACTCTTTTACACGTTTCTCCTCAGAGGACATTTAACACATCTCTGATACACAGAGATTTACTCCTCCTTGTCTGCTTCTGAGGAACCCACACTAAGAAACATCCTCCACAAATACAGACAGTATGTGTGTACAGATAGTATTTTTGTATGTAAATGTATGTACATTGGGAGCAATGATGGGCAAGGGGATTGCCTGTTATTTTTGGCCAGTTACTAATAGTGAAGCCTGGATGAGAAGAGAAGTTAGTTCAACCTTGGGAAAGCAAGAGAGAATAGAGATAAGAAAAACGGAATGAATAAGCTTGAAGTCTAATAATAAAAAATAATACACAATAAGTCCATTAAAGTTACAGTCTTCACCCAAGGCAGTAGTAACAGGAAAGTAATAGGAAGATAGAGAATTGACATAAGAATTGTCCAAGTTTTAATTAATAGGAGTTGGAGAACTATTGACAGGATTGCTGATGAGAATTTCACCAGTTTTTTTTTTTAAGAGATATAAAAATTGGATTGACAGAAAGGAATTGTGAGAGTATTCCCTCTTGTAGCATTATGTGGATTAAGATGTGAAAGCTAAAACAAAGCCCAGTCTATGTTAATACATGAATAAAAATGACAACATAGCTAATAATTATTGAGCTAATTATTGAGTTAATTATTAAGAGTTAAACATGCTTTTAAGTGTTTCCCGTTTTGTCTTTATTTACTAACCACCCTGTGACACAGGTTTTATTATAAATGACTATAAGGAACATAGATGGTACATAATTTTTCAATAATATGTAGGAGATTAATATTCATAGATAATGTTTCTGGAAGAAATATTCTATATTATTCTGGAAGAGTTGGTTAGAAAAAGTGGACTTTAATTTTTAACAGAAATTGAGGAAACAATATTTAAATAACAGGGGTGGATGGTAGAGTGCTCAGAGTACATGCTCTAGGTACATTAATTTCATGACCCAGAAATTTGTCCGATTCATAAAATAGTTACAAAAGACTAGACTTGTCAAGAGAAGACTAGTTGAGAGCCTTTTGCATCCACTTATTCATAAGATAAGGACCTGAACAGCCACAGTAGATGCTAGGTTGTCAAGAAAATAAGTGGGATGATAACCACTAAATCTCTAATTTGTCCCTGTTGCTGCAAATGGCATTATTTTGTTGTTGTTCTTTTTATAGCTGAGTAATATTCCATTACACACACACACACACACACACACACACACACCCCACATATTCTTTGTCTTTTCCTCTTTTGGTGGACATTTAGGTTGCTCCATGTCTTGGCTGTTATAAAGAGTGCTGCAGTGAACACTGGAAACATATATCTTTTTGAATAATGGTTTTCTCTGGATATACGTCCAAGAGTGGGATTGCTGAGTCATATGGTAGTTTTATATTTAGTTTTTTAAGGAACTTCCATACTGTTCTCAGCTTGTTATACACCTGAAACTAACACAACATTGTAAATCAAGCATACTTCAATAAAAATTTTTTTTAAAAGAATAATAAAACATCTAAGTCATACCAAGAAGAAAAAAAAAAAGTGGTACAAGAGATAGTGCAAAAAACTATTGAGGGAAAGAGGTGTGTAAAAAATGATCAAATTAGAGCATTAAGAGCTATATGTGGACATTTTCACCTCCATATCTGGATATGAGAAATGGTAATACAAGTCTCTGCAAATCACAAAATTAGAAACTTTAGTTAAGTTCTGAAAATTCATAGGATATTAATTTATGTCTATATTTATAGCTACTTCTATACACATCACATTGAAGTAATATTCTTAGAATATTGCTTAAATGTGAGTCAAATGCACAAAAATAAGCCTTCAGTAAATGTATTGGCTCATCAAACCATTTATGTTGGATTTTTTCCTGAAATATAATAAGAAGTTATGAAAATGATTTATTGCTGGTGTAATTCAAATTGTTGCCATTCAAACTTTAGGTTATGAATATTGTTTCATTAATTTTAGTGCTAATATCTGCATAGCTGCCATGTATGTTTTTGATCATGTTTTGATCTTTGTGTGATTCTATAAAGAAATGCAGAATTTGAGAGCATTCAGGAAGGCTGTTCTCATATCTAAATTCATCGGCTCTTCTGTAGCTTCATATATGATCATCTGTCAGATTTTTACTTTTCAGCAATTTTTCTGAAACTATAAAATAAATGACCACCTCTACCTCCACAATACCTAAAATTATCTTAAATGAATAGCTGTCCCTCTCTTATTGATTGTACTTTGTCTAGCTCATGTCCTGGAAACTTTCTTTATTTCTCTACAGTAAAAGTAGTTTAGTTTGTTTCTTCAGATTCTCTGTCATTAATAGCCAGGTATGCCCAATCCTCTACAAAAGCAACACCTACTGGATACCATATTTTTTCCTGAGTTTAGATCCTATGCCGATTAATCTAATTTCAACCTCACTGTGATCTTGTGTTTAAATTCTCTCTACTTCCTTTGGCACTAGTGTTAAAGAACCCCCTGCCAATGCAGGAGATGTAAGAGAGTAGGGTTAGATCCCTGGGTTTGGAAGATCCCCTAGAGGAGGGCATAGCAACCCACTCTAGTATTCTTGTCTGGAGAATCCCATGGATAGAGAAGCCTGGTCAGTTACAGTCCACAGGGACACAAAAGTTGGACCTGACCAAAGCTACTTAGCACGCATGCATGTACTTCCTCCTTTATTGTCTGTCTTGAACTGATTTTTTTTTTTTTCATGAATCCTCTTTTGGTTTTTATTCCTCTGGCCTTGAATCCTCTCTTGACAATGGTTTTCACATTTCTTGCTTAGAGGATATTTTCTGATAGACATCTTGCCTATCACATATTTTGCTGCCTAGTAGTATATGCACTTGTTGTGGCTGTTTAGTCGCTAAATTGTGTCCAACTCTTTGGAACACTGTGGACTATGGTCCACCAGGCTCCTCTGTCCTTGGGATTTCCCAGCATGAATACTGGAGTAGGTTGCCATTTCCTTCTCCAAGGAATCTTCCTGACCCAGGGACTGAACCTGTATCTCCTATATCGGCAGATGAATTCTTTACCACTGAGCCACCAGGGAAGACCAGTATATGCACTGGCATGTAGTAAATATACTGTTAATGTCAACATTAGAGCAAAGAGTAATTCTATTTAAAGAAAAATAAATTTATTGTTTTGGATTAGGAAAGGAATTTCAATTTGGTATGAGGAAACTATGGCAAACCATAAGCAAGTCCAGAGAACAAGAGAGCAGTATTCTTTTTATAAAAGAAAGGAGGAGGTGGGAAAGGGTGGTTCTGAACAAAAGTTCATTGGCGAAAAATGGAAGTTCATAATGGTGATGGCTTTCTGACTACAGATGAGGGTGACTTACTGTGAAAGGAAGTCTTCTTCCAAAGAAGACTTCTTCACTATGCAAACTGTGAAGAGTGGTGCATGTTTAAAAATCATCCCTTTGCCACTTCTTTACCCTAGTTTTGAGTTAGGTTTCCCTAATACATTTTCACAACAATATTACTGAGGGTGAGTTGTAGTCCTGGACACTATTTTTTCAGAAATTATTTAAAAGTTCTGTATTGTATATTATAGGAAAAATATGATTTGGGATTTGAAAATTGTCCTATCTATATCAATGGCAAAGTTCTCTAGATTCCTGTGGTTGTAATAACAGGGCAATATATTCTAATGTGGGCTTTCTTGGCGGCTCAGGCAGTAAAGAATCTGCCTGTAATGCGGAGACCTGGGTTCAGTTCCCAAGTCGGGAAGATCCCCTGGAGACGGGAATAGCAACCCACTCCAGTATTCTGACCTGGAGAATTCCATGGACAGAGGAGCCTAGTGGACTACAGCCCATGGAATCTCAAGGAGTTAGACAGGTTTGAGCAACTAACACTTTTTCACTTTTCATATTCTGCTGCTGCTGCTAAGTCACTTCAGTCGTGTCCAACTCTGTGTGACCCCATAGATGGCAGCTTACCAGGCTCCCTTGTCCCTGAGATTCTCCAGGCAAAAACACTGGAGTGGGTTGCCATTTCCTTCTTCAATGCATGAAAGTGAAAAGTGAAAGTGAAGTCGTTCAGTCATGTCAGACTCTTTGCGACCCCATGGACTGCAGCCTACCAGGCTCCTCTGCCATAGGTTTTCCAGGCAAGAGTACTGGAGTGGAGTGCCATTGCCTTCTCCATTTCATATTCTAATTTAAACTAATTAAATATTGGCTGAGACTGTTAAGATTTTACTCCAGGCCACTATTAGGTTTGGAGGCAACCTATATTCACTACCAAAGTTTATTAAGAAGATGGAGAAACTACCAGTTCTGAGTGGTAGCTATTGACACACAGAAGTCTGGTGATGCTGTGTGCTGTTTATTGGATTCTGTAGGTATGAAATTTGTAAACCAAGCTTTATTTTTAAAAAACAGTTTGGACTTACACAACAGTGATAAAAAGAGTATAGAAAATTCCCATATATCCCATATTCAGTATCTTCTATTATTAGTATCTTCCATTAGTATAGTACATTCTTACCATTAATTAAGCAATATTGACGTGTTATTAATTAAAATGCACAGTTTATTTTTACTTCCTAAGTTTTTATCTAGTGTCCTTTTCTTTCTGTTCCAGCGTCCTATCTATAATATCTCCTTATAGTTAGTTATATGTCTCTTTAGACTCCTCTTTAATAATCATGACAATTTTGAGGAATCCTGATCAGACATATTATAGGATGTCCCCTCTGTTGATAATTTGATGTTTTTCCCATGGTTAGATGCAGTTTGTGGGTTTGGGAGAGGAAGCTCATAGAGGTATTTTCATCACATACTATTAATATGATTTATAACAGTTGATGTTAACCTAATCATTTGACTGAGGAAGTGTTTCCCAGAGTTCTCCACTGGAAAAATACCTTCCTTTCCAGGCTGAACTCTTCGGAAGGAAGTCACTATGTTTAGCACAGAGTGTCTGTATCAGTTATTTTGAATTCTTCTGCAGCTAAGATTTTTCTCTTCAGCCACATTTATTATATTAGTATAGACTCATAGGTCTCATATTTTACACTTGGGGTTATTCACTTTGTTGCTTATTTGTCCCAGTTTGACTATTAAGAGTTCTTTTAGTTTGATCTTGTGCATGGCAGAAAGTAAAGAGGAACTAAAAAGCCTCTTGATGAAAGTGAAAGTGGAGAGCAAAAAAGTTGGCCTAAAGCTCAGCATTCAGAAAATGAAGATCATGGCATCTGGTCCCATCACTTCATGCCAAATAGATGGGGAAACAGTGGAATGAGTATCAGACTTTATTTTGGGGCTCCAAAATCACTGCAGATGGTGATTGCAGCCATGAAATTAAAAGATGCTTACTTCTTAGATGAAAAGTTATGACCAACCTAGATAGCATATTCAAAAGCAGAGACATTACTTTGCCGACTAAGGTCTGTCTAGTCAAGGCTATGTTTTTTCCTGTGGTCATGTATGGATGTGAGAGTTGACTGTGAAGAAAGCTGAGCGCCAAAGAATTGATGCTTTTGAACTGTGGTGTTGGAGAAGACTCTTGAGAGTTCCTTGGACTGCAAGGAGGTCCAACCAGTCCATTCTGAAGGAGATCAGCCCTGGGGTTTCTTTGGAAGCAATGCTGCTAAAGCTGAAACTTCAGTACTTTGGACACCTCATGCAAAGAGTTCACTCACTGGAAAAGACTCTGATGCTGGGAGGGATTGGGGGCAGGAGGAGAAGGGGATGACCAAGGATGAGATGGCTGGATGGCATCATTGACTTGATGGATGTGAGTCTGAGTGAACTCCAGGAGTTGGTGATGGACAGGGAGGCCTGGCGTGCTGCGATTCATGGAGTAGCAAAGAGTCGGACACGACTGAGAAACTGAACTGAACTGTGCCTCTTTGACATATCCCTATCTATCTATTTATCATCTATGTATCATCAATCTACCTATCTACATTTTTAAAACATTTCATTACTTTTTGACACTATAAGATGCTTCTGCTTCTGCTGCTAAGTCACTTCAGTCGTGTCTGACTCTGTGTGACACCAGAGACGGCAGCCCACCAGGCTCCACCATCCCTGGGATTCTTCAGGCAAGAACACTGCAGTGGGTTGCCATTTCCTTCTCCAATACATCAAAGTGAAAAGTGAAAATGAAGTCGCTCAGTCATGTCAGACTCTTTGCGACCCCCATGGACTGCAGCCTACCAGGATCCTCCGTCCATGGGATTTTCCAGGCAACAGTACTGGACTGGGTTGCCATTGCCTTCTCCTACTAGAAGATGGGCCAGGGTTGTTATGTATATTTACTGCCCCACTCCTAGAATCACATTTCTTTATAGTGTCTTAGCTCCTTTTATTGGAGAATGATATTAGAAAACATGATCTGGGTACTAGGTGTGCTCATTGCTAGTCTTTTAGATCTTCTCTCTCTTTTTTTTTTTTTAATGTTGTTAATTATTGATTCAAATTTTTAAAGGGATATAGGCCTATTCAGATTATCTGTTTACCTTGCTTGAATTTTGGTAGTTTGTGTCAAATTATGATGTTTGTAGCCATATAAAGTTCATAATGTTCCTTTTTTAAATAAAAGCTTTTTAAAAGATCAGTTTTAGATTCAAACCAAAATTGAGAGTAATATACAGAGATTTCCTATACACTTCCTGTCCTAACACATGCAGAGCCTACACCATTATCTTATTCTTGAGTTATTTGTACATTTTGGATAATAGTCCCTTATCAAATGTGTCTTTGCAATTTTTCTCTCAGTCCATGGTTTGTCTTCTCATTCTCTCAACACTGTATTTCATACAGCTGACTTTTAAATTTTTAATGGAGCCCATTTTATCTTTCACATACTATGCTTTTGGTATTATATTTTAATAATCATCACCATACCCCAGGTCATCTCAAATTTCACCTATGTTATCTTTAAGAATTTTACAGTTTTGTTAAGGACATAAAGTCTGTGTCTAGAGTTATTTTTGTGTGTGGATATCCAGTTGTTCTGGCACCATTCATTGAAAAGACTTTTTGCTCCATTTGTCTAAGATCAGTTGACTATGTTAGTGTACTTACATTGCATTGATTTATCTGTCTGTTATTTCACTGATGACACTGTTTTGATTACTAATATCCCTTATTTATCCATTCAATACTCATTAGTTTAGCAGTGATAACCCTTCTTTTATATCTGATATTAGTAATTTGTACCTCCTCTCTGTTCTTTTTCATGGTTAGCCTGGGTAGATGTTGATCATTTTTAATAATCTATTCATATTGTTTCCCTGTATACAATTTCTTTTTTATAAAATAATTTTTCTTTCTTCTGCTTCTTTTAGGCTTACATTAGTCTTCATTTTTCGTTGCGTAAGCTGTAATCTTAGATTACTGCTTTTAGATCACCATCTTTTCTAGTGTAGTTATTATATGCTATAAACTCCCATCTGTGCACTACTTCTGTAACATCCGCAACTTTTGACAAGCTGTGTTTTCATATTAATTTGTTTTAAAATAATAGATTTATGTTGAAAGTTATTTATTGACCCAAATGTTATTTATAAGTACTTAGTTTCAGTTCAGTTGAGTTCAGTCGCTCAGTAGTGTCCAACTCATCTCGACCCCATGAATCGCAGCATGCCGGGCCTCCCTGTCGATTACCATCTCCCGGAGCCCACTCAAACTCACGTCCATTGAGTTGGTGATGCCATCCAACCATCTCATCCTCTGTCATCCCCTTTTACTCCTGCCCCCAATCATTCCCAGCATCAGAGTCTTTTCCAGTGAGTCAACTCTTCACATGATGTTACCAAAGTACTGAAGTTTCAGCTTCAGCGTCATTCCTTCCAAAGAAATCTCAGGGCTGATCTCCTTTGGAGAAGGCAATGGCACCCCACTCCAGTACTCTTGCCTGAAAATCCCATGGACAGAGGAGCCTGGTGGGCTGCAGTCCATGGGGTCGCCAAGAGTTGGACATGACTGAGCGAATTCACTTTAACTTTTCACTTTCACGCATTGGAGAAGGAAATGGCAACCCACTCCAGTGTTCTTGCTTGGAAAATCCCAGGGACAGCAGAGCCTGGTGGGCTGCCGTCTGCGGGGTGGCAGAGTCGGACACGACTGAAGGGACTTAGCAGCAGCAGCAGATCTCCTTTAGAATGGACTGGTTGGATCTCCTTGCAGTCCAAGGGACTCTCAAGAGTCTTCTCCAACACCACAGTTCAAAAGCATCAATTTTTCAGCGCTCAGCTTTCTTCACAGTCAAACTCTCACATCCGTACATGACCACTGGAAAAACCATAGCCTTGACTAGACGGACCTTTGTTGGAAAAGTAATGTCTCTGCTTTTCAATATGCTGTCTAGGTTGGTCATAACTTTTCTTCCAAGGAGTAAGCATCTTTTAATTTCATGGCTAGTACTTAGTCTCAAAATATTTAGGGATTTTCTAGTTACATTCCTGTTATTGATTTCTAATTTAATTTCACTAAATAAACTTTATTAGAATACACTTTATTTGATTTATTTGCATTTAATTTTGTTAAGGTGTACTAATGGCCTAGAGATGTGGTCTGTATTGGTGAATGTTCTTTTGTGATCTGAAAATAGTATATATAGTATATGTTTTACTGTTGTGGGATTAAGTATTCTATAAATGTTAATCAGATCAACTTGATTGATGGTGATGCTCAGGTAAAATCTGATAGAACTGAAATAAGAAATAGATAATTCCACTTTTATAGTTGAATGCTTTAACATGCCTTTTTGACAAAATTGAGTTAATCATGCAGGCAGAAAATCAGGAAAGTATTTGTGAAAACTGAGGAGGCTGGTGTGTTTGGAGGAGAGTGAAGGAACATGGGCAGGAATTGTGCTCAGTATCAGCAGGGTGGGAAGACTGTGTGGGCCTTACATAAGATGTGAAGAAAGGCACCAATTTGGAGGAAAGATGAGTTCATGTTTATAGAATGATAAGTTCAAACTGAATATTAGAGATTCAAGAGAGGATGTCAAATAGGCATCTGAGATATTATCAACTACATTGTACAGCCTCTAAGAAATACTGTGCCTCTATGAAATACTGTTATATAGTCATCCATGGCTGAAATTATCATGTCCTTCCACTAGTGGGAAATGCATTATGAATGTCTTGCAGAATTAAAGTCCATTGGGTTTTTTGGTCATGTGTTGAAAATAGAACCAACCAACATGATTTTGTCTTATTTCTACTTATCTTCTGCTGTTAAGGTATATGAAGAAGATGTGGGGAGCTGTTCTTAACAAGATTGAATGTGAAATAGTAACAGCAGGGCATGAAACGTGGAGCATTAATACAAGACAATAATTTTATTTTTGAACATTGGATTTTTTTAAAAGTTTGAGGAAAGAAGTAAAGGCAAAGAATGAAGATAGATTATGTAGACTAAGTCTAAATGTAGATAAGCTATTTATGCTAGAGTAATAGAGAAAGTAAGCTAGGAAGACAGATATTAGCCAGAGAATATAATGCTTGAGTGAGTATATTGACAAATTATTGGTTTTGCTAGTGATGAAAAGGTGGGCTGTGACCATAGGTAAGACTGGCCAATAAAGCAAGGGTGGAAGACAAAATCTTTGGAAGAAGAGATTTCAAAAGTTAGATACTGGCAGTATCATCAAGTGTTGTGGTTATTTGCTCAGTCATGTCTGCCTCATTGCAACACCTTGGACTGTAGCCTGCCAGGCTCCTCTGTCCATGCAGTTCTCCAGGCAATAACACTGGAGTGGGTTGCCATTTCCTTCTTCAGGGGATCTTCCTGTCCCAGGGATTGAACACAGTTCTCCTGAATTGTGGGCAGATTCTTTACCATCTGAGCCACTAGGAGCCCATGGATACTAAAATCATGAAGGCTGAAGATGACAGTAATGATGGAGAGACTGGCTGCGACTAAGGTGCTAATCTTAAAGGAATAAATCAAGTGCTCTTGGGGTATATGGGAGGTCAGAGCAAAGCAAAGTAGCATCTGGTATAATCTGATGAAGTGCAAATCAAAGCTCAAGAATTTTAGGAAAGAAAAAGGGAAATATCCTGGAAGTGTGAACGAGGGATAAGAAAGTAATCTGTCCCATCTTTAGGTCAAACAATGTACGATGTATTTAAAAAGAAAAAAAAATAAAAATGAACAGTCAACCAAATTCACAAGTGTCAGAACTGAACTCCACTCAGATCTTCTCTCTTAAAATTATTTCTTCTTTAAACTTTTCCTTGGTGATGCAAAAGAAAATACTTGATTCATGGTCCAAACCTACTGTGTGCAAGGCTAAGAAACATAATGTTCAAGTGATACCAGGAAAAGAAATGAAGCTGTGAAAGTCCATCAGCCTGCCACAGATAGATATAGCCTATTTACATTTTTATGAGAAAAAAAAGTAGTTCTCGGATAGGAAGGTATAAAAAGGAATTATGAAAATACATACAAATGTGTTGAGAAAGAAATAGGGAGAAATACCTAAATATACCAATGAACCAGACAGCAAGCTGTCAGATGAGTTAAAAATGAAAACAGAATTCATGTCAAGAAAACTTGAGTGGCTTTAGTTGCTTGAAAGAGCATTAGAATCATATTATTAATTCAAAATAAGAAAACACCATAGAAAACTTTAAGAGCAATAAAATATATGCCATCTTAGAATTGTGCCAACATAAAAACTTTCAAAGGGATATAGTATCTAGAACTAAGATGGAAAAAGTCTCCTATATGTAAGGTCATCCTAGAATGGTATTATGTGGAAATTTTAAAACACTTAGAAGGTTGTCATATTTCACAAGATATTGAGAAATCCTAAAATGTATTGAAATAAGGAAACTGAAAGGGAAAGCATCTTATAGCAAATTACTTGCTTTGTCAAGACTTGCAGTGGAGTGGAGGCTGAATAGCCTTTTGGTTTGGAATGGGAAAAACAACCAGGAAAAGTGATAAATTTAGTTGCAATGGTAGCTTTAGTTCTAATGTTTTGGGGATTTCTTGGAAATTAGGCAATAAGGTCTAAGTGGTTACAGAAAATAGGATTTGTCTTCAGTAAGATTTATACAGGGAGATTTAACTTTGAAACTTTAGCCTAAATAAGTCATATTTTGATTATTTATTGCCTGCACTCAACTAATACTGGTCATATTTGGTATATTTCTTGGGTAGATTTTAAATACATAAGACTCAAGATAATTTAGTTTAAGTTTCCTTGGTGGCTCAGACGGTGAAGAGTCTGCCTACTATGCAGGATACTAGAGTCCAATCCCTGGGTTGGGAAGATCCTCTGGAGAAGGAAATGACAACCCACTCCAGTATTCTTGCCTGGAAAATCCCATGGACAGAGGACCTGGCGGGCTAAAGTCCACAGGGTTGCAAAGAGTTGGATATGACTGTGTGATTTCACTTTCACTTTCAATAACAGAAAGGTCCAGAAGGCATTTCTATACAATGCAATCACTGACTGTATTTTTTTTTTTGTCTTTCTTAATCTGGAAAGATATTAATGATACATTCTTAGGTGAAGCTTGCAAAAACCATACTATTCATTAGAAGTACTGAGTCCTGGGCACTTGTAACTAAAACAGAGTCTCTCTATTATTATAATTTTTTAAATAGCAGGAATTTTCATATGAACATTTCTAAAAGGACTAGAAACAATCTCTACAGAGCAATAAGTTTAAAGATAATTTGAAGCTTTCATTTCATCTCTTTGGATATTTAACTGTAAATTAATATTTTTGAAAATGAAAATAATATATAGCAAGGGCTTATGAAACAAATGAAGTCAGAAGGGAGGCTACTCCATAAATGATAAATATGCTTATTTAGAATTTGTTTTTGCAAACTGTTTTTACCACACACAAAGAAAGCAGGGAAGATAACACCATTTTCTTCCAGTGACAAATTCACACTACCCAGGTCCCCAGAGTAATGCTTGTTTAGAGAAGTCTTTCAAATATACAAGGAACATTAAATTAAATTATTTAGTGTTGTATCTTTAACTAGGACACTGTGGATAACAAACACCTTGTTTGCCTCATAGAGGGGAACCATAGAGACTTAAGTGTAGGTATAATTATATAACCATGTTACTTAAATAATGTAAATATGGAGTCTTAACCTTCATTTAGTCATGAACACATAATATAATTTAGTTAAAATCAATGCTGAAGGATCCTAAACTTTTTAGTACCAACCTGTTTGATTAAAAAAATGTTTTGTAATTCATAGGAAATCTCCACGAATAGTACAGCAAATGCCGATTTATTCTTCACCCAGATTTAGCAATTGTTTACATTTTAGCAATACATATAATTCAGTATATGTTCTTGAAAATATTTTCAAGCCATTTGAAAGTTGAGGCGTAACATTATTTTTGCACAAAATACGGCAATGTGCATCTTCTATAAGGGTATTCCTCTTTATAATCACATAAATATGTCTTCTACATAGTCCTCATCTCACCTTAGGAGAAATTAGTTCAGTTCAGTTCAGTCGCTCAGTCGTGTCTGACTCATTGCAACCCCACGAACCACAGCACGCCAGGCCTCCCTGTCTAGCACCAGCTTCTGCAGTCCACCCAAACCCATGTCCATCGAGTCGGTGATGCCATCCAGCCATCTCATCCTCTATCGTCCTCTTCTCCTCTTGCCCCCAATCCCTCCCAGCATCAGAGTCTTTTCCAGTGAGTTAACTCTTCGCATGAGGTGGCCAAAATATTGGAGTTTCAGCTTCAACAACAGTCCTTCCAATGAACACCCAGGACTGATCTCTTTTAGAATGTACTGGTTGGATCTCCTTGCAATCCAAGGGACTCTCAAGAGTCTTCTCTTAACACCACAATCCAAAAGCATCAATCCTTCAGTACTCAGATTTCTTCACAGTCCAACTCTCACATCCATACATGACCGCTGGAAAAACCATAGCCTTGATAGATGGACCTTTGTTGACAAAGTAATGTCTCTGCTTTTTAATATGCTGTCTAGGTTGGTCACAATTTTCCTTCCAAGGAGTAAGTGTCTTTTAGTTTCATGGCTACAAGCACCATCTGTAGTGATTTTGGAGCCCAGAAAAATGAAGTCAGCCATTGTTTCTACTGTTTCCCCATCTATTTCCCATGAAGTGATGGGACCAAATGTCATGATCTTAGTTTTCTGAATGCTGAGCTTTAAACTAACTTTTTCAGTCCTCTCTTTCACTTTTATCAAGAGGCTCTTTAGTTCTTCCTCACTTTTTGCTATAAGGGTGGTGTCATCTGCATATCTGAGGTTATTGATATTTCTTCTGGCAATCTTGATTCCAGCTTGTGTTTCTTCCAGTCCAGCCTTTCTCATGATGTACTCTGCATATAAGTTAAATAAGCAGGGTGACAATATACAGCCTTGACGTACTCCTTTTCCTATTTGGAACCAGTCTGTTGTCCCATGTCCAGTTCTGTTGCTTCCTGACCTGCATATAGGTTTCTCAAGAGGCAGGTCAGGTGGTCTGGTACTCTCATCTCTTTGAGTATTTTCCACAGTTTATTGTGATCCACACACTCAAAGGCTCTTGCATAGTCAATAAAGCAGTTGAGTTGAGTTCAGTTCAGTTCAGTCGTTCAGTTCAGTTCACTCGCTCAGTCGAGTCCAACTCTTTGCGACCCCATGAATCGCAGCATGCCAGGCCTCCCTGTCCATCATCATCTCCTGGAGTTCACTCAGACTCACGTCCATCGAGTCCGTGATGCCATCCAGCCATCTCATCCTCTATCGTCCCCTTCTCCTGCTGCCCCCAATCCCTCCCAGTATCAGAGTCTTTTCCAATGAGTCAACTCTTCGCATGAGGTGGCCAAAGTACTGGAGTTTCAGCTTTAGCATCATTCCTTCCAAAGAAATATCAGGGTTGATCTCCTTCAGAATGGACTGGTTGGATCTCCTTGCAGTCCAAGGGACTCTCAAGAGTCTTCTTCAACACCACAGTTCAAAAGTATCAATTCTTCGGCGCTCAGCCTTCTTCACAGTCCAACTCTCACATCCATACATGACCACAGGAAAAACTATAGCCATGTCTAGATGGACCTTAGTCGGCAAAGTAATGCTTTTGAATATACTGTCTTGGTTGGTCAAAACTTTTCTTCCAAGGAGTAAGCATCTTTTAATTTCATGGCTGCAGTCACCAACTGCAGTGATTTTGGAGCCCCCAAAATAAAGTCTGACACTGTTTCCATTGTTTCCCCATCTATTTCCCATGAAGTGATGGGACCAGATGCCATGATCTTTATTTTCTGAATGTTGAGCTGTAAGCCAACTTTTTTGCTTTCCTCTTTCACTTTCATCAAGAGGCTCTTTAGTTCTTCTTCACTTTCTGCCATAAGGGTGGTGTCATCTGCATATCTGAGGTTATTGATATTTCTTCCGGCAATCTTGATTCCAGCTTGTGTTTCTTCCAGCCCAGCCTTTCTCATGATGTAGTCTGCATATAAGTTAAATAAACAGGGTGACAGTATACAGCCTTGACGTACTCCTTTTCCTATTTGGAACCAGTCTGTTGTTCCATGTCCAGTTCTAACTGTTGCTTCCTGACCTGCATACAGATTTCTCAAAAGGCAGGTTAGGTGGTCTGGTATTCCCATGTCTTTCAGAATTTTCCACAGTTTATTGTGATCCACACAGTCAAAGGCTTTGGCATAGTCAATAAAGCAGAAATAGATGTTTTTCTGGAACTCTCTTGCTTTTTCCATGATCCAGCGGATGTTGGCAATTTGATCTCTGGTTCCTCTGCCTTTTCTAAAACCAGCTTGAACGTCAGGAATTTCATGGTTCACATATTGCTGAACCCTGGCCTGGGGAATTTTAAGCATCACTTTACTAGCAGGTGAGATAAGTGCAATTGTGTGGTAGTTTGAGCATTCTTTGGCATTGCCAAAGTATGTTTGGCATTCTTTCTTTGGGATTGGAATGAAAACTGACCTTTTCCAGTCTTGTGGCCACTGCTGAGTTTTCCAAATTTGTGGCATATTCAGTGCAGCACTTTCATAGCATCATCTTTTAGGATTTGAAATAGCTCAACTGGAATTCCAATACCTCCACTAGCTTTGTTTGCAGTGATGCTTTCTAAGGCCCACTTGCCTTCACATTCCAGGTTGTCTGCCTCTAGGTGAGTGATCACACCATCATGAAAAATGTCATTTGCTATAGGAACCGTATTTAAATTTCACCTCTTAAATGAAAAACAAAACAAAACAAAACTGGGTTTTAGAGCTTCTTTTCAATTCATGATCCAATCATGTTTCATTTTTTGTATTTGGATGCTTCATCTGTTCAGACTCTTTAATTTATACCAGTCCTTGTGGCTTCTTTTTAAATAAAATTTTTATTTTAGAATTATTTTAGATTTGCAAAAACAATTGTGAACATAGCATATAAAGTCCTCATATACTCCACCATATTTTCTCTATTATAGACATCTATATTAGTATAGTATATTTGTTACTATACTGGTGAACCAATACTGTTACAGCTGGTGAACCAATATTGATATATTTATTGATTAAATTCATATTTATTCATATTCCCATGGACTGTTTTTTAATCTAAGATCCTCTTTAATGTTCCTGAATCATACCCAGAATAAATTTATTTACATTTCCTTGGGCTTGTCTTGACTGTGAAATTTCACAGACTTTTCTTTTTGATGACCTTCATAATTTTTAGGATCGCTGGCCAGATAGTTTATAGAATTTATGTTGAGTGGAAATCGCCTGGTATTTTTTCTCATAATTGTAATATGATTATCAGTGTTTGGACAAGGATAGCAAAATAAAGTGTTATTTTCATCATACCATAATTCTTGGGTTTTTATTGGTTTGCTATGGCTTTCATAACAGAATATCTCAGACTGGGTAGCCTAAAGAGGGACAATTTTTTTTTTTTTTTTTCCTTACAGTTTTGGAGGCTAGATCTAAGATCAAGGTGTCAGCAGATAGTTTGAAGATGGTTGTCTTTGCCTTTTGCCTTCATGTAATCTTTCCTTTGTGTCTTTATGCTGGTATCTCCTCTGTGTTCAGATTTCTTCTTAGAAGGTCCCTGGTCAGATTGGATTAGGGCCCACCCTAACAGCATCATTTTAACTTAAATCACTTTTTTTCAGGGACTTCATCTATTTAAACCTACTTCCCTTGTGCCTCAGAGGTTAAAAGCATCTGCTTGCAATGTAAGAGACCTGGGTTCAATCCCTGGGTCAGGAAGATCCCCCGGAGAAGGAAATGGCAACCTACTCCAGTATTCTTGCCTGGAGAATCCCATGGGTGGAGGGAGCCTCATAGGCTACAGTCCACGGGGTTGCAAAGAATCGGACACAACTGAGCAAATTCACTTTACTTTAGTTTCCTAGGGAATGGATGGTGTAGAGATTTCCCATGTGTGCTCAACCACCATGCATGTATAGCCTTTTTCATTATCAACATCTCTCACTCAGGTCAGTTCAGTTCAGTTGCTCAGTCATGTCCGACTCTTTGCGACCCCATGAACCACAGCACACCAGCCCTCTCTGTCCATCACCAACTCCCGGAGTCCACCCAAACCCACGTCCATTGAGTTGGTGATGCCTTCCAGCCATTTCATACTCTATCGTCCCCTTCTCCAGCCCCCAGTCCTTCCCAGCATCAGGGTCTTTTCAAATGAGTTAGCTCTTCGCATTAGGTGGCCAAAGTATTGGAGTTTCAGCTTCAAAATCAGTCCTTACAATGAACACCCAGGATTGATCTCCTTTAGGATGGACTGGTTGGATTTCCTTGCTGTCCAAGGGACTCTCAAGAGTATTCTCCAACACCACAGTTTAAAGCATCAATTAATTCTTCAGCACTCATCTTTCTTTATAGTCCAACTTTCACATCCATACAGATGTTACTTTTGCTACAACTGATGAACTTGTACTGGCATATTAAGGTCACCCAAAGCCCAAATTTTATATTATAGTTCATGCTTCATGATCTAACTCTAAAGTTTATATAGAGAGGTGGAAGGCCCAGAATAGCCATCACAGAAATGAAAGTACAGAATGGACTTGGAGGACTGAAATTAGCCAACTTCAAAATTTACTATAAAGCTACTGTAATCAAGATACAATATGATATATATTGTAGAGAATTAAATACATTGTTGCTTTTATTCCTTTAAATAACCTGTCCAATTATGCATATGAAAATCAACTGTTTTATTTTACCTTCACTTATTCATTCTTTGATGCTTTTCTATATTTCGTGTAGATCAGAGTCTGAGCTATTTCCCTCTCTCCAAAGATTGTCTTTTAACATATTTTGCAAGACATCCTTATCAGCAGCAAACTCCTTCAATTTGGAAGTTTCTATTGATATATCCTTGAGCTCAGAGATTCTTTCCTCAGCTGTATCTAGTCTAATAATAAGCCCATGAAAGTATTTCTTCCAAATTTGTCATTGCTCTAACAGTTCCTTTGAGCTCTACCATTTCCTTTTATTTCTTTAGAATTTCCCTCTCTCTGGGTTACATCGCTCATCTGTTATTGCATGCAATCTACTTTACCTATTAGAGCCCTTAGCAAGTTCATCAGTTTTTAAAATTCTGGTCTGATAATTCCAATATCTCTGTTGTATCTGACTCTGGTACTGATGCTTGGTGTGTGTTCAAATTGTACTTTTTCCCTTTTTCTATGCTTTGTCATTTCATCTTTATAGCCAGACATGATCTATGGGTAAAATGAACTGCTGTAAACACGGCTTTAGTAATGTGGTGTTGAGGTTTAGGGGCAATGGGACACATTCTATGATCTGGTTTCAGTCTTTTAATATGCCTGTGTCTCTGGATGATAAATTTAATGTGTTCTTAGTTTTTATTTCTCCTTTAGTTAAAATGGGATGACTAGAATTGAGTATTTCCCTTCTCCTCAGTAGAAAGCTTGGGCTTCCCAGGTGGTTCAGTGGTAAAGAATCTGCCTGCCAGTGCAGGAGATTCAGGGGACACAGATTCGCACCCTGAGTGGGGCATGGCAACCCGCTCCAGTATTCCTGCCTGGGAAATCCCATGGATGGAGGAGCCTTGCTGGCTACAGTCCACAGGGTCGCAAAGAGTCAGACAGGAGTGAGCTACTGAGCACGCACGCAAGTAAAAGGCTACAGCTGACTGGAGTTGGGTATTTCCCTTCCCCCAGCTCATTTAGGAACTATCCCAGAAGTTTGGATTTGCCTTAATTAGTTTCTCCTGAAGGCATTCTTGTTAAGAACAGAGTGCTCTGGTCTATTTCAAGCCTGTAACATTTCCCCTCCCCCTACGAGATGCATTAGGGGACTTTTCTCTGATT
Source organism: Nanger dama (assembly GCA_917880005.1). Classification (NCBI taxonomy): domain Eukaryota; kingdom Metazoa; phylum Chordata; class Mammalia; order Artiodactyla; family Bovidae; genus Nanger; species Nanger dama. Next base: position 1,132,459 of record CAKJTW010000116.1, read on the forward strand.
TCACTTAAAGGACCTGGTTGAGCTCCAGGGAGGCAACTCTCTGGAAATTGTGGGGATTCTCAAATGACTGAGTTGCTCTGGACTATTTTAACTCTCTTGTCTACACTTAGCGTCCATCAGTTCGCCAACTAAGTTCTGGGTTTTCCTACGTGGACTGGCTTCTGCGGCAGTTTCTACTCCTGGTTATCTGCTCCGGTAAACTATAGCTCCTTGTTTTCTCTTTTCTCTCTTATTTTGGGGGCAACGGTTTGCCCTGAATTCTCCTCTCAGTTACCGGCTATGAAAAGTTGTTCAGCTTTTACCTGTTAGGACGGAATGGAGACTTCCAGGGCTTCTTACTTGTGGACCTGGAAGCATTAACTTTTAGGAACTTTCTCATGAGCGTATTTTCATATGCGAAAAAGGCAGATTAGAAAGCATCATGGTTCATACGTCTACCCAGCCCATTTGGCACACATGTAGCCCAGCCTGAGCCACCCTCTCAACTTCGACAGTGAATGGCAACTCTCTCATTTTTTAAAATTTTTTTTCATGTCTCTTCTATACTTATAACCTGAGATCAAGTGACCTTACCTGAAGACATGGTGCTCTTTCCCTCTATTTATAGAAGTAGACTTAAACAAAACAAAACAAAACAAAACAAAAAAACAAAAAAAACACCACACCAAAAACCCCGAAAAAGAAAACTTTGTGGTGTATATCCAGAGGCTTTGTACTTATTATTTTTTAAAATGCTTGCTTCTTTGGCTGTTCTGGGTCTTAGCTGTGGCGTGCAAACTCTCCGTTCGGCATGTGAGATCTAGTTCCCTGACCAGGGTTTGAACCTGGCCCCCTCTTCACTGAGAGTGCAGAGTCTTTACCACTAGATCCCTGGGCTTTGTACTTTAAATACTCAAAAAAACCACTTGGGGGTTTGTTATTTATTTTAGTATTCCTGAATAAAGAGACTGGCTAGTGAAGAAAAGACATTCTTTTAAAATTTTAATTGTGCTAGGCCTTTGAATGATCAGGGATTTTGTGAGAGATCTGAGCTGTCTGAAATGGACTAAAGAGGTATTGCGTGCCTCTTTCTATGCGGGTATTCAAGCAGATATTTGACATATAGCTGATGCAGTTTATGTAGAATTAACTGGAACAACAGATGAGAATTAGTGTTTGTGTTCTAAAGTCTTTTCCTGCTTTATATGGTAAATTTATACATTAAAAAAATAATAGTAGTAGTCATTAATTTCACTTGAGTCTACCTTCATAGTCACCAAATCTTGAATGAGTGAGTGAAGTCGCTCAGTCCTTTCTGACTGTGATCCCATGGACTGTAGATCGCCTGGCTCCTCTGTCCATGGGATTTGCCAGACAAGAATAATGGAGTGGGTTGCCATTTCCTTCTCCAAATCTTATTGTGACCCAAGTAACTAATTATTTGGTCAGGCAAAATACTGCCACTAACTGACCAATATTATCAAATAAACCAAATGCTTGAGGTCAGATACTACAAATTCATTTTGAATATTTTAACTAATATTTATATATAAATAGGATTTCTTACTTTAAATTTGTAGGATTCTTTGTTGACAATAGTTAGCCAAGCTGTGGAGTAGGAAAATTGCTGGAAATGTTCAGGCACCTAACTTACTATAGAAGAGAGCAGAATTGAAAAATGAAGGAAAGGGCAAGCTGACTCATAAAGACTTGAATTTGATTTGTGAGGGTGGAATGAAATATTATTGTGGAGTATGGGACATAACAGTGATACAAATAGGAACAATATGTAGAAGATTTGTGACTGATGTGAGGTAATAGATAATTTTTATGATATAAAATTGATGTAAAAGGGGTCAGCTATAAGAAAGCATTGAAGCTCTGAAGTATCAGAATTGGAAAGAACTTCAAGGAGGCAGAGAAGGGCTTTGAAAAGAAATCGCTTTGAACTCTGTGCACTCTGCAAAATGATGCAATTCAATTCCAAATTCTCTGGCATTTATGCATGTGATTTTAGGGGCAGCCAGTAAAGGGCATCAATATTAATGTAAAATTGTATTTTCAAAAAAACATTTAAGAAACTTTCATTAGACTAAACAAAAGATTCTTTTTGTGTGTGTGAAACAAAGCACTTTAAAAGGCATCATATTAGCTTTAATGAAATCAAAATTAGTGGCTATTCAGTACTAGTTTGTTCATTATTTATGCCACTATCTTCTTCTGTCGGGTCATTTTCAATTTGTTTTGTTTGAAATGAGGTTTATAAAATATGGTGATGCTTTTTAAGTCTCTTTCACTTGTTCATGATTGGATCATGCATTTGTAAATAAATGTGAAACTTCTTACGTTCACTAGTTCTTTGGAAATAAAAATACATTACTAATCCTAGTGGTTTCCAAGAACATGATTAAGTTGACTGTTGATACCACGAACTTTATTAATTCAATACATTCAATGGTTAAAAAAATAAACTTGATTTTCCTTCATGAAAAGTGGATTAGTAGCCCCAGGATATCTTGACATTTATTTTTAAAGTACAAAATAACATTTTGGCTAGAAGACTATCCAGTGCTCTCTTTTTCCCTATTTTAGTCTATAGTAAACAGGAAATTATGAAAAGAGGTGTAGTCGTTAATGTGTGCTAGCAATCATATAGTTCAACTAATTACCAATATCAGTACTTTTCACATGATTGCATAGGGCTGCTGTAATCTTCATATAGGACAGAGATTTTAAAAGTAGATATGAGTTAATGGTCTCATGCTATCCATATAGATGAATAATTCTATTTCAGCTAGAACTATGATGCAGTATTAAAATTTGTAAAAGCTGAATTTGGGTTGTTAGCAACATAATTGGGCTTCGAGATAATAAAAATTGGATATGGACCAAACCGGGATCCTAAGCAGGATTTCAGAAATAGCAAAAGTTTTTCAAAGTGTAGGATTATAACAATATTCCTTTAAAGTGAATGTTTTCTAGTCATATTTAATTCTGTAACTTCCTTTGTAACTCTACAGAAACATACTTCAATTAAAGAGTACCTAGTAATAGTTATTTCAAGTGCAGTACTTTAACGAAAGTTTTCAGTTAATAAACATTACAATAGGCACTTGGTTTATTTCAAGTACAATCAGTTGTAAAAATAAATCTTTAGAAATATGCATCATAAAATTTTACATTTTACGCCATGAGGTTAAGAGCAAATTAATAGAAAGTATGTAAAATACAATTGGTTATTGCTGCTTTACTAGATTGCTGGTGTTTTAGATTTTTTTACTTTATATTTGAAATGGGAAACTGAAGTGATTTTCCTTCTTAACATGCCAATCACATGTTACCATAACTAATTTTAAGTTCTTGAAAATATATAAATATAATTTTTAGCTTAAATAGTTTTTCCAGGACAATGTAAGCAAGGAAAATTACGTAAAATACCAGGTGTTTTTGTTTCTTTGGAAGCAGTCCTAAAACTACGAAAGTTAAAACTAATTTTTTAATAAACCTATGTATATTATCAAATATGGAAGAATTATATACAATACCATGTTTTTACATAAATGTTATGAGAACAGGAGATATGTGTATAAAAGAATTCATTAGAACATATCATGGAACATACTGTGTACCTCAGCGTAATATGTATGTGAATTAGGTGTTTAATTTGAAAATTCTAGTTGAGAGATTAAAAGTAGAACATCTAAGTATAATGAATTTCAATAATGCATTTAAGCAGTGTACTAAAATATTACTTCAATTGTAAGTGATATAAAAATATTGAGATTGTTTCCATACTAGGCCTTCGGAATTTGGGGTGTATTTTGTAGTGACCATGCATTTCAGTTTAATTATTAAAGTACAGTTGACTTACAATATTATAGTAATTTCAGGTGTTACAACATAGTGATTCAGATTTTTTTATAGATTGTCCTCCATTTAAATTTATTATAAAATAGTGGCTCTATTGCCTGTGCTGTGCAATATCCTTATATATTTTTTATCCTATACATAAGTTTGTACCTCTTAATCCCCTATCTCAATATTGGCCCTCCCCCTCCATTCCTCTCCCCACTGGTAACCACTAATTTACTATATCTGAGTCTGTTTGTGATATTCATTCTTTTGTCTGTTTTAGATTCTACATATGGGTGCAGATATACAATATTTGTCTTTCTTTGATTTTTTTCACCACAAATTTCTATGTCAGCACTGCACATTTTAAGTATTCAGCAGTCACGTATGACTGGTGGCTTTTCTTGGCAAACATAGTTCTGTACAAAGAAGGAAAGAGTGTTTCTCAGTGTTAACGGTTGAAGTGGGAGGAAAAGACATTTTCCCTCTGGGTAAATATTTAACCATCCTACTTGCACTCAGTTGGAAACAGAAACTTGAATTTATAATAAACAAAACTCATGTAAATATATAATCTAGCCCTAAATGTCCATTTACCAAACTACTTTAAATTGTTATTTAAGGATATTCAAGTTGAAACTATGCTGACTAAAATAATGCACTTAATATATATTGATATGTCTGAATTATTTCAGTGACATGAGAAAATCATGAGAAAAACAATGGAATATTGAACTAAAGATAGAATTTTATGCCAGAAATTTCATCACTTTAAGCTCTAAACAGGAATATTTTGCATCAAAGATTAATTTATATGTTACCAACTATCTATGTAGGAGGAATAAACTACAAAAAATACCAGCCAACAGAAACCTTTTACATGATGGTAAAGTTACTCTGTAGAAAGAGCTCATACTAGTAAATTACAAAGAAATAAATTCTGACATTACCTTTCCCACTTGCTGAATGGCCTGGAAAAAGTTATGTAATCTCTCTCAACCTCGAGTTTTCTCTTCTCTGAAATGATTATACCTTCCTTTCAGAGCTATGCCAATTAAATATAATCAAAGACACCATTCGAATTTCCATGAAAAGTATTTGCTGAACACATATCATGTTTACATGTCAAACAGTAGATTCTAATACATACTAGTGTTGCTCTTTTCTGAAAATACCTCACTCTGTTGCTGTGCCTCACTTTGGCATTTTGTAGTCTCATAAAAAAATCTGAAACATGTCAAACAATGATTTAACAACATTATTTGCTTCTGGCAACTTCAGTTGCTCAGCATGCCAAGCCCCCTGTCCATTACTAACAACCGGAGTTTACTCAAACTCATGTCCATTGAGTTGGTGATGCCATCCAGCCATCTCATCATCTGTTTTCCCCTTCTTCTCCCATATTCAATCTTTCCCAGCATCAGAGTCTTTTCAAATGAGTCAGTTCTTTGCATCAGGTGGCCAAAGTATTGGAGTTTTAGCTTCAAAAACAGCCCTTCCAATGAACACTCAGGACTGATCTCCTTTAGAATGCTCTGGTTGGATCTCCTTGCAGTTCAAGGGACTCTCAAGAGTCTTCTCCAATGCCATGTTCAAAAGCATCAATTCTTCTGCACTCAGCTTTCTTTGTAGTCCAACTCTCACATCCATACATGACTACTAGAAAAATCATAGCTTTGACTTAGACGAACCTTTGTTGTCAAAGTAATGTCTCTACTTTTAATATACTGTCTAGATTGGTCATAACATTGGTCTTCCAAGTAGCAAGCCTCTTTTAATTTCATGGCTGCCATCAGCATCTGCAGTGATTTTGGAGCCCCCAAAATAAACTCTGTCACTGTTTCCACATTTCCCCATCTATTTGCCATGAAGTGATGGGACCAGATGCCACGATCTTACTTTTCTGAATGTTGATCTTTAAGCCAACATTTTCACTCTTCTCTTTCACATTTATCAAAAGGCTCTTTAGTTCTTCACTTTCTGCCATAAGTGTGGTGTCTTCTGCATATCCAAGGTTATTGATATTTCCCCGGCAATCTTGATTCCAGCTTGAGCTCCATCCAGCCCAGTGTTCTCATGGTGTACTCTATAAGCAGGGTGACAATATACAACCTTGACATACTCCTTTTCCTATTTGGAACCAATCTGTTGTTCCATGTCCAGTTCTAACTGTTGCTTCCTGCCCTGCATACAGGTTTCTCAAGAGGCAGGTCAGGTGGTCTGGTATTCCCATCTCTTTCAGAATTTTCCACAGTTTATTGTGATCCACACAGTCAAAGGCTCTTGCATAGTCAATAAAGCAGAAGTAGGTGTTTTTCTGGAACTCTCTTGCTTTTTCGATGATCTGATAGATGTTGGCAATTTGATCTCTGGTTCCTCTGCCTTTTCTAAAGCCAGCTTGAACATCTGGAAGTTCATGGTTCATGTACTGTTGAAGCTTGGCTTGGAGAATTTTGAGCATTACTTTACTATCGTGAGTGCAATTGTGCGGTAGTTTAAGCATTCTTTGGCATTGCCTTTCTTTGGAATTGGAATGAAAACTGACCTTTTCCAGTCCTGTGGTTACTGCTGTGTGTTGCAAATTTGCTGGCATTTTGAGTGCAGCACTTTCACAGCATCATCTTTTAGGATTTGAAATAGCTCAACTGGAATTCCATCACCTCTACCAGCTTTGTTTGTAGTGATGCTTAGTTTACTTTTCTTTAATTTCATAAAGTAAAATCTTGGATTATTGGCATTCCATTTTCTTTTCTAATTTAGGTGTTTAATGCTATGAATTTTGTTCTGTTCACTGCTTTCACTGCATCCCATAAATTTTAAGTTGTATTTTAATTTAATTAGTCCAAATATTTATTAATGTTAACATGGTATATCATTCTCCATCACATTACTTTTGGCCTATCTGTATCTACATTTAAAGGGGTTTCTTATAGTTAACATATGGTTGGATCTTGAGTTTCATTCACTCTGAAAACTTGTTTATAATTGCTATATCTGGATCAGTAATATTTAATATGAATATTGACATAGAATAGTTACATGTTGACAGTGGTTTCCTAGTCATTGTACTTGTTTTGTGTTTTTTTTTTTTTTCTGTTTTCCCAATTTTTTTCTTTCTCAGGTTAATTGAGCATTCTATATGATTCCATTTTCTCTCTTAGTTTATTAATTGCACTTCTTTTAAAAAAAAAACTTTAATTTTTAGAGTAGTTTTTGGTTGAAGATAAAATCGAAAGGCAGTTACAGAGGCTTCCCTTATGCCTCTTTTTCTCACATATGCACAACCTCTCCTGTATCCACATCACTCATTAGAATGGTTCATGCTTTACCAAGGATGGACCTAGATTCACACATCATCACTCAAGGTCTGTAGCTCACAGTATGGTTCCTCTTAGTGTTGTACATTCTATGGCTTTGGACAAATATCTTGTGATATATTTGTGATATATATATATATATATATATATATATCACAATATACATTGTATATAGTACCATAAAGAGTATTTTCTCTGTCCTAAATATCCTCTGTGCTTCACTGATTCATACCTGGCCCCACAGCCGCTGGCAACCACTGATCTTTTCATTGTCTTCACAGTTTTACTTTTACCAGAGTGTCTTGTCTTATATTTGGAATCATACAGAATGTAGCCTTTTCAGATTGTCTTTTTTTTTTTTTTTTTTACTTAGTAATAATGCGTTTAAGGTTTCTGCATATAATTTCATGGCTTAATAGATCATTTCTTTTTAACACTAAGTAATATTCCATTGTCTGGATGTACCACAATTTATTCCTATTCCTTCTCCTACCAAAGGACATCTTGGTTGCTTGCAAGTTTGGTAGTTGTGAATAAATCTGCAATAAATATCCATATACAGGTTCTTGTGTTGACATATTTTCAACTATTTTAGGTAAGTACCAATGAGTGTGATTGCTGGGTCTTACAATAAGTGTATGTTTGTTTTTGTAAGAAACTTGCGGGCTGTCTTTCAAAGAGACTACCATTTTAATTCCTTCCAGCAATGAATGAGAGTTGTGTCCATGTTCATACTGTGAGTGTTCTGGATTTTGGCTATTCTTGTAGGTGTGGTATTCTGCTGCTGTGTGGTATCTTATTAGTGCTTTAATTTGCATTTCTCTGATGGCATAGTATGGAACATCTTTTTGTATGCCTGTTTTCCATCTGTATATTTTCTCTGAGGTGTTGATCTTCATTTTTAAAATCAGGTTTGGTTTCTAATGGCTGAGATTTTTATTGAAGTATAGTTGATGTACAGTATGAGTTACAGGTGTACAGCATAGTACTTCACAACTTTTAAAGGTTACACTCCATTTATAGTTATTGGAAAATATTAGCTATACTCCCCGTGCTGTGCAGTATCTCCTTGTAGTTAATTTTGTACATAATAATTTGTACCTCTTAATCTTTTGCTTCTACCATGTCCCTCCTCCTTTTCCTCACCCCACTGGTAACCACTAGTTTGTTCTCTATATGTGAGTCTGTTTCTTTTTTATATATTCATTAGGTTGTTATACTGTCTAGACTCAACATGTAAGTGAAATCTTACAGTAGTTTTGTCCTACTTGTTTTATTTAGCATAATGCCTTCCAAGTCCATCCATGTTACTGCAAATGGCAAAATTTTGTTCTTTATAATGGCGACAGGTAGTCCTGTGTGTCTGTCTGTTTTCATTTCAAAGTTGATATATTAATAAGTATGTTTCTTATTTGAACTTAAAGAATGGAATAATATTTGAATTCAGTATAAAAAATATGCCTTGAGAAGTTATCCTTAAATAGTGAAGGAGAAATAAGACTTCCTCAAACAAACAACATTTTTTTTTTTTTTTTTGCCAGAGCACTTGCCTTGGAAAAAGCCCAAATGAAAATCTTTAGAGAGGAACTGAGTAATGTAGAATATATACATGAGAGTCTCAGGTCTACGTAGAGGAAAGAGCATAGGATGAAGAATGAATGAAGAGTTTTAGATCCAGCTGAGGCAAAGACATCCAGCAGAGAACATTTTCCCGTGATGACCAGGAACTGACAAGGGTGATAGCCTCCCCCTGCACGGGGATGAATTTCAGTTTCCTATCTTACTGTCATTTAGATCAGGGTTCCCCAACCTCCATGATCTTATGCCTGATGATCTTAGGTGGAACTGATGTAATAATAGAGATAAAGTGCATGATAAATATGACACTTTTAAATTATCCTGAAACCATCCTCATCCTCTCCCCAGGTCCATGGAAAAATTGTCTTCCCTAGTGCCAAAAATGTTGGGGACCACTGTCTGTCTAATATCAGTACACATTTCAGCATGGTTTCCTGACCTTTGTTCATCCTCTTATGCAGAATAATTTAGGTTTGTTTTGGAGAAGCCTTACCTGATACAGGGTCCAAGTGCATGTGCTGTATTGAGGTGAGGTTTTTAGGAAAAAAAAAGAGCTAAAGAATCAGGATGGATCAGGGAAAGAAATTAATTAAGGATGTGGTCTTACCTGGAATCTAACTCAGCTTGAACCCCTGGGACTCCCTGGAGCATAAATGGTTCCACGTATCTGTCTTGCCCTGTGACAGATGGATAGGCCTTTGTAACCCCAAGTTAGGGAGTTATTACTTACAGGATAGTCTCAGACGATGCAAAACCTGCCATGCAGCATGTTTACTAACCTCAACAAATTCCAAAAATGTTAGGAGCACATATTTTAAAACAGGATTGTGATCAATCTGAAGGTGTACTTTTTCAGCTAACATAAGTTGTGCTCATGTCTTTAAGATGAAATTTCACTGTATATAAACTGCACCCAATTCTCAAATGTATTCAGTAGCACCTTCATACTATGATATATTCTGATTGTATTAAAATGATCTCTAATTATGGATGTAATAGTCATTTTTCTATATCACCTCAGTAGCTTGTAGAGCTTGTAGCAATATAAGAAGTACCATTTCACTCTCTTCTTACTATCTTTAGGCCAAAGCAACTGGCAGCTGCTCACTGAATCAACTATGAGCTTACTGCAATGGAGGGCAAAGACAGTCATCACGGGAGAGCTCAGTCATGTTTTCTGTTCACTGTACCAATCAATTCCTTTCTTTTCATCAGTTTTCTTTAACTGGAAAGACTCCATATCAACTGTTCTTGTGAATGTTACTTCTGCTTTACCTTATAACACACAGGCTTCTAAGATAAAACATCTCCAAGATTCATTAAAAGCAAATCTCTAAGTGATGTGGGGCCCACTAGTTAAATATAAACTTTCAGCGATCAATGCTAAGAAATAGAGGGAAACAACAGAATGAGAAACACTAGAGATCTCTTCAAGAAAATTAGAGATACCAAGGGAACATTTCGGGCAAAGATGGGCTCGATAAAGGACAGAAATGGTCTGGACCTAACAGAAGCAGAAGATATTAAGAAGAGGTGGTAAGAACACACGGAAGAACTGTACAAAAAGATCTTCATGACCCAGATAATCATGATGATGTGCTCACTAATCTAGAGCCAGACATCTTGGAATGTGAAGTCAAGTGGGCCTTAGAAAGCATCACTATGAACAAAGCTAGTGGAGGTGATGGAATTCCAGTAGAGCTGTTTCAAATCCTGAAAGATGATGCTGTGAAAGTGTTCCACTCAATATGCCAGCAAATTTGGAAAGCTCAGCAGTGGCCACAGGACTGGAAAAGGTCAGTTTTCATTCCAATCCCCAAGAAAAGCAATGCCAAAGAATGCTCAAACTACCGCACAATTGCACTCATCTCACATGCTAGTAAAGCAATGCTCAAAATTCTCCAAGCCAGGCTTCAGCAACATGTGAACCGTGAACTTCCAGATGTTCAAGCTGTCTTTAGAAAAGGCAGAGGAACCAGAGATCAAATTGCCAGCATCTGCTGGATCATGGAAAAAGCAAGAGAGTTCCAGAAAAACATCTATTTCTGCTTTATTGACTATGCCAAAGCCTTTGACTGTGTGGATCACAATAAACTGTGGAAATTCTGAAAGAAATGGGAATACCAGACCACCTAACCAGCCTCTTGAGAAATCTGTATGCAGGTCAGGAAGCAACAGTCAGAAATGGACATGGAACAACAGACTGGTTCCAAATAGGGAAAGGAGTACGTCAAGGCTGTATACTGTCACCCTGTTTATTTAACTTATATGCAGAGTACATCATGAGAAAGGCTGGGCTGGAAGAAACACAAGCTGGAATCAAGATTGCCGGGAGAAATATCAATAACCTCAGATATGCAGATGACACCACCCTTATGGCAGAAAGTGAAGAGGAGCTAAAAAGCCTCTTGATGAAAGTGAAAGAGGAGAGTGAAAAAGCTGGCCTAAAGCTCAGCATTCAGAAAATGAAGATCATGGCATCCGGTTCCATCACTTCATGGGAAATAGATGGGGAAACAGTGGAAACAGTGTCAGGCTTTATTCTGGGGGCTCCAAAATCACTGCAGATGGTGACTGCAGCCTTTAAATTAAAAGACGCTTACTCTTTGGAAGGAAAGTTATTACCAACCTAGATAGCCTATTCAAAAGCATAGACATTACTTTGCCGACTAAGGTCCGTCTAGTCAAGGCTATGGTTTTTCCAGTGGTCATGTATGGATGTGAGAGTTGGACTGTGAAGAAGGCTGAGTGCCGAAGAATTGATGCTTTTGAACTGTGGTGTTGGAGAAGGCTCTTGGGAGTTCCTTGGACTGCAAGGAGATCCAACTAGTCTATTCTGAAGGAGATCAACCCTGGGATTTCTTGGAAGGAATGATGCTAAAGCTGAAACTCCAGTATTTTGGCCATCTCATGCTAAGAGTTGACTCATTGGAAAAGACTCTGATGCTGGAAAGGGTTAGGGGCAGGAGGAGAAGGGGATGACCGAGGATGAGATGGCTGGATGGCATCACGGACTCGATGGACATGAGTCTGAGTGAACTCTGGGAGATGGTGATGGACAGGGAGGCCTGGTGTGCTGTGATTCATGGGGTCGCAGAGAGTCAGACACGACTGAGCAACCGAAATGAACTGAAATAGTAACTTCATTTTCAAAAGATAATCGCTTGTTGCTGAAGATCTTTAAATGATCCTATTTTAGTTTTTGATATTTTCTCCCATTATCACAAATTCTCCAGTGTTGGAGAAGACTCTTGAGAGTCCCTTGGATTGTAAGGAGATCAAACCAGTCAATCCTTAAAGGATGTCACTCCTGAGCATTCTTTGGAAGGACTGATGCTGAAGCTGAAACACCAATACTTTGGCTTCCTGATGTGAACAACTGACTAATTTGAGAAGACCCTGATGGTGGGAAGGATTGAATGTGGGGGAAGAAGGGGATGACAGAGGATGAGATGGTTGGAATGCATCACTGACTCAATGGACATGAGTTTGAGCAAGGAGTTGTTGAAGGACAGGGAAGCCTGGCATGCTGCAGTCCATGAGTTGCAAAGGGTTGGACACAACTGAGTGATTGAACTGAACTGCACCGTAAACAATTATATATGTTAAATTAGTGCAGATTCCTTCATTCTATCTAAAGGTGACTTACCTATGCCCATTCTCTTCAGTTTAACTCAAATTGAAATTGCATTTCAGCAAACATCTATGTCAATAAAGAGCATAACTTAGAGCTTACTCTGAAACCTCTTAATGCTTTATGTGGGTTGTTAGAAAATAATTTGTTTACTTAGAGTTGAAGACCATCCCATAATTGCTCAACTATATTTATGTAGAAAGTAAATGAGAAATAATTTGTAAATTGGGAGTGAACAGTTAAATAGTGTAAGATGGACTTCTGAAATATAGAATGGGAATCACATTTTTCCTTCACAGTATGATTTTTTTTTAATTTACTAACTTGTTAAGTTGAAATTTGTTTTCTTTACTGAACAGACAAATCTGAGTGTTAAAATTTGTTATCCAGTTAGGAAAATTCTCTATTTAGAGTACTAAAGATTTTACCTATTTTTGGAGTTGGGAAGCTTTGTTTTCCCTTATCATATGTTACAGAAATAGTATGTGAAAGACTATATTGGATTTGTTCTCAGGAGTTTTAGAAGTCAATATCTCCTATAAAGCAGCATATAACAGTTAGGATAGGTAATCTGTTCTGCCACTTCTGAATTGCTATTTAAGTGAATGTGTAAATAAGCTGACTTTTTCCCATGATGGGCCAGTATATTTTAATGCTAGGAGAAACTGCTGAGAAAATTAAGGGATGTTATAGTATTCTGTATTTTCAAATGAGTTTGCCAAGAGAGAATATGGATTCAGAAGTTTATGGTAACATGGCTTTTATTTTTCTGGAGTGCACTGGTAGCTTTGGCCACAGAACATCATGTGTCTGCCTCTACTCTAAATTTTGGTAGTTCACTTTTTCATAAAAATTATGACAAATTGTGTGATGGTTAGATTGATACTTAGTATTTATTGATTTAATATTAATATTTAACATTAATATATCAACATTATATTGCATAATCTTAATATTATATAATCAATAATATATAAGTTATTATATTAACTATATAATATTAATATATATCAAATATTTGTATTAATAATACTGAAGTGTGTAGACTTTCTCATCTCCAGGGGATCCTCCTAACCCAAGAATTGAACCCAGGTCTCCCACATTGCAGGTGGATTCTTTACCACCGGAGCCATAAGAGAAGCCCAAGAATACTGGATTGGGTAGCCTATTCCTTCTCCAGAGGATCTTCCTGACCCAGGAATTGAATTGGGGTCTCCTGCATTGCAGGTGGATTCTTTACCAACTGAGCTATCCCCATGGACTATAGCCTACCAGGCTCCTCCCTCCTTGGGATTCTGTAGACAAGAGTACTGGAATGGGTTGCCTTTTCCTTCTCCAGGGGATCTTCCTGACCCAGGGATCAAACCCAGGTCCCCCTGCATTCCAGGCAGACACTTTAACCTCTGAGCTATCAGGAAAGCCCAACTGAGCTATCAGGAAACCTCAATTTAATATTAAATATTTTTAATAAGTATCACAATTTTCAGTGCTAGTTACTACAGTGATACAGTTGTTTTATCTAAATGATATGGAATCCAATTCTACTAACCCACATTCACATTTTATATATAACAAATATATATAAAGTACATACATACATATTTATGTGTAAATACATAGGTCTTTTATTTCCTTTGAAATCCAGTCACTAAATAGAATGTTCATGCTTGGTTTGAAATATCAGTTAGGTATATTATGTCAGAAGTCAGAGCTTTAAAAATCGATAGATTCTCAGAACAGATCAAAAGGAAAAAGGTAAAAACCAAACATAAGTCTTTTAATAAAATGGTAAATAAATTGGAGAAAGAATAAATATAAATAGATTTTCAATTATAAAATATATAAGCATAATTAATATATAAATGTATTAAAATATATACTCAGTTCAGTTGCTCAGTTATGTTCAACTCTTTGTGACCCCAAGTCTTGCAGCACGCCAGTCTTCCCTGTTCATCACCAATTCCCAGAGCTTGCTCAAACTCATGTCCATCGAGTTGGTGATGCCATCCAATCATCCTGTCCTCTGTAGTCCCCTTCTCCTCCTGCCTTTATCCCAGCATCAGGGTCTTTTCAATGAGTCATTTTCTTCACATCAGGTGGCCAAAGTATTGGAGCTTCAGCTTCAGCATCAGTCGAAACTATGAATATAGAGTACTGATTTCCTTTAGGATTGACTGGTTTGATCTCCTTGCAGTCTGAGGTACTCTAAAGAGTCTTCTACAACACCACAGTTCAGAAGCATCAATTCTTCTGTGCTCAGCCTTCTTTATGGTCCAACTCTCACATCCATACATGACTACTGGAAAAACCATAGCTTTGACTGTATATACCTTTGTTGGTAAAGTGATGTCTCTGCTTTTTAATACACTGTCTAGGTTGGTCATAGCTTTTCTTTGAAGGAGCAAGTGTCTTAATTTCATGGCTGTAGTCACCATATGCAGTGATTTTAGAGTCCAAGAAAATAAAGTCTGTCACTGTTTCCATTGTTTCCTCATCAGTTTGCCATGAAGTGATGAGACCAGATGCCATGATCTTGGTTTTTTGAATGTTGAGTTTTAAGCCAGTTTTTCACTCTCCTCTTTCACTTTTCGTCACTCTTTAGTTCCTCTTCACTCTCTGCCATCAAGGTGTTGTCATCTGCTTATTTAGGTTGTTGATCTTTCTCCTGGGAATCTTGATTCCAGCTTGTGCTTTGTGCAGTCTGGTATTCATGATGTACTGTGCATATTAAAGTTAAATAAGCAAAGTGACAGTGTACAGCCTTGAAGTACTCTTCCCAGTTTGGAACCATGTGGTTGTTCCATTTCCGGTGCTAATCATTGCTTCTTCACCTGCATACAGATTACTCAGGAGGCAAGTGGTCTGGTATTCCCATCTCTTTCAGAATTTTCCACAGTTTGTTGTGATCCAAACAGTCAAAGGCTTTGCGATAGTCAGTGAAGCAGAAGTAGATGTTTTTCTTGAATTATCTTGCTTTTTTGATGGTCCAGCGGATGTTGGCAATTTGATCTCTGGTTCCCCTGCCTTCTAAATCCATCCTGAACATCTGGAAATTCTTAGTTCACATTCTGGTGAAGACTAGCTTGGAGAATTTTGGACATTACTAAGAAACAAGATATTCTAAGTATAAAAGTAGACTTTGTGATAGAAGGATGATGCCTGAAGACTTTAGGACTTGTAGCAACAAAGATGGTTAAATAACAAGGACTGTGGATTTTATGTTCAAACAGACATGAAAAGAGACAGTAGTTTTAAATCTTGCATTAATTTTGCTAAATAAGCACATGAAAGAATTGGTTCATTTCACCTCAATACAAAATACATTACTCTGTTTGTTCGTAATGGTTTCTTTAGTTAGCCTTTTAAATATCTGTAGAATCTATAATGTTCTTTATCTCATTCTTTAGGTTATAATATCGCTATTTCTCATTTTCTATGATTAGTCTATCTAGATGTTGATCAGTTCTTTTCGGAATATGAAATTATGGCTGTGTTCATTTTCTGCACTGTTTTTCATTTCCTAATTCATTAATTTCTGTGTTCATTATTTCTTTTCCTAAGTGATTTGCTTTTGTTCTTTTTTATTTTTTAAATTATCATTATTATTATTTTATTTTTTGCTGTGTTAGTCCTTAGTTGCCACACACAGGATCTTCATTGCAGCATGAAGAACCTTTGTTTGTGGAGCCCAGGAATCTCACTAGTTGAGGCTTTGGGCCTCCGGAGCCTGTGGACACTGTAGTTTGCGGTGCCCAGGCTCCTAGTTGTGGCTTGCGGGCTTAGTTTCTCTGGGGGCACATGGGGTCTTAGTTCCCTCACCAGGGATTGAACACATGTCCCTTGCATTGTACAGTGAATTCTTAACTACTGGGCCACCAAGGAAGTCCCTGTTCTTTTATTTTTATTTTTAAGTTGATATTTAAATTATAGATTTAATACTTTTTTTTTCCTAATAGGAGCACATGAAACTATACATTTCCCTCTTAGAACCACAGGCTTCTGTGGTGGCTCAGGTGGTAAAGAATCCACCTGCAATGCAGGAAACTAGAGTTCGATCCCTGGGTTGGGAAGATCCCCTACAAAAGGGAATGGCTACCCGTTCCAGAATACGATTTCCCTTTTGATCATTCACTTATTTAGATGTTTGTTGCTAATTTCCAAATGTTGAGGTTTCTTGGAAATCTCATTATTTTACATTTCATTGCATTTTTGTCAGAGAACAAACTATATTTCAACATTGAAATAATTTACTGACTGTATTTTATGGATCATCATGTATCTTAGTTGTTCTTGAAAAGAATGTGTACTTTGCAAATATTTGATGTAATGTTTTATAGATCTCAATTTTATTATATTATTTATATTATATACTTTTTATATATTTTTGAAAGGAAATAATGCATTTTATTAGAAACTAGTGAAAATAAAAATTATTTTTTTTTATTGAAGGATAATTGCTTTACAGAATTGTTGTTTTCTGTCCAACCTCAACATGAATCAGCCACAGGTATACATATATCCTCTCCCTTGTGAACCTCCCTCCCATCCCCCATCCTATTCCACCCCTCTAGACTGATGCAGAGCCCCTGTTTGAATTTCCTGAGCCATACAGCAAATTCCCATTGGCTGTCTGTTTTACATATGATAATGTAAGTTTCCATGTTAACTCTTTCCATAAATCTCATCCTCTCCTCCCCTCTCCAATGTCCATGAGTCTGTTCTCTCTGTTTCTCCATTGCTGCCCTGTTAATAAATTCTTCAGTACCATTTTTCTAGATTTCGTGTATGTGCATTAGAATATGACATTTATCTTTCTCTTTCTGACTCACTTCACTCTGTATAGTAGGTTCCAGGTTCATCCACCTCATCAGAACAGACTCAAATGTGTTCCTTTTTATGGTTGAGTAATATTCCATTGTATATATATATGCCACCACTTCTTTATCCATTCATCTGTTGAGGGACATCTTGCATCTTATAATTTTTTGCTTGGTTTCCTTGTGTTTGTGAAGTTGTGTATATAAAGGACAGAGGGAAGTTAAACACATCCAAATAGGAGGATGGTTTTCTCTATTATGCCATTTACTCCTACCTATTTTGCTTAATGTATTTTGAAATTCTGTTGTTAAGTGCATATAGTTCAGGAAACATTATTTAAAACAACATCTCTTGGCAATCTATCAAACCTCTCCACAAAAGTAGAGGAAAAACAAGACTAATTTTAGTGAATAAACTTTAACCCAACTTGTGATATGCATCATAGACAATTCACAAAAGAAACTGCAGATATAAAGCAATCTCATTCTTTTATATAGCTGAGCAGATGTAACCTGCTCAATACATGTTTCAAACATGTATTCAAGATAAGTGATACTCAAGGAAGATTTTGTCATATATAGTTTTGTCACACATAGTTTTTGTCACATATGGTTCATCCTATACATCTGGTCATTGGACAGCCATTTTGCTTGCTAATTGCCTTTATCTAAAGGAAAATGAATTGCTCCCACCTTTATAATGGGCCAAAAGTTTCTAACCTGGAGTCAGTTGCAGTAAGGTTCCTATCCTCCCAAGGAGAATGGAAGAGAAAGTTACTGTCTCTCTTGATGATGATACTTCCAGATGGCTTCCAGATCCTTGAGGAAAAGATTTCTGGTTTGTAAAATTGGCAAGGGGTTTATTTTAAATGTATCTTGAAGGGACAAAGAAAAAAAAAACCCAATATTAACTTTCTAATTAAATGCTCTAAGACTGTAATGAGGAGAACAGACATCACTTGTCTTCTTTCATCAGAGAAAACATATTTTATTTAATTAGATTTGTATTTACCCTAATAATACACTTTTAGTTTATGTCTTATTAACTAATTGACTATTTAACTTTATGAAATTATTTTATGTAGTTGTAATACTCCTCAACTCATTTTTTTTTGAATATGATCACTATATTTCTTACCATTACTTTTGCATGGTATACTTTTTCCATCTTTTTTTACTGTTCTTCTTTTTAACTATATATTTTAGTTTTCTGTAGTGTATCCTCTATTGATTTTCTTTCTTCTATTGTGTCCCTTTTGATGTTAATGTCACACACTGACTTTAAAAAATCTGTTATTTTAATATTCAGTGCTAGGTTTTCCATTTTGTTCCTTTTACAGATTCCAATTCTCTCCTTAAATAGTCTCTCTACTGGCCTATTTTATCCATGTTCTTTCACAAAATTATATTTAGCATAATAACTTTCATGCCCTTCTGGTGCTAATTGTAACTTTGAGTTATGTATTTTTTCTTACTAAATGTTATTTCTCTCACCCATGGTTTATATGTCCCTGTTTCTCTTAATGGGTAATAACACTGTATCATATAGTGGATGTTTTGGTATAATCTTGAAACTCTGCTTCCATTTTATTCTTCTGGCAGTAACGTTATAGGGGGTTACCTTGGACTCCTGTAGGCTTGTTTTTATTTTTACTTTTTGTTAAGGTGGTTCTATTTCAGTTTGTCCATAATCCTATGGTGAATCCATAGTCCAGGCATAGTTTTTTTTTCCCGCCCCTAATGCAGTGTTCTTTGAAGTTTCAAGTGAAACCAAGAGTTCTTATACTAAACTGTGTCTACGTGAACAGAATCAAACACACAGTTTTGCCTTACCTATAAACTGGGCAGCAATTTAAACCTCTCTTCCGTTCTTTCACTTTAGTATATGTTGTTTTTCCTGAACTGCTTCGAATCTTACCTGTGTGTGAACAGTTCAGAGTGTACTGAAGCGTTTTTTGAATTTTTTTACACAGATCAGGAGGCTATGCCCCTCTCTCCCCAACCAGCACTACGGCTTTGGCCTTTTCCTGATGTATACAGACAGCCCCATTTTCCGAACACTGAGGCAGTCCCACCCTCCTCTGACTTCAGAGGCCCATCAGGCTGCAGTTCTTGACTTGAACCTGAGCTAGAGCACTTTGCAGACACTGTGGTTCCCTCAGCAGAGAATCTGTATAAATTCGTCTAGTACTACTGCGGTCCCTTTAATTCATAAGGTGAGATGCCTTCTACTTTTGGCCTGCTGTTTTTGTTCTCTACTGACATGAAAGAGGCTCCCCCTCTAAGTATTTAATTGCCAAATGAAGGAAAATTACCCTGATAGATGTACCATCACTATCAGAACTAAAATTTAAGGTTTTTTTTCTCTTCGTATATAAATTGATTTTGTTAGAAAACTTGGAAACATGGGATTCAATTTGAGAAATTATGTACTTGTAAAAGGGTTTGGTAATTAATTAATTTCCACTGTAGGATTTAACACAAAAATTGCTGAGTCTGTGAAGCACTCTGGCCCACTGAGTAGTGTTAAACTAGAATTTTTAGGCAAATATACCATTAATAGTCATATTCACTGTATATACATAGGAGTTTTCAGGAGCTTTATGATTATGAAATTTTAGTTATGCTTTAAAGAATATTTGCTCTTGCTAGTGTTGAGTAAACAGAGGTGCAAGACTTTTTTTTCCATCAGCATTTTGGTATCAACAACAGCTTTAAAGTTTCAGGTTCATTTTGAATTCAAGCAGATAAACTGCCTAAACTAATAATATTCAGTTCAGATATAATTAAAATCCTTATTAAAGCATATTAGTTACTTCAGGAAAATATTATTCAAGGAGATAAGAGTATATTGGAAGAGAAACAAAGGCTACAGAAAAATCAAGAAGGATCAATGTATTGCCCAGAAACTAACAAATTATTGACCCAAGTATTCACATTTTGATAGGAGAAAGCAAAAGAATTATAACCAATAAAATAAACGATAGAGGGAAGTTTCTTAACTAAGATGAATTTGAAAAGGAGTAAAAATAAAAATGAGTGTCTTATATATGGACATGATAGTCCATATCGAGTTTTAGTAAAGCTTTTTTTTCATTTCAAAGAACTCTAATGTTTTCTGTCTATAATATTGTTCCTTATATAGGTCATCCCATCCTCTCCTCCTCATGCTTACAGGTAGGAGAATGAAAGAAGTATGGCAAGTGTAACATTCCTGATTATTTAATAACCTCATCAATCCAACCTCATGCTCCCTCTGTAATTCCTGGTCCACACTGTCTGATGGGCATGGTATCTCAGATGGATACAGCAGTAGCGCTGCATACTTTTTCCACATCTGTAGTAAACTAAACATGTGATTATTGTCCTTTCTGCCCCCCCTTCATGTTCTAAATTCTGTAATGGCCTATACCACATCCCGGTACGTGGTGGTTTTTACCCAGCTTTGGTCTGTTAGGTGTGACCTCGAAGAGTCATGCTCTAGGTTCTTCTTCTCTCAATTATTTCTCTTAACTAGTAGTGATCTGAATGGGGTTTTTTTGGAGACAACTTCTAAAACAGTCTGTTGACCTCCTCCCCAGCCTTTGTTACCAGTAACAAGAGACTGGATGACAAAGGTCTGACTGTCCTCTGCCCTTTCCCCCTAACTTCTAAATTCAGCAAAAACAGAATACACATGAATATCTCATTTTTTACTGTCTGGTTTATTGTATTAGTCAGCTTTTTCTTCCTAGATGAAGAGAGAAAGCCACAAATCCTGATATGGCATCTTCACTAACTCTGGGTTTTCTAGGTGTTTCAAGAATAGGGTAAACTGGCAACAGAATTGCTCATTTATAAAGCCAGATCAGATCTCTTAGCTTTACCTAATTCAAGACAAATCATCTCCTCATCAGGTGTTACCTTAAAAACAAATTAATACACTGAGATACGATGCTTTTCTAACAGAATGCACATTCTGGAATTTAATGCACTATTGATTCCTTGCCAGAAGGAGAAAGATGTTGAACTGTCGTTATTTCAGAAGAATTTCACTTTGAAACCTGGCTGTCAGTTCACAGCATGACACAAGTGTTTGAAAAAACAAACTGCTGTTGAGCACAAGAAGTATGACAAAGTGAAAACTATAAATTTCATCTTTTTCATCTCTTCCAGTTTTCAGCATCCATTTATAAAACAAGTCCATGTTTTAGGTCAAAGAAAATAGGTGGTTATAATCACACCAAGCTGACATATCATAGTTTGATTCTTCATATTGACAAAAACAAACATCGGAACATACAAGATAAACAGGCCACCAGAAGTTAACTACAAGTTGTTAACTGTCAGATCTGAAATTGTACAAGTCTTAAGCTTCTTACTCTGTTCTTCAAAGAGGATCTGTGATATAGCCCTAATATGACTTTTCATAATTTTCAAATTATTCAATTTAAAATACATTGCATTCCACTAATTTTCTTTTTTTTAAAATCAATTTGTTATTCTCCTAAGCATAAACGACTTACATTATTTCATGCTGGTCTCCTTTGTCTCTTTGATGTCTCTTTCTGCTCAGTTCTGATATGTCTAAAATCTACACCCCCATTGAGATCTAAGTCAATTTTTTTTACCCCTTAGGGCAGATATCTCCAGAGAAATACATGATTATTTTCTCTGAGCTGACAATAAATTTATCTGAAGTAACCCTTTGGCACTTAATACTATATTACATGATTTATGACAAAATTTAATCACTTACTCCTTGACTATAAATATCAGGGCAAATTAATCCTTATATACCTTACTCTGAGCATCTCAGTTGCAATAATATCAATATCTACTTATTTATTGCATATCTCTTTGCAACAAAAATTATGAGTGCTCATGAACAATGAAGTACATTGCTTTAATGAATCCAGGAGTCACTCCTGGCATTTGGACTGGTACCAAAAGTCCAAAGAACTCAGGGAAGGTAGGTTGTATAAATTCAACATAGTTTTCAACTTGCTTCAGGGGATCCTGGAGGAAATTATGAAACAATAGGGGCCACCTGGGTTAACTCATTACTACTTTTACAGATTGCTACAAATTGCATACTTTGGAGGCAATTGGAGACTATATGTGGTGCTTTAAAATTCTCTTGGATTCCAAATTATAAATCTTTCCAAATTACCCTGCCAACTGGTACACCAGCACTTTCTGAGAGAAGGGAAAAATCAACTATTGTACAAATTCTGATAATTCCACACAGAATCCTATGTCTCATAAAAGGTAAAATAATGATCCTACCTAGTTATTTGTGTATATTGATAATCATCGTTAATAATGATCTAATATGGTCACTAGAAATTTATCAGTGAATAGTAAAGATGTATGATTTCAAGGATGTTTGTATAAATTTCCTTTTTCTTAAATGCAATTTTCACTATACACATAGGACTCATGTTAGCATAAACTACCACCACTTTGAGTTTGATACAGTGAGACTTAGTGCTTTTTCTCTAAGAGTTTGTATGTTTTTCTTTAGCTATTTTAATGTAACCGACTGAACAAATTTTTATAACTTCTTAACTTTAGGTCATTATGCAAATTTAGGCCTTCTAAAATGAACTGAGGTTGGTTTGATTTTGAGTAAAAGGTTCACATGTCTTAGTTCAAAGGATTTGTGGTCTCTGAGGTTCAATGTTAGGTTGTTGACAGTATAAAAGTGATCATTGATATATTCTCTAATGTACTGTATTCCTCAGATAATTGTTCATAATTATGAAGGTCCTGAACATAAACTGTTACATTTGGTTAGTTTGCATAAACTTACAGTTAAATGCCCTGTACTCATCATTATAAGGAATTAATTCTTGATCACTATTTCATCTAAGTACCAGTATTTATTTTATAATTTTGAATTTAATTTCTTATTTTGCAAGCATATTAAAGATAAAACTTTAGCATGTCAGAAACTTCAGCAAATATTTGTTCAAGCTCATTGATTTTACAGTTAAAGGAAATAAAGCCTGTCAGTGGCAGAATGAACACCTTGATGAAAGTCCTTTTTTTTTTTTTTTGATATTTCATGTTGATTCCCAGTAGTTTAACCTATACTTAACCCAGAACAATTTCTTTGACTATCAGTAATATTCTACTTTCTGTTTGAGTTCAGTGTACTCTCCAGGGATGATTCGGTATAATAAGATTTGCTGTACTTTAAGTTAGTCATTTCTTTTAGAGTAGAGTTGGTATTTAGAATTACTAATTTTGAGAGGGTGGGGCACTTTTAATTTCAAATTTATGTCCAATTCTTAAAAAGTGGGTCATCATGAAGATAACATTTTGCATAGTAGGCAGGCATTGTGTTTTTGTTATACATGTCTCAAATGGAAAATATTTGCTGAGATATGAATTTTTGCATGTTTACCTGGGGGCTGCTTTCACTACAGGTTCTTCAGGAAGACAAAAGGCATACTGTCTTAAAAACTCATTATTTATTAGTCAGTAATGTAGTTACAAAGCCTTATGTCAGTCTTTCTCAATGTGTTGTTTGGTTGACATCAGAGGCAAGGGTTGATTGCTTGTTAGAAATGCAGATTCCCGGGCCTCTACCTACAACTGATAAAGTTAAATTTCTAGGAATGGGGTCAGATAATCTGCATTTTAAATAAGCAACAAAGGAATTCTTGTGCGCATTAACAGTAAGAGCAACTATCGCTGTCTTTTCCTACTCAGGCGTTTATGAAACACAAGGAAATATCTTGTTCATTAAACTTTGGTTCAGCTCTTAAAATAGGATAAATACCCTCCAAGATCCCATTTGCTTTGGGTCTAGGCCTTATGTTTGAAATTTGACTCTTGATTGCATATCTGTCTGAAGGTAGGAAAGACCAGGAGAGAGCCACATGAAGAGCCTGAACTCCAGTAAAGACCCTGGTGTTTCAATTCCTATAGAATACTCATCCTCTAGGGGGAAAAATCCACTATCTTGAACCAGATGTTTGTTCCAAGTCATTAGGGTTAAGTTTCAAATATGCCATCAACTATTACGAAGGTCAGCTGCTGTTTATAATATATTATAAAATTATGCAGCTCAGACTCTACTAAAAGGCAGAGAAATGTTGAATTCATCATTTATTCAATGAATATTTATTGAGAACCCACTGGGCACTAGAAATAGAACAGTGGGGAAATTGATAAAATTCATGTTCTTATGGAAATTGATGGAGAAGGCAATGGCACCCCACTCCAGTACTCTTGCCTGGAAAATCCTGTGGACAGAGGAGCCTGGTAGGCTGCAGTCTATGGGACAGCTAAGAGTCGAACACGAGTGAGTGACTTCACTTTCACTTTTCACTTTCATGCATTGGAGAAGGAAATGGCAACCTATTCCAATGTTCTTGCCTGGAGAATCCCAGGGATGGGGAGCCTGGTGGGCTGCCGTCTCTGGGATCGCACAGAGTCGGACACGACTGAAGCAGCAGCAGCATGGAAACTGCATCTTTAATGGTTGGAAATATAATAAATGAATCTTCTGAGACAGTAAAACATAAGCAAAGGAGATGAAAAAATAAGGTATGTGGGTATCTGGAAGAAAGTATTCCTGGTAAAGGAAACAGCATATGCCAGCACTCAGAGGGAGAAGCAATCTGAGTGTTTGAGAAACAACGATTGTGACGGAAGTAAAATAATCAGAGGATATGAGTCATGTCTGAGAGATAGTGGGGAGTGATGGAAGACAATGGAATGAGCTTGTTGGCGTATCTGAAAATTTCAGTTTTTACTCTAATAACATTGGTGGTCTAGAGAAATTAGGAGCAGTCTAGTTACAAAATTCTAGATTTCATAAAGCCACTCTAGATTTTATGTTAAATAAAATGTAGAGGAAAATGGAAGGAAGCAAGATGATCCAAAATCTATAATTCAGGTGAGAAATGATTTCAAGTTAGGTCAGGAGGAATAACAGTAGAGGTGGTAGTATGTGGTCAGACTCTGGAAATATTTTGAAGGTAACTTGGTGGATTTTAAGTGAAATGCACAAGAAAAGTAAAAACTAACTCTAAATTTTTGGTTTGAACAACTGGAAGATTTTAACAAAGACAGGAGATGACTGAGAATAGTAGCTTTATAGGAAGGTCAATAATTTAGATTTTGAAATTTTCAACTTTGTTAAATTTTATATGATTTATTTATTTTTAATTTTTTTTGGCCATGCCCTAAGGCATGTGGTATCTTAGTTCCCCAACCAGGGCTTGAACCTTCACTTGCTGCATTGGAAGCACGGAGTCTTAACCTCTGGACCTAGATAAGTCCCTAGATAAATTTTAGACCTCCAAGCAGAGAGAACAAGCAGTTAGATAGAACTTAACTCTAAGACATGAACTGTGAACTTCCAGATGTTCAAGCTGGTTTTAGAAAAGGCAGAGGAACCAGAGATCAAATTGCCAACATCTGCTGGATCATGGAAAAAGCAAGAGAGTTCCAGAAAAACATCTACTTCTGCTTTATTGACTATGCCAAAGCCTTTGACTGTATGGATCACAATAAACTGTGGAAAATTCTGAAAGAGATGGGAATACCAGAACAACTCACCTGCCTCTTGAGAAACCTATATGCAGGTCAGGAAGCAACAATTAGAACTGGGCATGGAACAACAGACTGGTTCCAAATAGGAAAAGGAGTACATCAAGGCTGTATATTGACACCCTGCTTATTTAAATTATATGCAGAGTACATTATGAGAAAACTTGGACTGAAAGAAGCACAAGCTAGAATCAAGATTGCTGGGAGAAATATCAGTAACCTCAGATATTCAGATGACACCACCCTTATGGCAGAAAGTGAAGAGGAACTAAAAAGCCTCTTGATGAAAGTGAAAGAGGAGAGTGAAAAAGTTGGCTTAAAGCTCAACATTCAGAAAACTAAGATCATGACATTTGGTCCTATCACTTCGTGGAAAATAGATGAGGAAACAGTGTCAGACTTTTTTTCCCCCTGGGCTCCAAAATCACTGCAGATGTGACTGCAGCCCTGAAATTAAAAGACGCTTACTCCTCGGAAGGAAAGTTATGACCAACCTAGATAGCGTATTAAAAAGCAGAGACATTACTTTGCCAACAAAGGTCCATCTAGTCAAGGCTACCATAGTTTTTCCTGTGGTCATGTATGGATGTGAGAGTTGGACTGTGAAGAAAGCTGAGTGTCAAAGTATTGATACATTTGAACTGTGGTGCTGGAGAAGACTCTTGACAGTCCCTTGGACTGCAAGGAGATCCAACCAGTCCATTCTAAAGGAGATCAGCCCTGGGTGGTCTTTGGAAGGAGTGATGCTAAAGCTGAAACTTCAGTACATTTGCCACCTCATGTGAAGTGTTGACTCATTGGAAAAGACTCTGATGCTGGGAGGGATTGGGGGCAGGAGGAGAAGGGTACGACAGAGGATGAGATGGCTGGATGGCATCATCGACATGATGGACATGAGTCTGAGTGAACTCTGGGAGTTGGTGATGGACAGGGAGGCCTGGTGTACTGCAATTCATGGGGTTGCAAAGAGTCAGACACGACTGAGTGACTGAACTGAGCTGAACTACCTCCAAGAACCAAAATTTAGTCACCAAGAGAGTGAGCTTTGTTAGGGAAAGTAAAGGGATGAAAGTTTGTCCCATAAGGCACCCAGCCTTAAGAAGTCTGGGAAATGAAGAGGAACTAGGAAATGATTCTGAAAAAAGTAGGTAAAGGAAGGAGACAACTGGAAGTATGTTGTGTTCTAGATGGTAAGAAAGTGTTTCAAGGAGAGTGGCCACATCTGTCAGGCGCTGCCGGGAAGTACAGTCTTAAAAGCCCTGGTAATTGGCCGCTGGATTTACTAATATGAAGGTCGTTGAGAATAACTATCTTTTATACAAAGAAAACTATATGGGATGGGGGCGGGGATTATTGCTCTTCAGCATCTGAGTGAGGGCAGTGATGCAAAATAACCTCAGTTGGCCAGTGCAGCAGTGAAGGTGACTCACCAAGAATCTGAGTGATCCTGTGTCATAGTTCGTTCATGACAGTCCCAGTTTACTTCAGACAGTCCTGATTTATTCCTGTGGTATTTAACAATGACACTGATTTTCACTTTCAGATATTTTCCAGCTGTGACAATAAAATAAGTGGTCATATTATCTATAATACCATCATTAAAGGCTGTGGTCTTGATGCACAAAACCTGATGTCCTGTCTAGAAAGCAAGAACAGTCCATATGATATTGCTTTTATCTGGTCATATTTGGCTACAGTGGTGCAGGTGTGGAAGAAGGCAGAGACATGGATTTAAACTGAGATACAGTTTTTTCAGTGCAGTTTAGATGAAGAAATGGAGGAGCAAGAGAGTTAAGGGTACATGCAGAGAGTTTGTAATGTTTAGCTATTGACTTCAATAGAGAAAGGAGGAGAAAACGAGTAGGTGGCTGTGGGGAGAAAGTGTGGTGACAGAGATTTTCAGTTGCAAATGGATTGAGTATTTTCTGGATATGTGGAAATAGAAGGACTGAGATCGAAAGAGAGTGATGGAGTGAAATGTTAGAATTTGAAATTAGAGTCATTGAGGATGTTGAAAATGACAATTTCCCATGTACGGTTATGAAAATAAGGGCTGAAGTCAGCTAGAGCATGAGATCACTGGAGGAGAAAAGTTCAAGGATCAGAGACAAAAGATAGGATAGATCACCTAGACATTTATATTACAAGAAATAGAATTGGTATTATACAGGGGAGAGTGATGGAGAAGGCAAAGGCAACCCACTCCAGTATCTAGCCTGGCAAATCCCACAGAAGGAGGAGCCTGGTAGGCTGCAGTCCATGGGGTCGCTAGGAGTCGGACACAATTGAGAGACTTCACCTTCACTTTTCACTTTCATGCACTGGAGAAGGAAATGGCAACCCACTCCAGTGTTCTTGCCTGGAGAATCCCAGGGATGGGGAGCCTGGTGGGCTGCTGTCTATGGGGTTGCACAGAGTCGGATACAACTGAAGCGACTTAGCAGCAGGAGAGAGTGGCAGGCATTCAAGAGTTAATATATATGAGAAATGAGGAGAGTGACTTTTAAGTTTGTTGACCCAAATTAGGAGTTTTGATTGTATTAATCACATAGCATGAATTTCAAATCTAGCTACTTTTCAGTTCAGTTCAGTTCAGTCGCTCAGTCGTGTCTGACTCTTTGCGACCCCATGAATCGCAGCACGCCAGTCCTCTGTCCATCATCATCTCCTGGATTTCACTCACACTCACATCCATCGAATCCGTGATGCCATCCAGCCATCTCATCCTCGGTTGTCCCCTTCTCCTCCTGTCCCCAATCCCTACCAGCATCAGGGTTTTCCAATGAGTCAACTCTTCGCATGAGGTGGCCAAAGTACTGGAGTTTCAGCTTTAGCATCATTCCTTCCAAAGAAATCTCAGGGTTGATCTCCTTCAGAATGGACTGGTTGGATCTCCTTGCAGTCCAAGGGACTCTCGAGTCTTCTCCAACACCACAGTTCAAAAGCATCAATTCTTCGGCGCTCAGCCTTCTTCACAATCCAACTCTCACATCCATACATGACCACTGGAAAAACCATAACCTTGACTAGACGGACTTAGTTGGCAAAGTAATGTCTCTGCTTTTGAATATCCTATCTAGGTTGGTCATAGCTTTTCTTCCAAGGAGTAAGCGTCTTTTAATTTCATGGCTGCAGTCACCATCCGCAGTGATTTTGGAGCCCCCAAAATAAAATCTGACACTGTTTCCACTGTTTCCCCATCTATTTCCCATGAAGTGATGGGACCAGATGCCATGATCTTCATTTCCTGAATGTTGAGCTTGAAGCCAATTTTTTCACTCTCCTCTTTCACTTTCATCAAGAGGCCTTTTAGTTCCTCTTCACTTTTCTGCCATAAGGGTGGTGTCATCTGCATATCTGAGGTTATTGATATTTCTCCCGGCCATCTTGATTCCAGCTTGTGTTTCTTCCAGCCCAGTGTTTCTCATGATGTACTCTGCATAGAAGTTAAATAAGCAGGATGACAATATACAGCCTTGACGTACTCCTTTTCCTATTTGGAACCAGTCTGTTGTTCCATGTCCAGTTCTAACTGTTGCTTCCTGACCTGCATACAGATTTCTCAAGAGGCAGGTTAGGTGGTCTGGTATTCCCATCTCTCTCAGAATTTTCCACAGCTTATTGTGATCCACACAGTCAAAGGCTTTCGCATAGTCAATAAAACAGAAATAGATGTTTTTATGGAACTCTCTTGCTTTTTCCATGATCCAGCGGATGTTGGCAATTTGACCTCTGGTTCCTCTGCCTTTTCTAAAACCAGCTTGAACATCAGGGAGTTCACGGTTCACATATTGCTGGAGCCCAGCTTGGAGAATTTGAGCATTACTTTACTAGCATGTGAGATGAGTGCAATTGTGCAGTAGTTTGAGCATTCTTTGGCATTGCCTTTCTTTGGGATTGGGATGAAAACTCACCTTTTCCAGTCCTGTGGCCACTGCTCAGTTTTCCATATTTGCTGTCATATTGAGTGAAGCACTTTCACAGCATCATCTTTCAGGATTTGAAACGGCTCTACTGGAATTCCATCACCTCCACTAGCTTTGTTCATAGTGATGCTTTCTAAGGCCCACTTGACTTCACATTCCAAGATGTTGGCTCTAGATTAGTAATTACACCATCATGATTATCTGGGTCGTGAAGATCTTTTTGTACAGTTCTTCTGTGTATTCTTGCCACCTCTTCTTAATATCTTCTGCTTCTGTTAGGTCCAGACCATTTCTGTCCTTTATCGAGCCCATCTTTGCATGAAAGTTCCCTTGGTATCTCTAATTTTCTTGAAGAGATCTCTAGTGTTTCCCATTTTGTTCTTTTACTCTATTTCTTTGCATTGATTGCTGAAGAAGGCTTTCTTATCTCTTCTTGCTAGAGAGGAAGAAGAGAAACTTGTCTGAAAGTATTGGGTTGGGTGAAAAGGCATCCCAATTTTTGGCCATACCAGCAGTATTCAAGAGAAAGAAGACACCTGCCTCCTTTAAGAACTAGTGTTGAAACTTGGTGTGGAAATAGAATATTTAATAGTGAACATAGGGAAAGCATTTGAGGAAACTTCTTTTCCTGAGTCCCTTTCATTCTGTTAACTGATCATCAAGTTTCCCAGGTGGCACTAGTGGTAAAGAACCTGCCTGCCAGTTGTGGAGATGTAAGAGGTACAGGTTCAATCCCTGGGGCAGGAAGATCCCTTGGACGAAGGCATGGTATGCCACTCCAGTATACTTGCCTGTAGAATCCCATGGACAGAGGAACCTGGTGGGCTACAGTCCATAGGGTTGCAAAGAGTCAGACATGACTGAAGCAGCTTAGCACGCATGCACAAGTTGGGAAGTACTCCTCTGTTCAATGCAAATATTCTCCTTCTTACTTATTTTATCTTTCTCCTCTTGTGTATTAACCTCTTGGGTCTCTTTCCCCCTTTCCCAGAGTCCTTGCTTCATCTTCCATACAGAATGAGAAGCTGGTTTTGCAAAAATTCAAATTATCTTGTGCATATTTGTCAGGTAATTTGTTAAACTTTTTTTTTTTTCTGTTTTCCTGGGGAAATGAGTCAGCGTGCCAGTGAAAAATAAAAACAGATGTGCATTCTTAATAATCAGATTAACCACTTTATATGAAACCACAACATATAAGGAAAAACCAAACCATGAGATAGTAGAAAACCTTTGTTCTGCATCAGAGTGATTATCTGATTCCCAAACTTGTGGTTAATCTATGTGTAGAATGATTAAATGCTGGGAATATGTCACAGTGTCACTCAGGAAGGTAACCTTGGGAGAAACCATGCATTTACAATTGTCTCTGTTTCTTTATTGGCCAAAGTAGAGTGCTTGAATGGGTAATACTGGCACAGCTCAGCAAGGAATACCTGTGTGGGCAGAGTTTGAGACAGTGACCTCAAAGCTGGCCGGGTTCCCTGTGCTCACTTCTTACGTGGGTTTGTATTGCAGTATGTGCTAAATTCCTAAATCAAAATAATTGTTACCAAGAAAAATATGGATTTGGTCTCCTGAGATGAGACTATTGCTATTGCAGTTGTAAATTAAGATGAGTAAATGCATGATAATCAGCTGCTTTGAACGTTGCTCTCTGCATATACTTAGGTGTCACAGGCAAGCATATCTAGAACATACATTTGGAGAAGTAGCACTAGTAAAGAGTATGGAATGACACCCTTGGCAATAAAACTATTGACAGTAGGCAGCTTATCTGTTTTTGTAGACAAATATTTTATCAGGAATAATTATCTAAAAAATCTAAAGTGTTTGGGAATGCCCAGATAATTCTTTCTTGCAGACTGTTCTTTTCCATGGAGAGATGTTTTCTTTAATTTCAAGCACTGCACAAACAAAAACCATCAACATAAACTTATCTTAAAAATTCTCTAGGAAAATGGTCTTGAAAGTTCCACAGAAACAGGAAAATGGAAATTTCTGCCTGGAATATGAAAACCCCATGATTCTACATATAATGTTTTATTAAGTCTATACTGCCTTTGATTTTAAATATATTAATATGTGGAAAAAATTCATCTTAGAATTGATAAGTAGTGTTTCATTTAAAAATCCTCTTTAATAAAAACAAGGGGTATATTTCAGATTGGTTCAAACTTATTCATTGAAATAAAGATTTTATGATTGCCTCATATGTGAGATTTTATATTAGCTTCTGTGAAGAAGTCCCTATTTGAGGAAGAATATTACCTGTTTAAAACAAAATTTATAAGGAAATAAGGTATTAAAACATTTTATACATAAGATAAATTGTTAAATGTCAGTGATTTACTACCTTCTAGTCTGATTGAAGCAACTTAGCAGTAGCAGCCTCAGCAGTCTAATAATGAATGCTTTGTGGATGAATTTTCCCTATATCATTTGGAAACTGACAGATACTGGAAATGCAGAGAGTGGGAAAGACAAATAATGTGAAAGCAAATAAATGGCATAAATAGTTAGAGGAAATTATTAATTATTTTATTAATTCATTTAGATTAACATTTTTGCTTTACAGACAAGCAAAAACTGAGAGAATTCAGCACCACCAAACCAGCTCCTCAACAAATGCTAAAGGATAGACTTTAGACAGGAAACACAAAAAGGGCATATAAACCCAAACCCAAAACAATAAAGTAAATGGCAATGGGATCATACTTATCAATAATTACCTTAAATGTAAATAGATTGAATGCCCTAACCAAAAGGCAAAGACTGGCTGAATGGATACAAAAACAAGACCCCTATATATGCTGCCTACAAGAGACTCACCTCAAAACAAGGGACACATACAGACTGAAAGTGAAGGGCTGGAAAAAGATATTCCATGCAAATAGAGACCAAAAGAAAGCAGGAGTAGCAATACTCATGTCCAATAAAATAGACTTTAAAACAAAGGCTATGAAAAGAGACAAAGAAGACCACTACCTAATGATCAAAGGATCAATCCAAGAAGAAGATATAACAATTATAAATATACATGCACCCAACATAGGAGCACCGCAATATGTAAGACAAATGCTAACAAGTATGAAAGGGGAAATTAACAACACAGTAATAGTGGGAGACTTTAATACCCCACTCACACCTATGGACGGATCAACTAAACAGAAAATTAACAAAGAAATGCAAACTTTAAATGCTACACTAGACCAGTTAGACCTAATTGATATCTATAGGACATTTCAACCCCAAAACAATAAATAACATTCTTTAACTGATGCAAAGGTTTTTCTATTTCCTTTATTTATAATTTTTTCATGATATAAAATGTTTCCTATTTGTAATTAGAAGAAGAATATTATGAAAACCCTCAACTCCAAATTCTGTGGCACTTTCCTCATATGGCATAGAGTCTGAAAAAATAATGACTCTGCATTTTGTTTGCCATCTTCTTATTCTCCCTGTATCTTTCATATACTCAAATATAATGATAGTTTCATTGTGCTTTTTAACTCTGCATAGATGATATATGTACTGTACTTTTATTTTCCATTTTTGCTCAAGTGTCCATTAGTATTGATACAGCTAGAGAGTATTTGTTTTATTAATTCATTTTCAAGTAAACAGCATATTCATTATGTTACTATGTTGTATCATGGAATTTAAATTGGTTACATTCAGTAGCTTTAACTTGCCAAATATTTGATTAATCTTTATCAAATTTAATACAACTACTATACTAAATATACCCTAAGTTTTTGCCACATTTTTTATTTTTTTAATTAATTTATTTTTTAAATTACAATACTGTATTTGTTTTGCCATACATTGACATGAATCAGCCAATGCCGAAGCCCCCTCCCACCTCCCGCCCCACATCCTCTACCTACCTGAATCATCCTGTGCATCAGCCCCATGCATCCTGCATCCTACATTGAACATAGATTGGTGCTTCATTTCTTACAAGAAAGTATACATGTTTCAATGCCATTCTGCCAAACCATCCCACCCTTTCCCTCTCCCTCAGAGTCCAAAAGTCCATTCTATACCTCTGTGTCTCTTTTGTTGTCTCACATATAGGGTCATCATTACTATCTTCTAAATTCCATATATATGTGTCAGTATACTGTATTGGTGTTTTTCTTTCTGGCTTACTTCACTCTGTATAATCGGTTCCAATTTCATCCATCTCATTAGAACTGAGTCAAATTTATTCTTTTTAAGGGCTGAGTAGTACTCCATTGTGTATATGTACCACAGCTTTCTTATCCATTCATCTGCTGATGGACATCTAGGTTGTTTCCATGTCCTGGCTATTATAAACAGTGCTGCAATGAACATTGGGGTACATGTGTCTCTTTCAATTCTGGTTTCCTTGGTGTGTATGCCCAGCAGTGGGATTGCTGGGTCATAAGGCAGTTCTATTTGCAATTTTTAAGGAATCTCCACACTGTTTTCCATAATGGCTGTACTAGTTTTTCGCCACATTTTTAAAAGTGGTCAAG
Source organism: Nanger dama (assembly GCA_917880005.1). Lineage (NCBI taxonomy): Eukaryota > Metazoa > Chordata > Mammalia > Artiodactyla > Bovidae > Nanger > Nanger dama. Next base: position 1,166,614 of record CAKJTW010000116.1, read on the forward strand.
CATTTTGATACTGGAAACACTTAATGGACAGTGTTCATCTGAACAGCAGCTTCGTGTTGCTCCACCCAGTATGATAACTGTTAAGATCCTCCTTTTCTTTCTGTTGGTGGTAGCTGCTATATTATATATTCAGTAACTAAATTAACAATGTATTCTTTAGCAAGACTTTTGAAATGGATATGGCTTCTTAAAATTAGGACTTGTGGATATATTGAGATCACAATAGAATTGTGGGTATCACTAACTCATTAGAAGAGTTGTAATAATTGGTAAGAGTCATTAAGAATAATGTAGTTATGTGTTACTAGTTCTTGATTAGTTTCGAGTACTTAATTCTAAGTCTTATCACCAATCTCTATGCCATTTCAATTGAAATCAGTAAAAAAATTATCAGAAAAGAGAAAATGTGCCTTGATAGTTGAAATAAGGAAGGCTACCCTTCATGTGCCAGTGGAATTATATCTTCTGACTTTCTCCTCTGTAAGACTTGTTCAAATGAGTTTATATGTGGGAGGATAATAATGAACTATAATTTATCATCATAAAAATGGAATATCATGTGAAGAAACAAAGCACTCCATGATCATTGTGTGTTGTGTGCTAAGAGCTACAGTTTAAGTGAGTCCGTGGGGCTTTATGCAACATGTTTTGGCTGCCTGAAGGCTATGTATGTGTGTGACTGAGGAAAGTGTACTTGCATCTAGGACAGAGAGAATGTAAAATGTTGCCTCTTGGCAAGGTGGGTTCTACATAAAACAGGAACATTTTCACAGTGTACTCCTCAGGAGGATAATCATGTCAATTCACGCAGTAGAGAAGTTCTACAGCTATATCCAGGGTGCCCTTCAAATAAACAAAGAAGATCTGTACATATCAGTGAAGTTAGCTTCCTTATATCAGAGGCTTATATATGAAAAACTGCCCCATTAAAGCTATGCAAAGGCTCAAGAAATGGATAAAAGTCAGGAGTTAAAGGAAATTATTTCAGTGAAACAATAAAATAGGGTACTAGTGAATGGTTGTAAAATCATGTGTTGACTATTAATATCTATTGATTTTTATTGGTTTGCAAATATTTATTGAATGATTACTTGATGTCAGAAACCATTCTAGATATTGAGGCTATAGCAATGAACAGAGCAGTGGAGTTCCTACTCTAAAGAGGGTCAATAGACAGTAGACAGCTAAGTTCGTAATGTGTAAGTGATTTTAAGTGCTACAAAATATGTTAAAACAGTAAGAAGGCAAGGGGTAAAAGTATGCATTCTATATGTAAAGATATAATTAAGGGAATCTTGACTTATTTTTAATGGAGATTTAGTTGATTTACAGTGTTATATCATTTCAGATATACAGCATAATAGTTCAAGATTTTTATACATTATACATTATTTTAGTTATTAAATATTAGCTGTATTCCTTGTGCTATACAGTATATCATTGTAGCTTGTTTTACTGTATACATAATAGTTTGATTTTTGTGAAAAACAAATTGCTAAATTCAAAAGAGAAAAAAAGGGTGTTAACTGCAGATAAGATAGTAAACAAACAAAAACAAAACTAATGAGTTAATAAAAAGTCTGAGATAATTTAATGTGGGGATTGTGTGTGAGAGAGAAAGAAAGATAGATGATCTACATGAACTGAATTCAAGGAGAAAATGTAAAAATATTGCTCATTTGAAGATAACCTTGAGTATGTAAATGAAGTGAGGGACTTCCCGGGTGGTGCTAGTGATAAAGAACTCACCTGCCAATGCAGGAGACACAAGGAGCACTGGGAAGATCCCCTGGAGGAAGGCATGGAAGAGGAAGAGAAGAAGGCAATCCACTCCAATATTCTTGCCTGGAGAATCTCATGGACAGAGGAGCCTGGTAGGCTACAGTCTATGGGGTAGCAAAGAGTTGGACATGACTGAAGCAACTTAGCATGCCAGCACGTGTGGATGAAGTGGGCTCACTATAAATGTAATTAATGAAATCAAGATATGGTGATAGTTCATACTTATTGTTTATGTGTACTAATTATGTTTCCTGTGTACTATTTGCTGAGCAGAGTGTAAAGTTCTGTGTTCAGTATATTATTTCTCTATCTCCTTCCTTCCATTTTCCCCTTCTTTCCCCTCTTTCTTCCCTCCCTGCTCCCCCTGTCTCCTTCACTCCATTCCATTCTTTCTTCTTTCCTTTCTTTCAGCAGTCTTAGGGCAGAGCTCAACTCTCATCTTACTTTACCTGAGAGGAAACTGAAGTTTACAGAAGTTGGGTCTGCTTTCCATAGTGGCATAACTAGCAAGAGGCAAAGGCAATAGTCTAACTCAAGTATCTCTTATTCTAGAGTCTAGACTATAAACATAGAGCTGTGGATAGCCTTTATGTTGACTCAAAAAGATGAAAGCAAAAAAAAAAAAAAAAACAACTATTCAGAAAGAAGAGCAGTACATTAGACCTCACTTCATGAAATGTCAAAATAGAATGGGATATGTTCACAATGATTTCTAAAAGGGTGAGGTTGGGGAAGCTTTCAGATGGAAACATAATTATGTTTATTTGTTTTATGTAAAAGTAGCAGGAATATAGCTAAGGCATGGAAGGACACTGAGAACATGCCTCCCCATTGCCTTTTATGAACACTGCTGAGAAAATCATCACCGACTCAGTGATGCATTACTGAGTTGATGGACATGAGTTTGAGTAAGCTCTGGGAGTTGGTGAAGGACAGGGAGGCCTGGCGTGCTGCAGTCTATGGGGTCGCAAAGAGTCAGACATGACTGAGTGAGTGAACTGATGAGAAAATAAACCAGGCAACTCAGAAAGAAATACAATGTAAGAAGCAAGAAAGGGAAAGAGATTACATAAAATAAATGTCAATACTATGAAAACAGATTTTTTTTTCTTTTGGGTATAATATGAATATAGGATTCAAGGTGGACATCAAAAATAATTGAAAGACTACTTGAACTAAAATGAACAAAACCATGAAAATAAAAGACCACTTAGTGCTGGGAAACAGTGGGAAGTAAGATGAGACAGTGGGAAGTATATAATCATAAAATGCTAAAATTCTCATGTTAAAATATTTGATTCATTTTTTTTCCTCCAGTTTTATTGAGATAAAATAGACATATTTGGCACATGGGGTCACAAAGAGTTGGACATGACTTAGCGATTGGGCACACCCCACTGTGTAAGTTTAGTCACGGAGGCTAGGTCATTTCAGTTGTTTCCGACCTCCTGTGACCCCCTGGACTGTAGCCCACCAGGCTTCTCTGTCTATAGGATTCTCTGGGCAAGAATACTGGAGTGGGTTGCCATTTCCTTCTCCAGGAGATCTTCCCGACCCAGGAATCGAACCCGCAGCTCTTGGATCTTCTGCATTTGCAGGTGACTTCTTTGCCACTAGCATCAACCGGGGAGCCCCAGTTTAAGGTATACAACATGATATGACATAGTGACTTGACTTAAATGTGTCAGGAAATGATTATCACGCTTTAAATTTAGCAAATGTTGTCATTTTCTATAGATACAAAAATTTAAAAATAAAAAAATACCTTCCCTTGTGATGAGCACTCAGGATGTATTCTTAACAATTTTCACAAATAATATACAGAAGTGTTATGTTATAAATTACATACCTAGTACTTACCTTGTAACTAGGAGTTATCACCTTTTGACTACCTTTTTCTAATTTCCACTCTTTCCATATCCGATTTCTGGAATCAACAAATCTGGTGTTATTTTCTATGAGTTTATTATATTTTGAAATATAATTCACTTACATTGCTGTGTTAATTCCTGTTATAGAACATAGTGAAATTTCTACATGTTTCAAGATGATCACCAAAATAAGTCTAGTTACAATCTTTCACCATATAAAAGTATTATATAGTTATTGACTTTATTCCCCAGGTGTATATTACGTGCCTGTGACTCATTTATTTTACAGCTACAAGTTTGTGCCCCTTACCCTCCCTCCCCTATTTCTTCTCAGCTCCCTCCTTTCTGGCGACCACTTGTTTGTTTCCTATAGCTTCAACTCTGGTTTATTGTGTTTATTTGTTTTGCTTTTTAGACTCCACATATTAATGAAATTATACAGTATTTGTTTTCTCTGACTTATTTCACTTAGCAGAATACCCTCCAATTCCATCCATGTTGTCACAGATGGATAAGTTTAATACTTCTGATGGCTGAGTAATATTCCGTGTGTGTGATCTTTATCCATTCATCTGCTGAAGGGTACTTAGGTTGCTTCAGGATCTTGGCTGCTGTGATGGTGCCGCAGTGAACATGGCAGTGCATGTGTCTTTCCGAATTAGAGATTCTGTTTTCTTCAGATAAATACCTAGCTGTTGGAATTGCTGAATCATGTTAGGTTCAGTTCAGTCACTCACTCGTGTCCGACTTTGCAACCCCATGAACCGCAGCACGCCAGGCCTCCTTATCCATCACCAACTCCCGGAGTTTACCCAAACTCATGTCCTTTGAGTTGGTGATGCCATCCAGCCATCTCATCCTCTGTCATCCCCTTCTCCTCCTGCCCCCAATCCCTCCCAGCATCAGGGTCTTCTCCAATGAGTCAACTCTTCGCATCAGGTGGCCAAAGTATTGGAGTTTCAGCTTCAGCATCATTCCTTCCAAAGAAATCCCAGGACTTAGCTCCTTTAGGATGGACTGGTTGGATCTCCTTGTAGTCCAAGGGACTCTCAAGAGTCTTCCCCAACACCACAGTTCAAAAATATCAATGCTTTGGTGCTCAGCTTTCTTCATAGTCCAACTCTCACATCCATACATGACTACTGGAAAAACCATAGCCTTGACTTAGATGGACCTTTGTTGGCAAAAGTAGTCTCTGCTTTTGAATATGCTGTCTAGGTTGGTCATAACTTTTCTTCCAAGGAGTAAGTGTCTTGTAATTTCATGGCTGCAGTCACAATCTGCAGTGATTTTGGAGCCCCCAAAATAAAGTCTGACACTGTTTCCACTGTTCCCCCATCTATTTGCCATGAAATGATGGGACCAGATGCCATGATCTTAGTTTTATGAATGTTGAGCTTTTTCTGAATCATGTAGCAGTTCTCTTTTTAATTATTTAAGGAATCTCCATATGGTTTTCCATAGTGAATGGACTAATTTACATTTCTACTGAGTATACAAAGGTTTCTTTTTTCTCCACATACTCACCAGGAGTTGTTATTTGTTGTCCTTTTGTATATGAGCCATTCCAGCAGGCATAAGGTGATACCTCATTGTGGCTTTGATTTGCATTTGCCTGATGAGTGATGTTGAGCACATTCTTGTGTGTCTGGTGATCGTTTATATCTTTGGAAACATGCCTGTTCAGATCCACTGCCCATGTTTTACTTGGGTTGTTTGGTTTTTGATGTTGTGTTGTACGAATTCTTTGTATATTTTGTATACTAACCTCTTACCAGATACAAAGCTTACAAATATTATCTCTCATTCAGTAGGTGACCTTTTATATTGATTTTACATATATTTAACCATCCTTGCATCCCTGTGATAAATCCCACTTGATAATAGTATATGATCCTTTTGATGCATTGTTGAATTGAGTTTGCTAAAATTTTGTTAAGGAATTTTACAATTATGTTCATCAATAATTTTCTTTCATGTGATATCTTTGGTTTTAGTATTGGATGATGCTGGCATCATAGAATGAGTTTGGAATTGTTCCTTCCTCTGAAATCTTCTAAAATAATTTGAGAAGGAGAGGATTCAGCTGTGAAGTTTTCTAGTCTCGGACTTTTTAAATTGGAAGTTGTTTTCTTATTCCTAATTCAATTTCATTTGAGGTCATTGGTCTGTTTATAATTTTCTATTTCTTCCTCATGAGTCTTCAGAGATTGTAAATTTTTGAGAATTTGTCCGTTTCTGATAGGTTGTCCACTTTATTGATGTATAAATGTTCATAGTGATCTCTTACTATCTTTTATATTTCTGTGGTGTCAATTGTAACTTCTGTTTTCATTTTTGAGTTTATTGATTTGGACCATCTCTCACTTTTCTTGTTACATTTGGCTAAAGGTTTGTCAATTTTTTGTATCTTTTCAAAGGACCAGCTTTTAGTTTCATTGATCTTTTCTATTTTTTTAAGTGTCTATTTCTTTTATGTCTGCTTTGATGTTTACAGTGTCTATCCTTAAACTGTCTTTGGGTTTTGTTTGTCCTTTTTCTAGTTCCTATAGGTGTAAGGTTAGATTGTTTATTGAAGACTTTTCTTATTTCCTGATGTAAGTATCACAATAAACTTCCCTCTTGAAACTGCTTTTCCTGTGTCCCATGGGTATTGGATTATGGTGTTTTCATTTTCTTTTGTCTCCCAAGCATAGTTTAATTTCCTCTTTTATTTCTTCAGTGATATGTTGATTGTTCGCTAGTGTATTGTTTAGCTTCTGTGTATTTTGAGGTTTGTTTTTTTTTGCAGTTTTCATTATTAATAACAAAAGTTCAGCAAGGAAGCAAAGAATTTCAGTGTAACTTAGAAAGCTTAAAGAGAAATATAAATTGCTAAGTAGACTACAAAATTTTTTTATTTTTTCAGTAATCAATAATATTCAAATGAAGGAAAACATAATTAATATTATTGTGGTTAGTCTTGGTGGTAAAACACCTGATTACTTACTACTGCTATCAATAAAAGCCTACAGTGTAAACACTTTGGTAAGAAAATCTGGTGGTTTTATACTGAGAACTTTAAAAAATATAGCCTCGCTTGTTTAAATAAATTTTCTTCTGAGAATTTTTCTTGTAAAAATGTTAGACACGCAGAATGTTTTCACATTTTCTCTATTAAAGCAGTTAACAATATTTAAACGAAATGAAATGAAAACGAAGTCACTCAGTTGTGTCCATCTCTTTGTGACCCTATAGACTGTAGCTCACCAGACTCTTCCATCCATGGAAATTTTTAGGCAAGAGTACTGGAGTGGGTTGCCATTTCCTTCTCCAGGGGATCTTCCCTGCCCAGGGATCGAACCCAGGTCTCCCGCATTGCAGGCAGATGCTTTACCATCTGAGCCACCAGGGAATCCATATTTAAATATTTAAAAATGGGCAATAATTCAAGGGTCTAATCATTAGCAATATTAAGTTAATTTTGAGATAGGAGCATGTTAAAGTACAGTATAACCATTAAAGTCTTGCTGCTGTAGACTGTCTTATACTGGTGAGAGTTTATCATGTATGTAATGTTAAGTAAAGAGATGCAAATTAAAATTGTGTATAGATCATGATGCTAATTTATATAAAATATTTTAATAGCTCAAATGTATATATAAGTGATGACAATTGCTTTTCTTTTGTCATTAGGAAATGGAATTTTCCTTTTATCTTAAGTTTCTTTCTGAAATAGGTAAAGCCAGAAATGCTATTTTCCTTCAAATGTTGTAATCTAAAAATTGTTGTGAATATAAAATGTGTTCAGTTCGGTTCAGTACTCGGTCATGTCCAACTCTTTGAGACACCATGAATTGTCGCCTGCACACCAGGCCTCCTTGTCCATCACCAACTCCTGGAGTTCACTCAAACTTATGTCCATTGACTTGGTGATGCCATCCAGCCATCTCATCCTCTGTCGTCCCCTTCTCCTCCTTCCCCCAATCCCTCCCAGCATCAGAGTCTTTTCCAATGAGTCAACTCTTCGCATGAGGTGGCCAAAGTATTGGAGTTTCAGCTTCAGCATCAGTCCTTCCAATGAACACCCAGGACTGGTCTCATTTAGGACAGACTGGTTGGATCTCCTTGCAGTCTAAGGGACTCTCAAGAGTCTTCTTCAATACCACAGTTCAAAAGCATCAATTCTTTGGTGCTCAGCTTTCTTCATAGTCCAACTCTCACATCCATACATGACCACAGGAAAATCCATAGCCTTGACTAGACAGACCTTAGTCAGCAAAGTAATATCTCTGCTTTCTAATATGCTGTCTAGGTTGGTCATAGCTTTTCTTCCAAGGAGTAAGCGTCTTTTAATTTCATGGCTGCAGTCACCATCTACAGTGATTTTGGTGCCCCCCAAAATAAAGTCTGGCACTGTTTCCCTGTTTCCCCATCTATTTGCCATGAAGTGGTGGGACCAGATGCCGTGATCTTCATTTTCTGAATGTTGAGCTTTAAGCCTACTTTTCACTCTCCTCTTTCACTTTCATCAAGAGGCTTTTTAGTTCCTCTTCACTTTCTGCCATAAAGGTGGTGTCATCTGCATATCTGAAGTTATTAATATTTCTTCTGGCAATCTTGATTCCAGCTTATGCTTCTTCCAGTCCAGCGTTTCTCATGATGTACTCTGCATATAAGTTAAATAAGCAGGGTGACAATATAGTGTATTGATCCCAAAAGGTATCAGAATTGTAAAGTGATTCTAACCAAACTTTGTTTCCAAATATGCATATTTGTTTTTATGTTTTAATTGTTACTAACAGGGTCTTCTGCAACTCCTGATGGTACTCTTTTAACCAATGCAGGGCTATTAGCAGAATTTATAATGTGTTATATCTAACACATATGCCCTGAAACTGGGACAGAGCCATGCTTTTGTAAAAATTTGACCAAAGTCCAGGTCAGTGTACTTGATAACATCAGGGGTTTCTAAATGAAGCCACTTGGAACTCTCCTGGGAACCCCTTGAAATTGGCTACTTGACATAATTTTGTACTACGTCAGCAGAATAGCTCTAGACTAAGGACTGTAGACTAAACTTGTAATGGCTTTTAAGTTCCTAGTACATTTATTAGATATGGTTATACCGCTGTTATAGGTATTTAAGGATCTAGGGAATATCCAAATCATAGTACTCTTTGAGGAAATGAGTTATTAAGAGGATATAACAATAATAGCAGGTCATTACAACAATACCTTTTTCCCATAGGCCTCACAAAGAGTGTAGTTAATATTATTGGGCCTCTGAGATGAGTAAGTACCAAAGATAATTTCCCCATTTGTGAACAATAAAATTAAGGCTCAAGAGGTTCCAATCATAATCAGGAAGTGATGTGAAGGACAAACTAAAAATAACCATCAGTTATTGATATATATCAGAAAATGTGTATTTAATTGTGTTTGCATACAAAAGATAGAGCAATCTCCAACAGACAGTATGAATTCACAAAGAGCTAGGACTATTGCAACATCATGATGCACCATCCTGATTTAATGTCCTGTTATGGCATAATATTAAAACATAGAAGAGCGGGATTTTGGAAAGGTACATGACAAAAATCTACTTATATCTCTTGTGTAAGTGGTAAAAGTGAATTTGAGACTCATAGGATGACTTGTAGAGAATGTTAAAACTGGTTAAGTAATCTTAACTGGTGTACTATAGTAGGGGTGTAAGGCAACCTTAATGGGCAGGGGAAAATCTAGGTTTAAACAGCAGGGTTTTGAAATATATATATATAATTTTATTTTTGGCTGTGCTCAGTCTTCGTTGCTATGTGAGGACTGTCTCTAGTTGCAGCTAGTGGGGGCTACTCTCCATTGCAGAGTGTGGCGACTTTACATTGCCTTGACTTCTCTTGTTGCAGAACACGTACTCCTGGGCATGCAGGCTTCAATAGTTGTGGCTCAGGGGTTTACTTGCATTGTGGCATATGGAATCTTCCCAGACCAGGAATCAAACCCATGTCCACTATATTGGCAGGCAGATTCTTAACCACTGGACCAACAGGGAAGCCCTTAAATGGCAGGATTTTGTAGACAGTTGTATTGTGTTAAAACACTTTTGTAGTTACTATGAGTGAGGTCCTGGATGACTTTGGAAATCATCTGATGGCAGGCCACTAGAATGATGGTTTTGATTATGACTATCTCACATGGATTGTGATATTCAGGATCTAAAATAGCATCAGCTACTGCTGCTGCTAAGTCATGTCAGTCGTGTCCAACTCTGTGTGACCCCACAGACAGCAACCCACCAGGCTCCTCTGTCCCTGGGATTCTGCAGCCAGGCAAGAATACTGGAGTGGGTTTGCCATTTCCTTCTCCAAAATAGCATCAAAGGGGGATCTAAAATAGCATCAGAGGGATGAAAGAGTGGAGCTAAGTTAATTAGAGCAGACTTATTAAGATGACTGTAAAGAATTGCATTTATATTCTAAAGTCTCCAGAGGTAAAGAATTGACAAACTGGGAATGCAGTTGACTATAAGTTTATAATCAGGCCAAGTGAAATGTGGCAGCAAAGCACTATCTACCACTTTCATAGACTGCTTTAACATAATAAAGAATAATATTTATGATGATTTTAATAATAAAGTAGCCAATAATGGTTAGGTATATCTTAAGACATTTCTTCACTTCCTGTTTGGAGCATCATTGTGTTAGGAAATAAAATCCTTTTGTCATCCGTTGCTCCTTCCACCTTTTAGGAGTAGTGGGTTGTGGTGGTCGTTTTCCTTATGTCAAGAATATTAGATGATTTTTAAACAATTCAGATGACGAAAGGGCATTATCCCAATAAAGTCAAGACTTCCACTGAGTGTGTGTGATTCAGTGGGATCATAACGGTGGGTCTTATTAAGGAAATGAGTCTTTATGGAAAGAAGTCACTGTTGACTTTTACATGGTACTTGCCCATCCCAGACAGTTATGTTGATCCATTTGACCAGGATCTAGAACTTCATTTAGAAACCATAAATTAAGAAGACTACCTATATAAAATTGGAGTTACTGGAAAACTGCCATCTTAGGAAATTTGAAGAAGATATTTTTTTTGGAAAATAAAATGCTAGCTGATGTGACTGAAAAGAAAAAAAAACACAAAAAACCCTTTTAATACATAAAGGTTAATTAAGATCTCCTTGACATCCTTTTCACTCTGGAAATGAGGACATTTATCTTAGGAAAAAAAAAATACCAGTTAATATTAAGACAGGCTGGGACCTACTGAAGTGCTTGCACCTAGATACACCTCTCCTCGAGCTACGTACAAAGAAACTGTATGGGACTAAGAATAATTGCATGCACAGGCCAAATTCTGGACCAAAAGATACAAAAAGACGAAACAAAAACTTAAAAACTACCATTTCTGAAGAGCAGGAGCAAAAACTGGGTGACTGACTGGAGCAAAAGCAGGGCACTGAGCATGCCCCTCTGCCCTCAGCAACATGAAGCGGTGGGCAAACCATCTAAGCCATCACTCTAGCCTGATGACCCCTGATCACACCTCTGCTCCATAGAAGGAACATGCTCATCACTCCTCCCCCAAGGAGCTTGTAAAGGAACCTGTCACTTGTTTCTGCTGCCTCCTGCAGCCAGCACAGTAGTCCCAGTAAAGCCTTGTCTGAATTTACTATCTAGCCTCTAGTCAATTTTTATCGATTAGGGAAGGGCAAGAACACTGGTCGGTATCAATATGACAAGCTATTTCAAACAAAGAGTATCTTAAACGACCTATAAAAGCCTATGCATTCTGGCCCCCTCTGCTTCTGCACCTTCTCTCCTGCTGCTTCCACTCACTGTTACTCTGCTCTGGCCACTGGCCTACTTGCTGTTTACACGAGCTTATACCTCTTCTGAGGAGTTCTTCTTTCAAATGCCATCATGATTTTCTTCGCTTTCTTTAGGTCTACACTCAAATATCTCCTCCTTAGGGAGACCTCTCAAATCACTTTTCTCTCTAATTCCAGATTCCTTTTCCTACTTGAGTTTTCTAATTATTTCTCATGAGCATCTGGCATATTCTACATTGTTCTTATTTCTTATTTTATTTTTTTGGTGAGCACTCCCACTCCAACTAGGAGGTAAGTCTTATGAATAAGATATTTTAATCTGTTTGTTCAGTGCTGTGTTTCCAGTGCCTATGATAGTTTTATCCTATTTAATGTGCCTAATACATTTGTTGTTGTTCAGTTGCTAAGTCGTGTCTGACTCTTAATGAATCTGTGAACTGTAACACACCAGGCTCCTCTGTTCACCACTATCTCCTAGAGTTTGCTAAGATTAATGTCGATTGAATCAGTGATGCTATCTAAACATGTCATCCTTTGCCAGACCCTTTTCCTTTGCCTACAGTCTTTCCCGGCATCAGAGTCTTTTCTAGTGAGTTGGCTGTTTGCATCAGGTGGCCAGAGTAATGGAGTTTCAGCTTCTGCATCATCCTTCCAATGACTATTCAGGGTTCATTTCCTTTAAGATTGAATGGTTTGATCTTTTTGCCATCCAAGGGACTCTCAAGAGTCTTCTCCAGCACCACAGTCCAATAGAATCTATTCTTCAGCACTCAGCTTTCTTTATGGTCCAACTCTCAAAACCATACATGACTACTGGGAAAACCATAGCTTTGACTCTAGGGATCTTTGTTGGCAAAATGACATCTCTGCTTTTTAACATGCTGTCTAGGTTTGTCATAGCTTTCCTTCCAAGGAATAAGCATTTTCAATGTCATGGCTGCAGTTACCATTTACAGTGAGTGGAGCCCAAGAAAGTAAAATCTGTCACTCTTGTCCCCTTCTATTTGCTATGAAATGATGGGACTGGACGCCATAATCTTATTAATAGTTTTATGAATGTTGAGTTTTAAGCCACCTTTTCATTATCCTCTTTCACCCTCATCAATAGGTGCTTTAGTTCCTCTTCACTTTCTGCCAATAGAGTGCGATCATCTGCATACCTGAGGTGGTTGATATTTCTGCTGACAATCCAGCTTGTGATTCATCCAGCCTGGCTGGCATTTCACATGATGTATTTTGCAAATAATTTAAATAAGCAGGGTGACAATATCCAGCCTTACTGTACTCCTTTCCAATTTTGAACCAGTCAGCGTGATACATATCTATTATTAAATATAATGCCTACATTATTTTTTACCTATCTAATCAATACAGCCATTTCATTTTGATAGTTCCATTTCAGAAAAGAGGCTTTTTGTTTGTTTTGTTGCATCTTTGAATGTTAATATTAAAAGATTAAGTTAAGCAGATGGTATAGTATGTAAGCATTTTATGAACAGCTGCTAAATTGAAATATATCAGCCTTTACAGTATTTTCAGTACAATAAAGCCTCATGCAAAGGTGGCAAATATTATATTAATAACCATAAATTAACAATCATATTGAATACTTTTTGCATTCTATTATTAAACAATGAAATTATAACTAAAAAAACAGCAGGAGGGAATATATGGAGATATTTTATTTGTATTAAACACTAAATTCTCAGCAATAAGTGATAATTGGAACCACAGAAACAGGGAGAGATTGCTAGAATTAAAAAAGCCCATTATTGACTTCAGAAAGTAGCTGCATTTTCCCTGAATATCCAAGCTCTTGTTTTTCCTCCTTTATCTATAATACTGCATTTCAGAGATGCTATGCATATATTTGGATCAACAGAAAATGAGAGAGTGGGCCAGATACCGTGTATTTTTTATTGTGGTTAGAGCTCTTCTTTTACTGTTTTTTTATTTTATTTTATTATTATTTTTTAATCTCTTCTACCTTCTGCTTTCTGCCTCCAGCTCAGGATATTTCACTTTCTATCACATGCATTTACCAGATTCTTGATGTACTCATCTCTCTCTGCTCTCAGCAGGGCCTTGGAAACACAAAAGGAAATTGTTTAGGAGGATGAATGCATGAAGAGCAAGAATTGGCAAGCAGCCAGAGAACTGTCTTGGAATGATAGGTAGTTGACAGAAGGCCATGGACATTTTACGAAGAAACACAGGAAGCTAGATTTCCGTTATTAAGTACACAAGTGGTCGGAAGATGGTCCTGAATTTCGATGTCAGTTACTACATTCTGTGCAGAAGGTCGTGAGTCTCAACACTCTGAGGATTTACCAGTCATCACCCTCAAGAGACCTGTCTTTCTGGTTGTCAGTTTTGTTCCCATTACCTGACTCAGAGCCCCAGGCCTCTCACCAGATGCAACTCTGCTGGCCCCACTTCTATGTGGCCTTTGGTTTGCTGTCACAGGTAAAGCACCTGCTGAGACAGTCTTGCACTGGAAATATTTTTCTGTTTTTGTAGATCAGTCTTTTGAGCCCTTTTTGCTCTGTAGGTCCCATGACGTACTTTGATAGTGTATCTCCATCTCCCGGGAATGTACAGTCTATGAGTGCTGGCAGGTTTTGTATGTTTTTTTCCTCAACTCCTTATAAAGTCAGAATGAGGCAGGAGCTCTAGGCTCAGGGTGAGCTATCTTTTCATCTTCTAACTGAACAGTTCACATGCAATATCTGTAAATACCTTCTTTCTGAGAAATACAACCTTTAAACAGGCCTTTAAACAGGCAAATACATTTAAAAACTTTAATATCTATATATGATATATAGATAGTATATATATATATATATATCATATATATGTATTAGAAAATGATAACTATTATGAAGAAAATTAAAGGAGGATAATATACTGGAGAATGATGATAATTTATATAAGTTGATCGACTTTTTCTGAACGCTGATTTTTGAGGAAAGCTCTCAGTTCTCATAGCAAGTCATGCCCCGCTTGAATGTAAGTTCAGCAGGGCAAGGGTTATTACTTACCTCCACTTTCTAAACGCAGTGCCCCAAATGGTACTGATATATATTGATAAGCAAAAATACTTCTTGGAAAATATTTGGTAAATCAAGTAATATTCTCTTCTGCTTTCTCTTTTTAAAAAGCATGCAACTTGAAGTAGAAATATTCCTATATAAAATGGTTAATTATAAAATCTGTTTCTAAGAGTTTTGTGCTCACTTATACAGATATGTTGGCTGATTGGAGGAATTTATCACCAAAAAGATTGTTTTTGTTAAAAACACACACACACACACACAAGGTATCCACAAACATGGCAGAGTAATGCAGTGGACACAGTGGAAATGGAGAGAGAGCTCTTTACCCTTCAGTTCAATTCTTCAGTTCAATTCTTTGGATCTGAACCAATTTCTTCTGGCTTGTGAGAGAATAACTGCTTCTCCACTCAGAAGTAGCACAAAAATTTTCTCCAGTGAATTTCCTTTCCTCTTGAAAGGAGGGAGGTCCACAGATCTCAGATTCAGGCTTTCTCCGAATCTGCCTGAGAGATATGTGACTTACATATAAAATGATAAAGAATCATGCCAAGCAAGCACTAGGGAACTTTGGAGATTAATAAGTTTTTGAATCTTTTATCTCTGATCAGTACTGCAAATTGACCTAGTTCCAAATGGTCAAGGTAAAGCATTTTTGTAGTATATATTTAAAATCCTATTTTGATTTCAAGAAATCGTGTTTAAAGGCATGCAGAACAGAAAGATGAAGAAGACTGGAATAAGGTCTGGCAGAGGACATAACAGAAATTGAATAAATTTTGAGGCATAATTGATGTTCAATTGTTTTCTGTTCCTAAGCATATAAAATCAAATTAATCTAAATATGTCTTTAGAGCTAAATTATATCCATATTTTATGGATAATTTTGTGAAGTGAATTTAGGATAATTTATAACCATATTACCTTATTTCTTTTTTTCGCAAATCCTAATGTTTGTTTAAATGTGTTACACTCTTTGTTATACATTTTTTGACGTGCTATCAAGATTTTTGCACCTCAAAATAGGTGGAGAACTACGCTCTAAGTGTCTGTTTCCATCCAGTCACTTTGCAGACATCTATTTTCCTCTTCATTCACCATCAGGCAAGGTAGGAAAGTATGACTATATGTAAATCATTTAAAGACAATTTGGTTTAAATAATAAATAGGCCAAAATGATTAATCATGTAAAAATGAATATTTCTAGACAGAGATTTTTAATGCTATATATTAGTCATTAAAATAAGTTCCCTGCTAGAGATAACAGGTTGAACAGAAGATATTTTTTTTCTTTTTTTGCATGTATAATAGTAAAAATTTAAATGAAATCATTAGATGATACTCATTCTTATAGCAAAAATGCATGCAGTTCTCCAGTGTAGTTTTTACCGGTCTCCTGGCGGGAGACCTAGACTAACTGAAGCAGGACCTATGTTCCCAGGAGGGGAAAGAGAGGTAATCACTGTCTGATTATATAAATACACCTTCAGGACAGCCATTGACTCCTTCTTTTATTGTTTTAGTGGATGGAAGTATAAAATACAGCCCAGAAAAGTGATTTAAAGTATGCAGAGAAAAATAGCACATAAAGCACACGGATGTAAATTTGTGCACATACCTGGTGACTCAG
This sequence comes from Nanger dama, assembly GCA_917880005.1. NCBI lineage: Eukaryota > Metazoa > Chordata > Mammalia > Artiodactyla > Bovidae > Nanger > Nanger dama. The sequence continues at coordinate 1,182,763 of CAKJTW010000116.1, forward strand.
GTATTTCAACTTTAAATATGGCACTGACTTCTGTCACCTTCTGAGGACACATGATATTATGTATGTGGAACAAGTGACAAACGATAGGAGATTTTTACTTTCTTATGTTGTAAGTCATATCTTTGCTGTTCCATTTTACATTATTCACGGTGAATTTGTAAACGCATCACACTTAGCTACTCATTGCATGTTCCTGTTTTATTTCTGACTTTTAAAAACATGAAAATTTATAAATAAGTAAGTATATGTATATATACATAATATATGCCACTACATATATATTATTTACATTTTACAGTGTTTAGATGATTCTCTAGAGCAATAGTTTTCAAATGTGTTATAAATATAAATAACTAATCTTAAAATGAAAGCATATTTGGAATTTTAATTTGTGAAATAGAAAAAGTGGCACAGGACCCTCAGGATTTAGTATATTGCTCCCTTTTACTAGGGAAATATTAATATGCATTAGATGGGACCAGATGCCATGATCTTTGTTTTCTGAATGTTGAGCTTTAAGCCAACCTTTTCACTCTCCTCTTGCACTTTCATCAAGAGGCTTTTTAGTTCCTCTTCACTTCTGCTATAAGGGTGATGTCATTGGAAGGAAAGTTATGGCTAACCTAGATAGCATATTGAAAAGCAGAGACATTACTTTGCCAATAAGTTCTGTCTAGTGAAGGCTATGGTTTTTCCAGTGGTCATGTATGGATGTGAGAGTTGGACTGTGAAGAAAGCTGAGTGCTGAAGAATTGATGCTTTTGAACTGTGGTGTTTGAGAAGGCTCTTGAGAGTCCCTTGGACTGCAAGAAGATCCAACCAATCCATTCTAAAGGAGATCAGCCCTGGGATTTGGAATGATGCTAAAGCTGAAACTCCAGTACTTTGGTCACCTCATGCGAAGAGTTGACTCATTGGAAAAGACTGTGATGCTGGGAGGGATTAGGGCCAGGAGGAAAAGGGGATGACAGAGGATGAGATGGCTGGATGGCATCACCAAGTCAATGGACATGAGTTTGAGTGAACTCCCGGAGTTGGTGATAGACAGGGAGGCCTGGGGTGCTGCGATTCATGGGGTCGCAAAGAGTCAGATACGGCTGAGTGACTGAACTGAACTGACTGAACTGAATATGCATTAAATTAGAGAAATACACACTTGAGGTCCTAGTTTAAAAAGTTAGCTTTCTAATGTGGAGATTATGTCCCCTGAGTCATCCAACTAATTTATAACTTAGCTTGATTAATATGTATCGAGCTCAGTATTTATTTTGAGTATAACCCCCATAGGAAAGTGAATTTATAAGTACAGAAGTAAATTTTACAAACAAATACATAAAATTTCCTAAATGAAAAATAAAAACAGAGTGAAAGACTTTATATCAGAAACCATCTCTATGTTCCATACAAAAAGCATACACAAAATAGAGACATTCAGAAAGGTTAAAAATAAAAAACACACCTAAAATAAAATAGTGACCATAAATCTAACCAGGTATGATATACATCAAGCTTAAAATGTATTATATAATATAAAGAAGACCTTATAATGCTGAAGGCAAAAATTTACAATGAAGAAAATTGTTAATATCTGAGTATTGTCATGCAAAGTAATTGCATAAAGATGAAAGTAATGAGATGCAGGAAGATTCAGAAGACATCGATTAGAAGAAATTAGCACATATCTTACAGTCTTAAGACAGAATTAATAGAAAAAGAATGTTAGAAATGAAAGACAATGAGAGCATAATCAACCTAGTGGGTCTTAGAGATACATAGTGAACTCCAAGCCACAGCAGTGAAGGAGGCCCACTAAACATTTACAGACACACTGGCAATATCGTAAGTCATAGGGGAAATCTCCATAAACTTAAAAAATATTCCCAGGTTTTAAGGAATCTCCACACTGTTCTCCATAGTGGCTGTACTAGTTTGCATTTCCACCAGCAGTGTAAGAGGATTCCCTTTTCTCCACACCCTCTCCAGGATTTATTGCTTGTAGACTTTTAGATCACAGCCATTCTGACTGGCGTGAAATGGTACCTCATTGTGGTTTTGATTTGCATTTCTCTGATAATGAGTGATGTTGAGCATCTTTTCATGTTATCCATCTGTATGTCTTCTTTGGAGAAATGTCTATTTAGTTCTTTGGCCCATTGTTTGATTGGGTTATTTATTTTTCTCGAATTGAGCTGCATAAGTTGCTTGTATATTTTTGAGATTAGTTGTTTGTCGGTTCCTTCATTTGCTATTATTTTCTCCTATTGCAAAGGCTGTCTTTTCACCTTGCTTATAGTTTCCTTTGTTGTGAAGAAGCTTTTAATTTTAATTAGGTCCCAATTGTTTATTTTTGCTTTATTTCCAGTATAAATAAAGGTGGGTCATAGAGGATCCTGCTGTGATGTATATCAGAGAGTGTTTTGCCTATGTTCTCCTCTAGGAGTTGTATAGTTTCTGGTCTTACATTTACATCTTTAATCCATTTTGAGTTTATTTTTGTGTATGGTGTTAGGAAGTGTTCTAGTTTCATTCTTTTACAAGTGGTTGACCAGTTTTCCCAGCACCACTTGTTAAAGAGAGTGCCTTTTCTCCATTGTATATTCTTGCCTCCTTTGTCAAAGATAGGTGTCCATAGGTGTCTGGATTTATCTCTGGGCTTTCTATTTTGTTCCATTGATCTATATTTCTGTCTTTGTGCCAGTACCATACTGTCTTGATGACTGTGGCTTTGTAGTAGAGCTTGAAGTCAGGCAGGTTGATTCCTCCAGTTCCATTCTTCTTTCTCAAGATTGCTTTGTTCTAGCTCTGTGAAAAATACTGTTGGTAGCTTGACAAGCACTGTTTATAATAGCCAGGACATGGTAGCAACCTAGATGTCCATCAGCAGATGAATGGATAAGAAAGCTGTGGTACATATACACAATGGAGTATTACTCAGCCATTAAAAAGAATACATTTGAATCAGTTCTAATGAGGTGGCTGAAACTGGAGCCTATTATGCGGAGTGAAGTAAGCCAGAAAGAAAAACACCAGTACAGTATACTAATGCGTATATATGGAATTTAGAAAGATGATAACAATAACCCTGTATGCGATAGAACAAAAGTGACATATAGAACAGATGTGTAGAACAGATGTATAGAACAGTTGTTTGGACTTGGTGGGAGAGGGCAAGGGTGGGATGATTTGGTAGAATGGCATTGAAACATGTATAATATCATATATGAAACGAATCACCAGTCCAGGTTCGATACAGGATACAGAATGCTTGGGGCTGGTGCACTGGGATGAACCAGAGGGATGGTATGGGGAGGGAAGAGGGAGAGGGGTTCAGGATGGGGAACACTTGTACACCCGTGGCAGATTCATGTTGATGTATGGCAAAACCAATACAATATTGTAAAGTAATTAGCCTCTAATTGAAATAAATTTTTTTTTTTAAAAAAGAACAACTCTAAGAATCCACCTGAGATGCAGGAGACCTGGTTTGTGAAGATCCCCTGGAGAAGGGAAAGGCTACCCACTCCAGTATTCTGGCCTGGAGAATTCCATGAACTGTATAGTCCATGGGGTCTCAAAGAGTCAGACATAACTGAGTGACTTTGACTTTCCACTCTCAACATCAAAAGATATACTTACTCAGTAAGAATTTAAAAACACAAAGAGCTCAAGAGACTCAAAAGTTTGAATCAGAAAAAGCACTCACCTTCTGCGATGGCTCACACTCTGTCTATGGAGTGTTTCTCTCTGAGTAAATCCACTTCTTACCTATCACTTTGTCTCTCACTAAATTCTTCCTGTGATGAGACACAAAGAACCTGAGCCTCAGTAAGTCCAGACACAAGGGGACACAGGTTCGATCCCTGGTCAGGAATGTAAGGTCTTATATGTCACAGAGCAGCTGAACCCTGAGCACCTCAACTGCTGAGCTCTCACACCTCAAGTAGAGAGTTCATGTGTCACATTAAAGTATCCTGTATGATGCAGTGAAGATACCATGTAAATAAATATTCTAAAAATTTAAAAAGAAAGTTTGAATCAAAATAGTAGAGGAGACTTAATAATTCCAAAAGCAAATTTAATGGGTTATTATTGACAAAAATTAGAACTAACATACCAGATAAACAATTTTTAAACACAATAAAACAACAATGGTGCTACTAAATAAAAACAAACACAAAAACAACAAGAAGCCAATTATACAGAACAAAGGAGAGTATGTTAAAAGTATAATACATTATGGCCAAGTGGGATTTATTCTGGAAATTTTAGGGTAATCCAGTACTATTAAATCTACTTATCTTTTGTTAAGTGATCTGATAGAAAAAAAAATCATATGATAATCTTACTAGAAGCTGAATTTTATTTCTTTAAAAAATACTCAAGAAATAGGAACAGATGGATTTTTACATGACAAAATACAAATGTTTACTCAAAAGTACATATCTTATTTATCAAAATTATTGATACTTGTTCAAAATTCCAAGGAATGGCTGACCTATGTTTTGCTACTATTTAATTAGCAAGAAGAGATAAGAACAACTTCCTCAGTGATCAAAGCAAAGAAATAGAGGAAAACAACAGAATGGGAAAGACTAGAGATCTCTTCAAGGAAATTAGAGATACCAAGGGAACATTTCATTCAAAGATGGGCTCAATAAAGGACAGAAATGGTATGGACCTAACAGAAGCAGAAGATATTAAGAGGTGGCAAGAATACACAGAAGAATTGTACAAAAAGATCTTCATGACCAAGATAATCACAATGGTGTGATCACTCACCTAGAGCTAGACATCCTGGAATGTAAGTCAAGAGGGCCTTAGAAAGCATCACTGAAATCAAAGCTAGTGGAGGTGATGGAATTCCAGTTGAGCTATTTCAGCTCCAGAAAGATGATGCTGGGAAAGTGCTGCACTCAATATGCCAGCAAATATGGAAACTCAACAGTGGCCACATGACTAGAAAAGGTGAGTTTTCATCCCAATCCCAAAGAAAGGCAATGCCAAAGAATCTTCAAACTACTGCACAATTGCACTCATCTCACATGCTAGTAAAGTAATGCTCAAAATTCTACAAGCCCGGCCTCAGCAATACGAGAACCATGAACATCCAGATGTTCAAGCTGGTCTTAGAAAAGGCAGAGGAACCACAGGTCAAATTGCCAACATCCATTGAATCATCAAAAAAACAAGAGAATTCCAGAAAAACATTGATTTCTGTTTTCTTTACTATGCCAAAGCCTTTGACTGTGTGGACCACAATAGTGGAAAATTCTGAAAGAGATGTTAACACCACACTACCTGACCTGTCTCTTGAGAAACCTATATGCAAGTCAGGAAGCAACAGTTAGAACTGGACATGGAACAACAGACTGGTTCCAAATAGGAAAAGGAGTATCTCAAGGCTGTATATTGTCACCCTGCTTATTTAACTTCTATGCAGAGTACATCATGAGAAACACTGGGCTGGAAGAAGCACAAGCTGGAATCAAGATTGCCGGGGGAAATATCAATAACCTCAGATATGCAGGTGATACCACCCTTATGGCAGAAGGTGAAGAGGAACTAAAAAGCCTCTTGATGAAAGTGAAAGAGGAAAGTGAAAAAGTTGGCTTAAAACTCAACATTCAGAAAACTATCATGGCATCCAGTCTCATCACTTCATGGGAAATAGATGGGGAAACAGTGGAAACAGTGTCAGGCTTTATTTTGGGTTTCCAAAATCCCTGCAGATGGTGACTGCAGCCATGAAATTAAAAGACACTTACTCCTTGGAAGGAAAGTTATGACCAATCTAGATAGCATATTCAAAAGCAGAGACATTACTTTGCAAACAAAGGTCCGTCTAGTCAAGGCTATGGTTTTCTCAGTGGTCATGTATAGATGTGAGAATTGGACTGTGAAGAAAGATGAGTGCCGAAAAATGGATGCCTTTGAACTGTTGTGTGGAGAAGAATCTTGAGAATCCCTTGGACTGCAAGGAGTCCATTCTAAAGGAGATCAGTCCTGGATGTTCTTTGCATGGAATGATGATAAAGCTGAACCTCCAGTACTTTGGCCACCTCACGCAAAAAGTTGACTCAGTGGAAAAGATCCTGATGCTGGGAGGGATTGGGGCAAGAGGAGAAGAGGATGACAGAGGATGAGATGGCTGGATGGCATCACCGACTCGATGGATGTGAGTTTGAGTGATCTCAGGGAGTTGGTGACATACAAGGAGGCCTGGCTCCTGTGATTCATGGGGTCACAAAGAGTCAGATACGATTGAGCAACTGAACTGAACTGAATGCGTTTTTGAAGTGCTATCCAGTTACATAAACAAGGGAATAAAACTATTAAAGATGTAAAAGTTGTAAAGAAAGAGAATAAATGTGTACTTAATTTTGGAGAAAGAGGTGACATAGAATAGCATAGTCATTTTTTCTTTTGTAAAGTGGATATTAATCTTGATAACATTTGGATAAGGTACCTTGAGGGAGTTGAACAGGAGAGAAAATAAGAGAGCATCACACTTAAGGCACATATTAGCGCTTATTGTTCTAGCTGTCATGTCCCTCTGACCAATATCGGACTTAAATATGCAACTGCATGGTTTCCTTGGCCCTTTTAAGTGAATTTTACTTACTTTCTATTATTAAGTTGAAAAGCATATAATTTGCATCTTGTAGAATTACCAAATTAATCCTGGATATTAGGTTGTGTTAGAAGACTGGTTAATAGTCTTTGACTTCTGTACATGTTTGTTTTCATTATCCGTGCACCCTGTATTCCTAATTTCATGTGCCCTGAGATATAGTTGAGTCTCCTACCATTCTGTGTGGAGGTCTAATAAACAGAAATACTGTGGGCATATATAAGCATCCTAGAGAAGTTTTAGGAGATGATTTTTGAAAGAAGTAGAGACATAGTTCACCATGTGCCCTTTGCTTTCTCTTTCTTGAAAATGTTATTTGTTTTTTAATTGAAGGATAATTGCTTCAAAGAGTTTTGTTCTTTTCTATAAGACTGCTTTCTCTTTTTAAGCATGTATGTCATTATCTGTGAAATTATTATCAGTCTCATACTGACTCTCTTTATGTGGGTTGAATGGAAATAACATTGACATCATGAGATAAAGTGCTCTATATAAGTAAGATGTATTATTTTTACAAAAATGAATTATTTTGGACAGTTGGGAACATAACCACTTAAGGGGTGGAACATAGCAGCTGTTGAACAGTACACTTATAGAACTACAGTACAGCTTGCAAAAGGGTGCCGGGATCTGCTGTCTAATTTTATTTTTTGAAACAAAATTACTGGAAGAATTTAGCTCTGCAGCACAGTGCAATTAACTAAATGGGAGTTGGCCAGGGAACAAGAGTAATAACCTCATTGCTTTCATGGTCTTAGTTTTAATTTGATACTGCAAAAGGAGCTGATATACATGTTACCAAAATGGAAGACAGATTAATAATACTTAAATTAAGTTTTTAGTGATCAAATCCTCTGTTTCAATCTTGGATTCCACAGTTTTGTTTTGGTTTCTATTTTCCTATAGACAGAGCCTAAAACAGAGCTTCTCTTTTGGCTCAGTGGTAAAGACACCACGTGCAATGCAGGAGACTGCCTGTATTGCAAGCAGTGTGGGTTCAATCCCTGAGTTTAGAAGATCCCTGGAGAAGGAAATGGCAACCCACTCCAGTATTCTTGCCTAGGGAATCCCATGGACAGAGGAGCCTGGTGGCCTACAGTCCAAATGGTTGCAATAGTCAGATATAGCTTAGCAATAAAACCACCACCACCACCAAAATATTTTATGCTATTTGAACCCAGACTGATCAAATTATTGAAACCCATATCCTTTAAAAAAATGTTTGCAAAATACGATGAACTTATTTAGCTCAAGAGAGAAAATGTTATATGAGAGAATGGTTGTCATTATTAAAAAAAATCTATGTTATGTGGTGCAGAAATTTTGTGTCTTCATTCAGCTACCCTATCATCAATTTCATAAACCTTAAAATAGCAGACAGAATGTGATTCAGTTATGAGAAGGAAACTAGATAAGATTCCACTAGAAAAGACTATATTATTAAACAGATTTGATTAGCTTTTATACATAAGGCATTTTTAACTGTAATATATATCGAATAGTTGTTAACATTCAGTTGTGAAGTCTTCAGCTTGATACCACTCTTCCCCATTTTATTATCGATAGATCATTTTCCCACAGTCTTAATTATGCAAACATTTTTGAGATATGTTTTATACAGCACCAGAATTATTCATGGGATTTATTGAACCAAAGAGCAAAAATTAATGTACTTTGGTGGAATCTGTTTCTTATAAGCTGTTTGCCTCAGTGGTCCTGGCTGGTAGTATCACAGCATAGCTTGACACCACAGTGGAGGTCATCCTTAAATAAGTGAAATTTATAGAAGTATCAGAAGTCTGGAAGAAGATGAAAGGCAGGACTAACAGGAGAGCAAAACAACCTTCTTCACTTGACTTGGTTTTCTGCAGCCCTTCTGAAACATAAACAACATAGCTTCCATCATGAACCTGACAATTCTACAAATGCCCAGGAATTTTGCTCCTTACCCTAAAATTGCCCAGTGGAGATCAGGATAGAGATTGCTGCATCACTACCTTATTTTAACAGTATTTTCTTTAACCTTCTCATTAGATAAATTGTAAAATGAAGAGTGAGTCCAAATTTACTATGAAACTAATGAATTTAAGCTTAGGTTATGTACATTGGCCTCAGTATGAGCTGGAATTTAAAGTATTAAAGTATTCTAGGTGGAGAGGAAAAATCATATTGCAGTTAAGAAGCATTTCTATGCAAATGCTGGTATGCATTTCTGGTAGGACTGCTGAACAACCCTTAGAAGCAAGTTATTTATGTTTCTTAGACTTTTGGTAATTATTTTTTATTCTAAAATTATATTCACTTTCATACAAAGTTTTATGTTTGTAATTTATTATAAAAGGAATAATTTGATATTTTTTCTTAGATGAGTCTCTCCCAGTTTCATACTATTTGGTCTCTCCAAACCTGGATCTTCTCCCCAGAGAAAATGAGTTTGGGTATATCTGCTACTCCCATCACTGATTTATAAGCTAGAGCCCTGGATCGCTTACCTGTTGCCATCATAACACCACTCATTCTCACATCTTAGTGATTTAAAGCAAACACTTGTTTAGCTCATGAGTCTGTAGGAAAGTGATTTCAGCTAGTCTTACTTAAGTGGGCCCACAAGTCTGGGGTCAGCTGGCTAGAAGCTTAGCAGGTATGGTTTTAGCTTAGATAGCTGGGGTGACTTGCCTCTGTTAAACATCTCTTTCATTCTGTAGTGAGGTACTCTGTGCAAGTTCTGTGTAGGAAAGCATAGTGAGAGGAAACACAGAAATGCTTGTGCATCTCATAATGCATGCATGCATGCTAAGTCGCTTCAGTCGTGTCTGACTCTATGCGACACTATGGAGAGCAGCCCACCAGGCTCCTCTGTCCACAAGACTCTACAGGCAAGAATACTGGAGTAGGTTGCCATTTCCCTCTCCAGCATCTCATAAGCTAACACCTTATTGACTAAGTCAAATCACGGGGATATCCTAACCAGAATCAAGGGTGCAGAAACAATTTTCACCTTGGAAAATGCTCATCAGATTATTCAGTCCTTCCTTTTAAAGATTCAAGCTGAGATATTTGCAGTTGAAATTATTTGAGTTTTTAGATTTGCTTCAAAATAATATGTAAAGAGAGAAATGGTAGGAATGAGATGGAGCAAGATGAATCATGAGTTGATCATTGTTGAGTCTGGGAGAGAAGTGTATAGTATTTATGGTATTATTCTCTACTTTTGCAGAACTTTGATGGATAGAGAGCCTTTACTAGACTTTCATTGCATTAAAAGGGGATACTTTTATCATAAACTTATTTTCAATATAGTAATATTATTTCCATATAATATTGATACATGGTGGCTAGAGGAAAATGGATGATAGCTGTTACCTAATAAAATATTAGTTTAACTATTAAAAAACATGTTTCATCAATTTTACATATTGAAGGATGAGGTTTAATTCTGGCTTATCTGTATGGTTTAATTCTGGCCCATCTGTATGCCAGGCACACTTCCAAGCTCTGGCCGTCGGGGGAAAACACATGTGTGAGATTTCTGGTCTTGAGGATTTTATAGTTGTTTTTCTATTATAGCTGTGATAGAGTACCACAATTTTGGTGACTTAAACAACACAAATATAAAATCTTAAAATTCTGTAGGTCAGAACTCAAACATAGCTCTCACTGGACTTAAATCAAGGTATTGTCAGGAATGCATGTCTTTTTGACAGCCAGAGGGGATAATCTGTTTGCTTGTGTTTTTCATCCTCTAGAGACTCCCCTGTGTTTCTTGGCTTATGACTCCTTTTCTCTGTCTTCAGAGCCGTCAGTGGTACATACTTCTGTGCTTATCTTCTGTAGTCACATCTCCCTGTGACTGACTATAGCCAGGGAAGGGTTCACCATTTTTAAGGATTCCCATCTCAAGGTCTTAACTCTAATTCTAGGAAGTTTCTTTTTTCCATGTTAGGTAACCTGTTATCAGGTTGAAAGGTTTAGGATGTGGACATCTTTGGAAGGCCATTATTCTGCCTTCCATAATAGCTAAGTGGTGGGAGAAAAGAAAATAAAAATGAATAAATAAGCAGAATAGATACTTTCAGACACTGACATGCACTTATAAGAATCCATAAAAAAGTGGTACAGCAGACAGTTACTGGCAGCTTCTGTTTCAGAGACGACATCACTAAGGGAGTGACACATCACTTTTGTGATAAGTGGAGATTATTTTGCAAAGTTCTGTAAGCATATCATCTCTGGTAAAGACAAAGCTAATGTAAATGCCCCAAATGGAGGAACAGAATGGCGGTGAAGTAGTATTTCTTGACCTGGGGTATTAGTTAGGGTCCAGGTTTCTTGGCTTGTACAGAGTCTGAGTTACTCTGCTTTACTCATTTTAAATCGGTTGTAAAGAAAAGCCAACAGAGGACTTTAAGGGGAAAACGCAATCTGATCTGGCTTGTTTGTGAATAATAAAATGTAGTTGTCTGTTCTCCACAGAACACATTTCTAGCTTTGATTATTACATCCTAAATTAGTAAACTCACAAACTTCCAATATTTAGCAAAACATTCTCTAGGCCAGAATACTGGAGTGGATGGCCTATCCCTTCTCCAGCGGATCTTCCAAACCCAGGAATTGAACCGTGGTCTCCTGCATTGCAGGAGGATTCTTTACCAACTGAGCTATCAGGGAAGCCCCAAATGATTCATGTTTATGGTCTGTGCTTTGCTAAAGAGATGAGTTCTATTGTTTTCTCTTGTGATATAATCTGCTTAAAAGATCATTCTGTGAACAGGAAAGTAATTGGATCATTTAGGTGGTAAAATCTGAGTATTAAAAGATGACAACTAGAAGGGAAACCAGAAAACTAATAAAGTGACAGTAGAAGTTGTATATTAAGCTCTATTACATCCCTGCCTGTCCTATCAGAACCAAAGTACCAATTTATTATTTTGGCAAGGAAGGGTTCTAAAATATACTCACTTAAATGTGCTTTTAATGTGTATCCTTTTGTCTGATTTCCATGCTAAACATATAACCAGGCCTATCCCTCTGTTGAAGAGTTCTGAAAGCTTAAAACGTTGATACAAGTTGAAACATAATTTAGAATTGACTTTCTGGGAAACGAAATTACTATAGAAAATATAAATTGTTTGCTTTTTCAGTAAAGATAATGATGATTAATTGCATCTTACCTAAAGATTAAGTCTGAATTTTTGATGATATTGAATTCATGATGATATTGAACTGATACGCTTTAATATACTATAATCTGAGCACTGAAGAGTTGATGCTTTTGAACTGTGGTTTTGGAGAAGTCCTTGAGAGTCCTTTGGACTGCAAGGAGCTCCAGCCAGTCCATCCTAAAGGAGCTAAGTCCTGGGTGTTCATTGGAAGGACTGATGCTGAAGCTGAAACTCCAATACTTTGTCCACCTCATGCGAAGAGTTGACTCATTGGAAAAGACCCTGATGCTGGGAGGGATTAGGGGCAAGAGGAGAAGGGGACAACAGAGGATGAGATGTCTGGATGGCATCACCAACTCGATGGACATGAGTTTGAGTGAACTCTGGTGATGGACAAGGAGGCCGGGTGTGCTGCAATTCATGGGGTCGGAAAGAGTGGGGCATGACTGAGAGACTGAACTAAACTGAACTGAACTGAATATACCATAAAACTGATTTTTCCCTTTCCCTCTATTATATCAAGATGTATGTGTGAGTTTGTGTGTGTGTGTGTGAGAGAGAGATAGAGTATGACTTTATAATTACCCATATATACATGGCAAATTTTAATGTAACTTAGTAACTGAAAACAAAATTAACACACATTTTTACTAAAAAATCTCACTTTATTTGATACTGTGATTGTTTTCTGATGCAGTTAAAGGTCACTGTATTAACAGTTTTGATAAAACTTTTTCTCAGTAACTCATTCAAAATGATGGCTATTGTTGGAAAATTACATTCTTTCTGAATAGCCTTGTAACCGTGTAATGAATCTGTAATTATGCAAACAAGATTTCCCCTATAAAATGTCAACAGAATCAGTTCTTGCATCTGCCTTTGGTAAGTAAAGATAGAAACTAAGGCATTTGCCCTTACTCTCTACTCCAATGAATAAATAAGAGGAAGCCATCTTCAACAGGCTGCTTTATTTTCTACTCTCTTTTAATCTCCTCCTACCTTTCTGTAGACCAAGGAGAAGTAATAGAGCAATTAATCTTGTGATATTCGTATCCTGACAGCACCAGCCTCTTATGACTACATTTACTGCTGTACTGCCAAACCTCTTTTATGCCACATCCTCTGGTTTGTCAAAGCTTTCCCAGTACAACTCTACACTAGCCATTATTTATCACAAGCCAGCATTTTACGTCAATTCAAGAATGATTACTTAGCTAGAGAAATCAATAAAGAGAAGGTCTATTAAAACCCAGGTAATAATAGAAGGTACCAGAAAGATTCTAATCTGCCCTGTGATTTGTCAAAAGGCCCTGTCATAAGTCAGTAAGAGTTCACTTGCTCTTGTAGCATCACTAGACATTTTTTAACAGTAGAATATGATCACTTCTATGCTCTGACTTGTGAATAGATTTTTTAGAGGGTGTCCAAGTTGATCTTCCAAGAGAAACATTTGGAGTTTCCAATTTTGATAGACCAGGGGAGTAACTGAACCACCCTTCATTTGTCACTTTCCTGGTTATGAGTTGCAGTGATTGAAATATCCTAAGGGGTGTTTTGGCAATGACCTGGTCACTTATAATTAGGGAGATTCCAGAAGGCCCCACAAACTGGATAAAATTGAAATTTGCTAAACAATCCCATCATTTGAGTCAGTCTTAGTTTCTAGTTATTTCTGAATGAATGGGAAAGGCATGATACGAGAGAGAAGCAAGAAATTTTCTTCTAGAGATCATAGGGGAATGCTTCAAGTCCTTTCTAAGTGCCAGTACTGAGAAATTTATTTCAAGGAGCAGCCTCTACAGTGTTATTTTTGCTCCTTTCTACAACTGGATGTCAGGTGTCCATCCTGATAAGCGCATTGACTGCGGAATTTATAGCATGCCACAGTCAGCATCTTGGACTTCCCTGACTGCCGTCAATTGTCTGACCAGGCAACAGAGTGGAAGGGAAATACTAAACCTTATCCAGACACTGCAGAGAGCATGTTTCGTAACAAGACTCAGCACTCCAGAGATCATATGACTGCTAATGTTCTTCATCTTTCATTTTATGTAAACTTGGAGAGAAGTTGGAATGTCTGACTTCATTCAGTGGAATCTACTTTAAAGAAAACTAGGCTTTAGAGTAACAAGAGAATGTTTTGGGGTCCATGATAAAATAATTAATTAAAAGTTATGTTTATATTAAGATGAAGCGCCAGTCTATGTTCAATACAGGATGCAGGACGCATGGGGCGGGTGCACGGGATGATTCAGGGAGAGGATGTGGGGTGGGAGGTGGGAGGGGGCTTTGGCATTGGGAGATCGTGGACACCTGTGGCTGATTCATGTCAATGTATGGCAAAACAAATACAGTATTGTAATTTAAAAAATAAATAAATTTAATTAAAAAAAGATTCTGGCTGACTTTGAAATCACTCTTAAAGATATATGATTATTAATGCCAGTATATAATATGCATGAATACAGAGAATGATTTTAGAATTTACTGTTTGAATGAGGTAATCAATAGTATTTCTACTTGTTTATTGTTATGTTTGTGTCAGTGGTATCTGATAATATATAGAGTTCCATGTACTGCCTAAATAAACTTAAACACAGGTGTTTAGGTTCTGGCAACACAAGAAAGAAAAAAGGAATGAGTGGTTTATGTTCTCAGAGTCCCACATGTAAGGATATCATGCCTTTCAAAAAATTAACCATTTGCTAACCTCCATGTTGATAGACTTAGTAAAAATATAGAACTGTGAGTTCAGTTTTGGCCATAATTCCATCAAAAGACATCGTGTTTCAGTGAAATGTTTTTGTTACTTTTACTTCTCCTGTAATGTCACTTAGTTTATTTTTCTGTATATTAAGCAATACATCATATTTAAATGTAGTAATGGCAAAGAAAAAAGATGCAGTCACTCACCTCCAGGTTAGTCCCTACACTGAAATTATTGTTTTTTCTTCTCTAGAAATCTCAGGCCTGGAAGACAATGGCTCTTAGAAATTAGGTCAGATACCAAAAGGAAAAAAAAAAATACATACACAAAATGAACAGAAAACTGCAGGGTCAACAACAAGTAAACACATTAACCATCTCAAAGTCATTTCTGACTTTGTGGTGTCAGGTAATATACTCTCTGCCTTGGTGATCTCCTTACATATATATTTTTGAGTGATTTGCAGAGGATTTCGCTACAACCTAATGATTCAACCAGACTTTAGGAATTAAAGGAAAATCTGTATGCTCTGTTGAGGCAGAAGATGATTTGAGGGGAGACGCATGAATGAGACAGGTGAGACAAATTCTGAGGCACTACAACCCCACCACATAATTTTCTAAATACTAGTTTTCTGTTCCCTTCAGCAGAGGAAAAGTATTTTTTTTCAAAAGATATCAGTGCTGGACATGTCTGGGTTCTCATAAGGAAAGCTGTCAATAGAAAACATGACATTTGTAAAGAAGGACCACTGATTAAAGTAGTTCTGACAATAAAAATCACATAAGCTTTGCATCCAATAAATAGTACCATCTAATCTACCACTGGATTTTTCAAATTAATCAAGAAGAGAGTTATTTCTGCTCACAGAGAGGATATAGTCATCCATGGTTTAGTTAGTTTAGTCTTAGGGGGAAAAAAAGAAAGCTTTATGTTGCATGGTGCTTGAAAAATAAAACCTGAAAAGAATTCTATTGGATTTATTCCACCCTGGTAGAAAGCAGAGTAAGCATTCACTTCTGAATTACTAATTAAAGAAAAATAGAAATACTGATGAGTGGTCCTCCTATGAAATGTGACACTGTGGGACTTTTCTACAACTTTTTTTTTTTTAATTTTATTTTTACTTTATTCTACTTTACAATACTGTATTGGTTTTGCCATACATTGACATGAATCAGCCACAGGAGTACACGAGCTCCCAATCCTGAAACCCCTCCCACCTCTCACCCCATATCGTCTCTCTGGATCATCCCCGTGCACCAGCCCCAAGCATCCTGTATCCTGTATCGAACATAAACTGGCGCTTCGTATCTTACATGATAGTATACATGTTTCAATGCCATTCTCCCAAATCATCCCACCCTCTCCCTCTCCCACAGAGGCCAAAAGTCCGTTCCATACATCTGTGTCTTTCTGTTGTCTCACATACAGGGTTATCATTACCATCTTTCTAAATTCCATATATATGTGATGGAATGGCCATGTCATTTTCATATTTTTCTGAAAAGAGAAAAAAAGCATGATTGACTTTTATGGTGGATATTAAGGAACTTAGATTTAAAGGGGAAAACTTAATTAAGACTTCTAAATGAAGTCTTCTCTCTACACTGTGTTCTCATCTGTTACTTTGACTGATAAAACCATTTCTGTGCAAAGGGCTCCCCAATTCTCTGACTCATCCCTGAGCCCCAAATTTATATATGCAGTAACCTAGTAAAGTTCTATTTCATATTAAGAGTGAACGAGGCACTCTGCTTGTTAATCACAGCGCCTGATATGAAGTCTATCCTCCTTACCACAGCCTGTGAGTACCTCATAATTTGGCCATCTACTTCTGAATTTGTTCCCTAGCACTCCTCATGTGGCCTGCTAGACTCTGACCTTTGCTTTCTTTCTGTTCTTTGAACACTGAGCTCATTTCCTTTGGGAGCATCTGCATTCTGTTTGGCTAGATGACTTTCCCTCAGCTATGCCAGGCTCTTTCCTGTCTTTTAAATCTCATGTTAAATGGCACTTGTCAGTAAGGTCTCACTGCACTGTCCATCTGAATGTCCGCCTGGGGTCCCACCCTCACCTCACAATTCCCTATCATATCTTCTGATTTCCATTTTCATTAATTTTATTACTGTTTGAATATGCTATACATTTGAACAGAGATGTGTTTCCTCCCAGGTGACTACAACACCTGTGAAACAATTATAAATAGTAAAAGATGAATAGATGCTTGTAAAAATGAATGTTTGTTTTTAAATGTATTTCTACTTGACCTATAAGTTAAATTCCTTGTCTTCCACATGAATTCCTCGTATTTTTTCTTGAATCGCCTAATCTGGACTATATAGCTGCTTCCATTTATTTCCATTATAATTAGATTTTTTCTGGAGAATATTTACACTATTTTGACATAAATTGAGGGAAGACTTATACCATTCTTCATTCCAAAAACTATCTTTTAAATAGTGAGTTGCTTCATACAATACCAACTCTATTTTCTAGAATTATTTTCAGTGTTTGTCAATAAGCGACCCCATGGACTGCAGCCTACCAGGCTCCTCCATCCATAGGATTTTCCAGGCAAGAGTACTGGAGTGGGGTGCCATTGCCTTCTCTGAAAATAGTCCAATACACCATTTTATTTTGTGTGTGCTAAGTTGAACATTGTTCACAGGTTTGCGGTTATTCACATCTCTTCTGTCAAATGTTTTTGTCTCTGTGACTGTTTTTCTAGAAAGTGT